>OZ026492.1:39445047-40645047 GCA_964019985.1 Aurelia sp. 4 Dawson et al 2005 | reverse complement strand
AATAAACATCATTCCCTTTTGGCTGTGTTCGATGGTTTCAATTGCATAAACTTGCGACCTTGCGTTCAGGTGCTTGCTACAGTTGGTATACTGCTGGTTACACGTGCAAACACGTAGTTATGTTTGGGCCACACCCATTATGTTCTGACATTGCAAGACTTTGTTTCAATCGTTTTTGCGTATTTTCATCTCTGAATAAACATCATTCCCTTTTGGCTGTGTTCGATGGTTTCCATTGCATAAACTTGCGACCTTGCGTTCAGGTGCTTGCTACAGTTGGTATACTGCTGGTTACACGTGCAAACACGTAGATACGTTTGGGCCACAACACCCATTATGTTCTGACATTGCAAGACTTTGCTTCAGTCGTTTTTGCGGATTTTCATCTCTGAATAAACATCATTCCCTTTTGGCTGTGTTCGATGGTTTCCATTGCATAAACTTGCGACCTTGCGTTCAGGTGCTTGCTACAGTTGGTATACTGCTGTGTGCACGTGCAAACACGTAGTTATGTTTGGACCACAACACCCATTATGTTCTGACAGTACAAGACTTTGCTTCAGTCGTTTTTGCGGATTTTCACCTCTGAATAAACAACATACCTTTCGGCTGTATTCCATGGTTTCCATTGCATAAACTTATGACCTTGCCACTCAGAATCAGGATAAAGCCCATTTAAATTTACTCTTTCGCTATCGCACGCCCCATGCCACCATCCTTCATTGATACTTTCATTGCAGTTGTAAGATGTGGAGAACTGCATACCATTCAGGCGAATCATTCTCTCGTCTACATTTTCGCCGTTGTAATATTCAATTTTCTTGATCTCGAACTTTTTTGGCTCGCCTTCTATTTCGAATTTCGAGTACTGCATAAACGTAGATTCACCTAGAAGAATTGGGTAAGGCAATGATCTTTAAAAAGGTTGGGTCACGTAATGTAAACAAACTTCTTTCGAAATGACTAAGGGTTTCAGTCCCCTGGGAATCATTTGAAGTTTTTGTTTATCAACGTTGCAAAGCAGTTTTGGAGCGTGTTTGATTGATGATTCTAAACCTATCAAATCCTGAAGACGGTAGACTTCGCAAAGATGGAAACACATTTCCCAATCAAACTCAAACTTCTTCAAAATGGCAGGTTTAGGCGTAGGTTTCAGATTTATCCGGACGAAAACGAGGTTTTCAGTTTAGAAACACGATTACGAGTCTGGTGCTTGGCAACAAAGATTGAAGTTACCGATTACCGTAGCGAATTCGCCTCGTTTTCAGAGTTTTGCAAATTAAAACGAGAATCTCATCGAAGCCTGCCAAACCGTATACCTTACAGAGCAGAATGCTCAGCAGGCCTTTCAAACCTGCTAAACTTGCCGTTTTTGGAATTTGTGAGTCATCAAACACGAATTCCGAGTCTGCCAAGTCTACTGTTTCCAGAATTGGTAACAATCAAACACATCCTTGGTCTCCTATGAAACTGTGATGCCTTTTGATGAGCAGTCTGCAAGCAGTATTCGTAAGGAGTCTTGAAAAAGTGAGCTCTGGAATAGCCCCTAGTGGTGCCAAATTTTATTAAGAACGTGTAGGAGCAAAAAACTGACTATATTGCATTCTGTGAAAGACGACAGCCATACCAGTCCATCCTGCGTGAATCCCACACTGTTTCCGTAGAGTTGAATTTGCTGTTGAATTGAATTCATTTCTGACGTCAAAAATGACATCAATTCAACGGGAAATTTCAAAA
Source organism: Aurelia sp. 4 Dawson et al 2005 (assembly GCA_964019985.1). Classification (NCBI taxonomy): domain Eukaryota; kingdom Metazoa; phylum Cnidaria; class Scyphozoa; order Semaeostomeae; family Ulmaridae; genus Aurelia; species Aurelia sp. 4 Dawson et al 2005. Next base: position 40,643,310 of record OZ026492.1, on the reverse strand, counting down.
CCAGTCACTCAATGCAAATTCTAACTTCATGTTACTGCTTGTAACTTGCACTTTCGAATGGTGTGTAGGAAGTTAGAAAACTTATCAAGCAAAAAAATTTTCCTAAAAATTCCGAAGGGACTAATGGCTTCCTCAGAATCAAGTTCTGCTTGCTAAACTCTTTCGATAGAGATCTAGTTTACATTGTTTTGGAAAATATTCCTGGTTCCATGGCCAAAAACTATCTTCCTCTACACAGTTTGGTTGTACTTTAGTTTGCACAACATGAATTGAAAAACTGCAAGTTTTACAGCCAAAAACTGTTGGCAAAAAGCGATATCTTTCCAGAGTACGAAGACTTAAAAATAAATTGCCTTTGGCTGTCAAACAAGCACCCTCCCATTGCATTTTTTACAGGTAGGCCAAAAGTAATTTGCTTTACTCAGCTTAACTATATTTTTTCATTTTTTATACTGAAAACATAGATGTAAATTTTAATCAATTGTTTTTCAGTTGTAATATTGACAAACTGACAAAACCCAATATGATAACAAATGAAAAAAGTTTAAGTGAAATGACGCTTTGCGCTAATTTTCGAAACAAATTTGAATTGACTCATTTTTCTAACTCTGGCCAATTTTGCTCCAATCTGCATGTTTTGTTGAAAAATTGTTCGACGTTTGATTAAATATTGACAAATAAGATGGACTGCCTCATGGAATGGTAACCCTGTCCCTAAGATTCTCAAATGATTTTAGAGACCAGAAGGAAGGTTATCCAATGTCATACCTCTCGATGATATCAGAGCAAACCAAATAAAACTTCTGAAGTAATTTAATCCTTACAATCATTGTCAAAATCAGCTTAAGATTGTGTGTAGCCAAACACTGCAGTTTAAAAAATATTCGGCGACAGACTGAATCGTTTCCTCAAAACAGTCATACGCTTGAAAGTTAGGTGATCGAAAACCTGTCCAAATCCCATTTGGTTTGCCCTGAAACAATTGAGAAAAAACGGCAACGATGAACCTTGGAGCTTTTATCAAAATGCCATTCAAAGGCCTCTGGTCTCAGTTTTCGCACAAATGTGAACTTTAGAGGCTTATAACTCCATGAATTTTAAGCGGATTTGCAAGATTCTGGTGTCAAAAATTAATTTAAAATCTCAGGAGATAGGTTAATCAACCAAATGCCCACTCAGCATATCGTTATTTTTTAGTATTTAATCAAACATCGAACAATTCTTTTGAGACACCCTGGACTCTATTACCTTTGTTGTTTTGCAAATCAATTCGAAGTGCAGTGTCAGGTTTCGCCAAATGCTTGATATGCTCAAGTCCTAACCAGTACTCTCCATACGCAGAACCAAAGCCATATCTATATTTATCCCAATCCTGTTGAAAGCTGAGTGATCCATTGAAACGCTTTTGGATTATTGTCCATCCACCGTCATCTTTTGTCATATCGCAAAACACTGCAATTGTCATGCCTTTCCCCTTTATCTTTAAAACGCCATTTTGTGAGATTCCATCTTCATTTGCTTCTTTGCAACTTTTGTACTCTAACATAAAGAACCAGAGACTCTTTTAAGGAATCGTGGCTAGGGAACAAGCTTCCCATCCCCCCCCCCCGGGCAGCCAGGGCTCAACAAAACTTTGTCACACGGATGCCCGGGGACGAGAAAATTGTTTTGGCAGAAATTCTGGGACTGGGTGTTGAAAAAGTTCACAATTGCGTTAACTTTATAAGCAAAAGCTCCTAGCATTGTCATATGCCCCAGGGTCCGGGGAGCCATTGGCAGTCAATTGCCCGGGGGCCGGGCAAATGTTATGTGCAAATGCCAGGGCTTTTTCGATACACCTGTAAATAGAAAGAGGCAACAAAAGCTACCTCTCACACATACCTGTATCTGATAGAAGAGCAGTTTGTAATCTTTCAGTTATCCCCTCAGACTTGTTAGCTATTATCTCAATCGCTCCTACCGATACAGCCGCATTTGATAGCTTCACAACCGCTGTCTTGCTTTTCTTTATCTTCTTCCACACTGTAAGACCATCCAGATCCAATGGCATCTTCTTCATTACTTTGTATTCATTCTTCTTCATCTTCCAAACAACGTAATTGCAGCCAGAAACCAAGCTACATTGGTGAAAAGTTTTATGGATGATAGTTATCTCTGTCACACGATTATGAATATTGCTTGCATCGTCATGTATCAACTCATATGTTGCGCTGCCTGATTCTGTTGTATTAACAATAACAAGCACGCGAAAACAGAGAACAACGTAAAATATTTGCCTGTAGAACTCCATATCTTTTAACGCTCCGCACGCGTTTTTATTGTTATATATTTTCTTGCAGTGCTCTTAATTCCTACTGTCTCCCAGTTCAATGAATTCACGTTTTCTTGAAGTGCTCCGTCTGCTAGATTTTATGAAGCGTGATAGCTTCAGGAATCAGTGGTACTCTGTGTTGTTGATGCACTTTTTTCTTGCGATCAGCTTTATTCTCACGGTCTTCAGTTCTATTGATTCCAGTTCTTTTTATTTTAGTTCAATGATTGATTCACGCTTTCTTGTGATTCATGATTGATTCGTTGTGCGCTTGATAATGAAGTGTGGCGTTTGTCTTAGTTTGTGATGCTCTATAGTTTTGGTGCCCCATTGTCTTGCGATGACCTATATCCTCGATGCTCTATTTTCTTGTAATTCTCTTTATTCTTGCAACTCCACCGTTCTGTATATTTACCGTTCCGGGATTGCTTCGTACTTTTGATACCTGAAGTTTTATGTGCTGAAGATGCTATATCTAGATGTTTCCGTCTTGTCCTGCGAAGCTCTTTATACTTGCAACTTTCAGTGCTATGCATTCGTGGCTTCTGAACTGTTCGAGATCTACTTTAGCCTGCATGCAAACTCAACTGGTTTGTTTTCAGCAGCGAGCTTTCTGAACCTCACTTCTCTTTGGGCAATCAGTAGAGTCTGCACGCAAGCTTGCTCTACCTGTGGTTTATCTTCAGTGCGCCTTGCTCCTTCGAAGGTTGATCTCATTGGCTGATCTCATTTCCCGGGTTATGGTATAATTTTGAGGCGGTTTTTTATTCAACAAGGTACAACAAGGTGTAGAGAGATTTCCCGTACACACCCGTCACTTCCCTAGTCATGAGTACCCCCCCCCTCCGGGTCTCATTTATTCTAATTCATCCAGTCTCATTCACTCCCACTTGTTAATCTCATTCGACCGTTGATCTCATTGACTGACCAGTTGAAAACTCCCTGGGGGCAGATAACATGTTGAGGATGCGGGCGTGTGCCGCCCATATATAGGCTGCGTTCCAGACCTGAAAAGTAAAAGCTGGGGTTTGGGACACAGGCTACCCATACTGTGACGGTTTGGACCGCAAGGGTCCTTTTTCCGCTAAGTTTGCTTGAACAAAGGTAGATTTGGGCGAAATTGGTAAAAAAATAATTGCAAACGGATAGTTTTCTGCCAAATTTATCATAAAAATGGGTACTTTTATAAATGGATTGCTTTCTAAAAACTGAGTGGCAGACCCACGTCCATTCACGAATCATCGCCCCCCCCCCCCCGAGGCAAATCAGCACTGTTTCAAGCGAGGTTTTGACTGTTATGAATTCGAAAACGTTGTTTTCTGCAAGGTTTCAGTCAATAAGCTTTGATGAGGAGGGGGGCGGCAACATTTTGTTTATCATAAACTTAATAAACTATGCGTAGAAATTGCAGATTTCACTAATTCTTCATATTGGAAACTAATTTCATTTTTCGAGTTTAAAGTAATTTGTTTAACATGAAAATCAAATAAAATATTCATAGTATTACTTTTACGCTTCGACGACTTTCCAACTTCCATTTTCAAATTAATTTTGTCATTTACATCCCAGTATGGCTCTTCGATATTTTTTCGTACTTTCTGAGAATATTTTGCCTTGAGCTTAACCAAATTATTGAAAATTTGCTTTATTTACTGCGTAACACCTGCAGTGATCGTAATTTGTCTTGTAAAATTATTTTTGGATTTAAGTGCTATAATTATTGCAATGATTATTTGGAAAATTATTTTTCCAATATCTTATTGAGCAGCTAAAATGTTAAATTATTTTCAGAATTTTTCCTAGCTGAAATCGGTTACTCCGTTCATATTTGCAAGTGATGTTCTAAACATTAAAAAGAGGCGTGCTAAGTTCACGAGCAAGTTTTCCTCCTCTCGGGGGAAGGAAAAAGTCCGTAAGTGTCATCTTTGCCAGGAAGGAAAAAGAGGAACGTTTTGCTCGTGGTTTTAGTTTGTTTTTGAAGAATTTAAAAATCATTTTCAGTAGAAAATCTCCCATATCGACGGGGAGGTGTGACCGGTTGAGCCGGGTAAATTGCTGCACCTATTAAGACTTATCGGGAATAAAACAAGGCAGTTGTCAATACTATTGCTTTGATATTCAGGGAGCAGCAGTGTCTCAAACGCTGGCTCTTTTTATTGACTCACCCAGTATTGCGTTTTCTTTCAAATTAACCAAACATGGGTCCGGCATGTCTATCAATAGCAATAACTACGATGTAATAAGTCGACTGGGCTCGTTTCGTAACCCCTGGCAAAAGATTAGGACAAATTTTAGTTGAAGTCAAATGTTCTGTTTTTAGCCAGGCCTTTACTTTTTCGACTTTAGACTTATTCTCTGGGTCAGTACTACCGATCTTTTCAGGTTTTAAACTCTGTACGCGTATTTTTATAAGAAACTGCTTATAAGAAACTTAACTCTCAGATTGCCGAAAAATTAAGAAACTCCAGTTCTTGGAAAATATAACTTGAGAAATTAATTATTTTTATAAAGGAATCTTTAGCATATTTTTACTTTATTTTAACTTGTTTCTTTATCATTGTACTAGTAAGGTACTTGAGTATAGGTAGTAGTATAGTCGAAACATTGGAAAGGATTCAAACAACCTTGTTTTTGAAAATTTCTTGATGTACCAGGCAGTGGACATGAAGATTGTTATGGAACTTTTAAGAAACTCGTAAAAAACTCTGAGTACTCAAAATCTGATAATTTTAAGAAACTTCCTGTACTGACCCAAATTCTTAGTTTCTTATCAAAAAATGTTTGTATACTACTTGATCTGTATTGATACTTTCATTCGATAGGATACCAATAATGCTGAGAAGCTCAAACTGTGTCCTTGCTGGGAAATCAGAGGCTGAATTTGCCAAGTTGAATGAATGTCCCATGGATCCAGGTATATATGCAAATTTTGTCCATCATTTCGAATCAGTTTGTGTTGGATGCAATCTTTTGGGCATAAACATCGAGCTTTTGGAAAAGTTACAGGCATTTTGTTGAAACCCGATAAAGAATTAAGGTCGAAATGTTGCAAATATCTTAGTCTACATACAAAATCGTATTTTTAAATGATTTACTGTTGTACCCTTATTTTTACGATTAGGATATTCTCTAAGGTCAGTTTCCATCGTATCTTACACAAAATCTATTATTACAGATTTTTTTTTATATTCAATTAAAAAATTCTACAAACATATTACTAATTACAATAACTACAGATTACGTTACAATACTACAAAGACGATGCCACAGGGAGCGAAATACTATGTCTACCCTGCGGCCGTTCTAGAAGTAATAAAAAATATATACATAAAACTACATATAACTATTACAGAAAAGGAATTGTAAAATACAAACTGAAAATACGGATACAAGCAAAGGTAGCCTGCAACCAAATAAAGTAATTGCATGGGTAGATTTGTAGGTTGAGAACCAAACAGGTTAATCTGCAAATTTAATTATTTGGTTGCAAGCTTCCTTGAGACATTACGTGATTACAAAACAAAGAGCTAATAAAACAAACAAATACGGAAGGGGTTTGGGTGTTCTTTTTAGGGATAAACGTAGTATTCAGTCAAAGCGTTCTGTTTCGAAGATATAACTTATTGTTGTATTCAAGATTAATCTTTTGGCTTCCAAGGGCAAATTCTTATTTCCATACAGAAGAAGTTGCAAAATGTTGTTGTCTGGAGCCTCAGGGTATCCGTAGGCTTCGAGCACATCATTGACACTAGCGAGAAGATCGTGTCTTTGCTCTGTGAAAGAATTGCAAAGCAGCAAAAAGTGTTCCGTATCTTCGATGCCATCGTTAATTGAGCACATTGGATTGACTGTATCTTGAAAATTATGTTTGAATTTGTGGAAATTTAATTTGCTTAGCCCCACCCTTAATTGAGTTAAATATGCAATCCCTTTTGGATTATGAATGCCATATACGGAATTAGCAGGAGGCCTAATATGCAAAAATAGTTTCTTCTTAAGGATGCTGACAGAGGGGGATTCTCTTAACTCGGGATCAAGCTTATTCCATTCAAATAAACAGTCAGGGTAGAAACTAGATCTGAATTTTTCTGTTCTTGCCCTTATTTGCCCTACAACTGGTTGATTTCGAAAAGGGTAGCTAGTTTCATGCAGTGGTGGAATAGGGTCCCTCGTGTAATCAGGGGTCAAGTTATTGATGAATTTATAGAAAAGAATAAGACGTCTACTCCATCTTCTAGAGCTCAACGATTCCCATCCAAGTTCATTGTATAGCCTTTCCCGAGATGTTCCTCTCCACGTTCCTGTCACTGCCAAGGCAGCAGAGTATTGCACAGATTCGAGTTTCTCCATCAAGTAATTTCCAGAGCAATCATCTCTTTGAGGCATATGATAAATCACATCGCCGTAATCTAAATGGGGTCTTACGTACAATTTATACAGCTCACTCAACGTATTTCTGGACAGATATTTATTTATTACAGATATTTATTACAGATTCCAAAGTACAGGGCTTTTTCTGAAAAAGTATCCAGTGTTTAAAGGCCAATGAATTTTGTGTTTGTTCAGTTGGTCATTTGTAATATGTAGGTAGGTACATATTACACAATTCAATCCTCCACAATTCAATGTTCTTTTTTCTGATAGAAAATTTTTCTTAAATAAGATCTAAAGAAATGTATCCACAGCATGGCAAATCATATTGAAAAACTTTGTTTGTAATTGGCAGAATTGGTGTTTTTTGTGTAGAAATGACCAGTCATTCAAAACCTCTCAAATTATGAAAAAGCAGACTTTCAGAGACGATGTTATATGTTCCAATCTAAAGTAAAATCTTAGAACGGTAGATTGCGGTTTCACCACCAGGATTTGCTATTGAAAAAAGAATATCTGGCAAGTCTACCTTTTCCGGAATTCATAGTAATTAAACACACACACAAACCCTTGATCTCTCGAAAACGGGGTTAAAAGCAACTTAACTAAGGGGACTGGCTCCACCTAAATGTAACCTATTCAATCATGGTTGTTCGAACTCTATTGTTGTGTTACCCTTTCATTTTGATTTTAGGTTTGAATTTTTCACTTCATTGTAAATAGGTTTTGAGCATTGTAAATAAGGTTTCATAGTTTGATTTATTTAATAGCTTTTTACTTTCTTTTCTAAATTGTAATTAATTGTTTTTATCGGAGGGCCCCTTGAAAATCATTTTGTTGAAGGGCAACCCTCCTTAAATATATAAAATGAAATGAAGTGTTGTCTGAACTAACTATGAAACAATAATGATTCAATACTCACCCAAGCTAAGCAAGAATGTTTGTATTCCGTTACAACATTGTGTTTTGATTTGGCCCGAGCTTCAAATTCTGAATCCAAACTGAACTGCAACAACATTTCGTCTCCTACGCTAAGATGGCATTTCGTTAGGGATGGCTAAGGAGGCGGAATGTTGTTGCAGTTCGGTTTGGAAACTTGATCAAAATGGCAACTTTATTTTGATTTCGAATTCAAAAATCGCTCGTATCACCTTCTTAATAATTCAATTCAGTAATGTTTGGACAAACACAGGAGGCCTAACGTATTGTAAATAGGGGTCCCTGGTATTTCATTCATTTTCATTTCATGTATTTCATTTTGGTTTTGTAATACTTATTCAGGTTTAAAAAGGTTCATAAATCTGTATTTTTTCAACCTGACCTTTTTAAAAGATTTAAATAAGTACCAAAACAAAAGAGTTACTGACCTAACCTAATTTACAGTATCATACAAAAGTAAAGCAATTAAAGAGAACGTAAAAATGAAATGAAAGTTATCCCCGACCATATTCTAATTCATAATTCATTATCCTTGAAACTAGGGAAAAGAAAGGGATGCCATGTGCAAAGCATGCTAGTTGAAACTGACCCTTTATAGCTAATGTGCAATGGTAAATAGGCTCCTCTATAAATAGAACAAAGAAATTACTCAAACACTGCATTGTTTCGTGGCGAGATAAAAATCTTATTGTGACACTATCCTTTGTTGACTCTGTGTGCAAGTTCGATTTGAATGAGATATTTTTAGAATTTCTGCTCTGTGCAGATGCAAGCTTTTAACCTTGCACAAACCCTTTAAGTTACCTCAAGTAACACCGTTCAACTATTGGCAATAATTCACCGTGGCTGTAGCTTAGAAATTGTACTTCATTACCTCGATATTACTGTAAATCCCTGCATATAAAACCTACCAAAATAAGAACCAAGAGGATGTTTTTCCTAAATTATGTATCCTGCAATTAAGAACCTGTTTCAGTTTGATGAAACATAGGTTCTTGTTGCAAGGGTTGCAAAGTTGATATTTGATTGCTGTTATCAAGGTCATTGTGGTTCTAACTGGATTTGAAAGTTTTATTTGCCTCCCAAATTACTTATTAGGTCCGTAAGAATGCTTCAAAGACAAGTAATAGCACTGAAAATCTTTATGAGACTCTCAAGAGGACTTCATGAGGTACCCTTCAAATAAGAACCTTTATACCTTGAAATTGATATTAGTACCTCTGAAATAAGAACCAATTTCAGCCTGGCTCTGAAGAAAGTAGGTCCTTATACGCGGGGATTTACTGCTTTGTTGCTTTCGCTTCGCCTGAAGCTTAACTAGTGCTAGAAATCAGATTCAAATAGCCACTGCGCGTCTGAACTGTTAGCTCCAGCACAGCGAGGGTGAATGTTGTGTAGGAGCTAACTGTCAGAGGCGCAGGAGGAGCCATTTGAATTTGATTTCTAGCACGTGTTAGGCTTGGGTTGAAATGAAAACAGCTCTGGAAACAGCAACCAAAACCGGTCAGATCGAAGTAATAAACTTTTAATTCCAAGCTTCAAATGCGGTGCATTGTTGCCAGTTGTTAAACTCAAATTAACGCGAATATTTCTTTCAGGGGGTTACTTCATCGTGAGAGGAACAGAAAAAGTGATTTTGATTCAAGAACAAATATCAAAGAATCGTATGATTGTTGAACCTGATTCAAAAGGAAATATTGGTTGCTCTGTCACCAGGTAAAAATCCTTTTCAGACTGCCCCAAAAGATTGTTTCCAGCTTGTGTTGCTACTGTGGAGGAGCTGTAAATTCAATTTTCTCGGTTCTTTCGGAGCTGCATAGGGTGGAATGTGAAATCCTCGTTCCCTCGTTTACCAAACAAAATATTTAGTCATCTATTACCGCATTCACACTGACACAGTTTAACAAGTAAACCAGCTTTACCTAAACGAGCTTTATCTAAACTAGGTTAAATTTCAGCCAATCAATTGTATTCGATTTGTTGAATGGACCAATTAGAAGGCTCCATTCTATAACCTGGTTTAGTTTAAACTGATTTTTTTACTTGCAAGTGTGAATGGGGGTATAAATTAGCCTTTAACTGATTGATTAATTTCTCAGTTTTAAACATCGGCCTCGTCATTTCTGTTTCACAGCCTGTCAAACACGGAAACTTTTTTTGGCTCACCCGGTACAAAACATCTTCATTTGTAATGGATTTGCTGCTATTTGCCTGGACTGATGACATATTCGTAGTTGTCACTATTGATAGACTGAAGGACGCTCAAACTACGACTCGTGGACTTTTACACTGAAATTTGGGACGAAGTTTCCCCATCAAAGTCATGACTATTATGGAAACCATTGCAACAGTTCAGTGATGCTAGCCATGAACAAAAGCCGCAGGTATCCAGATAAATGAGTCCTGAATCCAAGAATCAACAAACCTTTCACTGTGAACCGGGAGTGCCTTATTTTTGATGCCACTTAGCTTCCATGAGCTTCACCGCAGCAATGAGAATTTCAAACTGTCGAGGCGCAGCCCCCTTCCAGAGGACATATATGAATCTTCATTTATTCATTTCCGTCTCAGATTTTTATATGAAAGTCTAGAGGTCTCAGTTTGAGGAAAATAAAAGTGTTTTTGTTGTTGTCATTGTTGTTGTTTATGTTGTGGCGATAATTTGGAGTATTTTGTAAGTCTACTACTTGCCTGTATTTTATCAGGGAGAGAAAGCTAAGAATTTTTAAAGTTTAGCTCGTACAACCCATTTAATCGTCATTAAATTTCGTGCAGCTCAACTCATGAGGTGAAAAGTAGGACAGCTATTCTCCAGAAAAATGGCAAATTCTATATGAAGCACAACACTTTCAGTGAGGTAAGCACCAATCGTCACGCATCATCCTTCATCAAGGGTGCTAGGCACCCATATTTTGATTTAGTATCCATTTACGTTGTTTTGATATTTGAATTTTTTGTTTCGTTTCTCCTCGTGTCTTCGATTGAACGTAAGCCAACCACTTTTTGTCGTTTGGATTTGGGCCATCAGCTCTAATCCTCATGTATTCTTGTAACTTATTGCGGCTTCACAGAACAATTTGTGTCAAAGTCGCATGAAACATTTTATTTTGAACTTTTGCAAATTTGAAGTCTCGACATTAATACTTCGGCTGTCAAGGCGCCAATATGAACAAACGAAGTATCCACGCTCAAGTCAGGGATATATTGAAATTGATTGTCTTTTGTTTAGCGCTCATCGGTGGAGCCAATCAAATCTGTATGATTTTACTGGGACAACTGGTTCATCGCATTATGCGTTACAGCAATTTGATATAGACCAGCAATAGTAAATACGAAATGCCCCCTTCCCCCAACCGTAGCACTGTGAAAGGAGAAACTCCCTACCGATGGAAATACCTTGCCTTTGTGGAGCCGAGTTATGGAGCTTTCTGTTCTGTTTTTTTTGGCTCTTCATTTGCAGCAAAGGTTGCGCGTTGGATTGATTTGCAGGCAATTAAAAAACTGCGGTTTTCTGCCGCCATTTTGCGGTGGTTCTACAGGATTGTCAACTTAGTGATCTTAACCGGTTTAAACGAGAAAGACCAAGGACAAACAAAAATATTGAGATGGTCTTCTCCGTATATCATTTGCACACGGAGTATGATAACAATCCATTTGTTTACAGTTGGTGGATCATTTAGTTTACAAGAAGCTAATTCAAACCAACGGCTAATTGCAGATCATAAGTTGCATATACACTATTGCATCGACATTTTCCTTCTAAGTTTTGATCATGACTTTAAACGTTTACTTCTGCAGCTTTTCTACTGTCTAACAGAGTGTTCAAGAACAATACAACAACTACACAACTACAAAATACGATTACAGAAAAACGATGCATCAAGGAGAATAGAAATACATCCGCTTCTCAACAATAGTGAACTATGTCTATATGAGGAATTTCGAAAATATAGATTGCCCGTATGACGTTTCGCTTTCGCTTCATCAGAAATATACTTTACAATAATTGAGTGTATATGAGGATGCTTTAACTTTGGCACCTGGAGAAGATTCTTTATCCCTAGATCATACTTGATTTCTTTGTTTGTGAAAAGCACTTTCAAAATGAAAGGGATGATGGAATTTGTGCATTTGAGCATTTCTCAGATTACAGTATGCAATTCTGAAACATATTATTTTCAATTTTTAGGATGTGAATGTTATCGTAATATTTAAAGCAATGGGAATCGAATCCGATCAAGAAATTGTACAAATGGTTGGTACTGAGGAAGAGGTCCTTACTACATTTGCACCATCTCTCGAAGAATGCAATAATTTCCAAGTTTACACAAGAAATCAGGTCAGTGTTTTGTGACAGCTTGGACAAAGCGTCCCAAGAACATGCGCGTCGTTTAAGTGGCTGCTGAAGAGGAGACATACATCCTGTGTTACCGTTTTTAAGATTTTTAGTAGAGTAGACTTCAAGTGAAGGATGACATCGAGTTTGAGTTTATAAATCTGATGAGCATTTGCTGATTTATGGAGCAGGAATTCAGCATTACTGGATGCTCCAAAACCAGAGAATTCATTAATCTTTATCATGTTAAAATCAAAGAAACTGATTGAAAAAAACTTACCAAGCCCGAATTTCTAATATTCGCAAGTGAAACATACAGTCATAAATTGGATGTTGTGGTAATGGTAACCAATAAATAATATTTGACATATCTACAATCGCTGACAAAACTCGTTGGGACACATGAGTTTTGCGTTAAAAGAGGCCTTTCCTGTACGTAAACTGCTACCTTTCAATGCTAATGCCCCCCCCCCATTCCAATGTTGGTTGCTGGAGGGAGACCTACTTGTCAACTCATCTATGACATTTTCATCAGCTTTCAACATTGCAATGGGCGGTGGGGGGGATCTCAACTCGATTTTCCTCCAAGATACAAGTGTTTCATGAGTTTTGTCCGCGATTGTAGGGTCGCTAGAAATGATGATTTGCAACACAACTTCTGTAGGTCATGACAAACCTCCATTTGTTCAATCGCTACTCAAAGTAATAAAGTCCTTTAGACCAGCAATGCTGCGTTCCATACGTTGCCTAGTAGACGTTCTTGAGTTATGTGGTTATTAATTACCACCAAATTTGTTTGCTGACAAAAGTGTACAATTTGAGTCCATTAGATGCTAAAATTCAAGTTATGACGATATATACGGAAATCAACTGGTTTTGAAACGGCCAGCGATTTTGAATTTCTTGCTCAATAAATCAATAACTACTTGTTAGATTCACTCAAACTCGGTGCCAAATTTTAAGTCGAAATCTCTTCTGTTCACAAATCTGAAAAACAGAAAAGTTGGATTCATGGCTCCTTCACAGTGTCTCTTCAAACGGCGGACATCTTTTTTTTGGATACCCTGCAGACAATTGTTTTCTAAAAAAGTTCAACTGCTCGACCAGTTATGAGCAAGCGGTATAGGGAGCAAAAGCATCAATTTTTCTGCCTTTTTGATTAAATCTTTATTGTACGTCATGTGTTTCTAGGCACTGTGTATTGTAATTTCTGCGAAATCATCATATACAGTAAATCCCCGCATATAAGAACCTACCAGAATAAGAACCTAGAGGCTGCCTTTCCTAGATTATGTACCTTGCAATTAAGAACCTGTTTCAGTTTGATGAAACATAGATTCTTATTGCAGGGGTTGCAAAGTTGATCTTTGATTGCTGTTGTTAAGGTAATTGTGGTCCCAGTTGGCTTTGAAAGTTTTATTCTCCTCCCAGATTACTTATTATGTCCATAAGAATGCTTCCAAAACAAATAATAAGGCAGAACTTCTTTATGAGACTCTGAAGGGGACCACAGATGAAATTCTTCAAGTAAGAACCTCTATACCTTGAAATCAGTCTTAGTACCTTGGAAATAAGAACCAATTTCAGCCTGGCTTTCAAAAAAGTAGGTTATTATACGCGGGTATTTACTGTTTCCTTCATTTTCAGGCATTGCATTATTTAGGGAACAAAATTAAGCAAAAGACTGTTTGGGGAAGGAGCAGGACGAAATTTGAGGATGCAAGGGAATTATTGCGAAGAACTATCTTGGCACATGTCCCTGTAAGTCACATTAGATTTAGGTATTTTTTGTTTCGATCTTTATAAAATGAGATTGAGCAATGATCATTTTTCCACTGGAAAACTTGTAGCTTGGCTGATGTCTAATCCTTTCATGTTCATGACCTTTTGCAGAGGATTGACATTCATCAGTTCATAATGTCGTGTTGCATTGTTGTAAAGTTTAACAGTCTTTAATTTAGACGATAAACTAGGCACTTTGTTATTAACCGTCGCCATATATCACAGCATACTCAATCGCAATTTTCGTTACGTTCATTTTTACTGTTATCGATATTTGCTGCAAGACTTGTAGAAATAACCACTGCAGGGAAACATGTACAATAGACCTTTTCACGGAAAGAAAAGCATGCTGGGAAAATGGGAGAGATTTCGAGTTTTCGACGCCACGCCGCGACAAAATTTAATTTGCAAATTTACATGCTTGCTGCATGAAAAACTGGCCGCGTTTGTTTTTACTGTTATCGATATTTGCTGCAAGACTTGTAGAATTAACCACTGCAGGGAAACAGGTACAATAGACCTTTTCACGGAAAGAAAAGCATGCTGGGAAAATGGGAGAGATTTCGAGTTTTCGACGCCACGCCGCGACAAAATTTAATTTGCAAATTTACATGCTTGCTGCATGAAAAACTGGCCGCGTTTGTTTTTACTGTTATCGATATTTGCTGCAAGACTTGTAGAATTAACCACTGCAGGGAAACAGGTACAATTGACCACGATGAAAGAGGACGTAGGCTGGCCGACATTGGAGACACGTAGGAAATATGTTCGTCTTGTTATGTTTAAAGAATTTCCAACAAATAAGATAAACATGAAACTTCCATCATACGTAATGTAGTGGAAAAGGGCTACATGGAGCAATGTAGCAACTTCAAAGAGCTCCGTTCCTCTGCAAACATGTTTATAATGCTATAAATGTTCTTTTTATGAATGCAAAATCATTGAATTGAACATGCTATCATCAGAGTTCTAAGCTAGAACACTCAAACTTGTTTGCAAGTTTAGTGATCTGAATCTCATCACTCTGAATTGAATAACTTATCAAATTGCTCTGCCAGTATGGACTTTTCAAATTACTTTGGTAGATATAGATGCTGAATTTTGTTTGTGCGATGCTGTCAATCCTATCATTCTGTTACTTTCAGATATCTGGTTACAATTTCCGCTCAAAAGCCGCGTACTTGTCTGTTATGATCAGAAGAATCATTTTAGCTATGAAGAAAGTTGTAAGTCCTTTGAAGTCTTACTGTTGCCTCAGTTTGTGAAGGAAAGTTGGCATAATTTTGATAAATACCATACATATTTTCATTAACATTGCACCCACTGGAGGGGGGGGGGGGGTAGAGTTGCTTTAAAATTTACAAATACCTCTCTTGTTACTGCAGCGTTTGCGAAATGTTGTCTGAACTTCCCTTCTCCAAAGAATAAACTGAGAAAGAAAATATAATTAAGGTATGCAGATTCTCGTAGGCCGCTGCCGCTACCCTTGAATTTGGTTCCTTGCTCTGCAGTCCATGGGCTAGTATTCCCTCGTCAACACTTGCACCCTGTCAAGACTCCTCTTTGCGGCTGTGGATAGTGGTTCTTCGTGATGATGATGTGAATTGAAGTTATTTATCCCTCTGCTGCTCTCAGCACGATCGAGAAAAAAACTCAACGGTCCATATATGCCCTAGGCCATTCCTGAAACATTGGTTTCCCCCTACAACGAAGGTGCGACTGGTCTTTTATGACCCGTCATTTCCTCCAACATGGAGAGAACGACAGTTGGCTGGATATTTTCATTTTTAGAACTTTGGCAAACACTGAAGTAACAAGATAGGTATTTGTCAATTTTAAACCAACCTCCCCCTCCCCCACGGTGGGTGCAATGTTAATGAAAATATGGCACCACGCTTATCCATGATTTCTCTGAGTAAGGGTATAAGCTTACAATATTACTCTTGAAATGTGGACCCATTAAAAATTTCCTTTTCAATTTGCCATTCGCAAAATTTTTTATCATTTTGCACTATTAATTGTAAAGTTTGCAAAGATTCGATGGCCATGCTAGCTATGACATCGTTTTCTGAGAAATAGCTGACTAAATTGCTGACAGGGCTTGAAACATTGTCTTGTATTTTCTTGCTCTTATTTTGACCCCCCCCCTCTCTTCCAGATAAAAGTTGATGACCGCGATTACTATGGCAATAAGAGACTGGAGCTAGCTGGTCAGGTATGTGTACGTTTCAGACAGCATTGATTTTCTCCATGGTCAGGGTGTGGAAAATATTTTGTTTGCACGAAGGGTACTTATAGATTTCAAGCACGAGGATTAAAAATCCTTTAGTTATTACAAAGGTCACGTTTCTATACATCACCTGTTAGCACCAATGTCAACCCAAAAAATACTAGATTCTCGAAATGTATTTTTGTTATTATGGCAAGAATGATCCTAAACCGGAGTACTGACACCTAGGTTTTTGCTACAGCAGTTTAGAAAATTGATTTTTAAGGCATTTTAGACCGAGTGATTGTGAGAAAAAGTAGCAGATAGCAGATCATTTAGGCCCAATAGATCTTTCAGCTCCATTCTGAAAAAGAATGCGAATCAAAACGATAGATTGATACATGTTATAGAATGTTTTAATGGACTCAATAGTGATCTCCAACACCACTCTATTGAACTTTTTGTAGAGCAGCTGAAAGGCTTCGTAGGGAATCAGTGCAGAGTTAATCCATTTCTACAAGCGTAGGGAAATGACTCGTAGTTGTAGCTTTATCAGTTCAGACAAAAATCGAAAATGCGACATACAATCGCGTCTACAGCTGCATATGGTAGGAATCAACTAGAGGTTGATTGGACACATTTGGAGAACAAGTAACGCTCAATTTTTTACACAATAATTTTTCCATTTTCTTGTGCCATAGATCATCAACTACTTGTCCACTTAGCAAAAACGAGATCTCCAATTCTAAGTCGAGGGCTGTCTTTTGTAACTGTATCGAAAACGGAGCAATAGAACTTTAAGCTCTTTCCGCAGCAGCCACGCGAATAGAGCACAATTATTTTGGGACTCCCTACAGTGCCAAACTTGTCATAGGGGAAGTTAACTTTTAAGCGATATTTACCATTGTTATTTAGAAGTATTTTTACTGAGTTGATTTGAACTTTGCTCACTTTGCTTTCTTATTTGACCACGCTGTTAATGATCCATTTTTTTCAGTTGGTTTCAATTTTGTTTGAAGATTTATTCAAGCGATTTAACAATGAGGTATGCCTATTTTTAAGAAGGAACCGTTATGTCTGTTCTAGTTTGATTGATCTGACAATTATGCAGTTCTCTTCTTCTAAAGTGACTGTTGCTTTTTATACACTGTATTATTTCATGCATTAATCTCCTTTGTATTTGCTGATAAGGCATTTTGTGTGCATAAGATGAAATGAAATTGCAAATGAAGCTCTGTATCAGGTAGGATATGGCTCAATAGAGCTGTTTGTAAGGCTGAAATATTGAATGTGTAAAATGTTATTATTGAAATATCAAAAACTGCAATGTACAGCATGATAAAATATATTTCGAGCTTTGTGTTCATAATCAGTTAAAATCTCACAAAATGTAAACAGGTACTTCTTTATACAAAATGCTATAGCAAACAACTTGTCCTCAGAGAATATGAAACAAAAGGCAATCCTTAAAATACAGTAAAACATTAAATTGAGATAAAACACATGGTTGTATTATTTTACTTATAACTTGATAATTAATTCTTTGTTCATAAACTCGTGTTTTGTGTTCAGTCCAGGTTTTAAGTCCGTGATGAATAAGGCTTCCAAAGTAGGCAGATGATCCAGACTTTTCGTTGTTGTATCTATAACTTCAATATGTTGAAAACTAGCCTTTTTGTTATTATCTGTTAAAATGCTATTGCCTGTTACTTTGAACCAAATAGATCGAAGGGAACTTTAGATTGTGCGCCATAATTCCAGAAAGACCATTTTTGATATCATCATTATTTCCAGAGTTACAGCATTTTAAAAATTTCTTCTCGTTTTGAAGTTGTGATGCCACCATATTGCTAAATCTGAAACCATAAAAGCTGAAGTGATGTGTTTGTTGTTATCTTGTAGATCTCCAAAAACTGAGTTTTTCCTTCATTGGTAATTTGACTTCCCCGCTCAGTTTACAATTTATGATGCTTTTCATCTTGTCAACGCTTTCGATACCTCCTCTCCTACATCCTTTCATGAAACTGAAAAATGAATCAAAAATGCTCGTTCTGGATTTATGACACACGACGTCAAGCACGCTTCGATTTATTCAGTTGAAAGAGTTAGGCGATATCATTTTACACACTTTATTTTATCAAAGTTTTGCAAAGATTCGGGCTCTATGCTATTGCAGATCAAACTGTCCGGTGATAAGAATTGTTCAAATGAACTGAAAAGAGGCAGCCTTGAGTTATCAATAGTTTTTATACATTGTATTGATCGCTTTGAACAAAGTATCTCGCCCGTATCCCTCCTAATAAGCCACCACTCATTTCGTTTCTTAAAGATACGATACCCTATAAGCAAGCTTAAACTAAACCAGGTTATCGAATAGGGCCTCCTGATTGGTCGATCCAATAACAAATCGAGCGTATTTGATTGTTTGAAAGTTAACCTGGTTTACATAAAGCTAATTCAATTATGTCAGTGTGAATGGAGTATAAGTCAAATAATTTTGCATCCCCCTTATGACGTCATTTTAAGATTTGAAACCTATGCTGTAATTTCCATGTCATCAATTCTTTAACCCTTTCTTTGCAAGTTGAAACGCATAGCAGACCTAACTATTCCAAAGCCAAGAGCTGCTCAGGTTTGTTATTAAGTTTTTAGCATTTATTCACTGTCGTAGTCATTAAAATGCAGATTTAGAAAGATTATACCGTCAGTTCATTGCCCCCGTAAATCCCCCATTAAGCTCACACATCGAATAAGGCCCAGTTGAAAAGGCTCCCTCCTCAATTCTAATATGCAAGGCTCTTTCTAATACGCCGCTATGGGGGTATTTGAACTCCACAAAAGGACTAATCTGCAAGTGCTGCAAAAACTTGAAATCCTTGCAGCTAGAATTGTGACCAAGAGTTGTTATGATTCTTCGCTAGTGTCTTGATGAAAATTCTAAATTGGTCTACCGTAGCGTATGTAATAAAAATCGAAGCAGTTTGCATGGTTTACAAATCAATAAGCGACTTTGCTTTAAACTACCTGTCAGACAATTACAAAAAAAACTTGGCATGCAATGGGAAAAATTTGAGAAACACCGTAACTGATCCTCAAGTCCCACTAATAGAAACGTGCAATGGTCAACGAGCGTTCTCATATCATAGTGCTGGAGTCTGGAACTACTTAGATTCGGATGTCAAGCAGGCATCCTCTTTCAAAGTAATTAAAGACGCTTTGAAATGGTTTATTTTGCTCTTTACCGTATTATTTTTTCATTATTGTAAAGCCTGGTTTCCATATGATCGCAAGGAGTCGCAAGGAATCGCAGCGAGTCGCAATAAAAGTTATCAAGTTTGCTTGCGACTCTCTACGATCATATGGAAACCGGCTAAAACTTTGTTTGCGACTCTTTGCGACTCCTTGCGATCGCTGTCGCAGGCAGTCGCAGAGATAGAAAATTTTCTATCTCTGCGACTCACTGCGACTCGTTGCGATCCATTGCGATTAATGGAAACCGCTGTTCACAACTTTTGCAACTCCTTGCGATATCAACTCTATTGTTTCAGGGGATAATCTCATTTCCGTGATCACAATTTTGGTTTGAAATTTGATGGAAGTGAAGTTAGTTGGGATTCTTTGCGATCCTTTGCGATCATATGGAAACCACTTTTCAAGTCACAATAATTGCAACTCCTTGCGACTCATTGCGACTCTCTGTAACTCCTTGTGATTATGTGGAAACCAGGCTTAAGTAGCTAGGATAGGGCTTTACATTATATAACGTATTTTGTCTAGGATTTTATGCACGGACCCCTGAAAAGCAGTCTTTCTTGACTGACGTGGTAACCTTGGGTAAAAACATTGAAATGAAATAAAATGGAATGAAAATGGTAACATTGGTAACACATTGGTAACATTGGTAACACATTGGTAACATTGGTAACACATTGGTAACATTCTTTGTCTTTGTATCAACCCAATCACTTATGGTTTGGTTGGTTTTTGTCGCATTTATGGGTTTAGTACAGTGAATCTGTTATTGAAGATTATTTTCAAATTTTATACCACAAATCATTTGTTAAGCTATGAAATGTCAAAATTTAAGGTGACCGAAAGTGGTTTGAAGAATTTTGCTTTGTTGTAGAGGCAGCCTGTCGCGTATATGATTGGCGGCAACAGTCACAGCTCAATACAGCAGAGTTTTTTGTGAATCTGTGTTTGAAACAATGGAAGGCTAATCGTCTTGATTTTCTATGATCGCCGAAATTTAGAAGATTAAGAACACTTTCAATTTCCTTTTCTTTGTATTGTCCTAATAGCCCAATCAAATGCATGACAGAGTGCCTTAATAGACGATTACGCTAAAGATGGCGGCAAGGAACTTTTTACTAAGATGCATTGCGTTCTAAAAACGAATCCTTGACGATTCTATGGGAATTCGATTAAAGAACGCAGTGTATCTTGGTAAAAAGTTCCTCGCCGCCATCTTTAGCGTAATCGTCTATTGAAATTCGAAAGATACCATTATTTTCATGGATTTTTTTCTTTTTTACAGTTTGATATTGTGAAGCACATGAGACAAGATCTTATCACCAATGGCTTGGTTTCTGCTATCTCCTCGGTATGATATCTTTGTAATGCTTGTCCCTAGATAGCATACACTTCCGCTTGAAATGTCGCCAAAATTCAATTATTCAACGAATCACAAAAGTTTTATTTTGATCTCTTTTGTTGATGATTCAAGTATATTTAAAGATGAAAAAGTGTTTGTTTTCGTTTCTAAAAGGATAAGAGTAATACATAGTAAAATTCATTCGAAGCTATGCTATTAAAATACAGCATAGATTCCAAATCTTTAAAATTTCTAAAAACTTGGAATTCTATTCCAACACACATAAGAGAGTCTGGCACACTCACCCGGTTTAAGAATGGGCTAAAAAGTCATTTTCTAAGCTGAGGAAAAATATGTTTTCGCACGAATCCATGGAAGAACAGTACTGGCTTTTATATCTATTATTAAGCATACTATTTTTTGTTATACTTTTTTATACTGAATGGATGTCGTGATTGAATAAGAAATAAGAAGAAAGAAGAAGAAGAAAATCGGTTTAAAAAGGCAGATGTAAAATTCAGACCGATTTCTGTACACTGAATGACTTGGAAGAAACTTTAGCCACTTTTCCATGATGCTGCCGTTGGACTTTTCAGAAATCTTGAGTATTTGTTGAAATTACAGCCTATTTTATATTTTAGCTCATTTTATGATGTTACGTCATCAAATTTTTCTAAGTCACCAACCAGAAGATTGAAACGATTAAAATGCTGTAACGCTGAAAATAATACTAGTTGTAGCATGTATTGTAATTTTTTACATGGATATAAAAAAGAAAAATCTCAAGAGGTTGGTTTTTAGGAATAATTAACCATGTATATATCTAAAGCATAGGTTTGAAATCTTTAAAATTTGGATGTAAAATTCTGTGACGTATTACTTTGAACTGAGCGGCCTCAAAGAAACCTAAACTATTTCACAGTAAATCTGCCGCTGGACTTTTCTGAAATGTTTATCTTCTTTTTTAAGAATTCGAGAAAATTTTCGAAAAAAACTTAAATCTATCATAGCTTCCAAACCTGTTGATGAAAGATAAAAATTTTTCATGAAAACCATAGTTTATGGATGCCTACAATATACATTCTATTATACTTTCTCATTAATAATAATATGCAACTATACAACACAACAAGGATGGCACCACAAAGAGCAAAGGACAATGACTACCTTGTGGCTATTAACATAAAGATTTGCATATAGATGACAATCACGTAAACTAAGATTAAATACTGACATATATAGGGATTCGTTTTTTGTTTTTCAATTTGCTTTGAGTGGGCTTGTCAGGATTTCAAGCTGCTGAAAGCTAGAATTGAATCTTAATATACAGAAGGAAATTAATCGGAAAATCATCTTTTTTTTGCAGTATGCTTCAAAATCAGGCAGCTTTAAAAAGAGATAAATTCACAAAGTATAATGCCAGTCACAAGTCGAATATTAGTGAACCTTTGCTTATAAGTCAGTACTGATCAGTGCTTGTAACAGCAGTGAGGGATTCTTAAGGGTTTGATATATTTGATGTGACTGAAATTTGAAGACTGTTTTGGTGGTATATACGTACTGTTAAAGCTCAATTTAGCCCCCACTTCTATTTAACCCCCTTTCTATTACACCCTTCCCTTTTAAGCCAAAATGCCAAAATTTTGAAAATTAGGCCTCTATTAAGCCTGCCCATTTAAACTAAATACCCGAGGCTACCAAAAAGTTTCCATTTAAGGCAAATTTCCAGTCAGCGGAATTTTCCGAGCGGGTGGAATTTTAGACAATAGAAAACTGGTTAGCTGTAACTATCTGTTCAATTTCAGAGCGACATTTTCTCCCGCAAACAACAGAGTTTCCGCCCGCTCGGAAAATTCCATTGACTGGAAATCAGCTTTTAGTCAGGTAAACAAGTCTACAAATTGATTTTGATATGGTTTGGGACAAAAAATTTTGTTGAATTTGTGTTATTTGCCTTTGTGAATAAACCCATGCTTTCTAATAGACTTCTCTTAAGACCCCCTTTAGAGTTTTCAAAATTAAAGGAGCCCTTGTGGGGGCTCAATAGAGTTTTTACAGTACACTGGATTTAATTTACCTAAAACACTTTTCAGTAAATATGCCAAATGATGTATCTAGTTGTAAAATTTACTCTCTGTAGCAAGAAATACTTTCAAAAGTATTGGGTGAACTTTTGAGAGTTAAACCTGTCTTTTTGATTCTTACCAGGGCAATTGGATCATCAAAAGATTCAATATGCATCGAGCTGGCGTTACACAGGTACGAATGTGTTTTTGATTTGTGTCATGTTGGATCTCGTCATTTAAATTAGTTTGTGTTATTTAAGTTTACTCAATCTTGAGTTTGCCGACATACGCGCTATTTGTTCTACCGATTAAATTAGGAAAATGTGTGCACTTTTTGAAAAATTATACACCAAAGCTACAAATTGATTTGAAAAATTATAGGTCCATTATCTAGCTGAGGGTTGTACTTGATTTCAAAAATTTATCTGAAACGTGCACTCGTAATCTCTACTTAAGAATAGAGAAAGCTGGCTTCCATTATCCTGCGTGCAGACGCTACAGTCAGTGAGGAGGAGCGAAAAGGAGAAGAATGCTCCCTGTAAAGTCTGCGCAACAGCGACCAATTCTGTGTTTTGAGTTCTCAGATTTTGTGGAACCATCTGGCATTGGCTGGACGATTTGACTGTTGTTTTCATTTGTTTTCAGAGCGTACATTGCATGTAACAAACATTATTCTAAAACTTGTTACAAGTAGATCACGCTGAACACCAGTAAGAACAAAAGTTAAATCGTGCCCTCAATCAATGCTAGATCCAAGACACTTTCTTGTGAACGGCCCTGTTTTTACTAAATAGGGTCAGGTTTCAGAGTGACACTATGAATCTCTGTTGACTGAAGCACCATCATGAAGTCAAAGAGCACAGGGGAACAAGCGACTTTTTGTCATAAGTCCATGAATAACTTATTCAGGTTAATTCCATTCTCTGAAGAGGACAAAATAAATGAATACATTGAAGTGTCATCTAAGAAGGAAAATTAAGGAAATTTTGCTCAATTGTGTGAACTCGTTTTTGCGGTTTTGCAGGAAGGAATGACCAATTAAAGCCGGGTAAATAACTGAACCTAATTCACGCCCGACAACCCCTTTCGAGGGACTTTGCAGCCTCGTTGTGGTTTCCTATAGAAATGTATAGGAAAATGACCGGAACTGAAATTTTCCACCATGTTTGAAAGGTCGCAGTGTCAATTTCTTGCCAGCAATATCCACCCTTTTGATTTCAAAGTATGCTTTATTTATCCAAGAAATTATTGAAACCAAACTAAGCTTGATTTGACCTCGCTGATGGAGTAATCCCAATTTGTTTGATGCTGTGGTCATTTTCTGAACGATTGATTTGCCATATTTGGCAATCTATTGTTCCCTGAAAGGAAATTTGTCATCGAGGTCTATGAGACTCATGCAATGAGTGTGGAATTTACTGGCGGGCTGCTTCCCTTGCAAGCTTGTAATTGAACATATTGGTAACGAAACAAGGCAGTTATTATTGCTCTGATATTCACGGAGCAGTGGCCTTTCAAACGGGAATTGCTTTTTATTCACCCGGTAGCCTTTGGGTTTTGGTCATCAAATGATCCTTCTTGGATGTTCTAAATCTCTTATTTTGCTCTAGGTCTTGTCCCGACTGTCATATATTTCTGCTCTTGGTATGATGACGCGAGTTACAAGTCAGGTAAATACAAATAAGATGTGTCACAGTAAATGCAGTAGGATGATGTTTGCAAATTTCATATTTTTGGAAGGAGAATGACATCTTTTTTCTACGAACCTGGCGAAGAAGACACGGAATACTTTTTGCTGCTCTAAAATTCTTTCACAGGGTATAGACGCAGTCTTCTCGCTGCTGCTGATAATGTGCGTCGAACATACGAATATTCTGAACCTCCGGACAGTAATATTTTGCTGCTTCTTTTGTACACAGATAAAACCTGCCTTTGAAGCAAATGCATTAATCCTGAATTTAACAATTAAGTTTATTTTGGAAATTTTATATTCTTCGTATATGTTTTCCCTCGTTGTTTCTTCGCGTAATGTTTCTTGTATTGTCCTCGTTTTGTTTCATGTAACCATGGGATAGTCGTGTCATTTTGCTCCATGTGGTATCGTCCGCGTAGTGTCGTGTAGTTATAATCAGAAAGCACATTAGAAAACACCTGGCACGAAGAATGTTTATCTATTCTTTAGAAAATTTGACCCTCACTGCAGTTAAGCATGCAAAATTAAGACTGTGCTCTCGAGTACTGAATAAACGGGGGTGTGAGAATAGTCTGAGGGGGACTTGGAAATGGTTCGATTTAACAATTTTCGGGGGTTTGGAATAATCGGGGTAGGGGGTGCTTGGGGAAGTAGATGAAATAGTCGTTCTTATAGGTAAGCACGTATCTTTTATATATCAATGTGAACAGTGATGTTACTGATATATTTACTTTTGTGCTCCGGTTCTGTTGAATGCACTGCTTGAAACTTTTTCTTGCGTTTAAAAATTATGTTTACTATCATTTCATTTTTCCAAAAACTAATAAAAGGGGGGGTTGGCATAAGAGGGGGGGAGTTGGGGAAATTTTCAAAAATTGATAAGCAGATAATAGGACGATTATTTGGTTTTCGAGACTAGGCAACTCGACCTGTGTTCTTCTTTTGTGGCTCGTTGTAATGCCCTTCAGATGCATCTTTATCTGCGGAGATAAAACCCGCATTGATGTCGCACTGATGAGGAAATTTCCTCCGTACGCAAGAGCCAGCAAATGATATATTTTCTGTGAATAATAGCGATTTCGCACAATATTTCTTTTCTTGTAAATCGCATTCTTTTTTCTTTGATAATCATTACTTATTCGTTTCGTAGTTTGAGAAAACGAGAAAGGTCAGTGGTCCAAGATCTCTTCAACCATCTCAATGGGGGTTACTGTGCCCCTCAGATACCCCAGAAGGAGAAGGATGTGGACTTGTGAAAAATCTTGCTCTGATGACTCACGTTTGCACAGATACAGATGAGGAGCCAATAAGACGATTGGCATTTAATTTAGGAGTAGAGGTATGTTCATAATTGAATAAGTAATCAGATGCAATTTTTGTGACTTTTCTTAATGATTTCTGCCAGTTGTCATATTGATAGAAAAATCGATCCTTTTATTACTGAAGCATGAGCTCGAGAACAAGCTATCTCGCTTCAGTTTCAGTTTTATTTTATTATGAATCCATCCTACATACCATTCTGAAAAATTACAATACAGTAGTGTCCCGCATATAAGAAACAATGTTTTCAATTTGAGGTCTGATTTGTTTCCTATAAAATGAGATTTAAAGTTAAAATTAGGGTAAAGTTTCTTAAGTTTCTTATTAGAAAAATCATGTACTATCAATGAATTGCTGAGACACAAGCTCCATTGTCATATAAACTACACTATTTTGATTTGTATTTAAACATTTTCACTACCAAGAAAAGATGCAATTATTCCAGGAAAGTGCTTTTTGCTTCATTTGCATGTAAAGTTCTTGTTTTCATTTGAATGTGTACAGTCTGATTCAACAGTAAGGCTGGATTTGTTATGCATTTCAAATTTCTAATACATGCTTTGTTTTTGAATAAGGAAAAGTTTTTTCAGACCTGCACCAGTTTCTTATAAAAGGGGATATTATTTCCAAAATTAAGGTATGGTTTTTCTTAAATTCATGTTTCTTATATGCGGGACACTACTGTACAACTAGATGTTAACGCAGTTAAGTGAGTGCTGACTTTGCAAAGGTCCTCTTGTCCGCAGACGTCTTTAGGTAATGAATTTATGTCCCTAATTTTATAGAATGCATTTACTTTTTATTTCTATTGGTAACATATGGTGATTCATACCTCTCTGCATTGAGAAAGCTGCTGCAGTTCACCTCAATGGGTAATTCTTTGGTAAAGTTTGCCTCAACCGGCAGTTCTCTTTATTACAAATACAGTATTAGATTAACTACATCGAATGGTCACAGACTACAGACTAATCCAAAGGAAATGACATAACATGATTGTGTATAGGATAGTGACTAGAGACTGAGTAGGTGAGAGAGAGGTTATTGAATAGGTAAACTAATAAAGAGAGAGTCCCCGGTAAAGACAAGGAAACTAAGAGCGCTATGAATAAAACACATAAATCAGATGAAGTTCAAAAGGTTTACGAATCAAGCGTATGACTCGATGAAAATGGGATTTAATGTAGAACGAAAAATGGAAAATAGACAGCAACACTTATGAAAAGTGAAAGAGTATTCCACAACTTAGAGCCTAAATATTGAACTGTTTTGAGTTCACGAATGGTTGCCCTGTTCACAGAAATGAAAAGTTAAATCACCGCATTATGACAACTATTCATGGAAGTTTAACTGTTCTACATCCTTTAATACGATTTTTGCTATGCAGAGAATAGACCTTTTAGCTATTCTGAAAAAGAATTTGGATCGAACGATATTTCATTACATTTTGTAGAATTTTCGAATGTGCACAATACTGATAGAAGCTCTAACGCCACTCAATCGAACCTTGTGTATAAAAATGTATAAAAATAACGCTCGATCCAGGCTCTTTTGTAGAATAGCTAAAAGGTCTATTGCCTATTTCCTTGTCACTTTTCTACAGTGGAATTCATTGAATTGAATTGAATTGAACTGAATGTTCTATCTTCGTTTTATAAAATTACTGTTTGGAAAATTATGTATAGTTTTCATCGTTCTCATCCACTATTCTCTTAGTAAGCTCCCTTTCTGCACTGCAGAGAATGAAGCAAGCAACTTCACCAGTTTTTTTTCACTGGCCTATAGCCTGGTATTTATATTATGTTTTCTCCCGAGTGTTATTTGCAAGATTTCTCATCTTACATCTTACATCCTTCCAGTGGCAGACATTTTGCCAGATATTAGATTGCCAAGCTTTTTTCCAGCTTAAAAGTAAAATTTGATTTTTTTAATCTTTTCGTTTTCAAACGAAAGATCATTGTTCTCACTAACATTAGGGGGAGGCAACTGCACCCCTTGCCCCCCCCCACAGTCTGCCAACTTAGATTTTACCAGTTTTGTATTTCATTCTTGAACTCCATTCCAGGATGTCAGTCTATTGTCAGGGGAGGAACTCAGCTCACCTTATGTCCATCAAGTATTCCTGAATGGTAGGCATCTTTGTATACTAATTTTATCATAACATTCCAAGTATTTAGTTAGTATCCAGTGGCCAAAGTGACCAAAATCTCGTAACTGTCATGAGATTCAAATTCCAATGGCTAAGCCCTTTCGAATGATAGTGAATTTGCAGTAATTTGCAATGGGTTGCAGCACTATGGCCCAAAAGATTTTGACCGACAAAATTTTTAAGAGTACTTTAGTTATCTTCCCAATGGAATATTACAGTGTTATGAGGAATATTTACCTTCAGATTGAAATCAGATCAGATCATCTTCAGTCTTTATAGCTGGTGTGATATAGTTTGAAAGACTAATTGGGTTGATGGGGGGAATGGATAGGTTTGTGGTAAAAAATGGGCGGGGTAAAAGATATGGGCTAATTTTGCCCGAATCTCCCATCAGAATCTTCCTCTAGCTAAAAATGCTTGAACTACCCTCCTTGACTTATCAGTTCAAGGTCTTCCGTCTTCCACCAATGCCGCCAATCGGCACTCCCCACTTTATCTCTGCCTATCCATTTTCCCCCAGTAGATCCTACCAACTATTTACAATATAATTTATAAAGAGATATATGTATATAGAAGGAATGATTTGTATAAACTACGTAAAATAATAGACAGGCTACTTACAAATATTACAATTACATTGCTCAGCTGTCCAGTTTTGATCTTTCTTTTGAAACATGCAGCTGTTGGTAGCCCCATTCTTTTATCGTTCACCCTTGAGATTTGATTCTTCAAATTTGTTCCAGGAAATCTTCTTGGTATCGTGCGACATCATAGTAAATTGATACACACTTTCAAGATAATGCGACGAGGTCAGTACAATATTTTAAATGTATTTGAAACTTGATTCGTGGAGAAGACTTTGTCATCAACTCAGGTTGCCAATAGTTCTCAACTCAGGTGTTGTGGCGCCGTGGTGTAATCCTCTGACATTGCAGCCAGAATAGTCAGGCGGAGTGGGTTCGAGCCCCGGTAGAGCCCCACCACTTGAGCGTCATGACAAGGGGTCGCGGACTCGATTAGGTCTGCTCTATTTCTGCGATCCCAGCGCTTGGCGCTGAAAAACGCAACTTCACCTTCACCTTCACCTTCAGTTCTATTTAAGGTTTAGAGGAGAAGATTTTGGTTTGGGAATGTAGTAGTAGTATCCATCTAATCTATCTTAGGAGGTCTTTTTTTTGATAGGATTCAGTACAATATTATGAATATATTTAGAAAACAACTTTGTCAGAAAGTTAAGCTGTTACAAGTTTGATTTAAAGTTTGAAGGAGAAGATTTTGCCTTGGAAATGGAAAAATGGTATGCACCTAATTTAGCCAAGAAGCTCTTTCAAATATAATTCAATTTTATCGATGACAGAGAGCGAGAATGAGTATTAGAATTATGTTACTTTTCATTCATTCATTCACTTGACATATTCTATTGACACATAACGGAACTGAAGACTGTTGGAAATTGAGTGTGGTATTATAAACAGATGCTCATAGATCCGGAGATCGAACTGAACTCCAGCGTCTGGGTTCAGAATGGAACCAGACCTCTTACACTTATGAAACTGTGTTGATAATGTAAAAAAATGATTTGTGGTGTAAAATTTTAAGATAGCCTTAAATAGCTGACTCATCATGATAAACCCATGGACACAAAATAAACTTGTAACCTGTAGGGAAACAACTTTATTGTATGTCCATGGGTTTATTATGATGTGTTAATGATGCGATGCCGACCGTCACTTATTTCCAAACAGACAGTTCCGTTATGTCTATTCTAATTTTCCTCGTGCACCTCTCTGATTCTTGTGTATTTCACTTTGCCGTAGAACCTAATTATTCAAACTATTGACACACATGGCACACAGTTGCCCTGTTTGATGACGGTTGAGATTCTTAGATATAAATGCATATCTTCGCACCTTCGCTTTTGTTTGGATATTATCTGATTGCTATCATTTGACCACTGATCAAACATACATTATGCTTATTTTCTCTGCGGACCAGATTGTCTGGAGCACAGCTACAAGAGGCAAATTAATGCGTTGAAACTTTATTGATCTTTCCATTTTTTCAGCTGGATACATCAATGAATTTGTCTCGATCTATGCCAATGCATCTCAACGGTATGAAAGCATTGCTTTAATTTGTATATATCACAGTAAACTAGCACATAACACCTATATATCCCTTGTTAAAGTTTCATGTGATGATATTTCCAGCAAGGGAATTGTCAATGAAACACGCAACTCGTTTCTATAGTGCTGCCATTTTCTGTTGAATGGAATAGCGTAGAATAGACTGATTACATTTTGTTCTTCCTCTAAGAGTCTCAGTTTTTCACACTGAACTGGGTAATGTTTATGGCTTCAAACTGAGATTCATGATAAGATAGGTTCAAAACGGGGACTGATTTAGGCCAAGTCCGCCGCGGCTACGGCTCGACCAATCGCTACCTCCTTTATAAATGATCAATCCACGTGCCTAGTTATAGCGTCTAATTGGCTGATTAGTTCAAGGTTCGCATTTTTGAAGCAAATGGATGGTCGACCTTTCTTTCGATGTTTGAAGGATAGATGTTCGATGTTTCTCCAAATTTTTCTCAAGATTTTAGTTCCTGCTTATAATCTGTTTGGTTGTGAGTCCTTGTATGAATGAAAATAAAAACATGAAGATTAAAAACGTTGAACGAATAGAAAGAATCACGTTGTCAGTCTAAGCGTAAAGCGAAAGTTAAGGCAAAGCGAAGGTGTTGTGGCGCCGTGGTGTAATCCTCTGACATTGCAGCCAGAACAGTCAGGCGGAGTGGGTTCGATACCCGGCAGGACCCCATCACTTGAGCGTCATGACAAGGGTTCGCGGACTCGATTAGGTCTGCTCAATTTCTGCGATCCCAGCTCTTGGCGCTGAAAACTGCAACTTCACCGTCACTTTCATCTTTAGAGAAATTCCATTACCTATTTCTTTTAATTGAATTGGCTGAAAGGAGCTCGGCGCACTTTGCTGTAAATCTACCGCGGAAATTTTGTAATATCTTGATTATTTTCAAAAAGGGAGCATTTATTGTATTCGAGGGTGTGACGTCCTTCAATTACTAAATCCGGAAGTAGAAGAGTGAAAAATATTTGCATGCTATCGTATTGTGGACTTTGATAAACTATGGTCTTCTTGAAAGCTGTATCATTTTGTTGACTTAGGATTAACAATGAGTTTAGTTTTTCCGAGATTTCCAGGAATTCTTTCAATACATATTGAAAAGCCGCCATTTTTGAAATAATCAGCGTAAAAAATTGATTTCCACGTTATATTTACAGCGAATCGCACTAAGTTTCTTTCAAGTGATTCAATTCAAAGAAAAGGGTAACAGAATTTACAACCACCTCTTTAAAGATATTAGATATTTGAGCCCTACTTCATATTTCATATTTAATTCTTTAAGGAGGGTTGCCGCTCATATCTCCTATGTGGGATAGAATAAAGTTTAACAATAAGAACAAATTTGTTTACACATATGTGCATGTGATTTCTCCATCAAGCGGCAAAGTTACAAAATGGCTAAGATTCCCTCCCCCTAACTGCTTCATGGTAATCCTGTCCTTTGCCCTATTTACACCTGTGAGTTAAACCAACCTGACCTAAACCAGGTTACCAAATCCTATGTTCTAATTGGTCAATCCAACACAGAAAATTCATTTGATTGGCTGAAATTTAACCTTCTTTTGACAAATCTGGTTTAAGTTTGTCATTGTAAATGCTGTATTAATCTAAATTGGTAATCGTTTATTCTTCATAGATGTGTCTATATTGCTTCAGATGGCGGAAGAATGTGTCGGTACGTTGCACACAAAGTTTAAATCCAAACCTTGGCCTTAGTGATTTCATTTTTTGCTTTAGCCTTTAGTACAAAATATTTTACGTTTGGAGAACAATTTTGAGGCAAACTTGTATTTTTTTGCCCTTTTCTGAAACAGAAACCGAGTTAATGATGAACATTTTATTTGTATAAGTTTATGCACAGTTATTGTCGTTTCTTCTCTAGGCCAGGGTTTCTGTTATTCATTATTATCGCCAATGATAGCCTTACATCCAATGTGAAACTGGCTGCAGTATTTATCACTCAAGATCGTTTCTGTAAAGCCTTTTGCAACTGAGCTGTACAGTAAAGTTCCGGCTTTAAGAAGCTGCAATATAAGAAACTCGGGCCTGATTTCGCTGAACAGAATACCTCTTTACAAGAAACTATCCAGGCTGATTCATGCCCAGTTTCTTATATAATGGTACATAGCAATATTATAAGGTGCATATTTGAATATGTCTCCAATAGATCTCAATACTTTAGAAACAAGAATGAAAGTTTCCAGCTCAAATTTTTATAATTTCATGAAACCTTCAATACTGGCTCAAACCATTAGGTCTTTGCACAACAGTGCATATTTCAAAAACATTTTCTTAACAATTTTGAGAGCTGTTTGGAGTATAAAAGTGTTTCTTATACCATGGTATACACACCCTGTTTTGAAGAAGTATATCTTTACGTAAGAATCCTACCAGGCTGTCTTTGTGTAATGAGTTTCTTAAAGGCGGGACTTCACTGTATTTTTAGTTGTAATTTTAGTTGTATGTTTTTCATCTAAAGACCATGGTGGTATTCATGATCTCTTGCTTCCTTTGGTATCACCCTTGTGGTGTTTTGTTTAACGAGTCCGCACGTAGTGTCTTAAGTAGTTTACTTTTGTGAAATCTTTATGTTGAATAGAAAGAATATCGACAACTTTTGCACAGCTCTTTTTTCTCATGAACATGTTTGAAAGCAGTTCTCCACCTTTCTAGAGTCTCCACAATACGTCTTCAGATAGTTGAACAAGCTATATACAATCTTACACTCAAGTGAACACTTTGATCGCTTTTCAGTTGCAACGAGCTGCAAATACACATATTTGATAGCTTTCGATAGTGTCTATGAATTCATTTTTCAGACCTTATATCGTTGTGAAAAAGGGTGTCCCGCTTGTTACCCAAGACCACATTGATGAACTGATTCGGGGAGTGAGGTAACTACTCTTTCCTATGTTTTTTTCTTACTTGAAAGCAATATGCTTTGCCGGTGAGCCAGCAAAACATTTCACTTTTGAAAATTCATAGAATCAAGAGTACTTCACAGATTTCAGATATTCAAAGTCAAGTTAAAGGCCGACAGCTTGAGGTGTTTTTGTTATTTTTCTCGCTGTCTTACGAGCACTACAAGTAAAGGTAGGTTCAACCATACAAAACTTTCATGGTTGAAAGATATTTGAAGAAGGTCTTAAAACATTGGTCAGGTCATAAAGGACTCCTCGCATAGAACAGTAAAGAAAATGCAACTTCTTCTGGGTTAGAAATATCATCAGCACATGTATTGCCATGGGATTGAAAATATTTTGCATTTGTTTGAAAATCTGAATCTTATAACTCTTGAGACAGGTGAAACACCCATTGCGTATTGTTCTGTGTGAGGAGAGGCCATACAATTTGATCAATGTTTAGGCCCTTTTCAGTCATTTTGTTAACATGAATGTTTTGTAAAGTGGGATTTACCTATACTTCTAGTGCAAGGCTAGAGAACAAGAAAGATTGCAAAAATACTTCGATCTTTCGGCTATTAACCAGAATTTGAATCATTCAAATCTGTGAAGTACTGTTGGTGCTATGAAGTTTTCAAAGTGAGAAATTTTTTCTTGTTCACCCGGTAGGGGATCTATTTAGACCTCGGGGCTTGTTTACTTACAAAGAAGGAAGACTTAAAAGATACGGGGGCTTATTAGAGAGGAGGCTTATCCTCTTTCACATAGTCAAATGGCAAGGATATAAATGATGGCTGGAAAGTTGTTGATAGGCTGTGTTTATATGCGTGGGAGGCTTATCAGAGAGGGGGAGGGACTCTTATTTAAAGTTTTGCTTTATTAGAGAAGTTTATAAGAGAGGGGACTTCATGAAATTCCTAGGATCTTTACTGTAAAATCATATTTTTACGCCACTAGGATATTGAATATTATTGATTGATTTCCTTTGTAGGAGCTTTGCTGATTTCCTGCATCAAGGTTTGGTTGAATATTTAGACGTTAACGAAGAAAATGATGCAGAAATTGCATTATATGAAGATTCCATTAAAAAGTAAGTGTGAGCAGTTTTCGTTTTAGATATTTATTCGATTGACCATAGAGATATGTAAATCAACGGAGTTAAAAGCCACTGAGCTTAGGGTGACTTGGTCAATGTGAAATAACTATTGCATTTTATGTTCTTGATCGATGAAAACAATAGCAAGATAAGTGTATGCCGCCGTTCTTTTGTGCCTTGCTTAGATTATGTTGCTACACCTCTTTTTATCAATCTAAAATTAAGAATAGCAAGTAAACGCAAGATTTACGTGGCATTTGTAGCGAGGAAAGACGCGTGGTCACCGGGTCCTCACTACAAATACCACTTAATGTTGTAATAAACATCATCGATGAATTAATGTTGAAATTAATTATAAGAATTAAGGATTGAAAATAAATTAATGTCCGTAACAACTGTAAATTAGTTACACACTCTGCGAATTTAGGCCAAATATCGTCGCAATTTTTTCGTCAAACATTAGCAACGATTAAGAGACAAGAAAATATAAAGTCGCTTTGTTTCTGTTGACAGTGACCCCAAAAAGGCACTAATTATTTGCTTTTATGATGTCACCATTCTTCTCGTTGCTTAAAAAGTGGTGGAAAAGTACGACGCATCATTCACAGCCGTATAAACTTGTACTTTATCGTCATTCTTTCCAACCCCAAACTTGTCCTTCAACATTCATATCCTATCTCTTGTTCTTATTTATAAGGTCAACGACTCACCTAGAAATCGAGCCATTTACGTTGCTTGGTGTTTGTGCTGGTTTGGTACCATATCCACATCACAATCAATCTCCGAGGAACACTTATCAATGTGCTATGGGAAAACAAGCAATGGGTGCGTACAATTCTGTCTTTGAAATTTTGTCTTTTGATGCCTTTGAAACTATTAGCAAAACAGACAATCATTTTGACCTTCGTAGTCATGTGAGTCTGTTGATAAAACGAGATTACGCCCTCTTTGAACCCCCAAACGTCATCTATTCCCATGGTCGTATTCTAAGTTTTTTTGCCCATTCTGTTTGCTGTTCTGTTTTTGCCTTATTAGGTCTTGTTTTCATCTTACAGTTTTGTGACTTGTTTATGTTTATTTTACCTTATTAGGCATTTATCCTCTCCCGTAAGGTAAGATAAGGTAGAATATAAAAAACTCAACAAAGAGATAAAGAAGAAATGCAATGAAGAAAAAGAAAAATGGATAAATGCACAATGCAAGGAAATAGAACAAAACCAAAACAAAGACAGCAAATTTATGCACTCTAAAATAAATGAAGTAACTGGCCGCAAACGTTATTGTAGCAACCCCGGCTGCATACAAGCTCAAGACGGTACAATGCTCATGGAAAAAGAAGAGGTACTAGCTAGATGGTCAGAATATGTTGAAGAGCTTTTTAGAGGTGACAGAGGACCAAAACCAGTTATGAAAAGAAATTTTTTTTTAGAAGGTCCATCTATCCTTAAAGAAGAAGTGAAGGCAGCAATGAAAAAGATGAAGAATGGAAAAGCCACTGGACCAGACAACATACCAGTAGAAATGATGGTAGCCTTAGATGACTTAGGAATAGATATGACAACAAAACTCTTAAATGCAATATATGATAGTGGCACCATCCCAGAAGACCTTTGTAAATCTGCTTTCATAGCTTTGCCTAAAGCACCAGGGGCAACAGAATGCGAACTTCATAGAACCATCAGTCTGATGAGTCACTTCACGAAAATACTCCTTAGAGTTTTAATGCAAAGGATGAGAAAAAGCATTAGACCTGAAATATCTATGAAACAATTTGGTTTTATACCTGGCAAAGGGACAAGAAATGCTATATTTGCCTTATCAATGCTCATGGAGAGATGTATAGAAGTACAGAAAGACCTGCATCTCTGCTTTATCGATTACTCAAAGGCCTTTGATAAAGTAAAACACGAAGAACTGCTCGCGATGTTAAGAAAATTGGACATAGATGGCAAGGATTTAAGAGTTATTGGGAATTTGTATTGGGACCAAAAAGCAGCAGTAAGAATAGATAGTGAACTTAGTGATTTCAAACCAATCAAAATAGGAGTTCGACAAGGATGTGTCATGTCATCCGATCTCTTTAACCTGTATAGCGAAACAATTTTAAGGAATATAGAAGATTGCCAAGGAATGAAAATAAATGGTCAAAATTTAAATAATCTCAGGTATGCCGATGATACAGTTCTAATGGCAGAAAGCGACGATCAACTTCAAAAACTTTTAGACATTGTTGTTTTAGACAGTGAAAAGTTAGGATTGACGCTAAATTTAAAGAAAACAGAGTACATGGTCGTTTCTAAAAAATCTGTGAACCCTAATTGTTGCTTAACCAGCAAAGGTAAAAAGATAAAGCAAGTGACAAAATTTAAATACCTAGGTTATATGATAACATCAGATGGTAGATGCACAACTGAAATAGGTAAAAGAATTGCAATGGCTAAAAGCACTTTTCAAAAAATGAGAACAATACTAACCAACAGAAATATCAAAATCACCACAAAAATAAGAGTTTTAAAGACATGTGTGGTCAATTCTTCTATACGGATGTGAGTGTTGGACAATTAACAAAGAAATAGAAAAGAAACTAGAGGCAGCAGAGATGTGGTTTATCTGAAGAATGATGAGAATATCATGGACAGAGAAAAGGTCAAACGAATCAATTCTTAAAGAAATTAATACAGAAAGATCACTAATTAAGAATATAAGAAAAAGACAATTGGAATTCCTAGGACACATATATCGTGACAAAGGCTTAGAACATCTGGCCCTTACTGGAAAGATAGAAGGAAAACGTAGCAGGGGTCGGCAAAGGATAACATTTGTTGGAAGTCTAAACTCGTGGTTGTCAAAGACAGGCAGCAAGTGCGACCTTCTGAGACAGACAGAGAACAGATGTGATTGGAGAGACATGATCGCCAATGTTTGTTCCAAACAAGGCACATGAAGAAGAAGATCCTCTCCCGCACATGAAGGTGTTGTGGCGCCGTGGTGTAATCCTCTGACATTGCAGCCAGAACAGTCAGGTGGAGTGGGTTCGGATCCCGGTAGGGCCCCACCACTTGAGTGTCACGACAAGGGGTCATGGACTTGATTAGGTCTGCTCTATTTCTGCGATCCCAGCGCTTGGCGCTGAAAGACGCTACTTCACCTTCACCTCATATGCTGTGTTTCGTTTTGGTTTAAAAGGCCCTCGTGCACATGTTTTCTTTGCTGACAGATGACCATAGCCAGAGTCGAAACGTACTGGTCATGTCATAATTTTATAGAAACTAAGTATTTCGTATACTGGATGTTACCGAGGGGCATTTCACTCCCAAAAATTTCGCACACCTTCGGCAAAAATCCTTTTGTTTTCAAGAAAAATCCATCAAAAATCTGCTTAAATCCTTTTGTTCTGAAAAAATCTTCGTACGCCTTTTCCAATGAGTAAAGTACCCCTCGGATGTGACCTTAATTTATTTTCAACTGGACTGTCAAGCTTTCTTTCGCCATCATGTAACTGGATTGTGGCTGGATTGTCTTTTCATCACGAAAACGAAAATCAAGATGTTTTTTCGTATTTTCTTTCTCATTCTAAGATTTATAACAAAGCTGCGTTTTCCGCATTCATTAGCAATTCTATCTTTTTCAAAAATATTTGCATCGTCGTATTTCTTTGCTTCTATTCGTCAAATTTTCAGTGATAACAGATGTTACTCATAGTTAAAGGAACATGGAGTCAATTTTTAGGGAAGCAACTTTCAGAATCGTGAGGCCAGAGCGATCACAAATAGCAGCTATGCTGCTCCTGCTGAAGCTGTAGTTAAAAAGTCAAATGTGAAACTGTGAAAGATAGGATTCGAAGTGAGCAGCGAAAATTGCGTTTAAGTCTGTTTCTAGTCTTGGGCCTGATTATCCCTTACACTACACTTAATCAGATACTCTGCCCGCAGTACTATCGACCTAAGAAATGCCGAAACTGACTTGCTAGTCTTTCTCATGAAGACTAGTTATCGGCAGAAAGGGTTCGTATTTTCTGAAGCGAAAATCCGGAATGAATTAGCTACGACGCCAAAAAAGCTCCCTCTTTATCCCGTTTAAAGAAAATTTTAAGGAATTGTAGATAAAGCATGATTGTAACTAATTCCATGTAAGATGAGAAGATTTTTTCTTTCGTGAAGTATTTTTGGCAGAGCCCCCAAGAAATCAGGGTTGCTGACTGACCGAAGTTTTCTGGATGCATGCTTTTAAATGATAAATTATGGAAATTATAAATCTTCTGCATCATAGAACTCTTGTTTGAATAGCGACATAAGCCTCAAATAGTGCAAAACTCCAAAATTTGTCTCTAAAATGTCACTTTCATCAGCCTCAAAGTGTAACTTTTGAGTTTTAATTTTCCTCTTCTAGGTTCGATTGGTTATAATCAAAGAAACAGGTTAGTCAGTTTTGAAAATGTACTCATTAGTCCGTCCGACTAAAATGTTTTAAGATTCGTTTTTCCCACTTCGATTTCTCTTGTGATTTACATCTACTTGTTTGAGAACACATCGGAGCTCATAGGAACTTATAAGACTCTCTAGGAATTGCTGTCTTTTGTTTGTGGCAAGCTTCTCTTTTGCGATGGTTTTGTTCTTCCTCTAATCGTAGTGGACCGATGATCAATTGCCTTGTCGATGAAGTCAAAAGCATGGAAGGACGGGTTCTAAAATGACATCCCCAAGATTTGTTTTGAAATTCTATCAATGAGCTTACTATTATGCATTCCCAAAATCATTTAATGACTGTTATTCGTCGTTTCTTTTTCAGAATTGACACACTCATGTACCTACTCGCCTATCCTCATGCGCCAATGGTCAAATCAAGGGTAAGTATCGGCTTGCCCGAGCTCGAGAAAACTGTTAGCCTACGTGTAGACCCATTATCCTACAGAACAAAGGGTTTTTGAAATAAAGAGATAGGGCTTGCTGCAACTGTTCAATTAATTAGGTTAATCCTCTATTCAAATAATGTTTAAAACGCGTCTGAATAAAAGTTGCATAAGTTAAGCTCCGGAAATCCAGAACTTTAGTAGCAAGCTTTTCGCTCCTTGATTTGTAGACCCAGTCTCTATTTGATTGTGGGTCTACCGTAGGGTAGAAACTGTTTGTAAGCAAATGAATTTTGCTGGCATTTTCCATGATCATCAGGTGATGGTCAATGGGAAAGCCTAACAAAATTCATTCTCCAAAGGCAAAATTGGATCAGGGGCAGATCCAGCCCGAAGTTGAGGGGGGTGCAACTTGCAGGATGGGTGCCAAAAATGTGGGAAAAAGTAGGCGCGCCAAAGGCGTGCAGAAATCTTTGGCCTTTCTTTGGGAGAATTTCTCTGGATTTTCAATTGAATAGCGCCTTAATTCATATGTTTCCCACAATCAGAATGAAACACGAAAAAAAGAGTGCATTTGGGTCAGAATAAGGGACGCCCTTCTTGCCGAAAATGGGCCGCCAAGCTAAGTTTTCATCATGAAGGGGGGGGCAGTTGCCCCCAACTGCCCCTCCTAAATCCACCACTGAATTGGATAGGGTTTGTTGCCCATTTCTAGTCGCGTAATCATACTCTTGTAAAGTTTAGTATTATACTTCTTTTTATTCCATGGCACACGTTTCATGGCACGAAATTTACGTTAAAGAAATCAATAGATGTTTTGTCCAAGAGACTAATCGCGTGACTTGAAGTGGCAGTAAACAAGTGATACCATAAATCCCTGCATATAAGAACCCACTTTAATGAGAGCCAGAAAGGTTCTTATTTGAAGGGTGTCCTGTGTATGCCTCTTCAGAGTCTTTACAAACGATGTTCAGCCCTGTTATTTGCTTTGCCGAGGAGAATCAGGCTTTATCACCCAACTGGGACAAACGTGAACTTTGTAGCGACAATCAATACTGTACTTTGCTACCTCTGCAATATGAACCTATGCTTCATCAAACTGAAACAGGTTCTCAATTACAGGGTGCTTAATTCAGGAAAAACAACCTCTAGGTTCTTATTTTTGTAGGTTCTTATAAACGGGGATTTACTTTAGCTGATTTGATCTTTTTTGTGAACTTGTCTCAGAACCATGTTTGATAAAGCTATTTTGCATTCCTATGCAGCTATTTGTGCTCCTTTTTTATGCTCGATAAAAAGTATCAACAATGCTATCAAGTATGAATTTAATCCTTGGGTATGCTTGAAGCAGCAAATGTATCGAGATGCATGTATCCGAGGCAATATCTAAGCGCCAGTTCGTAGACAAAAGCACGAAGACAGTCAGTGAAAAAGGAGAATCAAAAGTATTCACTAAAATAAAAAACCTTTTTATTAGAAGCTATCAAACTGATAAATTCTAAGTCAATTAATCCCACCCTTATGGAAGCTTATTCGAGGATGGGGCCTCATCTCGCAAAAATTTTTTTTTGGTGGGGCTTATTCGAGGGGGAGCTTATTCGAAGGTGGATGCTTATTCAAGGCGTTATGGTAAATTTTAAAATGGCTTTTGATTACGAAGTCATCCTAATAAACGCCTAACACAACATTAGGGCACTGTAATCTGTGGAAAAAGCTTTTGACTCCTGTAAAAGATCGACAACCAAATGTACCTGTAAGTAGAGAGATTTGTTTGTAATTCATAGGTGCCCACAATTAGACTGTAAGCTAAATATTTTGATAAATTAATGAAGATTTTGATTGATTGATTGATTGATTGATTGATTGATTGATTGATTTATTGAATGAATGATTGATTGGTTCATTGATTGATTCGTTGATTGATTCATTGATTGATTGATTCATTAATTGATTCGTTGATTGATTCATTGATTGATTCATTGATTGATTGATTCACTCATTGATTGATTGATTGATTGATTGTTTGATTGATTCATTGATTGAGTCGTTGATTGATTCATTTATTGATTGATTCATTGATTGATTGATTCATTGATTGATTGATTCACTCATTGATTGATTCATTGATTGATTTAATTGAAAAGCTGAAAGGAGAGAAAATAACTTAATAGCTGCAATGAAGAGCAACGTTGAATAACCAATAACGCGTTTCATCGCACGCTCATCTGAATTTTTTCGTGTGAAGAAAAGATGAACGATTCAAACAAAGCGATTTGACTCAAGGAAAACAAAAGAAGGATTCAAAACCATGTGAAAATATGACCCAAGCCAGTAAAATATCTTTGCTGTTTAGGTGTTGAAGGGATTTGTATGCGTCGTAAAATCATAATACTGATGTTATGATTCCCTTCTTCTTGCAGACATTAGACATTATAAACTTTGGAAAGCTTCCTGCAGGTATGTGATCCTCCAAAACATTCATTTGCAATAGATATACTCAAATTTTTCTTAGTTTTATTCAATATTTAAATCTTGAATGTTTTTTCGTCAAAATTGCCGCTTTCATTAGACTATTATTAGTGCTTTCAGATCCAGCTGATTTACGTAATTCGTAGTTAAATCTAATAAGTTTTTTGCCAAAAGAGCCAATCTGAACGTTTGGGTCAAACAGACATTGTTGTTGTAAGCACTTTCAAATACATATTTTTAATTCTTAGCACGAAGAAGCAATGAAATTCTGTGCTGCATTTAAACTCAAGAATGTTGTTACCATAGGTTGTCCCCGAAAATGATGAAACTCAACTTTAACGACAAATTTTCAAAATCTGAAAGGATTTGAATAGATGTTATTCATACTACCTGAAGAGCAGTCATGTTTCTTTGCAATGATGCGCAGTGTAGATTAGGCTGCAATTTGTTCGTTTCGTTTCAGTAGATCACGAAAACCAAATATAATCTGAAAACATATATCGTAAAAGCTCTATTTGCCCCCGTTTCTATTAAGCCCCTTCTCTGATAAGTCCCCCCCCCTCCTATGAGCCAACACTCTACATAAGCCCCATCTCTATTAAGCCCCAAGCTTCCTGCCACTTACATCAACTTCCAGAGGCTACCAAAGACTTTCCATCTGCTTAGCTAAGCAAGTGTGCATCTATATTTTAATGTATTTTGGGATAAGACTATGCTGAATTTATGCATTTAGCTCGTAAAATTTTATGTTGGATCTGCAAAATACTTATTCAGAGGTGACGCACAAATTTTGTAACGTTTTCTTCGATATAAAAGTCTATACGAGAAGTGCTGTAGACATTTATTCTCGTTGACATTCAAAGGCCTTGTTCACACTGGCAAGCTAAACCAGCTTGAGCTAAACCCGGTTATCGAATGGAGCTTTCTAATTGGTCAGCCCAACAAATTTCAATGCATTTGATTGGTTGAAATTTAACCTCGCTGATAAATAGATAAAGCTGGCT
Source organism: Aurelia sp. 4 Dawson et al 2005 (assembly GCA_964019985.1). Classification (NCBI taxonomy): domain Eukaryota; kingdom Metazoa; phylum Cnidaria; class Scyphozoa; order Semaeostomeae; family Ulmaridae; genus Aurelia; species Aurelia sp. 4 Dawson et al 2005. Next base: position 40,601,077 of record OZ026492.1, on the reverse strand, counting down.
TAGCTTGCTAGTGTGAATGGGGTAAAAGTTAAAAGATTTCAATCGGATGTTTCTTTTAGCAATTAAGACTGTATGTGTTCCAGCTGATTTAACACCAATTGCTTGGTAGCAATTTTTCAACGTAATTTGATCCATTTTCTCGCAAATATTTGTTATGTGTGCGCTATGCGCTGAGTTAACGGGTTGTTTTCATTTCATCTAGGACACAATGCTACAGTAGCTGTTATGAGCTATAGTGGATATGATATTGAGGTTGGTGACGTCACTGTAACCTTTTTATTGAAAATAGGCGCAAACATGTTTGACTCCTGTAAACGTAACTATGTGAACAGTTTAGATTTGCTGATTTTAAAGTTGCTGTTTTTTTACTCCTTTCCACTAAAAATTTGAAATGCATAGGAAAAGGCCAATGTTGGATTTTGTTTCATTCAGATTTTGAAAGATTTCTTCAAACTTTGTTGGCTTACGAAGGCCACCGATTTCATTGATTATATGATTTATTGAAATCGTTGATTCAATGATTTATTATTTACATATAATTGCTCAAAAATTATTAAACCAAACAAATTTAGAAAACCACATTGCGTGCCGAGAATTTTGAAGGACAAGTCCGGGGTTGATAAAGTTGTTGTTAAAAATCAACCTTACCAACTGCTGAACAGCAATCGTGAGTTCTTTCCAAGTTTTGATGACTCCAACTTTCATAAATTGGTTAATGAATCTTCTTAAGTTAGGCCAAATATCGTCACCATTTTGTATATTGTACGAGTGTGCGAAGGCGCGATAAGGATGCTAGCAATGTGAGTGGTATGATATCAACACATTTGCACATTTGGCACCTTTATTCAGTTCATCTTGAAGTGACGTCATATTGAATGACGTCATTTCGCACTTCTTAGCGGATTGAAATATGTAGTTTCGCAGTTTAAAAGAGAAAAAAATTGAAAAAGTACTATACACCGTTCACAAAAATGTAGTCTCTTGAATAGCCAACAAGTATATATAACAACCCGGGACTTGTCCTTTAAAGAAAAATCGAATTATGAAGATTTTTCAAAAACAGCAAGTTTTTTCTTGCTTATCTAATAATTTAAGTTACTATCAGTATCTCTCAAGTAATGCTCTAAGAATATACAAATTACATTTGACAAATTTATGCTTCAAAATGTTGAAAAGTTGGAACTTGTCATTCCGGGGGTCCCGAAAAAAGTATAACCGTTTGACCAATTCCTGCGAAGGAGCCTTTGATTCAAAAATGTTTATTTCCAATTTATTATGTAGACGAGATCTCAACTTAGATTTTGCGACCTTACATGTCCATTTTGTATTGTTCCTATTCACAGAGTAATTCTTTAAAACAGACAGAATTTCTTAGGCAGCCTAAGACAGATGGTTATTGGATCATGCAGTTATTATCTACTGTATGTGTAATTTGGAAAAAGCTTTAGGGGCAGCTGAACACGACACTTTTTGGCAGTTCGTTGAATAATGGAAGTGAATGCACTTCCGTGAATTGATTCCAGGAACTTCGGTAGTTTCGGTAAACTGCATGATTCTTACCCTTCACTAATTTAAAAGCCCGATATGACTGAACAATCAAAATAGTAACAGCCTTGGATGAGAAAGATCCTTTAGTATTAGAAGGTACTACTTGACACCGATCGTGTTCCTTCAATCCTAGAAAGTTTTGCTGTGAACTGTTAAAGTGTAAATGCATCTGTTCGTAACATTTTCTCTAGTCGATGTTAATGGTTTAATTGATCAAGAAAAGTTAAAGAATAGATATTTTAATGGGTAATTTGGCTCAAAACTTCCTTTAAATAACGCACAGACAGTTGTAGCATCATTCAATGACCATCTTTCTTATGCTGTCTCAGAAATTTTGCCTATTTATGTGAATTAGTCTGCGAATACAATTATGATGTGAAAGTACAAGGTCGCTAAATCTAAGTTGAGTTCTCGTCTATGACATAAAATGAATGGAAAAATTTCTTTAAATTTAGACTCCTTCGCAGGAACTGTTCAAACGCTAATGCTTTTTTGGGACACCCGGTAGTAGTGAACCATAAAAGTATTCTTTAGTTTTTTTTGAAACCCTTCGGAAACTTTCAATTTTTATTTACCTCTTGATTTTCAGGATGCTCTGATCATCAACAAATCTTCTATCGACAGAGGTGATTGCATTTACAAAGTTTACTTTCATTGGTTTGTCCTGTTTCCTATCTGCATTTCAGGAAAAACGCAGGACTGTTGCGTTGCAGATCTTTATGTTCTTACCACAAGCGGTGACACTTAAGAGATATTAATGTCTGTCTCAAATTAGATGTCCTGTGAAATTGTCTGTGAATAAAGGAAATTGAAGTGTTTTCTGTGATTAATTTGCGTTTCCGTAAATCTCAGGTGATACATAATTTGAGACAGATCGCATTATCTCCGTTGTTTGCGTAGACGATAGAACTGGAGAATATTTGGTATCTTTAGATGGGAGAGTTCTGGTTCCATTTAAATCTCATATAGACCATATAACTAATCGCAGCATAGAAAAATATCTCAAGTCTGTCACAAACAGGGTGTCACGTGAGATTTGCGATAACGCAAAATCGCTCCTACAAAACTCTTCATTTGTATTCATTCACGAACATTTTCACATGGCATCTGATTTGAGACAAGTCCTACGAAGCGTTTTCCTCTAAATATATCTGAACATTTCTTCAGATAGCTCGTAAAAGCAATATATTTCTAATGGATCTAATGTTAATAATTTTTTGCTTTCTAGGATTTGGGAGATGTCTCGTTTACCGAAATTCGAAATGTACTTTGAAGAGATATGCTAATCAGGTAAATGTTATTTGCTTTCAGCCTTTGTTCCATTGTTATTCCTTTCATGTTTTGATCTTTATTGATTCATTGATAGTTGCCCCACATGAGTGGGGCTTCTTTTGGAGTCCGTGAGTATGTATGGATACTGGCATAAGATCTCAAATCCAGCAAATTCCTCGTCGTCGTCGAACAGGTTCGAAACCCGTTTGGCCAGCTTGCTTAAACGAATTAGTCTAGATCGTTATCGATCCCGCTTTGTGACAAAAAAGCATAAATTGTTTAGGCCTCCAGTTTATTAGGCTAGTAAACATGGAACCAAATTTTGAAAATGAATTGTGAGAGTTTTGTTCATTCTATGTTTGATAGATCATTTCTTAGTACTTGCAAAGTGATATAGGGCACTTAGTTTTTACTATTGCTAGTTTTAATTATTTGAGCCTCGAAGAGTGAAAGCTATGTTTTGCACGAAATTTTGAGCTATCGAACTCACTCATAAGCAAAGATTTTATGATTATTGACTTTTGGCATGGGCAATAATGTAACATGTTTGTAGCTAAAATATCAAAGTTTATTACCTCGATATTATTGTTTTACTTTGTTGTTTTCTCTTCGGCTGAAGCCTAACCATTGCTAGGAATCAATTTCAGATGGCCTCTCCTCATCTAAACAGTTGGTTCCTACATAGCGTTCATCCTCGTTTCAAACTTTCTCTTTCAGTTTGAAATGAAGATGAACGCTGTGTAGGAACCAACAGTTCAGACACGCAGGAGCCATTCGAAGCTGATTTCTAGCAATGGTTAGGCTTGGGTTTTAGGGAAAAAACGAAGACAACTATGGTAATATCGAGGCAACAACTTTCATTTCCAAGCTACAAACACGTTCATTACTGTCCATGCTTTTGGTACATGGAGAATGTTTCTATCATGACAAGTTTCGATTACTGCACGACTATTTTCAGAGTTTAGAACATTTATGGCCTAGATTTCTTCACATGATTGCCTTGCGATTGAAAATATTTTGCCCATTTCTGATGAATGAATATTTTATTTTTATTTTAGACATTTGATAGAGTCATGGGTAAGTTATTTCTAATGTTGAACTTGGTAGCTTGTAAATCACAAATTCCCACATATCCAAAGCCTTTTATGGGCTTTGCAGTGCGTTAAAGATTGATAGATGCACATGAAGAAATTTTCAAATAGCTTTAAATAGTGGACTCATCATGATAAACACGCGGACGAACAATAAACTTGTAACTTCAGCTCAGTTCAGTTCCTTTAATTTTGAAATTCCACTGCAATACAATTTCAACAAAAGCTTTACAAAATTAAATCAATACATTTCTACAAAACGAAGTACAATACAAAACAAAGGAGGGATTTACATGTAGGGAATTTCTTATAGGAGGAGCTCTCTCAATATATAGTTAAACTAATCGAGGACAGAGCACCCTCTTAGTTAAAAAAATCGTTTATGTTCAGGAAAAAGTGTGCATCGATTCAATTTGCGGAAAGTCATCACTTGAAAACGTTAGGATCTTACGACTGATAGTTGATGGAAAACAAATGCAGTTTAACTTGCCGACGGAAGGTTATTACAGAATTGGCTTGTTTGATCAATGTGGGGATACCGTTCCAACATCTTGCACCTGCATACCTGACAGATTTCAAGGTGGGGATGCTAGGGAAACACTATCAACTCCTGTAAAAGAACAATAATCAAAATAAAAGATAAACCTGTAACTGGAGAGAATACTGTAAAACCTGCAAAAAAAATCAAGTAATCACTTACCAACAACGTTATTTCACCAAATTACTTATAAAATACGCGTTTCGTCGCACACACTTCAGTTTGGTTTCATGCGAAGAACAGATAAATAACACGACCGGGCTGTTTTATACCGAACACAATAAAAGACATTTGAGAATCACGTGAGCATCACACCTGAGCCACTGATTGGCTTATCTCAAACGAAGGCCATTCAATCAACAAGCGAAGAAATTTTCATGATTTATGATGTACATAGTAAAATTTTAACAATTTTTCGAAGAGTTTCACTTTTATGGGTCATATTTGGTATAACATGTTCCTTTTTATGAGCGTCCTTGTGGTAAACTAACTATCTAACTAATTCCTTGGTGATTTTATTTCAAGGTCCTGCCCGTGATTCAGAAAGTGGTAATATTATTTACAAGCACAAAGCCCTCGATTCTGATGGCATCGTTTCACCAGGTATGGTATATTATTATTGTGGAACAGCGAAATACGACAAGTATATGCCAAACAGGAAAACTTTTTCAAGATGTTGCAAAACTTTGCAGTTTTTCAGATCAGTCAACCTCTGTTCAGGTATTTTGTCACAAGAAACGCCTTTGATCACCAAAATATTGTATTGCTTAGTATTGGAAAGTTTGTTTATTTTGTCTAGGAGCATAAGGGTACTTTCGCTTGCACGTTTAAGACTGCGTTCACACGATGCCGGCACATTTTGAAAACGGTGAAGACTTCACAACTTTCATTTGAAGGTTGAAACGACAATAAAGCCTTGCGATTGCTCGGCCATAATTTTTTCCATAGAGCATGAAATTCATTGTCCGACCAGAAAGGATCATGGGGAGCACAGGGTCTTTAAGCCTCATTTCCATGGAGCTTCATTTCCCCGCGAATTGAAGATGCTCGCGAGTATGTTGTTTGAATTTAAAAGAGGCATACGGATGAGTGAGCTTGTAATTGTGTCAAATTCCGCTCGCTCGCAAAATGCAGCTGTGTGGAAATAAGGCTTCAGTTTCAAAGTAGTAAGCTTTCGTAAGTGATCGCTAATCATTACGGATAGCTGTCCTAATCTTCATGTAGACAGGCAGCTCTCGTTTGAACGGAAAAGCCAGACGCATGAATTTTCAACCGTACGAATATTCATCCGGTACCGTTTAAACGGGGTCTGAAAGTGCTATTTCATGAAAAAACGAAGCAAAATATTATTCGCTCCAACACGTCAAGTATTCTTTACATGACGATAACAAGTTTTCAAACATGTGAAGTTCTTTTTTTTCCGCCGTCTATTTTTTACCATTTTGAATGATTACGAAATGTTTGATTCCACAGGTGAATGCATTGAAAACAGGCAGGTACTTGTCAATAAATCAATGCCTACAGTTACAAATCAATACACAAAAGGGCCAAAAGGAAGTAAGTTTTCTTATTTTTGTTTCCCCCTTATATTTGCAAGTTATTGTCAAACGTCGTACTCCTGTCCACTTTTAATATTACTCGACCAGAATTCGTAACAGCAGGTTCCAACTTCTCTGGTCCATCCATCCTATCAAAATTTTCTTGAATTTCTAACTTTTAATTGCGCTGCTACACTCTCATTTTGTTCATAAGAAATCAAGGTCCAGAGCTGGTGACTAGTTTCTGAAATCTTAGGACACATTTGCAGGCAAAAGTTTACAACTTGTTCGTTGTATTTTCAATATCCGCAGCATCGATTTAATTCAAGTTTTTTTAAAGGTTTCCAATTTACCTATTTTGTTTGTTTTGTTTTCAATATGTTTTGAGTTGGCTTCTCAGGATTTCTAGCTACTGAAAGCTAATTTAGGCCCACTGTGCATGCCGCATCCAGGCATGGGACCCCTAATTTAACGTTCCTTCAGAAGGACGACAAGATGAGTTGTGAGGTTAGGCCTCCGAGGTCACCCATCCGGAGTTTGACCTCACTCGACCGAGCTTAACTTCAGTCACCTGACATGAACTGTTTAAGCCACTCGGTCAGTCACCCCGCTCGTAAGACCGCAAAACTTGTAATAACTGTAATAGCATTATTCACACTCAAAACAATGTCAAGATGCACGTATTTATATAAGGAAAAGCTTCTTAGAAATGATAGGCTCAGTTTTTTGAAAGCTAAGAAACAACCATACCTGAACTTAGAAAGCTAAGAAACCTTCGTAACTTGCAGCTTCATCCTCCCCAGGCCAGTCAAAAATGTCTCAACGCTGTGCAGTAATAGCAAATGCTTTGACATTACATTGTCAGCCTAGGCCTTTTATCGAAATGGGACAGAGACAATCTTTTCGAAATAATGACGTTTGATTATGAGTCGTAGTTAGGAGCGTATGGCAGTTTTTCAATAGCGATAACTACGACCATAGAATCAGTCTATTTTACACCCATCTTTTTATTAAAGATTTGAAATATTTGAGCCCAAAATGTAACTTTTCGTTTCAACTACAGCTATCTGGATCCACATTTTCTTCTTTGGCATAATGTGACTTTAAATTCTCTGAACATGGGTAATTAGACACTGCAGTTATGTTTTAGTGTATATGCTGCTGCGGAGGAAAATTTATATGTTTTGCGGAGGAGGTTTGAAGCTTTCCTCTTACGCTAGCTCCTTCGTAATAGCAAAAAGTTTCATCCTCCGCACAAGAACAAAGCTACAATGAAGCACAACTGCAGTGTCTAAGCACCCATGCTCGGAAATTGCAATCTGCCCTGCATAGGACCCTTCTTGGAAATGGCTGTTTTAAGGACAAGTCCGGGTTGTTATAATTTTTTGATTATTCAAGAGGGTACGCTGTTGTGAATGGTGTGTAGTACTTTTTCCAACCTTTTTCTCTTTTGATTTGTGAAACTACATATTTCAATGTGCTAAGAAGTGCAAAATGACGTCATTTTATATGACGTCACTTCATATTGACCTGAACGAGGCTGCGAGACGTGTTGATGTTATACCACTCACATTGTTAGCCTCCTTATCGCTCCTTCGCACACTCGTACAAAATACAAAATGGCGACGATATCTGGCCTAACTTACGAAGATTCATTAACCGATTTATGAAAGTTAGAGGCATCAAAACTTGGAAAGAATTCAAGTTGGTGTTCAGCAGTTGGTAAAGTTGCTTTTTATTGATAGTTTTATCAACCCTAGACTTGTCCTTTAAAAAGAACTCACGATTGGTGTTCAGCAGTTGGTAAGGTTGCTTTTTGTTAATAATTTTATCAACCCCAGACTTGTCCTTTAAATTACTTGCTTATTTTTCAGCCATGCAAGCTCCTCCAGAGTATAGAGATGTCCCGATTGCGTAAGTTTTTCAGTTTTACGTTTTAGTACTACAGTAAAAACCCATGTATAAGAACCTAGAATTTGCAAGTCGGCCCGACAAGGTTCTTGTAGGAAATGAGGCTGTTCAGGTTCTTAAATTGGTTCTTATTGTATTCGGAGCTTTCGGGAATTTCTCTTGATCACATTCAAACTTCAAGCCTATTATTTACGACTACTTCACATCACTTGAGTTCCTGAGGTCTTCTTATGCACAACAAAGGTTTTTGTAAGAATTAGAAATTTTATGTAATCCAATGAAAAGATTTCAAAAGGCTATTTGGTGAGTTTTATTTTAATTTAATGATTTCTACATATTAGAATCTATCTTAAATTTCAGGTTTAATGGGTTCTTATATAAAGGAGGTCTAAGTTCAACATTTCAACTTGTAGGCTCTTAATCACTAGGTTCTTTTAAGCGGGTTTTTACTGTAGTTGAACGTTTCATCATTACACTCTCGATCACTCTCATATGAGATTTTACGCGATTTTACAATGCATTTCGCGCCAACATTGGCGAACCAAAATTTTCTCTGCATCTTCAAACCTTAAAGGGAATCGATACAGTCAAAAACTGGCCCGGGCCAGGTCAAAAATATAATCTACCGGGTGAGCCAAAAAAGTACCTCACGAGCAAGATCGCACACATTTCCTTGAAAGCAAATGTTATGAAGACAAACAAGGTCTCTGCATGTAGCTGAAAGGCTCCGCTATCTTTTGAGATATTGCTGGCCTACTGTCCGAAAAAAACAGTATCAAAAATATGGAAATTCATTCATTTCTCGAAACATTCCCTCGCTTTCCAGACCATTCTTGGAAAGTGTGAAAAAAGCTGAATTCCAAATTTGCCTCGGAGCATGAAATTTGAATGAGGGAGAGAGGTCATTCATTTTGCAGACAAGAAATTTCCCCAGACGACTTCTAATCCATCGCTAAGTCGAGTTTTCACAAAATGTTGACTGGAAAATGATGGCGATTATTTCACTCACAATCAGGAATCCTGGATTCGAAATTTTCATTGAATCTGCAATCTTAGACGAAAGTCTTGAGACACTGCACTTTTCTTTTTGGAGAAATTTCGAGTTGCGTTATTTCAGGAGTTATTTCAAAAGAGCTGGCGTCATTGGGAAAATGGTGTATCAATGAAATTTTAGCGTGGCATCGTCGAAACTACTAATTTCCGCTTTTCAGTGTTTCATTTTCACAAAGCCAAATGTGTTAGTACATGTGAAATCTAATCGATTCAATTTGAGGTGGTGTAATGTAATGAGTAAACAAGCAGAGTAAGTGTCAGTTTGATTTCAGAAGTAATCAATTTAAAAAACATCAATTTTCCTAAATGCAAAAAGGAAGTTAAATTCATTTCCAGACCCGCCCACAAAATGTGATGTTCTTTGTTAGGTCAATTTAGTCTACACACGTACTTTTCTGGAAACACATTATCCACAGGTGGCGGAGAATGGTTCAGTAATAATTCCTTGATTCAGTAATATATACAAATGTACTAAACTTTAATCATACTTGCCAGTTAACTGTGGTAAATTTTTTCTTGAATCATCTATCAGTTACACAGAATCCCATCTCTACGTCTCTGTTTTCGTTAGGCCAAACATTGTGTTGTGTTGTTGCAGTTGTATTGAATATACATTCTAAGTACAACTGCAACAACACAACATAAGGTCAGACCTAACGAAAACAGAGACGTAGAGATTGGAGTCTATGTAATTGCTAGAGGATTCAAGAGAAATTTAACACAGTTAACTGGCAGGTATGATCTAATTTCAGTACATTTGTATGTATTACTGAATCGTGCATATATTACTGAACCTTTCTCCGCCAACTGTGCTTAATAAGAATTCAGAAACCAAACTCTCATAGTACCGAAGAACTACTAAACTTTGCGTATTCTAAGCTATCGTTTTAATGAGACTTGTTTCATCCAGTCTAGGAAATCTAAACTTAGTTTGAACCCGTTCTTCCTTTGATGGTGTTTACTTCCTTGAGCACCCAGGATCCTTTGCGGGCAGGCTGAAGTTTCAAACTGTCTGAAATTAAAATTTGGCGGAAACGAAAACCATGAATCCAAACTGAAGTGATGGGAAAGTTTTAATTTTATTGAGCTGTTCTATCAGCTCAAATACGGAGCTACACGCTCCTCCACCGCGTCCTACTAAGTTGACTTTTGCAGTCCTTGTGTGACTTCTTTGTTTATTTTGCTTAACCCCGTGTTATTCTTGTATATAAGTTGAAAACTCTTATTTCACAGTCTGCTACTTTCCGTTTTGGCCCCATTCGATTAGCATAGTTTGCAGTTAGGCTGATTGCGTGTTCATAGTTGTCGCTATTGAAAGACTGATGGACGCTCAGTCCCAGTTGGGGCAAAAATAGAAATTTGTTGTTGCTGTCATTGTCGTTCTTGTTATCGTTACGATAACTGGGACTACATCGTGAGTCTAATTTGTAGTGTGCTGCAAAGAATTGCGGATGATAATGGCTCCTTACTGTTTCCTTTATCATTACTTCAGTGAACAATTTTCAGGCAATGACTTTCATTTCCAATCCTTTTCAAGCTGTCTAGAATTAAGGAAATAATGTTTGAAATCCCTGCAAAATTTAAGGAAATTTTTGCTGCTAGCCTACCATCCTGGCGTGGTTTATAACGAAAGCTTTATTGCTATCAGGCCATTCTCGATTGATATTTACTTTTGGAATGAAGCAAAACAAGTTTTAATTTCTTTGCTATTACTTTCCTTGTTTATCTTTTCTTTGGTTTATTCTTTGAACGTAATAAAAAATCTCTTAGGAGACAGCTGGTGGTATGATCTGCCAGTGGAATAAATATTCACATTTGATGAAAATGCTTTTTGTTGGCCGTTTGTTTACCCAAGGGCTTAGAATTGTGATGTGAAAGTTAGCGAAGAATTTCATGTGTAGTAGCATTTATGGATTTTTTTCAGGAAAACCATATTGAAATCATAATCAGGAATTTTTACTAAAACCGAGTTTACATAGCGAAATTTCTTATAAACTTCCAATTATTTAGTAAATTACAGAAGTTAGGTTTATTTTAGCGTTGGTTTTTTGTCAGACTGTTTTGTCGCGGCGTGAAATTAACAGATTCTTTTACTTGTTCGATGAACGTTTACTGGATACCAAAAAGTTTCATTCATTTGAATTTTTGAGATTTGTAGACGGCAGTATAAAATTCACTCCAATATACAAAATAGGGATTCTTGGGAAAAGGTTTTGTTTTGCGCAATGTTTTTCACAAGAAACTCTTCATGAAAAAGAGAAATTTCGATCATCAAATGTTAAGAAGCTCAAGTACTGATAAGATGGTATTGATGAATCTCTTTTGTTTCGTTTGAAATTATTTCATTTTGCATGAAGCATACTTTTGCAAGTTTGTTATTCTTGCTTGGTACTATACATTTAGCAGTGTACCCAATATCCCAGGAAATAATTGTACAGGTTTGATTGGGTCCAGCGACGTGGTTGTAGTTTTTATCAATGGTTTATTACTCTCACAGTTTTCCTCGATAGTTATCTGGAGCATAGATACCTTCTTGCGGCTTGCCGCAAACTGATCTTAAAGAATCAATCGTTTCGATATCGCTCTGTCGATCTGTAGAAATATATGTGGAAATATGGCAATATCGACCCACAATCATGAACACTTCAGTGGCGATGTCAACAAAGCCTTCTTAAGCTGTCTCTTAAGGCTGCTCTCCATATTCAGCGTTTTGAGCGCGCGGTTGCTGCGACCAAATAGGAGCATGCACAGTTGATGAATTTTAGCAGTCAATCTGATCGCAAGCGACCAATTTTTGGGCGCTTTGGGAGTAGGAACAAGTTCAACTCCCATCGCAGGCGCTTGTGATCGGTATTGAAGTAAAGGCCGACCTCCACTTAAGCGTGCGCTCGAAGCAAACGAGCGAACAGTTGTATCGAAAAATTGAAGAAAAAATATGGAACCATTCATCAGCACAATCTGCAACTGCTAATGATTGAAATATTCAAAACGAAAAAACAATCTAAATCCAACATTTATGAAAAACATTTTTACAGAGAGAAATATTCAATACAGTTTACGAAGTGAAAGTCATTTGCGGTTGCCAAAAGTTAAGGCAACAGTGTATGTACGGAATAGAGAATATTCAGTACAGAGGTTGTCATTTGTGGTCCTCATTACCGAGGGAAATTAAAGATTCCAACACACTCGCTGAATTCAAACGGAAAATAAAATCATGGGATGGAAGTACTTGCATCTGCAGATTGTGCAAAGTTTTTATTAAAGATTTAGGGTTTTTGTAGGTTTATTTTGGGACACTGTAAAATAGGTTTTAAATTATTTAGTTGGCCTTAATTAGCTTATTAGCTATGTATATATGTATATTTTTTATCGCCAACGTAAAATAAATTGTTGTTAATAATAATCGCCGGCGATCGCTCTGAGAGTTGACCTGAGTTCTACTCCCAAGCGAACAAATTTTGTTCGCAGCGAACAGAAATTTTGGAATTGAGCATGCGCAGACTAAATATCGCTCATTTGCTTCGCGTGGGCGCTCTAAGTAGAGGTCGGCGTAAATCAATCTTTATCGCAGCGCCTGCGCGCTCAAAACGCTGGATATGGAGAGCAGCCTTTATTCTATGAAATACAATTGAATACTTATTTGTCTTTCAAGTGACCATGGTCCGATTTCATTATTGTCTTCAGACGGGGTTGGGGAGACGGCGTTTATCATATTATGTTTTTTTTGTTTTGTTTTCAATTTATTTTGAGTGGGCTTGTCAGGATTTCTAGCTACTGAAAGCTAATTTAGGCCCACTGTGCACGCCGCATTCAGGCACGGGACCCCCAATTTAACGTCCCTTCCGAAGGACGGCGAGGTGAGTTGCGAGGTCAGGCCTCAGTGGTCACCCATCCGAAATCTGACCTCACTCGGCCAAGCTTAACTTCAGTCACCTGACGAAGACTGTATAAGCCACTCGGCCACTCACCCCGCCAACAGAATGCCAACAGAACTGAACTGACGGTAAGATGGAGCGGTCGCAAGACAGATGGGGAAGGGGTGGCAAATGTATCTTGTAATGTCAGAAAAACCAAAAATGCCTATTATTAATTTGATTCCATTCCATGTTGGTGCAGTTTGTTTTCATTTGGCAAAATGCCGCACTCACTAACTAATGTTATTACTAGTTTATTGATATTGATCCCTTGAGAGCAGAAATATTAATCCTGAAACTTCAAATTTGCGTCCATCTCCAAATCAGAGCTTTGAACGTTATGCCTTACCAAAAACAGTGAATTTAAAGGCTCCGTTGGGGGTACTGGATCAGGGAAGTGACAAGATTGTGTGGAAAACCCCTCCAAACCCTGTACCCTGTCGCATAAAAAATGTTCCCAAAACATACCCTGTCGCATAAAAATTTTGCCTCGAGTATATATGATCAATTGTTCAAAGAGACCCCACAAATGTCTCCTTTATAGATGATACCCTGTCACATAATTTCTTATCAATTATAATACCCTATCGCAAAATTTTGGTCAGAAAAGGACACCCTGTCGCATAATTTTTACCACTACTGTTGAGCTGCACATACTGGTCAAGTGAAGTATGGGAGTGCCTCCCCCCTGGCTTTCAGTATTTGGACAATTCCTTAATTTCCTGAACTTGCTACAAGTCTCCCTCGCAGCAAAAACGGGAGAAGGAATAAAAGCGAGAGAGACTTGTAATACTTGGTAGCCTGTGTCATTGGCTGGACAGGATTCTGTCCAGTCGGCATCATTTTACAAAAGCGAATATCCAATCATATGCTTGGAAAGGACAATGATACAACAGAGCTAGGCTCTGCGATGTTCTTTGACAATGGCCCACTCAAGCTTCGATGAAACAGTTGACAACAACCCCATCATTTTGAAAATAGAAGCAAGGCTCGATGGCTCATGAATATTAATGAGCATGCCAAGTATTACAAGTCTCTCTCGCTTTTTTCCTTCTCCTATTTTTTCCGTAAGAGAGACTTGTAGCAAGTCCATAATTTCCTCAAGACGTACACTAAAGAAACGCTTATTTTATGCGTATGTACGAGGAGTTCTTGATAAGACCGCTAAATTCGCAAAAAGCAGGCTGTAAAAATGTTTACAATTGCAAGCAAAGGCCACCTCAAGCACGTAACAATAAATAAATGCAGACAAGGAACTAAAAAATCTTTGACTTCACTTAATCATATTCATTGAAACTACATACGGATCGAGAAAGTCCTTGCTTCAAAAAGGAAATATTTGCCCGTGTTTATGTGTATGTCGGATATACCTGCCACTCACAATACTCAATGTGATATCTGTTTCCATGAAACTGTATGTCGGTTATTGATAGTTCTTTCATTGGACTTGAAGTTGAATTGCTTCTTTTGAAGAGCGTTCTCTAGGTTTATCAATTGCATGTTCTAATCTGCAGAGGCACAGTACAAGGAATTTTAGTGACTGGTGTAATAGTTATTTTCAGGGCTATTTCAAGGCATGTTTTTTTCAAGATCACATATTTCTTCTACAAACAGCAATCATGAGTAATTCTGAAAGAAAGCCATTTGCTGGACGTATCGTTTGTAAGGTTCAGTCTTTAATAGATACCAGTGCAAGGCATATGAGCGTCTGCTGCGATAGACGTCATTCTCGGAGCAATTTCAAGGCAGGTTGTTGTCAGTTTCTTAAATTTCTTCTGCAATAAAGGGATCATGAGTCAATTTTAAAGAAGATATTTTGTGGAAGCATCGTTCCCGAGATTTAATCTTCAATAGACACCAGTGCAAGGCATATGAGCGTCTACTGCGATAGACGTCATTCTCAGAGCTATTTCAAGAGAGGTTGTTTTCAGTTTCTTAATTTCTTTTGCAAAACAGCGATCATGAGTCAGCTTTAAAGAAATGATTTTCTGGAAGTATCATTCGCAAGATCCAATCTTCAGTATACTCAAGTACAAGGAATAGGAATTGCTGCTACAACAGACCATAGCTCTCAAGGAATGTCTGTTTCGATTTTTGAATTTATTTTTCCACCAAAAAACGATTATTCAAATGAGTTGTGAGAAAGATCGTCTTCTGGACGCATCGTTTTCAAGATATATGGATCATCCCAGTTCATATTATTTCCAATCTCATACGAGGTTTAATCCGTTCTTAGCAATAAACTGCTTTATTGTAAGCCGGATTAATGATCTAAGCTGTAATCGGCATCGTACGTTAGTTTAAAGTGAATATTAGATTTGAAGTTAATGAACATTGGAGTTCTTTCAAGTTACTTCACTTTGGAGTTCTTCCGTGATTTAATGTGTTCTTTGCAGTTTACTGCGAGAGTGTAAGCCGGATTAATGATCTAAGCTGTAATCAGGCTCTAGCGAAGCTTGAATGCGATTATTAGATTTGCAGTTTGTTCACTCTGGAGTTCTTTCAAAAGGGGTATCTCTAAGAAGTTGGATTTCATTTGACGATTGAGTCGATCTGATTCAGGCAAGCAAAGATTTCGACCATCCACCTGCATGATAATTGAAAGAAAACAAATCTAAGTGTTCTAAATGCTTTTGCTTTTCACTATTGACCAATCTAGTTGTTAGATATTGTTTAATGAAAGAAAAGAGATTGAAGAACAGTAGAAGGAAGATTTCAAATCCGCAAAGTAGACTGCTTGCTAAAAGTGAAATAAGATTTCTACACAAGAGATGAAGTTTACCAGACAGAAGCCTGGGCTTTTAAAGTTGCAGATTGATGGATTAGAACGTTGATGTAAAATTCACCTCAAGCATGCTTCAGTGATTCCACTTTCCTGTCAGCTGTAAAGATTTTGACAGAGTTATTAGTGCACAAGAAATAAAGATTACTGACGGAAGATTAATTTGCGGCATTTTGTGGAACAGTTTTGGTTTGTTTTGCATGGCTTTGTTTACTTGCTTGGCTGTTGCGGGGTAGCTTCATCTTAGAATATCAAGGACATTACTTGCTGAGGACAAGAAATAAAGATAATTAGCAGAATGCATTGTCATAGGAGGTTTTGTCACTCCCTATGTCAATAAAAGTCGAAGGCATTTCGTCAAACAGTTTCGGTTGGTGTCGCATGACTCGGTTTACTCGCTTGATTGATACGGGGATGTCCGTTTTAGAATATCGAGGACACTAATGTTTGAGCACAAGAAACAAAGTTCACTGGCAGAGGATTCTGTTGCTCCCTTTGTCTAATAAATGTAAGGCATTTCATTTCACAGTTTTGATTAGTTTTGGTTCGCTCGATTTATTTGCTTGGCCGTCATATTATAGCTCTGTCTCACAAGATCGAGAATTTAATGTCGTTTAATGTGTGATCAACATAAAGATTTATGAAGAAGTACTCAAAACATATCCTTGTGGAACAGTCATTACAAGGATTCTAATTAGGAAAATCTTCTGTATTGACAAAAGTTATCAACAGGCAGTGCTTCAAGATTTGATGGTAATTGTAGCTCCAATTCAAAACATTATGGACATTAACAGCCGTTTGTTTTGTGGCCAGGATAAATATTTATGACGAACGACTCAGCGCTTATCCTTTTGGAGCAGTCGCTATAAGGATGCCAATTCGAATTTTTTTGTGCATGTTAGCGAGAGTTTTCATCACGCAGTGCTTGAAGGCTTTATGGTAGCTCCATTTTAGAGTATGAAGGACCTTAATGGCCGATTGGTGTGAGTGTGTGGTCAAGATAAATATTGATGAAGAAAAATTCAACACATGAAACATTCATTACAAGGATTCTAATCGGAGAGCATCTTCCTTACATGCAAGAGGTATAAGCGTACTGTGCTTGACGACTTTATGGTAGCTCCATTTTTTAGTATCGAGGAAATTGATAGCTGTTTGGTGTGAGTATGTGACCAAGATAAATACCAACCAAGCAGGACTCAACACGTACATTTATTACAATGACTACAGTCAGACAGCGTCTTTTGCAAGAGTTATCAGAGAGCTCCAGTCGAATGTCAAACGTAGCATGCATCGAAAGCTTAGAGAAATACATTTCATGGAAGTACTATTTTTAAGTATGAAATGCAGTGAACTGCTGACCATTTCAGTAATTAAAATCATAATTTATGAGGCTCTGGAAAAAAGATAAACTTTGTTGAAAGTTACAGGTTTTTGGAACGGAAGCAATGGTCCAAGTTGATGTTCATACATATCAAGGGTTGAGAGCGCAAGGAAAGATATTTCATGGAAACTTTGCAGTATGAAAGTTGCAATTTCTAAATATCTCATTGGTTGAAATTAGAATCTATAAGGCTGTGAAAAATAAACAGACTTTTTATTAAGAGTTTAAGAACTTTGGAACGAAAGCTCAAGTTGGTGTTAAAACCCATTAACGATTAAAAGCTGAGAGAAAGACACTTTATGGAAATATTGAAGATTGAAAGGTAGCAAACTCGAAATTATTTTAGCAATTGAAATTAGATTCAAAACCATATAATGATGACTTCGAAATAAACATGCAATTATGCCGCCATAGTTTCAACTGAAGATCATAGCACCAATAGTGAATTTAAAAGATAGAGCAAAAAAAGACTCAAGTGAGAGACAAAAAGAAAGCCATCCAGAGATGAAAGGCTGTGCTAATAGCTTTGCAACTTTACCGTCATCTGTGAGCACTTTCTTGGGAGTAAGCAATGCCTTAATTGGCTCAGTCTCATTCCTTGGAAACATCCTTATATTTTACGTTTTCCTAAAAGAGAGGCGATTACGCAATCGATCAAGCTACTGTCTTTTATCATTAGCAATGGCTGACTGCTTAGTTGGTGCGGCACTTGAACCGCTCTTTGTTGCACAGTTATTTGTGCGGAGTGTCCGGGACAACTGCGGTTTGAATAATGTCCGAAGATTCTTTACAGCAATGTTGATGGGCGCTTCGATGAGTTCGATTGCTTTGATTAGTTATGATCGCTACATTCATCTATCAAAGACAAATCATTATAATTTGCATATGACAAAGAGGAAGCTTTGTATTCTTATATTTCTGTGCTGGATCCTCCCGGGATTGAGTCCGCTGCTAAATACGGTCAGTGATGGACACGGAATATTCAGTGGAGTAATTTTTATCTATACCTTTGCAATGTTATTCGTCATCACCGGGTCATATTTCATGATCATAAAAATCGTCAAACAAAAAGAACTCCAAGTTCTAAAATCTGCATCAGAATCGAACAGAAATGACGAGACAGAGCGAACTCAGCGGAAATTGAGTGCAGGCAGATTGCGTGTTGCAAAAGCAATCGCATTTGTGATTTTGTGCTTCGTGATGTCAAATGCCCCACTTGTTGCGTATCTTGCTATTGTCGCCGTTGGCACAATTTCTGGTAAAGACATAATAAACATAGAACAACTTGATATCTTATATTGCACAATTATTACAGTTTCATTGGCAAATTCGACAATTAATCCAGTAATTTATTATTTTCGTATTCCTGGGTTTAAAGAAGCGTTGCTCAGACGTTTGAGAATAAGAAAGAGTAATAAAGTTTCGTTTGAAAGTACAATGGTTGTTGAACACTCATAGGGCCTGTTTATGAGAAAAAAACACCTCACCTGCCAAACCTGGGGCTGACAGGCGAGAGTCCATCCCTTCTAGCCTGCGTGCAGACTCTACAGTAAGTGCGGAGGAGCGAAAAGGAGAACACAGCTCCCTGTAGAGTCTGCGCAACGGCGACCAATTCTGCATTTTGAGTTCTCAGATCTTGTGGAACCGTCTGGCATTGAGGGCACGATTTAACTTTTGTTCTTACTGGTGTTCAGCGTGATCTACTTGTATCAAGTTTTACAATAATATTTGTTACATGCAGTATACGCTTTGAACACAAGTGAAAACAACAGTCAAATCGTCCAGCCAATGCCAGACGGTTCCACAAAATCTGAGAACTCAAAACACAGAATTGGTCGTCGTTACGCAGACTCTACGGGGAGCATTCTTCTCCTTTTCGCTCATCCGCACTGACTGCAGAGTCTGCACGCTGGCTAATCCCTTCCCATGGAATCCTTTGTCTTTCATTTCGCGTTTACATGACGAACGCAACACCCCCGAATGGTGAAATCCCACATCACTAGAGAATGGGATCTTGCCTGGATGAGGTGAAATTTTTCCATATGAACGAAACTCCGCCGGTATGGTGAAGTGAATTGAAATTATTCGATGATTCTCATTGGTCAGTTCGTTCTGATTTCACGGAAGAGAGACTTTATTCCACCTCGCCTCTCAGCGTCGGTGCTGACGGGTGAGGTAAAAGATCTCATCTAAACAAGGGCTGAAATTTACCTCGCCTGTGAGCCCCGGTTCTGGTCGGTGAAGTGTTTTCCTCATTTAAACTGGGCGTCAATTGATGCTAAATGTACAGTATTTGTCAGTGTTCAATTGCGTGTGTATCACCCTCTGTAACTGTGTATAGGGTGTTCCAAAACAGTTGTGCGAAATTGCTTTCCCTTTGCAGTGAAAGTTAACTTCAAAAGTTGTTAATTATTATTTGGTGAGAAATACTTTGATGTGACGCATGGCTTTTATGTCCTGTTTAGAGCATAAGGAATTAAACAGTAAACTTTTTTATTTATCACTGTTTGTTAATTGTCTGTGTCGGAACCACATAACACAGAAGGTTCATCAAAATTTAAAATCAACTTGTCTGGCTTTGGATCTTTTATCAACAGAGTCTTTTGTATCTGAAGACATACGTATTCTGAAAAGAATGGTTTTCTCTGCCTTGTCGGCATTGAGACCACAAAGTTGTAAGGAACTTTTAAATGAATTCATAACCAGAAAGAATTGTACCTTGATTTAAATATCGAGGTGAAGCTGTTTGGTTTTGAAATTTTCATTTATATTAGTTTAATTCTTATTTCAGTTAGTTTGCTGAGAATTAGTTGGCCATAAAAATAATCAAAATTTATTTCGCATTAAGAATTTAGAACGTTGTGCAAATTGGATAGTGTTGGTAGGAATTCGCTCAAACTGCTTTGTACTGTTGAAGGCTAATTTACTTTCAAATATCAATTATACCAGATGAGTCAAAATAAGTTGACGCGTTTGGCAGGCAGTGGAATAAAAGGTATTGCAAACTGAAATGTTTGATATAGCTATCAGTCAAAGACTAACTTAGACGAGAAAATTTTGTTTGGTAAAATCACTCATCATTTGGACCCAGAAATTAGGAAAATGCTGGTAAAGGGCATATTTGGGAACGGGGATTCCACAAGCATAGGTTCCAAATCTTTAAATCTACGAAAAAAGCCGGGTGTAAAATTCGATGACCTATTTCTTTAAACTGGATGACTTGAAAGAAACTTTAGCCACTTTTCTAGGACTCTACCGTTGGACTTTTCAGAAATCTTTATTATTTGTCGAAATTACAGCCTTTTTATATTTCGGCTCATTTTATGATGTGACGTCATCAAAATTCTAAATCACAAACCAGAAGAGTGAAAGAGTTTTGCTTGATACCATATTGTAGGCATCCATAAACTATGGTTTCCTTAAAAATTATTTGATCTTTCGTCAACTGGTTTAGAAATTACGATAGTTTTACATTTTTTTCGAAAATTTTCTTGAATTCTTAAAACAGAAGAAAAACGCTGTAATTCTGAAAATATTGAAGATTTTAGAAAAGTCCAACTGCAGAATTACTGTAAAATGGTTCAAGTTTCTTTAAAGCCGTTCAGTTCAAAGAAATAGGTCATAGAATTTTACACTCAGCTTTTCAAAGATTTGAAACCTATGCTGATTCCACATTCCATTCTGGTCCATGATTTAATTGCCATCGAAATTCAAATCCTATTTCTTGAATTGACAATGTAAACTTCAATTAGTCATAAATCATGGACCAGAATGGAACGTGGATTCCCATACAAACCCCTTATAGAAATTATTCTAATTATTGGATCTTGAAGATGTGTGAATTTACCAAAACAAAATTTTCTCATCTAAGATATCCTTTGACTGATAAATTAACATTTCAGCTTTGATTTTCGGTCACACACTGCTTATTCCATGGCCCACCAGACGCATGAACATTTTTTGACCCACCTGGTAGGTGAACACCTGAGCTGACTAATGCAATCTCACATGCCCAAAAATGGGTGGGAGTATCTTTGATTATCTCGGGGCATACATGAACAAGGCAAAGAAACAATTTTCTTCGTAAGTGTCTTTCTTCGGCCCATTTATACACCATGCTGTTGTGGGCCGAGCGGCGAGCGACTTGTACAGTTTCCGTTGGGTAAGTGAAGTGGGACTGAAGTTAAGCTCAGTCATCTGAGGTCAAAATCACAATGGGTGAACTACCAGATGCCTGACTCAGCAAAACGCTATCTTTCTGAAGGGACATTACAATAAAGCCGGAAATAGCGTACCATGTAATTTCGAAGATTATTTGAAAAAAGATTTTCGTGATTGGATGACTATTCGAATATTGCTTTGCTTACGTCCGATTCGAACGTTGCTTCCGTTGGGCAGAGCGTATTAAGGATTATATTAGGAGTTCGTTTCCTTGGAAACCACAATGAATGAAAATATCCAATGATTTCTTTATGCTTAAAAACAAAATCCAATAAAGATACGATTCTAGTTTGAATAATGACAATATGGGTGGTACGCTTCTTGCGCTTTCACTGTAGGCGAGAATAGACCTTTTTAGCTATTCTGCAAAAGAGCCTGGATCGAGCGTTATTTTTATATATTTTATGCGCGAGGTTCGATTGAATGGCGTTAGAGCTTCTATCGCTATGGCGCATAATCGTAAATCCTGCAACATGCATAAGAAGATCGTTCGTTCCAGATTCGTTTTCAGAATAGCTAAAAGGGATATTCTACATTCGATTCTGGTCCATGCTTTACTTTTTGATGAAATATAAGTTAGATACAATGGTCAGTTTCAGAAATAGAATTTCAGTATCAATGGACTGTAAATGATGGACCAGAACCAGAGTCGATCGTAGAATTCTCGTTCGAATACAAAGCCCTACCAGCATTTTCCTAATTTCTGAATCTAAATGATGAGTGATTTTGCCAATCAGCGTTTTCTCATCGAAGTTAGATATTGCGGCGTGAGTGGCCGAGTGGCTTATACAGTCTTCGTCAGGTAACTGAAGTTAAGCTTGGTCGAGTGAGGTCAGACTTCGGATGGGTGACCTCTGAGGCCTGACCTCGCAACTCACCTCGTCGTCCTTCGGAAGGGACGTTAAACTAGGGGTCCCGTGACTGGACCCCTGGACCCGTGACTGGACTGGACCTGGGGGTCCCGTGACTGGACCCGTGACCAATGTTGAATCTCTTAATGTTGATGGGGAGGTCATTACTGAGAACTCAAATATCGCTAGGTCTATGAACGAGTTTTTCTGTAGTGTGGGAAGAAATCTTAGTGTTAAGATACCACAGCAACCCAATCCACTTTTGTCTGGAGAGTACAAAATAAATGAATCAACGGAGCAACGGACTGAATTTAAATTTCATCCTGTAGATGTAACTACTATTAATAGAGCTCTGGGTAAAATGAAAAAATCTCTCGGGTTTGGATCTGATGGCATTGCGAGTAACTTCCTTAAAATTGCATTTCCCGTGATTTGTAATTTAATGGAAAATAGCCCGCGTGGCCCCTATTTTTAAAGGTGGGAAACCTGATGACCGATCAAATTACAGGCCTATTTCCGTTCTACCGGTCGTGTCAAGGCTCTTCGAAAAGCTTATATATGATCAGTTATACCAGTACCTAGATGAGCACAAGTACCTAGTGTCTCACCAGTCAGGATTTCGGTCTCTGCATTCGGTTGTGACGTGTCTGCTAAAAGGAACCAGTGATTGGTACATCGACATAGACAACGGAAGGTACACCGCGATGATCTTCATAGATCTCAAAAAAGCATTTGACACGGTTGACCATCAAATACTCTTAGATAAAATGCAATTTTATGGAATTACTGGACGTGCACACAAATGGTTCAGTTCTTATCTTGATAGTCGGAAGCAATACTGTAGAGTCAATGGCGCAACTTCTAGCATCGAAAATATTGATATCGGAGTGCCACAGGGATCGTGCCTGGGGCCTCTTCTTTTTCTTCTGTACATAAATGACTTGCCATTTGCTCTAAAGAAGGCTAAGGCTACTATGTATGCCGATGACACAGCCATCTTGTATTCTTCTGATAAAAGTGAGGAACTGGACCTAGTAATCAACGAGGAGCTTTCATGCATTGAAATGTGGCTACAGGGCAATAAGCTTTCCCTTAATGTTGTCAAAACCCAAGCTATGATAATTGGCTCCAAGCCAAAAATAAAAAAACTAAATAATCCTAGCACTCTTCCTTCTTTCAGGATAGGGGGCGAGGAAATCGACCTAATAAATGAAACAAAATACCTCGGAGTCGTGATTGATAATTGCCTTGCCTGGGAAAGTCACATTTGTGCGGTTCAAAAGAAGATCTCTAGAGCAATCGGTCTATTGAAGTATGCGCGAAATTTTGTTCAAACTGATACTTTGATAAATTTATATAGAAGCATCATAGAGCCACATTTCAGCTACTGTTGCTCCGTATGGGGCTCTTGTGGTGCTTCAAAGCTAGACGTGCTTCAAAAATTACAGAATAAAGCCGCCAGAATAGTAACAAATAGCCCTTTTGATGCATCTGCAGCTCCTTTGCTCCAGAGACTTGGTTGGCCATCGGTACAAAAGCTGATATATAAAGAAACAGGCTCCATGGTTTACAAATCTCTCAACTCTCTTGCACCTCAATATCTCAGTGATCTTTTCGTGAGATTATCGGGGGTACATCCAAGAGAGTTGAGAAACTCAAAAACTGACCTTGCAATACCCATGTTCAGAACTGGCAATGGCCAGAAATCCTTTGCGTATCGCGGGGCCAGTCTCTGGAACAGTCTTGATTTGGAAACAAAGATGGCTCCCTCAATCAATGCCTTCAGGTCCAAACTCAAGGGAAAATAATCATATACATTATTTTTTATTTTTTACTGTAAAT
Organism: Aurelia sp. 4 Dawson et al 2005; assembly: GCA_964019985.1. Taxonomy (NCBI): domain Eukaryota; kingdom Metazoa; phylum Cnidaria; class Scyphozoa; order Semaeostomeae; family Ulmaridae; genus Aurelia; species Aurelia sp. 4 Dawson et al 2005. The sequence continues at coordinate 40,577,132 of OZ026492.1, read as the reverse complement.
TTTGTATTATATAACTCTTTATTTTGTAAATAGTTTTTGCAGGGCCAATTGTAAAACAGTATATAGACTGAATTGTACCCTGGGTAAATAATTTTAAAATGAAAAAATAAAATGAAAAATGGATGCGGCATGCACAGTGGGTCTAAATTAGCTTTTAGTAGCTAGAAATCCTGACAAGACCACTCAAAACAAATTGAAAACAAACAAAAACAAACAAACAAGTTAGCCTGTGACTGATAATAAAGCAACATTTCAGTTATGAATATCAGTTGTGTTCTTGTGATGGTTCGGATGTAAAAACGGTTGATCTAGCGAAATCCCTTGGCATCATCATTGACGAAGCCTAACCTGGGATGAACAATACACGCGCGCAAAGGGAAAAATGAGTGCTGGTCCTTCGACTTTAAAGCTACTGAGAAATATTTTACCACAATCTCAGCTTTGCAGTGTGTATTATGCTCTTGTCGAGAGTCATCTGCGTTATGGCAACGCTATTTGGGGTAGCTTGTGTAAAACAAAATTAGCTGCTCTTCAGCGTCTTCAATCCCGAGCATGGTCAATAATAGAGAAAGCAAAAATTAAAGATCGTTGGTCTTGTTCCTGGCTAAATGAAGAAAATACTATCCATTATGACTGGAACGTGATGACCTACAAGATTATAAACAGATTGTGTCCTGAAAACGTTTTGATAAATACTTGCCCAGATCATGTTTTTCTTCGTACAATACGAGAAATTCTCAGGATCTTCAAATCCCTGATGCAGGACAAAATTTTTCAAACAGAGTTTTCACTGAACATCTTTGAAAATCTGGATTGATACACCTTGCCCGTTTCGTGAGCTACCGACTTTAAATCGTTTTAAACAACAACTAAAAACGCATTTGAAGGGCTAGACTCATCGTAAATCACGACTCAGTGGAACAACAGCAGATAAGGAATTCATGATTTTATGCTTTTTAGGAATCTGATGTTTAGATTTAAAATTGTATGTGAGTTTTTTATGTTAATAATGCTGAAGGGTTTTTTCGTGCAAAAATAATGTTAAGTGAACAAAAATTAAAATCTACAGGTCAGCAAACTTGTTGACTTGTTTTACTCGCGCAGTGCTGCACTGTACGCCCGGGACTGAGCGTTGTTACAGTAACATGAATACCGAGTTTGGTATTATGATTGCTATTGAATTTTACAAATCATCATACTCTTTGATATCTTCGTTTTACAAAGTTCCTTGTCTTCTTGTTTTATTTCGAAAACAAAACTGCCATATCTTCAATATAATTTGTAAAGTCAAAGTCATATCTTAACTGGACTTAATACAAGTCTCTCTCGCGGAAAAAACAGGAGAAAGAAAAAAGCGAGAGAGACTTGTAATACTTGGCATGCACATTAGTATTCATTAGCTATCGAGCCGTTCTTCCATTTTCAAACAATGACGGAGTTATTGTCAACTGTTTCATCGAACCTTGAGTCAACCACTGCCAAAGAACATCGTAGAGCGTCGCTCTGTTGTATCATTGTCATTTCTAAGCATATGATTGGATATTGGTTTTTTGTAAAAGGATGCCGACTGGACAAAATCCTCTCCAACCAACGACCCAGGCTACCAAGTATTACAAGTCTTTCTGGCATTTATTCCTTCTCTCGTTTTTGCCGCGAGAGAGACTTGTAGCAAGTCCATATCTAAACAGGGACGTAGAAAGCCTCTCAAATTTGAGAGATCACGGTGCTTCGAGGGCACTTTTTCCTTCAGAAAAAAGGGACATTTTCTAAAAATAAAAAGGACACTTCTTTGTTTATTGCAAAATCTTGGGGGAGCACTGCCCCCAGTGCCCCCTCCCAGTTCCCCGTTCCTTCTAAAGCAAGTCCAGAAATGAAGCGCCATTCTGGACGCCTTCCGGATTACTACTCCTGGAACTTAGGCTCCAAAATGAACTATTTCTTCAAACTGAATGACTTGAAAAAAACTATAGACACTTTTCTATGATTCTACCATTGGACTATCAAGAAATCTTGAACACTGGTCGAAATTACAGCCTATTTTATATCTCAGCTCATTTTATAATGTGAAGTCATCAAATTTCTAAATCACAAACCAGAAGAGTCAAAGAGTTTTGCTTGATACCTTATTGTAGGCATCCATAAACTATGGTTTTCGTGAACATTATTTGATCTTTCATCAACAAGTTAAGAAATTGCGGTAGTTTTAAGTTTCTTTCAAACATTTTTTTGTGAATTGTTAAAGAACGAAGAAAAACACTGTAATTCTGAAAAAATTGAAGATTTCAGAAAAACCAAAGGCAGATTTGCTGTAAACTAATTAAAGTTTCTTTGAACTCCTTCAGTTCAAAGAATAGGCCATAGAGTTTTACACCCAGCTTTTTGAAGATTTGAAATCTATGCTAGTTCTTGATACTGCCAGCGCAAGTATCCAGTATTGTTAGGTAAATGACCGACCCGGGGAGATATTCATGTATTTTTACGTAGGGGACGTTCCGCTGAACAGGGTATCATTTTCAGGATTCCGACTTCGGAACAGGGTATCACTTTTGCGAGAATTGGCTCCACAGTAGGGTCCATATTTTGTCATTTTTTACTCCTAAACGTCACTGCTCGCCATTACCATTCCGCGAATTAGATTTAAATCGCTTGGATGGCAACATTTCCACATTTTCCGATTGATTTCTAACAAGTTTGAGGTACAATTTTGATTTCTTACAGGATCATCTTGAGGCACAATTTTATTTTAGGAAACTCAAGGACCAAGTATTTTTTAAAGCCGGATCTCCACTAGGCGGAAAAATGTCGAGGCGGGAAAATTTTCGGCAATCTGGAATTGTCGCCGCATGAACATGTCAAGCCGCAAGTAGTAGGGATACGTTCTACTTTTCGCGGCTCGACATTTTCCCGCTTAGTGGAGATCCGGCTTAAGAACGTTTGGCTCCGGGACAAAGTATCATTTTCAGGAATCTGACTTTGAGACATGGTAGCTTTTCAGACCTCCCAGCGAAACTTCCCCGTATGCTCGCAGACCAAGTACCCCCCCCCCTTGGATGACCGAGCGGCATAGGGTCTGTTTATATGAGGAAAAATACTTTATCTTCACGACCCTGAGCTGGTAGACGAGTTTACCTCTCCTGTCACTGACAACCCGGCCTAGGGGCTGAGAGGCCAGGTAGAGATAAAACTCTCTTCCGCGAAATCGGGACGAATTAGCCACAAAGAATCAACAGAGAATAATTCAACTCACCTCACCATACCGGTGGTATTTCGTGTATATGGAAAAATCTTGCCTCGCCCATATGAGATTCCACTTCTCGTGAGCTAGAACTAAACTTTATCGCATCGCCACGCATCGCATCGTGAAATCGCCTCGAGTGTGAACTGAGCTCCGTTAAGACGCGGTTTCAGCTATCTCCACTTGATCCCTAACTTGATCCCCACGCTGTGTTTTCACTGTACGCTAGTTCATCTTGAGGCGTTTCCACCTAGAAAAGCCTTTCAAAAGCCTCTTTTGTCGTCATATGATAATCTTGAGAGTTAATACAGTAGTGCGAGACTTCAAATATGAAAACGTTCAAAGCGTATTAGTGTGGACACGGCCTTAGCAGCACGAGCGATATTGCTTCCCCTTTCTTCGTTCTTACCTGATCTCAACTTGACCGGAACTCCACTACTGCTGAAGTCAAATTACTACCGAGTGCGAGCATAGGTTCCAGTCAGGGGCGGATCCAGGAAAAATTTTGACCGTCTTACGGGCGAGCGCGAAGCGCGAGGAGCTCGGGGGTCCGGGGGCGGAGCCCCCGGAAAAATTTTTTGGGCCACGCCCTTCAGATCCTCGGAAAACGCCCTGTTTTAATACTTAATATCTAAATCATATATACTTTCATTGGCGTTAGCAGTAATCTTAAAAGATCTGAAGCAGAGCTGTCATCAGGGATCAGGGTTGATGATGAAGTTTCCTTGCATTTGGTAGGTGGATCAGATTCTTTCCTTGCAAGTTGATGATCTGTTGCCAGCTTTCTTAGGAAGGACAAAATGCTTTTCTGTGTTGGCTTTGGAGCATTGATAGCATTAACAGGACTACCCTGACCTGGCATAACAAACAGTGGAACGAAGTGGTTGGATTTGTAAGAAGAATTAAGTTCAGTACTTAAACAGCCCTCACGTGAAAACATCAAATTGATTGGAGCATTCAAGCTTCCAGGCACTTCCCTTGGTTGAAGCACAGCATTTTTGAGGTTTGAAGAATGGCCTGCAAGCCTTTTTCTGCCAAACTCAGGGAAAAAGAGTTAACCTGCAGGCCTAATACACTTGAGAGTGCCATTACACATATAAATGGGCTCTGCCTCCTGTCTTGACATTTTTTCAGGGCTTCAATCTTAATGCTATCTGAATAATTTTCACTCATGTTGGACAATTTATCCACATCATGAGAGACAGAACAACTGAACATGGACTTAAGGATGTAAGATGTTTCCTTATTTGCCAAAAGATTAAGAAAGTGGGGATGAGATGCATAAAATTAGAATGAAGATATAGCTCAGCTGATGTGAGTGCTCTCAACAGATGGCATAATTTTTCTTCACCAGTAACTGCCAAGGAACATGCATTGCATAAGCTGTTTCCATTGCATGCAACCCTGTATTGATGTGAAATGAAAATATGTTGCAAATAATGTAGATATTCTATAGAACTCTAAATGTAGAAATACTTATCATCCAATATTGATTTAAATTTAGGAAACTTATCAAAATAATGACACTAAGTTGATGAAAAATTTTGAATAAGAGAACTAACATTTGTAGACTACCTTGCCCCCCAGATTCATTCCTTGAACACATCCATAATCTTTTGGTGGCTCATAATGGAAAGTGGAGGAGTGGTCACTACTTTACAACAAGAGAGGAAAAGTCATGGGGATACTTTTACTAGAAATTTTTGTGGGTTGAGGTCTAATTCTAACAAGAACTGCTAGCAATGTATGTTTTTATTCAATGCCAGGTAGAAAAAATATCTTGGCAATGTTTTGTTAATAGGATCAACAATAGCTGTTCACTTTTCTTGCATTGAACAAAGGTACCAACAGTTCACTTGTTTTCTGGGATTGGATATCAAAATCTCACCCAAATTCTGGGATTTGACTACAATAGAAATCCTTCTAGCAAACACCAATGCATGATCTATTGATGTACCCTCCCCTTGGAGTCCATTCATTCACATTGCAACCATACATGTATTTTGTATGAGAAACTGCTCATAAGAAACTCAACACTCACTAAGAAACTATAGCACTGGGAAACTATAACTGAAGAAACTATTCATTTTGATAAAACCAAATTGTTAAGATATTTTTTCTACATTTACACTTGCTTCCTGTATGATATTACTGAGAAGGTACATGAGTAATGATTAAACATCGAAAAGGCTTCATCAAACATGTTCACCATAGGGCTCAGACAGTTGACATGAAGGTTGTTATTAATCTTTAAGAAACTCTTAGAGAAAATATGAGTACTGAAAATCTGATAATTTTAAGAAACTTTTAGTACTGGTCCAAATTCTTAGTTTCTTATAAAAATGTGTTTATCTGTTCAAAGGATTTAAAAGTCCAGCCTGAGACATATGACACCTAAACCAACCTCCCAGGAATCAGGGTTTACAACATTCCTGCCAGGAATGTTGTAAACCCCGACTTCCAACCCTTCAAAAGCCCCAATGCGAACACTTCAAATGAACCTTAACCGTAAATGAACGCCGATGCTAACCCTCAAACCAATTATTCCGAAATTAACCTTCACACAGAGCGCAGACCCCTTGCATAATTGTCATATCTCTCAGGTTGCAAATAAAACCACAGAACTGACTGATTAGGAATGATCTGGTGTTCTGCTTTTGGAACCCCAAACCCACCCCCCTCCCAACCCCATTCGATAAGGTTATTCAAAATCATTAAGAGTATTAAAATAAAGAATTACCTCGCTGGGAAAATGCTTGTGCCTGGTTGAAGGCTGAATCGATCATGTTGAATGTTGAATATGAGGAAAAAGTAACAGCTTCATCTGGCTAGGCCCTCGACCACAGCAAGGCTGATAGGAGCGTTTCTCCATAATCTGATGAGCTTCTCAGTTGCAAAGCTTTCAATGCCAAGATCATCACCAGATAAGATAAGATCTTCAATTTTTCCAAGCAAATCCACCTCTAAATCATCAAATAAGTTGTTTTCTATCTTGGCGCGAAAATGTTCAAGAAGTCGGTGGTAAGGTCAAGGTCAAGCTTGAAAGGGACTCGCAGGGGCACAACAAGGAAGCATATGAAGGTGCAACCAAGCGCCCGTAAGACGGTGTTAAAAAGCCTACCATCGCCTCGACCATCGTCCGAAAATTTTCCCACACGTTTCTCGTGTAATTTTTGCCAGGTATCCAACCTCGATTCCAGGGCTATCATTGTCTTCAGCCTCACCTCTTCAGCACAAATGATACCCCTGGTTCCTACCTGACAATTCGTGGTTAACGTATTCTAATTTATGTCAAAAATTATGCAAGCCTTATTCACAGTAATGGCGTCATATTCAGACTGGAAAGCTGCGGAGGTCATTTGGCTGTTTCCCGCGCTTTGCAGATTGATGGCGTGATGCAAGAAAAGATTGGTTTGTTGCATTGTAGCAATGTCTAGAATTTGATAGGAGTGGGCTGCAAGTAGAAGATATTTACTGAGGGAAAACAAAGACAACACGCAACCCGGTAAAGGGCCGGTAAGTTTGCTTTGTGCCTTGATTTTACACAAGTCAAGTCAGTTGACTATATGTTGTCTCTCATCAATTAGTTCTTGCAATATTTTTAATTATCTTATATGATTTTCTGACATCTTGCCCATGTTGCAAGTGTTGCAGTTATTTAGACATTTGAAAAATCGGTTTCTGGCACTAGAATGGTCTCTTTCCGTTGCACCACCATGACACGTCTCACATGAAATCAATTTCATTCATTGACGTGAACAAATTTAAATAATGATTATCAAGATTTGAACGTCGAAGAGAAACACTCAAGCATTTATCTGCTCGCTTTGCATCGCATTTTGAGGTTGCAGAATGTTCTCAGCTTTCGCTCGAAGTCTTATTTGCTCTTCAAAGTAAAATCAACCACTGGAAGTTTCACAAGTTATTTTGCAAGGAAGCAAGAATGAGAAGACCTTTTAAACGATTTTATGAAATTTGATCTGAATTTGACAAGAGTGCAACTACATTGTTCGCAAGTCGTTGGCTGTTGCTGACAAAGCAGAGGTGAGTTCGATGTGGGGGTTTGAATGCTCAGAAATTCATTGCTTCAATCAGAAAAAAAAGTGATAAAGTAAGTCGCATGTATAGCCTTCAGACTTCATGATGGCAAACCCAACGAAAAAAACCTCAATTTGTGCTCAAAGTTGTGGCCCTACAATACAAATGTGCGGATGTTAGAAGAGCTTTCAATCATGCCATTCCGTTGTGTACTTTGCACAAACTCAGCTTCGATTGGCAAACCTTTATAGCTCTAGGGTACTTGCAAAAATTTGTACAGCGAATTTAGACTTCGGTATTTCTTTCATGATATTTCGAATTTGATTACTTGCTTGAAGGGTGTTATTGTTTGGTGTTGTCACTGCAGATACTTTGTAGTTTTGACAAGACTTTAAGAGCACAAAATGATTGCAAGGTCCGGTCATTTCTCTGAAGGTCTTAGCTTTGCAGAATATCGTTCTTACCTGTATTTTTAGTGCTCAGTAAAATGAAAGAAAGATTGAAAAGTTGAATTCATTCCAATCCATGTAGCACCAGGGTCTGGTAGCACTTAGCACTGTGAAATCATTTTAAGATTCGACTTCTTTGGTTCACCCAGTGAGCCAAACTTTGTCGAATGCAGAACCGCAAGTATCTTCTTTGAAAGGAGGTCTGAGTGGAGCATCACCTGTGAGTTTCTCGTGAGCTTCTGTAATTTCACGATCGAAAATTTCTCGAGAGTCACCCAACTGTAAGTCAGGTGTAGGGAGCGCCCCTGGTCAGGTTGATTTATGTTCTTCCACTCATACATTGGATAAAAACAGGGAAGTAAAACGGTTTATATGATACAGCTGCAGATGTATTTCTTAGCAGATGCTGCAAGGTGCTCATATCAAGAGTTGAGTTTTTAAAATCACGGATCTGTGTATCTGAAACAAAGATGTGTATGTGTACCTACCGTACAAAGCGCAGATATTTTAGAAATTACGCCTTAGTTTAGGATATTCATGATAAAAGAGATGGTTAAGGATCTTCCGATTTGCAAACTGTCACCTTTTAATTCTTTGTTTGCAAAGGCGAGCATTTTCTTATTTTGTATCGCTAGGCCATTCACCGCAGCAGGAAAACAAGTTCCCGTATTGAATTATTACAATTGCTCACTCCAAGTGCTTTTACATTTCTACGGGTAATAATTCCGTGACGTCATAAGTGTTATGATGTAATTGTAAATGTAATAAGTCTGCTTTATGGCCGTAGTTAATTTATGCAAAAAGGCAGTCATTTAGCATTAGCCAATGAAAACGAAGAAAGGGTCAGGTAGGCACCAGGGTAACAACTGGCCGCCCATTGTTACCCTGGGTTCGAGGTTGGCCAGGTATCTAACATACATCTTATCTACCGTCTTACGGGAACAATGCCATCACGTGACAGTTTCAATTTTGATTGTTTCAGAGTGTCCGCGCATGTTTTAATTTATTTCTACCGTCTTACCAATCATCTTTGGCCTTTCGGTCTTACAGTATTGTTCACTGATTTATGCAATGAGCTTGCAGAAGAATAGGCTGCTGTAGGTATGGCATGACGTATCTGCATAGCACATTTCCATAGCAACGCTAGAAGCAAAGTGAGGCTGTTGCAAAATGGAGAATGCGTTAACAAAAATTCAACGACTTGTTCGTTTCCCGTCTCCGTTACTGGCATCGAGGATGCCAGTTAGAGGGAGGGGTTAATCTATTTATCTAATTCGGTTTACTATGCTCCTACGTATAAAAAATAATATGAATCACTCAGCAATATCCATCACTATAATTTCTATGAAAAGTCAGGTTTGGGAATTTGACCGTCTTCCGTAAGTACCGTAAGACGGTCTGGATCCGCCCCTCATCCAAATCAGTGAATAGATGGATGTAAAATTCAATAACTTGTTTCTTTCAAGTGAATGACTTCAAAGAACCTTTCGCTATTTTGCTATTAATCTGCCGTTGGACATTTTGCTGAATCTTCAATGTCTTCAGAACTAGAGTATTTTTCTTCTTTTTCGAGAATTCAAGAAAAATTTGCAAAAAAAGCTTTTAACTGTCTAAATTTATAAGCCGTTTGACCCAACATGAAATGATTTCCAAGTAAATCATAGTTTATGGATGTCTACAACATGGCATCAAACAAATGTCTGTCAATTTAGTGGTTTATGATTTAGAAATTTGATGACGTCACATCCTCAAATCAGCTGAAATTTTTAATTCGCTGAAATTTCGAAAAATATTCAACATTTCTGAAAAGTCTAACGGTAGAATTATGGATAGGTGGTAAAGTTTTTCTTAAGCCATTCAGTTAGAAGAACAAAGTCATGCAATTTTACACCTACCATTTTACGCTGATTTAAAGATTTTGAACCTATCTTCCAAACAAACGTTTTTTTATAAGAAACTGGTTCATAAGAAACTAGTACTAAGAAGGCCAAATTTTAAGAAACTCTAGTACTATGTCTGAGAAGTACTAAGAAACTTTTCAAAGTTAAAAGCATGGATTTTACAGCGAAAAAATCATTGAACCTTCATTCTTGAGCAATATTATCTAACCATTTGTGTTTTCAACATAACAGAACACTGTTTATTCCTTTGTGATGTTTTAAATATCAAGAAACATATCTGCCGCAGTGTTAGCGACCACATTGCTAATTCTGCATTCAGAAAAATAAGAAACGAATTAAGAAACTTTGAGTACTAAAATCGACAAAATTTCATGTGAAATTAAGAAACTTTTAGTTCTATGGCCTGGTCCTAGTTTCTTATTAAAAAAAACGTGTACGCGAAAAGAAAGTTCAGTGGTAAGAGTTTTGTGATATTTGGATGGGATTTTTAGTAGACTTGCTCCAAGTCTATTTCGTGGGATATCAGCACTAAGGAATATAGTTACTTCTGCGGGGGCATAAACTACCAAAAGGACCTTCTCTTTTCCTTCGCAGCGTCCTTTTCGTAGTTTACGCCCCCGCAGAAGTAACTATGTTCCTAAGTGCTGATATGCCACGGAATAGACTTGGAGCAAATCTAGATTTTTAGTGGCATTTAAACTGATACATTTTAAGCAGTTATGATTAACTCAGTACTTTGTGTTCCTGCAAAATACGTCTTCCCTGGCATAGAAGTATCCAAGAGAAAAGGGCGAGGTAACTACAGCAAAGTAAGATTTAACGATGATCAAATCCTTTTTGCCTTTCAGATACAAAGGACCAATTCCATCATATATTGAAAAAGTTTTGATTACATCCACTATGGAGGAGGTTTGTGAACATACCAAAATTTGATCTACCTTCAGGAGTCTGTTTCTGGTGGCATGCATTGCATTTACCATACCATCGCACAGTCCTTCGCAGTGTCTTTTCGCGCATGCGTCGGATTTCGTAAAATGACGTGACTACAAAATCAATTGTGAAGATAAGAGTTTGAACTTAAAAAGGTGATCTGAAGCGAAAATTTTTATTGATGCAAAAATGGATAGCACTTTTGAATGATAAAGAATGTCGTTTACCATTTTGTGATACTTTGTTTCATTTTCGAATTATACACTATTTTGTATGATTGGCTGATGACGTCATTTTGTTTGCAAAAGTAATGAAAATGTACGAGGCTGGCTATGTTTCCGAAAGGAAATTGACTCCAAGAACATTTCTTAAATTGGCATACCTTTCTAAACATCATATCAGCCCATGAAACAATTTCTATTACATTTATTCACCTTAACTTAAATGTCTCCGACAACTGTAACCTTTCAAGGCTTAGATACAGCTATATTCCAGTACATCATCCTAGCAATTTGCAAACAAAATGACGTCATCAGCTGAAACTTAATATCAGTGGATAACTTGAAAACGAAAAGAGATATTAAAGAAATTTAAACAGGAGTCCGTATCATTCGACAGTGCCATTAATTTGAATCAATGAAAATTTTCGCTTCAGATCACCTTTATGCAATAAGATTGATAAGAAAATGAGAGAAACAGGGGGTTAAGCAAACATAAACCAATTTGTGGCACGAGGCTGCAAAAGTCAAAGTAGTAGGATATTGTGGAGGAGCGTGCATACCATCGCCATTGAACTACCATCGCTTGCTTGGTTGGTCTGTTCAAAGGCTTCATCACTTAATGTCTTTAAAATGCGGGGTTGTTATGGTTCGTGATTTAATGCAATATCATACTGCTATGAATGGAGTCTCATACTTTTCCCACTATATTTTTCTCCCTCTCCTTGTGAAATTACGAATTCAAATATGCACTTTGAGCGAAATGACGTCATATCGCCTGAAACGGCGTCATGACGCCCCTTAATCGTTGCTAGCCTCTTTGCCTTGTGCACATGCAAGAAAATGGCGATACAGGGACCAGATGAGGCATAAATTATCAAGCAGTTTATGGAACTGACAGCCCGCGGAAAACTCAAAGTGTGAAACAAAAGTGAGGATTCAAGTCAGTGGGCGACAAGTACGTTTTGTAGCATTTTTCATACAAACCCCGGACTTGTCCCTTAAGACTATTTTATCGTCGGCGTTTTCCTTGAAGTTTTTGTCAGACACAGCCAGTTGACAATTTCGCCAGACACGCCAATAGCAATTAATTACAAAACATTTACCGTCAGTCCCATTGTAATGAACATGAAAAACATTGGCCTAGAGGGGGTATGATGGTTGTGTAACTGATAACAGCATTTGAGACTTTTGCTTCAGACCAACCAGATTTCTGCCCTTTCTTTGAAGTAAGATGCAAAGATCTTCTTGTTTGAGTTTTCGTATTGTTATAAATCTTTGGATACATCAATCCTCCAAACCACGTTTTAATGCAGGTTTTATTGCTTCTAATTTATCACTATTTGCAGGCGTTCCTGATAAAAATTCTTCTGCGACAAACTCGGAGACCAGAAATTGGAGATAAGTTTAGTAGCAGACATGGACAAAAAGGGTAAGTGCATATAGCAAAGTTCTTGAATCTTTGCAAAACTGTGAAATTGAATGCGTAAATGTTATTGCCTAATTCTTTCAACCGTATAGATGGAAGGATCGAAGGGAACTTTGGTCGCTTGCCATAATTCCACAATGAGTATTTTTGACATCATTATTATGTTTGGAATTACAGCACTGTTAAGCTTTATGAATGGATGTACGAGATGAGATTTCGGAAGCTTTGACAAAGATTAACATCATTATATATTGTAAACTGATTGAGAAAAAGTCGAAATGAGCAATGCAAGAAATACTCAGCTTTTGAAGATCTACAAGATGGTAGCAAGCAGACGTTTGTAGTAATAACATTTTGCACTTTTAATCTTAAAGTTTTTCAAAATTCGAGTCCCATGCTAGCTGCTGTATGCCTTATTCTTAACGAAAGACTTCTTTTCTCAAGTGATAAAAACATACCTGCCCCTTACAAAAGACTTCAGACTTAAGTTGATATTTAAAAACAAATAATCATCTTCCTTCCATACACTACAGTACACCGGGTGAGTCAGATAAATTGTATCTATTATTTGAGAAATTGTAGAGGAAAATTTGTGCGGCTGATTTGTAAGATGTCAAATCCATTATCTTACTAAGGCATCACTTAATTTTGAGGCTTTCTTTTAGTTTTTTGGGGCATTGATTTTTTGTTTTCAATTTGTTTTGAGTGGTCTTGTCAGAATTTCTAACTATTGAAAGCTAAAATAAGTCCGCTGTGCATGCTGCACCCAGGCATGGGACCCTAGTTTAATGTCCCTTACGAAGGACGACGAGGTGAGTTTTGAGGTCAGGCCTCCGGGGTCACCCATCCGGAGTTTGACCTCACTCAACCAAGCTTAACTTCAGTCACCTGACGAAAATTGTTTAAGCCACTCGGCCACTCATTCACCCCGCAGAACTCACGACCTTGCCCAATGACTTGACATAAACGATTCCCCGCAACTCTACAATGGTAAAAAATCTTTGTTTTCCGTTCATTCACTTCGCATGTTTAGTCTTCCGTAGACCACACCTTTGCAGGAAAACTGTCAAAATTAAAAATAGGGTTGCATAAGTCGATATTTTTGCACAAGAAATCCACCGCTAAGATTACTCTCTGAAAGTAAAGTCCGATCGTTTCTTTTGGAACGATTGTGTAAAATCTGCTTTTCGCTTCTTTCCTCTGTGATCAGATGATATGATCAGCTTTTGAAAATTTCTTTGTTTTTCTCAGGGAGATTGGTTTTCTCTACGATGGCGCGTTGTGAAGAATGGGAAGTGCGGAGGAGAAAGAGCGGACAAGGTCTCCCACTCTTTCTGCCATGCGCCTCCGCACTTCCCATTCCTCCACACAATGCCATCTTAGAGGAACAACAAGGAAAGTTTTCAGAATCGACCATGTCATAGACCCAATCGGCTATGGTTTATTTTACCCATTTCAAGTCATATGACCATGCCCAGGGGAAGTTTTAGGACTATGCTACTTTTTGCGTTCATGGCACAACTCTGCATGGCATGAAATTTGTTGGAGAAATCAAAAGATGTTTTATCAAGAGATTGATCACATGACTTGAAATGGGTATAAACAAACCTTAGCCGATTTTGTCTTTTTTATCATTGTTGAGAGAAACGAAGAAACCGATTTACTCAATCATTTACGAAAGAAATGATCGGATTTTACTTTCCGAGAGAAATTTTTGTAGTGGATTCCCTGTGATTTTTCATGAGGTAATCGACTGTGTTGTATTTTTTCTAGAGTTTGCGGCCTAATTGTCAACCAAGAAGATATGCCTTTCACGGAGCTGGTAAGATATTTTTGATTACACGACATCTTAAACCTGCCAAATCAAACCTTGTGCAAGTAATGTTGGAATCGATAAAAATTTTCGCTTCAGATCACCTTTAAAGCTTCTCAAGACAAATTCTATTGACTGCATTGCACATCTAGATGAAGAAAATAAACAATAATCTCTTTATTGCAAGGGAAACACTGTACCATACACGACTATTTTTTATCTGTTTGGTTTTTATTATTTTTTTAGATAAGTTTTATGAGTGATGAGTAAATTTTTAGCAGGAAGATAAATTTCCTATTGCCTACCAACTATTGGAACATTATTTTGAAGTGGTCCTCCCATGCTCTGACACGTTTTAGCGACCTGTGATGCACTTCCTTGGTCTTTCGTTGATTTTAACCGTTGACATCTGCGCCGGTATTTTCATATTGTCCTAACTTGTTGTATTCTTTTCCTTAGGGCATCTGTCCAGACATTGTAAGTATTTCAGTGTTGCAAGCTGGCATGCAGGTTCTCTTATACTGTTTACGATTACTTTTAATCATTCTAAACATGTCGCTACGCAGGCGAATGACGATGGTGGATTTTGTTAGAAATGTTGGATGAAAAGTTGAATGAATTGTTGGATGCGTTTGACCACTCTCTCATCAACATCAACAAACTTTACACATTTTTTTAAGTAAATGTTGGATGACATGTTGGATTACGATTACTTTTCATCATTCTAAATATGTCGCTACGCAGGCGAATGACGATGGTGGGTTTTGTTAGAAATGTTGGATGAAATGTTGAATGAATTGTTGGATGCGTTTGACCACTCTCTCATCAACATCAACAAACCTTACACATTTTTTGAAGTAAATGTTGAATGACATGTTGGATGCATTTGATCAAGGCTTAACTGTTTCTCCCTATGAACGGACCAGGACTTTGTGTTTAGTGTCTGTATTGTTTTTTGTTAAAGATCATTGAGGGTAACCATGCCTGTCATGCTCCTAACCATATCATTCGTGTAAATGTATACTTCTAGATTGTGTATACAAAATCAAAAATTCAGAGCATCGGTTGTTCCGTCTGTTTCTTGGTTATCAATATATCATACCTGGTCTTTGCTTAGTTGAACTTTCTTCCTCAGATCATGAATCCCCATGGCTTTCCATCTCGTATGACGGTTGGCAAACTAATTGAATTGATTGCTGGAAAAGCTGGTGTGTTGGAAGGGAAATTTCACTATGGCACAGGTAAACTTGATTGATTTTTACGGCAATTTGACAATCGTCGTGGCAATCTTCTAAGAAATATCGGGTGGGTGCGACAAAAAAAACGCCCGGCCTTTTAAAGGCTACTGCTCCCTGAGTATATAAGCAATGATATTTTGCAATACTTGATTGAATAGCTGACATGTTTGATTATTTTTGGAATTTTCCTGACTAAAATCGGTCACTTCGTTCAGATCCTGTAAGCGATTTTCTAAAATGAATCCCTTTGAGAAACCTTAGAAATGTGCTAAAATTATAAGCAAGAATCCCTAATGTGTTAAACTTACAGCGATGGCTTTCAGCACGCTTTAGCACGTGCCTTCTTTTGGAGGGCTGAAAAGTCTTCCCCGTAATGTTAATAACTTATTCACGGGGATTCCAATTCTCCCATGAGTACAAAATACATGAACACATTCAAGAGTCACTATTGCTGGAAAGGAGAACAAAGGGAAATCTTGCTTGGTGTTTACACCCGCTTTTGCAGGTTTTTGAAAGGGCCTTTCTGCAGAAAACCTCCTGTTTCGACGGGAAAGAATGGCCGATTAAAGCCGGGTAAATTACTGAACCTAATGTGATATATCGGGGATAAAGTAAGACAGTTGTCAATATTATTGCTTTGATGTTCAGGGAGCAGGACTTTTTCAAACGTCGGGCGTTTTTATTGACTCACACGGTAGAGAAATCGTGACGGGCTAGCATTTCTGATCGATTTGATTTGTAGACGTGGGAAAGACAATCCTTTTGTATCAATCTTATTTTCACAGCCTTTGGTGGAAGTAAAGTAAAAGATGTGTGTGAAACACTGGTTCGACATGGATTTAATTATCAAGGAAAAGATTTCGTCACCTCTGGAATAACAGGGTATGTCTGAATTGATTATGTATTGAAACTTAAAAAGATACTTCTTAAGATAAATTTTTTCTTTCATTTATGTTTGCATGATGTTTATTTGACTCCTCGTACGATCAAGGTTTACTCACATTTTCAGGGCTGAAAGGAAGGAGGAGAGGTGCTAACTTGTTTTTTGCCGTTAAAGTAAATCAGTGGAGTTGAAGGAAAGTTAACCAAGAGACTGGATCCATCTAAATATAACCAGTTGTCTATTTGTCATCTTTTAACATCTGCAGGGCTTGTGCTAATCTTAATTTTAGTGGCCTTCCTCGTTATCAAATAACTTATCGTATTTGATCGATGAAGACCGGCACTCCCTGATGAAGGCAATAGGAAGATGAGTGGTGCCTACCGTTCTTTTATGATGTGTTTAGATTATGTCGCTATAACCTCTATTCATTTACTTTAATAAGACATTCTAACAGGGAAATTGACCCATCTTTCCTTTTTCTAATCTACCAAATATTCCTTGCAATAGAACCAATTTGAATTGGAACTTTGAAATTGTCATTAGTTCACCTGTTTGAAATAATTGGTGAGTTAATAAAAACGCCCGAAAAATTCTGCTCCCGGAAACTGTCTTATTTTATCCCAGATATGTCCAATCAGGTTCAATAATTTACCCGGTTTTAATTGGCCGTTCCTTCCCATCGAAATAGGAGGTTTTCTGCAGAAAGCCCCTTTCAAAAACCTGCAAAAACGAGTTAAAACACCAAGCAAGATTTCCCTTTGTTCTCCTTCATAGCAATAATGACTCTTGGATGTGTTCATGTATTTTTTCGTCATGGGAGAATGGAATCCCCGTGAATAAGTTATTAACACTAGCGGGAAGACTTTTCAGCCCGTCAAAAAGAAAGCACGTGCTAAAGCGTGCTGAAAGTCATCGCTGTAAGGTTAACACATTAGGGATTCTTGCTAGTGATTTTATCATGTTTTTAAGGTTCCTCAAAGGGGTTCATTTTAGAAAATCGCTTTCAGTATCTGAACGAAGAGACCGATTTTAGTCAGAAAAATTTCTACAAATAGTTGAACGTGTTACCAATTCAGTCAGATATCGCAAAATATCATTGCTTATATACTCACGGAGCAATAGCCTTTCAAACGCTGGGCGCTTTTTTGACTCACCCGATATACCTTAGCAGTTCATGATAATAAGGTTATTGTTATCTTCGTAGGGAGCCTCTGAATGCGTACATATTCTTTGGACCCGTCTACTATCAAAAATTGAAGCACATGGTTTTGGACAAGATGCATGCACGTGCTAAGGTATCTATTTCATTGTTTTCTATTGATTAATCAATTTCATATCACGGGATGTTAACTGTTATTGAATGCTTCAAGCAGTCTACTGTTTTCAACTTCAATTTTACCAATTGAGTCTGCTGGCACCGATTCGTCTGCAAGCGATATTTCGATAGCCTCTTCATAACGTTCACAGGCAGTGATGTAAGTGTAACTGACTGCATTTCGATTGAGCACAGACTTATATTCCATAATTGTAATTTTGTTCAAAGTACTTTAGATACATGTTGTTACAATTCAAATGCTTTGTTTTAAAGCCTAGTTCAAAATTTCGCTTGCAGATGCCAAATATTTTCTTTGCATATTTACAAGCACAAAAGCATCCTGTAACCGTTTGATTTACATTTCGCTGCCCAGATCTCTCCCCAGAGGATTCCACTTTCTAGTTAATTTTATACCAGGTGAGTTAAGAGAGAAAAGTTAACACGTTCTGCGGGATGTGGAATGGAAAATATGCTGCCGATATCCAAAACAGAAAAGTTTATATTTCAGTCAAAGGCTAACTTAGATGTTAAAATGTTATTTGGTAATGTCACTCATCTTCGAGATCCAGAAATAGACCTTTTAACTTAGAAACAGAGGTTTGGATCGAGTGTCCATATGTGGTAAATTTGTGAAAAGAGGTTGGCCACTGTTTTCTCGGTATAACGATGCTAGCTGTGGTAAGAAGTTGCTTCAGATTTTGAAACGGTTTTCAGAGAGTTAATCGACGAAAACTTTTCTCAAAGCAAGTTAAGAATGATTTAGTTCAAACACGGAAAATTTTATCCGCCTTCTAGCCTTGTTTCTCGAATTTTTTCGTTGATGTTTAGCTGATTTTGTGGCATAACAGTTACAGCTCAAAAGAAACTTCTTACCACAGGTAGCGATGTTTATGCCGAAAATAGGGTCATACTTTGTTTTCCTTAACAAATTTACCATATATGGACGCTCTGTCTAAACCTCTTTTTATTCAAAAAGTAAACAGGTCGATAAGGAAAATGCTGGCAAGGGGTTTGCAGGGAAACGAGAATTCTACATTCGATTTTGGTCCGTGTTTTACTTTCCATTGTAATTTAAAGTGAATACAAATGTCAGTTTCAGAAATAGACCTTACATTTCAATAGAAAGTAAATCATGGACCAGAACTGAACGAGGAATTCTCCCCCCCCCCCTTACCAGAACCTTCCTAATTTCTGGGTCTAAATGATGAGCGATTATGCCAAACAGAATTTTTAAGTCTAAGGCCCCGTTTACACGGGATCGGATCCAAATGGATCCGTACCCAAAGTGTAACGGATAAGCCTTGCGTTTACACGGGACTCGACGGATCCGAACCCACTTGGATCTGCTATCCGTACCCAAACGGGATCACTTTCGAAGGTGATCCCGTTTGGATCCGATCCCAAAAGGGTCTCGTGTTAACGGGTGGGATCGGATCCAAACTGGCACGGATAGGAAGTGACACGATTAAACTGAAAATCCTTCGTTGACATTTCAAAGAGGGGAATCAGAGATGAGACAGAGTCTATTAGAGTGCAAAAGTTCGAAGGATCTGATTAAAATGGGAGAAAAGGTTTGATAGAGCGCTGCTGAGAATTCATAAAATCCAAATGGATCCGATCCCGTGTAAACGCCGCTCAAAAAGTGGATCGGATCCAAATGGATCCGATCCCATTTGGATCTGATCCCGTGTAAACGGGGCCTAAGTCGGCCTCTGACTGATAGATTGACGTTTTTAGTTTCGACTATCGGCCGCCTGTGTAGCCTCCAAACTTATTAATGTTCTTGACTCCCCCGGTAGATATATAGAGCACCATGAAAGCTTTATTAACCCCAAGTAGGCTTATTTAATTTCGGACTTTCCACGTGGGAACTTAAAAGAGAGGCGGTTTGTGACAGACGGCTTAGTCAAGAGACAGAGGCGGCTTAGTCAACAAATCAGTGACGAGGATATTTATGATAGCTTTTCAGTTCTTTAATACCCCACATTTTGCAGATTCAACAGACAATTTTATGACTCAAATACATAATCAAAACCAATATGCAAACTCATTTTGCTAAATAAATGCCCGAGGGGTACTCCGTAACTTTCAATACGGGGCATGCCAATCTTTGGGGTCCGAAATTCTACGTTAAATCAGTATTTGAGGTCTGTGAATTACAATATAGACAGAAATTTAATATCTTGCATCCACAAATCTGAAAAAAGGAAGAATCGTGGAATTTGGTGCGGGTCTCCAAAATATTAGAATCAATATTTAGGGTCCCAAAACATTAGGATTCATACGTAGGGGTCAGCAAAGAAATAGTGGCATGGACCCCCTGTATTGAAAGTTTGAGAGTACCCCCTGGGAATAAATGGACTTTGGTTCAAGTGGGAAGGGAAAAAGGAGGTTGCCTATTTAAAATCTTTGGCTTTAGGTTAGGGGGCTTATTAGAGTGGTGACTTAATAGAGAGGGTGCTGAATATAATTTTTAGCATATGCATAACTAATAGTTGCTTATTTTTTTCAAACAAGGGTCCAAGAGCAGTCCTTACAAGACAACCAACGGAGGGAAGAGCACGGTAAAATATTTTAGCAGCTTAATAGCTAACTTTTTATTAATAAGTGACCAATTAATTCTGAAATATGAGGTGCAGATTGGTCTTTCATTTTACTTGAATAAAAAAAGTTTATTTGTCTTTTTAATGAAAAATACAAGGCAGTCGTTTACATCATTTGTTGCAGACCCATTGGATCTTATGTCCTTGAATGATTTTCAATATATTTGATAGGTAAAATATTAAAAATGTTTAAGGACAGGAAGCAAAGAAACAAGCTTTCAAATCAGCACACTAATGCCTCTCGATCTTATGTTCCCTTCAGAGTGTGACTAAGATTTGAAAGTGAAATCTTTCATAATGATGTATATACAAACTGTAAACTGTTTGTTTGTATAGTTTTCAGTTTGTATATAAATCGATTTCGCGTTCAAATTTTAGTCACACTATGAAGAGAACATGAGTTCGAAAGAACCTTGTGTGCTGATTTAAAATCTTTGTTTCTTTGCCTCCAGCTCCTTACTGACTTTCAAAAGGCCCACTTCCTCTATGGCAACGAGACGGTGAGTGGCCGAGTGGCTTATACAGTCTCCGTCAGGTGAATGAAGTTAAGCTTGGTCGAGTGAGGTCAGACTCCGGATGGGTAACCTCGGAGGCCTGACCTCACAACTCCCCTCGTCGTCCTTCGGAAGGAACGTTAAAGTAGGGGTCCCATGCCTGGATGCGGCATGCAAGGTGGGCCTAAATTAGCTTTCAGTAGCTAGAAATCCTGACAAGCCCACTCAAAATAAATTGAAAGCAAACAAAACAAACGGTACTTTTTCGAATTTCTTATTTGGAAGTTTTTTATGACCGTTAGTAGTAGCGTCCTTGGAACTCATGCTCTATATTTGTCCTCAAGAAGTCATTTAAATCTTTTCATTTTTGTTTTCCCTTTGCAGCGACGGTGGACTGCGTTTAGGGGAAATGGAAAGAGACTGTCTTATTGGATATGGGGCAAGGTATTTTTTTTATTTAGTTGAAATTATACGCATTCTAACCGGTTTTGTGTTGTACGGGAAAATATAAAGCCCGAGGTCTTAGAAGTACAGACCGAGCTTGCGAGGTCCGTGCATTAAGACCGAGGGCTTTATATTTTCCTGTACAACAACAAAACCGGTCAGTATGAGTTTTATTACCTGACATCTTCTAATCTTTGACTCGCATAAAATCAAAGACATTTTGTTAGCTTTGAGTTTACTGTATATCTCAAAGGCCTAGGCCTAAAGCATTTGTTGTGGCGACAAAGATGCGTCCTTGTATCGTATTATACAAGGCTACGGGAAACCCGCGGGAAAGGTTCGATTAGCCAATAGGAATAGCGGGATTCTGTATTGCTTCGTTTTTGAAACTTCAGTCAGGAAATAATGAGCCTATAATAACTGTTTCCGAGGGCAATACCAGCAAAATGTTAGCCCGAAACCGTCAGTACGAAACCGAGCTTGCGAGGTCCCAAGCTAGCCAGAGTTTGGGACCTCGTTTGAATCAATCTGACACGTGGTTGCTGATTATTGGTAGGAAAAGGCAAAATTAGTGGTTGCTTCAAAAACAGCACTTCTGTTATTCTCCAGCGATGTTAAAATCAAGTAAGTTTCCAAAGTAATATTTGCTGGCATCATGTTAAAATTTTTGCCAATTTTGTAAAAGGGTTAGCAGCGCTTCTATTCATAAGAGAGCATTTTCTATCTTTTAAAAAATGTGTTAAAAAATCTAATACGATGCCAAAACTTACTTCATTTTGACTTTGCTAGAGAACGAAAGAAGTGTTGTTTTTGAAGGAACCACTTATTTTGTCTCTTCTCTGCCATAAATCAGCAACCACACTTCAGATTGGCTCATACGAGGTCTCAAACTCAACGTTGAAGCCTGACCTATTAAACTGTGTCAAAATCGAGATAATAGAATTTACAGCTCCTCCACAGTAGCCGCACAAACGGGGCACGATTTTTTTGGGACACCCTTCAGATTTACTAATTTAAAACCAGTCACAATATCAGCTTTTGGAATGATAATTCGGCCATCGATCTACTTGTCAAGAAAGGAATTTGAAGATGGTAAAATTTGGTGATTTTTCAAACAAGTGTGATCTTCTTGAGACACTCAGTAAGTTAAGGAACCAGTCTTTCTTTGTCCTTTTGTCAGAGTAACTTCTTTGAAGAAAAGATTGAATGCACACAATCAAATCAAATGAACAAAGAGAGCGAACCCAATGGCCTTCTACGTGGGAGGTCCGAATCTTTCTCTAGAACCGTACATTGCTTTATGTCAGAGCTCACAAAAGTCGCTCACGCTCACAATACATCACTTTAATGAACAGCCTCGTTATCGAAATTATTCAGAATCCTTCCATATGAAATTTTAAACTCCAAATTCGAATTTAGCACCCAAACTTTAGTCTAACCACACGTTTTCATGTTGCTAGCGGTGATAGTGTTAATTTTATGGCGATGTAAAGTTTGAAAATCTGCAAGGGATTTGACCGTGACAAATGACTTGGGGTGTAAAGTTTTATTTGTTTTATTTTATTTCATTTTTTGCTGGGACAATTGGAAAGCAGTTGCTTTTTTTCAATTGAATTGTATCCCAGGGTAAAAATTTTTTAAATGAAATGAAAATGAAATGAAAGTTTCACCCCGATCGGCTTTTCACGGTCAAATCCCTTATAAATCTTTGAACTTGACATTGTCATAAAATAAACATCACAATTGTCAGCAGTTCAAATACATGTAACCAGACTAAAGTTTGGGTGCCAAATCCGAATCTGGGCTCGAAGTTTTCATATTAACAATAGGAAGAGATTTTGACAAATTTCCAAAACGAGGCTGCTTAATTGGTGTATTAAAGTGGTGTATTGAAAATTCACTTGCGATGTTGAGAAAAGCGGATGATAAGACATATTACGTCTCTAGAGGCTCAAAATCCTATGGTACTTTGAATTATTCGAGCCATAAATTTGTAATAAAGAATAAACTACACTTTTGTTGATTTAACTCCGATTACAATTTCATTCTAATCGTCATGTAAAATATTTATTTTGCTTTATAAGTACTGTTTATTTAATTTTGATCGGTTGAAATTTATGTATTACTTCTGTATATCATTAGGTACTTTGTAGATAGTCGACTTCAAATAGAATTACAACAAGAACAAAAGATAAACATTTTCTACAGAGAAAATGAAGCAACGGTGACTCTCATACTGTTCCTTATTGTATTAGCGACAATATCAATCTAATTAAATCGTGTTCCTTTGCAGTATGTTGTTATTAGAGAGACTAATGATATCAAGTGATGCTTTTGAAGTCGACGTATGTGAGCAGTGTGGACTTATGGGATACTCTGGATGGTAAGCTGTTTTCTGTCTATTTTTGTTAGCAGTGAAAAACTACAATATTTAACTTTATATTACGCTGTACCATCCATGGTGAAAAAAGACGTGCGGTCACAAGTTCTTAAGGGAACAGTCATAAAGTATCTGCTATATGGGGGTGGATGATATTTGATGGGCTATGAAAATTCTGCTATGACTTTTTGGGGCTATGAGAAATAATCAGATGTATTACATGGGGCCATAAAAGTTTTATCACAAAATGTTATGTCTAAAGTTTAGAAACGGCTGCAAATGCTGCAAAAATTGTTTTCTGTTACTTTTTCCCACTTGGCAGTTGCTTTTCTCTTCATTTCGTTTTTTCCCTTCCTTCTTTTGTTTAGTTCAGTAGCTAACAAGTGCCGACCAGTGCTTCATTATTTAGTTATATTTCTGAAATTGCACTACTGGGTAAAATCATAGAGCCTACATTCTAAAAGCTAAATTATTTTATGGGGTCATGAAAAATATCCTAGTTATTGCTATTGGGCCATAAATAAGTGAGTAGGGATCTAGGATGGGCCATTAACTTTTTAGCTAGATTTTTGGAAAATCATCCACCTCCATATAGCAGATACTTTTTGACCGCTCCCTAACTATGGATGACATATACAAATCATTTAAATTTCTACACACAAAACAAAGAACGAAACCACGAAACCATGATACAATACGCAAAACACACAACAAAACAACAAAGCTAAGGCAGGTCAAAGAAAGGTTTAATAATCTATTTGCCTGTGATTTTTCAAACAGAAGTTCTTTTAGGACGCCCAGTGTGTGGATACTTGGTCTGCCAAGAAGAGCTTCGCATGTTTGAAAGTTCTTTTTGCGGAGAAGACTCAATGTATTAAACCACGCAAAAGTAGTTACTTTTGAGGTATTGGAATCAATCAAAGTTAGGTTGACAACTGATTGCATGGGCTGTAGCAAACACTGAATTTCGGAAACAGATTTATGTTTTATAAATCTGGTTATTCCTATCCTAATATATCATTGCATCACGATAGATCGACTTGTTTTCCTTCTGTTTGTACTTCTCCTGTGAAGGCGCCATTTTAATAGTCACGTGTGGCGGCAGATTGATATGACCTCAAGTTCCCCCGTTTGAGTGGCATAATTTCTCCTTGGCCCTTGAGGTCATGTCAATCTGCCGTCACGCATAGCACCTTCGCAAGATGATTTACAGCATATAAATCTTCTAGATTCAGCGTTTCCTACAACCCGTGCTGAACGGCTGATATATTTTTGCGATTTATGCTCTATTTCTTTGAGTATTGGAATTATTTGTGAAATTGAATTTCTGAAAGTTCCTTTACTTCAAAATGCTTGAAAACAGGATAAGTTATCTCCTCAAATCGAGCAAGGAGATTTCATATGCTTCAAGGCTTGAACAGTGATTTTTACGTAAGTGTCAGATGATGAATGTTATTGCTTGTCTTAAGATTCCATTCCTAATTCTTGAGGGAATGACACTTGTCTCAGTGATAAGGTGGTTAATAATTTCAATGGACTGAGCCAAAGGAAGCATTTATACCGCATTCACACTGACACAGTTAAACCAGCTTAACCTAAACCAGGATTAATTTCAACCAATCAAATGCATTGGATTTGCTTGATTAACCAATAAGAAGGCTCCATTCGATAACCTGGTTTAGTTTAAACTGGTTTTACTTGCAATGTGAATAGGGTATTAAACCTGGAGGGGCACGACACTTCAAGGACATTTTTGTCATAGCCGACCCCACGCCTTATGGCCTGGAGTCCCTTGCTTCCCTGTGCTCCTTTGAGTTGGTGATTGCGCCTCGATTACCAGAGACTTATAACATTACTCTGAAAAACTTGACCCTATTTAGGCCCAAACTCTGAGTTTCCTATAGTACCAATCAGATCGCGGGATTTGTGAATTTCTATGGTTTATGTGATAGAATTAGATATCCGATTGAAGAACTGATAACATTCGGGCGAGATTCGAAGCCGTGATTCCATCATAATTTGATTGATGATTGCAAGGGTCATTTTTTCACTGTTTCATTATGAGTCCCTGCTGAGCAAGGTTTACCACAGAGATACAGGGGACTCGTCGTCATAAGTCATTGTCATAAGTCCTTCACCTGTTACGAGGATCAGCGTTACAACAACTATGTGATGTTTTACGTGCCAAGACAGGGAGCCAGAAAGAATGTCTTGATATTGACTGACTAAATTTTCATATTTCTATAACTTATATACAGATCTTACCAGAAGTTTGATACACAGAGAAGAAATTTCATAGATTCTAATGTAAGCGAAAGCGAGTTTACTTGCAAGGAGGCAAGGGAGATTATTCCTGCTACACGCACCACGTCTCTGTCGATCGCGGGTATTCAGCTTCTTTTCACGCATTTCGAAATTATGAATTTTTGAAAATCAAATTTCATGATTATATACAACATTTGAAAAAAGAAGGAAAATGTCATGAAAATACTGAAGACTTAGTTTACCTGTTTTTAGCTTTCCTTCACTTAGTTCCGGTTATTTACTTTGACCAAGGGTTTCGTTATCTTTTCTTCAACTAAATTTAATTCTATGTTCCTTAGGTGTCATTACTGTGGATCATCTCGTCATATATCAACATTACAAATGCCATATGCATGTAAACTGCTGTTCCAAGAACTTCAATCGATGAACATTATTCCTAGAATTCAATTGGACAAGTACCTTAGCTGAGGTAATAAGTCTGTATTGCTGAGTAAGTGTATTGGGACTGGTCAGGGTACACAAGCACTCTCGAATACCGAATAGACGGGGGGGGGATGAGAATAATCGGGGGGTTGGAAATTGTTCGATACACCAATAATCGTGGGGGTTGGAACAGTCGGGGGTGGGGTTGTTTGGAGAAACTGAAATTGTCGCTTTCTTAGCTAAACACGAATCCTTTTTATTTATGTAAAGAGTGATGTTACTGATACAAATACTTATGAACTCTGGTTCTGTTGAAGGCACTTCTTGAGACTTGTTCTTTATGTTTATTCAGAAATTATGGTTGCTGTCATTTCATTTTTCCAAAAATCAATAAAAGGGGGGGTTCTAATAACAGTGGAGGAGTTGAAAATTTTCAAAAAGTTAACAAGCAAGGGGGACGATTATTCGGTACTCGAGAGAACTGCATTTTGTGTGAAGTATAAGAAAAAGTTTCCCTATGATTGGAGAATGAAACCTTCCTTCCAAATCACATTTCGAAGTAGATGGCCTTAAGAACTGCTTGGACATGATTTAACAAACAGATGTCTCTACCGTCCCCCCTTTTTTAATAAGAAACTAAGAATTTTGGCCAGTACTGAAAGATTCTGAACGTTATCAGAGTTTGAGTACTCAGATTTTCTTACGAGTTTCTTAATGCCCTTATGAACATTTCAAAGCACACTTTTTTAGCCTTCCAGTGCTTCGTGCCTTCGGAGTAATGTAACGCTGGAAACACGTGAAATTGAAGTAGAAATTTGTTAAGAATTTCAATTTTCAAAATAGATTTTCCTGAGTTGTATTATTAAGAAATAGGTTTCTTAATTAGTAGTCTTTCGGTACTGAAGTTTCTTAATTTTTCCGCGATCTGAAAAGCAGTTTCTTAATTTTTCTGCGATCTTAAAAGCAGTTTCTCTTTAAAAGTATCTGTACACGTTTTTTTCTTAGAAACTTGGATCAGGCCATAGTACTAAGAGTGTCTTAATTTCACATGAAATTTTGTCCACATGCCCAAAAGAATACGCCCCAAATCTTACAAAAATGAAATTATTTTGCGTGTGTGCGTGATGAAATTAGGAAACGGGCGCGCAAAATCACATGACCTCCACCTACCTCCACAGGTTCGAGGATTCAATGTGACGTCATACGGCAGTATGGGCTGTCGAGCGTGAAGCTGCGCCACCTAGATAGATCAACATCTCAGAAAATTCTATTTTTTGATTATTTTTATACTGATCATTTTCCCAGCTCATCGCCTTCGCGGTTAAATAATTTGACGTCGTTGGGTATAAACCATTAAGATTTGGCCTATTATTACATCTCTTGAACCAAAATCCGCCTGCCAAAACTGAGCAACTGCGATCTGCATCTATGTTATTTTGATCCACAGTTGAGAATTTCGTACCATTCAATTTACCCATGAAATCGCCAGCAGAACCTTTGATAGCTTGTCCAATCTCGAGGCGATATTTCTCCAAAGCGCTTCCAACTTCGAACAGGTGAAAATCAATTGATCGGGAATATTGTTTCTCTGGGTTGTCCACATCCTTATATTTAAGATGTACTTTGAGCCAAGCTCCTTGCCCTGGCCCCGCTAATTTGTGGATGTTGCTTAGGCCAAGCCAAAAATTACCTGTACGGCTTCCAAACCCGTCTTCATAGTCCTTCCAAGTTCGGTCGAAACTGACCTTTGCATCTCGCCGCCTCCGGATGACAAGCCAGCCATTTTTGTTCAAGCTTTTCATGTAACAGTAAACTTTGAGCTGTTGTTTTCTTCCTGTTTTTATGTTGAAAACGCCATCTTTCCTGATTCCTTTGTCGTAGTAAACTTTGCAAGATGTCTCTATGAAATAAACAAAGCAAATATTCCGGTATGTCAATGGACAACATTGCACTTTGTTTTTTATCTCTTCGGCCCAATCCTAACCAGTGCTAGAAATCAAATTCAAATGGCTCATGCTCATCTGAAAGTTAGCTCCTACAACGCAGCATAACTTAAAGTTTGGAACGAGGATGAATGCTGTGTAATGGCTGAATGTTCAGACGCGCAGGAGCCATTTGAATTTGATTATTATTATTATTATTGTTATTATTATTATTATTATTATTATTATTATTATTATTATTATTATTATTATTATTATTATTATTATTATTATTATTATTATTATTATTATTATTATTATTATTATTATTATTATTATTATTATTATTATTATTATTATTATTATTATTATTATTATTATTATTATTATTATTATTATTATTATTATTATTATTATTATTATACGTTTCGATTAAAAATCTTCATCAGCCTCAAATGAAGATTTTTAATCGAAAGGCTGATGAAGATTTTTAATCGAAACGTATAATTTTAACAGTTTGTTTTTATCTTTTATTTTCTGTTAATTTGGATTGAGGTTTTAGTTTATATATTATTATTATTGTTATTATTATTATTATTATTATTATTATTATTATTATTATTATTATTATTATTATTATTATTATTATTATTATTATTATTATTATTATTATTATTATTATTATTATTAATTCTTTATTTAAAGTAGGCTAGTATAAAATAGCTAAATTAAAGCTAATTAAGGCCTACTAACGAAAAGTAATAATGAGAAATAAAAAAGAAATTTACAATAAGAAAAAATGCTATTTACAAGTTCACATTAAAAATCCTAGATTTGGTAAAAAGATTCGACAAAGCCTACAGTTGCACTTCTCCCCTTTCCATTAATTTATGTGGTTTTTAAAAACAGCCAAAATGTTAGCAGTTTTTATATCATTTGGTAGCATCTGCCAAAAAAGTTTATGTCCAATAAAAGGTGTAGTTTCAAGCCCAAAGTTTGTGGTCCTTGCACTTGGTTGCAGAAGACTATTGCCACTTCATAGGCTGTAAGGCACATCATTAGGTACAAATATGTCCTTCATGAATTTAGGGTTTAAGTTTATAAATTTGTTATTTATAAATATATGTTTAGATTCTTATAAATTTCGACCATTAGCAACTGTAGGTTTCGTTGATGAACTGTCACTGAGTTGTCCCTTTTCAGCAGAGTTTCAAAATCAGACTCGTAGTCTCTGTATGTAATTCGCAATGCCCTTAAGTGCATCTTTTTATCTTATTTATCATCTGATTTCTAGCACTGGTTAGGCTAAGGCCGAAGAGAAAACAACCGTAACTTTTAAACTACAAACACGATGCATACACCACTCATACCAATACTTTTTTCCTTTTACTATGGTTTTTCACACGTTTTTTGCCTTTTTCGGTACCCATTTTTTCTGCCCTATTTAATGGCTGTTTACGCCCTATTTACACGCTGATGATGGACCTTGGAATTGGTCCGAAAAGTTCGCTATCAAATTATGGCTTAGCCACTTATTTTGATTTGATTTGATTTTATATTTTTTTACCCATAGTAGCCCCTCAGTTAGAATAACTGATTTACAGGGGGCCATGCTAAAAACTTACATTAATTAATAATTTACAATAAAAACCAGTATTTCGAACTAAATTAAAATTACAATTGTTCAAAAATCAACAAAAAAAAACGAAAAGGTTTAAGTGTTCATTTTTCCACCTCTCTCTTGAAGGCTCTCAGGGTTGAAGAGTTCTTAGCGTCGGTACCAAGACTGTTCCAAAGCTTAGCGCCTCGGTACGAGAAGCATTTCTGCCCCCCTGCTGATCTTAACAATGGCAACCTGAGGTCGACTTCAGCATTCCTAAGAGAACGAGCAGTGGAATTGTTGACTCTCGTGAACATGTCTTTCATGTAGGAAGGCGCGTCTCCTTGAAGGGATCTGAAAACTATTTTCTGAGATTCAAAATCAATAAGTTCCCTAACAGTGGGCCATTGAAGCGCACGAATAACTGGTAAAGCGGTCGCATCAAATGGACTGTTGGTAACGATTTTTGCAGCACGATTTTGGAGTTTCTGCAATTTTTCAATGACAGTCACCCCAGCATTTCCCCCAGACAGGACAGCAATATCTAAAGTTCGGCTCCACTAAACTCTTATACATAGTCTTGACGGTTGATAATGGAAGGTACTGCTTGGCATAACGAAGCATACCAATACCTCTAGAGATCTTATTAGTTGTTAAGGCCAATTGAGATGTCCATTTTAGTTGATGGTCAACCTGGACACCAAGGTATTTGACCTCCTTTACCAACTTGATATCCTCGGAACCAATCTTAAATTGCGGTTTAGTGGAATCGACAGAGTCGATTTTTCTAAGCTTTCCATTGCTTCCTATGATCATTGCATCTGTCTTAGCTACGTTCAGAGACAACTTGTTTCCTTCAAGCCAGCCCTTCAAAGCTTCTAAGTCAGCATTAACTGCCTGATTAATTTCTGAAACAGATTCAGAGGCATAGTAAATGCTTGTGTCATCTGCATACATGGATACAAGGGAATTTTTCAAACAACTAGGAAGATCATTGATATAGAGAAGAAAGAGAAGGGGACCAAGGCAAGATCCTTGTGGTACCCCACAGGTTATACTGTCTGTAGCGGAGATTCGACCGTTTACCTTACGTTTACCTTATAACATGGATTTGTCGTTACAACTTTATACTCTTGGTCGCATGGATTTGTCTTCACTTAATAACTTTATAATACTGGATTGTCAAATCTTTGAAAATAGAAAAATAGAAAATTGACATGCTGGGAAGACTACAACTACGATTTTTGTCGTCGTGCTTGCCCTCCGTTTTATCGTAAGACTGCGATTTCCTCTTGATGTTCCAACTCTAATACTAAGCGCCAAAAAACCTCCTCATGCCAGTTTCAAAATATCATAGCAAAATTGTCCTTGAACATTTGAGTAATGTTCATTATAACTGTCATCTCTGTTTTGCTGAATAGTATGCTGTGTGCATGCCAAGCAACGCATGCGTGGCACTGGTAGTAATTGCATTACAGTAAAACCCCGCAAACAAGAACATACTTTTCTAAAAAACAGACTGACTTGGTTCTTATAGATGAGGTACTTATGAAATTTTCAGGGTGTGGCTTTTACCGCACGGCTTTAAACTTAAGCCTGGTTTCCATATGATCGCAAGGAGTCGCAAGGAATCGCAGCGAGTCGCAATAAAAGTGGTCAAGTTTGCTTGCGACTCTCTGCGATCATATGGAAACCGGCAAAAACTTTGTTTGCGACTCCTTGCGACTCCTTGCGATCGCTGTCGCAGGCAGTCGCAGAGATAGAAAATGTTCTATCTCTGCGACTCACTGCGACTCGTTGCGATCCATTGCGATTAATGGAAACCACTGTTCACAACTTTTGCAACTCCTTGCGATAACAACTCTATTGTTTCGGGGGATAATCTCATTTCCGTGATCACAATTTTGGTTTGAATTTGATGAACGTGAAGTTAGTTGGGATTCTTTGCGATCCTTTGCGATCATATGGAAACTGCTACTGCGATGAATACATATCCATACAGTGTGTCTTAGATAAACTTGAGGGTAGAATGACTGCATTTAAATATTAGAGGGTATATGCAGTGGCGTAACGGAGACAGTCGAGGCCCTTACGGACTTTTCCACTTGAGGCCCTCCCCCCCCCCAGCTAAAGCATTTGTAAGTGATATGATAGAAACATAAAAGTGCCATGTCCAATTTAAACTTGGAGTAAATATGTTGCGCAGGCAAGAAAAACATTGCAATAATTTACTGGCAACATATGCAGTGTCCAAGCCAGCATAGAGGCCAGGGCGAATCTGTAGGGGAGGCAGGAAAATGAGGGAGCATGGGGGCAAAACTCCAAGGAAAATTTTGAGGACAGATCCCTTTTCACAAAACAGTAACTTTAGAATAAAAGTTTTCCATTCAAATGCAGATTCGATAATAGATAACAAATAAATCTATTGCTGGGGGCCCCTTTTGGTCGCGGGCCCTTAGTTTTTGAACTAAGGTGCCCTAAACTGCGTTACGCCACTGGGTATATGGTACTTCGTTGTTCACAAAGCAATTTATATCATACAGCTTGATAAAACAGTTTGCATATCCCTGAAAACTGTTAGAGGTGTTCAGTTATCAATAGTTGGGAGTATGTTTGCACTGATATGATGAAATTTCTTAATTAAGTGTACGATCTCATAAGAACATTGGAGTAAATCAGTCTGTTTTTGGTTCTTATCTTTAGGAGTCTTTTTTCACAAAATCAGTCTGCAAGTTCTTATTTTGCTATGTTCTTGTTTGCGGGGTTTTATTGTAATTTAAGCACTCAAGAACCAAGAAACAAATCAAGAAACTTTTGCTTCTGAAAAGCAGAGTTTTTCATGTGAAACTGAGACAATTTAATATTATGGACTGCTCTTAGTATCTCACAAAAGAAAGCGTGTATACAAATGCAAAACCTCTTCTTTGCGCAAAGGGGCCTTCTCCTGTGTCTTAGTGCACCTTTGTAGAAGTAATACTTCTACGAAGGCGCACTAACACACAGGAGTACCGTTGATGCTACTGTGTAAAATACAGAATAGTGCAATTAGAGTTACTCCACAGTGGCTGCAGAAGCGGCACAGTAGTTTTTAGGACACCATTTGTACTTACCGTTATTGATATTGCAGTGAAGTCCTTTGGCATGATCTTTACATTTTACGCATTGGAAACCAGGACACTCGCATGTATCCAAGCAAAGTACTCCTGCATCACATGGCTGCTTTGACTTACAAATGTCACCAACCTCAAAGCAATTCAAATACCGGGTGAGTCAAAAAAAGTCAAGACATTTGGCGGGCTGTAGAATTAAAAATACGATGCCCATATTCACAACTAAACTGTCATGCCCCCATTCACACTGCAAGTTTAACCAGCTTTAAAGGACAAGTCCACGTGGCTGGTACAATCGTTGATTATTCAGACATTACACTGTTATGAATAGTGTGTAGTACTTTTTTCTATTTTTTTCTCTTTTAATCTGCGAAACTACATATTTCAATCTGCTAAGAAGTGCAACATGACGTAATTTTCAATGACGTCGCTTTACGTTGACCTGAACGAGGCTGCCAAAGGTGTTGATATTATACCACTCACATTGCTATATCCTCCTTATCGCGCCTTCGCGCACTCGAACAAAATGCAAAATGGCGACGATATTGGCCTAACGCACACAGATTCATTAACCAATTTATGAAAGTTGGAGGCCTCAAACTTGGAAAGAACTCATGATTCGTGTTTAGCAGTTAGAAAGGTTGCTTTTTAACACTAATTTTATCAACCCCGGACTTCTCCTTTAACGTACATGTCAACAGAAAGTGAATCATGATCTGGAAAATAACAGGAAATTTTCGCTCCCATGAAAACCTCTTGCAAGCATTTCCTAATTTCTGAGTCTAAATGATGAGTGATTTTCCCAACAAAATGTTTACATCTACATTGGCCTTTCATTGATAGATTAATACTGCATTCACACTGACTTAAACCAGCTTTATTTAAATCAGTTTAAATTTCAACCAATCAAATGACTGTATTTGTTGAATTGACCAATCAGAAGGCCCTATTCGAGAACCTGGTTTAGTTTACTACAATTGTCTATTTCAATAACAGAATTTAAGTTCCACTGTCAAGTAAATCATAAACCCGAATGGTTTGAACTGAATTTTTTACTTTGGTGCACCATGAATCAGCAACTACGTGCTTTATCGTGTAGAACGAGGTCTCAAACTGTAAGTTGAAGTCTACCCTATGCTACTTTATATAGAAAAGGACCATAGACCACTACTCCAATTAAGCGGCTCCGTTGTGGAAATTTGTCAGAATTTCTTCCCATTGTTCATATGAAAATTTCCAACCCAGATTCAGATTTAGGACCTAAAGCTTAGTTAGTTTACGATTTTGCACAGTGCTAGCGATTGTGATGTTGATATTATGACCACGTGAAGTTTTCAAAAT
The DNA here is from genome assembly GCA_964019985.1 of Aurelia sp. 4 Dawson et al 2005. NCBI lineage: Eukaryota > Metazoa > Cnidaria > Scyphozoa > Semaeostomeae > Ulmaridae > Aurelia > Aurelia sp. 4 Dawson et al 2005. The sequence continues at coordinate 40,543,101 of OZ026492.1, read as the reverse complement.
TTATAATGGATTAGACCGTGAAAAATCGCTCGGGCTGTAACTTTACACCATGTTACAGAGTCTCATCCCTAATAGGTGTTCAAACTTCACATTGCCACAAAATTAATATTACGATTGCTAGACTGGCTTGTTTAGATGCTAAAACCAAATTTGGTCTCTAGAATTTCATATGGAAGAATTTTGGATAATTTCCAAAGCGAGGCTGTAAATCTAAGTGAAGATACGCCTCCTTTCACAGCTGCCAAACAAACGGGCAACAGTTTTCTTGAAACACCGTGTAGTTTGGGATAACATGATTCATGTAATGATTCCATTTAACACTTACCAGAGGATCAGAGTAGTTAGTCGACCAAAACGACCATCCGTCTCTTTGAGTCAGTTGAACATTATCATTCGGATCTTCACTGCTTCTTTTTAATAAATTACATTCTGCCACTGTTCCATACTTTTTCATATTGATTGCTTTACATTGTTGATGTACCATGCATGAATTAAAGCATTTTTCTCTATTGAGGATACCCAGCTTTTTTAAAGTGCTGCCCTTGAGAAAATAGCCAACTTTTTCGATAGTGAAGTTTGCTGCGTGTTTGCATGAAAGCCGCAGAACGTAACAGTGTAGGACTGGAAGCAATGACACTTGAAGGATTATTGTGTAAAGAGGCCTGTAAGCATAGAATGAAGACATTGCTGATGATTACATTCGCGGGCGGAACCCGGAGGGGGGGACTTTAGTTTCCAAGATACGGGGTTGTGCCATTCAAATCGTAAAAGTACCACCCATAAATTCGGAGAAATTTCGCAAAAATATACCCATAAAACCGGAGAAATTTCTCAAAAGTATATCCATAAATCTAGAGAATTTCTGATGATCATACCCATAAATCCGGGAATGCCAAAACAGCTCACCAATAAATGAATTCTGACAGAAAAATATAACCATAAATCCGGAAGATGCAAAAAATTGTTGAAAACCATACTCATAAATCCGGAAACAATCATAAAAAAGGTACCCTAAAAATGGCACAACCCTGTACCATAGACAAGTTAAGTTACCCCCCCCCTCCCGGGGGCGGAAACTTTCGCGGGCGAAACTTTACAATTATCTTTCGCGATCTTTTCTAAAATAGGACAATTTTTGGAAAGTACACTTCTGCGAATTTGTTTCGAATCAAATTTAGTGATGTCTTAAAATTTCCTCGACTCTTCAATGAACCTTTCCAATCTTCCGTGACTATTATTGTTGTTAGCATAGGTCCAAACGCTTGTTCTTAAAGTTAGTAGACGGAGATAAAGGCAACGGTTTTTTAAAAATAGCCTCGTTTCAACTCAATTGAAACTCAGAACACCCTGGGAACGGGGTTGAAAACTTAGTGAATTGAATTGACCAATTGAATTGACCAATCACCGCATCCCTTCCAATCACGCCACTGAGTTAACGAAAAGGGGAAATCCCTGACAGACGAACAGACAAAAGCTGTTTATGGAGATCACCCCATACACCGCAAGAGTTCCTGATTTTCATTGGCTAAGGCATCAGATCTATTTCTCACTTCTACATGTGTAAAGGGACTGGGGAAGCTTGGGTGGCTATTTATCTCCGTCTACTAACTTTAAAGGGTCTGTTTCATCCAGCATTCCTTGCACATGTCGTCTTTTGGTTGGCCTTTGTTTGTCGCCATTTTCATGGGCCATGAAAATGGCGACAACAAAGGCAAACCAAAAGACGACACGTGCAAGGATTGCTGGATGAAACAGACCCTTTAACCAAGATCATACATTGAATTCCTTGCATCCTAGGCTCAAAGGCTCGAGGGCTCGACAAAAAGAATGCTCAGTCTTTGGTGTCAGCTTTGCATGCACGTTTTTTTATAAGATACTGGTTTATAAGAAACTAGTACTAAGATGGCCAAAATTTTGAGAAACTCTAGTACTATGTCTGAGAAGTACTAAGAAACTTTTCAAATTTAAAAGCATGGATATAGTAGAAAATAAATCGTTGAATCTTTATTCTTGAGCAATATTGTCTAACCATTTGTGTTTTCAACATATAACAGAACACTGAGAACACTGTTTATTCTTCCTCGCCTCCTCTCCGCATCGAGGCTCACTGTGCTTGCACAGTTTATTACTTTCTGATAGAGGCTCGAAGAACTCCAATCGGAGTTCGCCGACGCTCCTCCAATTTTTATTTCCTTGACGACGTTTTAAATATCAAGAAACATATCTGCAGCAGTGTTGGCGACCACATTGACAATTCATGCATTGAAAAAATAAGAAACCAATTAAGAAACTTTTAGTACTAAAATGGACAAAATTTCATGTTAAATTAAGAAACTTTAAGAACTATGGCCTGATCCAAGTTTCTTAAAAAAAACGTGCATTGTCACCATTATCAAAACATTTTTAGTAAGTCTTTCTAAAATTATTACGTTAGAACTACTCAATGTTAAACAGATACTAGTAATTTAAGACTGTTTCTCTTATTTGTGCTTTTCACCATGGGGTAGCGTAAATTTTTTGCCTGTTTGCCATAATGGGCGAACCTCTAAGGAGACTCATCACGCAGAATCGAAATATAGAGTTACTAAAGTAAAAATTTGTTGATCTTTTCTCCATTACATACAGTTGGTGACATAACCTGACTACTTTTTTGTCATTGATATCCCCTGCATCTCTCTGAGGCTCTTGGATGGAAACATTCTTTAACTTGCGGATGGAAAATTTTCGGGGAAAAATGTCGGACAAAAAACTTTCGGACGCTTTTTCGGGACTTTGGGACAAAAAAGCTTTCGGACAAACAACATCAAAAAACATGCATGATATCAAGATATTCTATCATGAATATAAACTTGCAGTGGGTACATCATAATCATCACATCTACCCCGGGACATCTACGAGGATATTTGAATAATGTGATTTTCGTTAGACTGAAGAATGGTAAAACCAGCTGTAAACCAAATTAAAAAGTGCTGCCATACATGAACTATTTTCTCGGAACGTGGACTTGCTACAAGACTCGTCCTCTGCTCTCTCGAAAAAACTCGAGAAAAGGGAAAGTGAAAAGAAAAATGAGAAAAAATAAAAAAAAGGAGGAGGAGGAAGTCCACACGAAACGCTTCATGGGACCAAACTGTCAGATAAAAACTTCAAGAAACCTAAGGGGCGACAAACATATCGATTTTCTCCCCAACAACGTTGTCTGGACGTTTTCGTTTAGACCCCCCCAACCCCCCCCCACAAAACGTCCATGACCTAAATATCGATATAAGCGACATTTGTGCATGTTATAGGCCTGGATTTTGCAGTGCTTAGTGTGGAGACTGACCCTGCGCTCATATCAAATTTAAAACAAATTATCAAGGGGACGAACTACCTATGAAAGTAACTTTTGCGAGCCGTTGTGTTCCTTTGTGTCTGATAATGAATAGTGAAATAATATTAGAAAAAGTGAACCTGGAAAGGATTGTCATACAAAGTAACTGAAAAGTTTTCTTACAAGCCTTTGACATTTCTTGCGAAACTACATAGATAGACGTAATTCCTATAGAACCTAATTTGAGGGATGTTCCCTGCATACTATTTACGGGAAGTCCTTTTTACATAATTGTGAAAGTCATAAATGTCGACGTTGCCGTACCTTAGCCACCAGGATAAGGATTCAGCCGATATCGTACTATTGCTGAGTTCAATGACAAGTTTAATTTCGTATCATTGTTGAGTTGAATTTAAAAAGATCTTTATGTTATGGTCTGAGTGTCTTTTTTGTAGGCCAACTTTTAAAATGAAAGAGTTTAAGAGCCGAGCATATTAGAAGGCTTATTTTGACAACGAGAGACAGTCAACAAAGACAACGTTCAGATTTTACAGGTTGTGATTTTTGTTATCGGACCTTTTTTTCGATATAACGTCTCAATTTGAAAACGTCTTGAGCGAAACCCCTCCCCCCCCCCAAAACGTCCAAACGACGTTGTTGGGGAAAAATCGATATGTTTGCGGCCCCTAAGCACTACTGGCAAAACATTGATTTATTAACATTTCATTACGTTTCTTTGTCCATTTCTTTTTTCAATGAATTTGAAGCTTTCAGACATCATCTCATTTCGGACAAAAGTTTGATCGCCCGAAAGTTTCGATTTTAATGTAATTCGATAGTTTGCGACGACATGTGCAGAATTGGTAACACCACTCTTGTGGAAAACATGTTTTAGTTTCGTTATCAAATAATCGAAGTTATAGAAAAAACTAGAAAATATTAAAGATTAAAAAAACTTACCTCATTGTCCTTAAGCTAAGATCCTTTTTGAGTCGTAAACCAGAACTACACATAAACCAGTCGTTGTCAATGGCACTGAGCCCAGCTTGCATATGTAGGTGCTCAGAGCTGTATACTGTTCTTATGTCTGTCTGCCCATCTGCTCGGAATTGTTATTAATCTAGTAACGCAGGTGGCGTGAAATATAATCAAAATCTTACGCATTATTGACAAAATAACATGCAACTCATAATGTATAAACGGCACAAAATTGTCTAATCAAAATGCATTCATTATCTCCTTCCTCTCTTGTGGAATAGGGATCTGATCTTGAAAAATTTATTAATGAGTAAACTCAATCACAGAGATTTACTACCCGTTTAAAAATTGTGTTTAATGAAACGGCAATTTCGTAAAATCAATCAAAAGTCCTTTTCTAGTGATGAGAAAAAAGGACACAAAGAAACTCTGATGGTATTTTTCTTTGCATCAATTTTCTTTGATCATCGCCCAAGTTACTTTCACACCCCCCCCCCCCTCTGGTAACGGCCCGCCGGACCTTGAATATACAGCGGGGAAATTACGAAAACATACATTTTCAGCAAGGATTTGAAATATCATGACGGGGAAATGAAATTTTAGGCCATCATCTATGATGGAACTGGCATAATTTTGACGGGGAAGCAAAAATTTCAGCTCGGAAACAACAAAAACAAGGCGGGGTGACTCTTTAAACTCAAAACTTAGCTGGGAAACGAGCGGACAATGTTTCAGCGGGGTCGTTACTGGGGGGTGTTACTTTCACTTTGCTGAGCAGCTCATTCAACGAAAAAGTCTTAGCATGACGAGCATGACTTGGGATGACTTCACAAACTTCACATGAACGTCGAATGCTGAAATGGAGGCTGGTGTTTAAATCAGTCGAAATCAGTAGCTGGTGAGTAAAAAAAGTTTACATGTTTGGCGGGCTACAGAATAAACAGTATGCGGACGATATACTAAACTAGTAACTTGTAAATTGCAACATGCGGCCGGGTAGCTGAATCATAGTATTGTTGGATATAAAATTATTTCGAATCAGGAAAGATTGTCCCCAGAACTGCAGACTTGCCATTAAGTCTTTCAGGTAGACTTATTACAGATGACAAAATAAACTTGGGACAAGTCTACCAAAAGTGCTGTTTAGCTACAAGGGGCTCTTTCAAATGGATTGCCTCTGCGGAGGATTTGAAATGATGGAACGAACATTTGAAAGAGACAAACAATTTGCCTTTAGTACTTGACCTTGCAACCATGGAAATGAATTACACTGTTATTCAAATTTGTTTTCATTGACTTGTGTTGAAAGGAAGGAACCTGCAAGGGGAAGTTGATTTTAGGACGCAACTCGAAGCAAGTATCCGAGTGTTTGTGACTTTGCAGTGCTTGGAAATTCGAAGGTGGCCTTTTCGAACTTGTTACGTTCTACAGAGAGAATGTTGCAGTTGCTGTGACGTAACAAAATGTTTTGGTGGAGAGTTTGCTTCTTATATTGAACCATTGTGGAATTTAGCTTTGATTCCGAGGATGTTTAGGTTTCTTGTGCTATCCACTGATGTCGAGCACAGCTTTGCATCTCTGTAAGTTTTGGATCTTTCTTGTTGTTTACTAGGTCCCATAAAAGCTTCCACCTTCCACATCGGAAAATTCCAAGTATTTGTTCGTAACTTGAAATGAAATCTCGAACTCCAGCCCCTTTCCAACTTCACTGCAAAGTCAGTCACTGCAATATTTCCTTCATCAGTCGCAGTCACTGTGTCGCCCTATTGTCATTCTTTTCTTCGAGTCAGCCAATGATAACCCTACTAATTGTTAGGCCGGCCAATGATAACCTATGCATTCTTATTTTCCACCAATCAAATAAAGTCGTAGCATGTGACTGCCATTGTTTTAACAATTGACTAATTAGCAAGGTATGCGCTCAAATCTCAAATTCACTCAGCTACACACAGATTAGTAAGCGACCTTCGGCCGCAACTAAAATGTTTATCTAGCACTGAAAGCCTAACTTGAACGAAAAGAATTTTGTTTCGTAAAATCACTTTCTTTTAGGCCCCCAAAATTAGGAAAATGACTTTAAGGGATTTGTATGGGAACGAGAATCCTACGTTCCGTAGAATTTTAGTGGCAAGTAAATCATGGACCAGAATGGAATGAGGGATTCTCATGTATGCCCCCTTCCAGACATTTTCGTAATTTCTGGGTCTACGTGGCGAGTGATTATTTTACTGGTCGGCTTCCAGGTTGAACATAGAAAGTCTTCTCCGTTATGACTGAAACGTCATAGCATGTAAGCTTGTGAACAGACCATGCTCTGAAAGCCTATGATTGGGATAAATAGCAACCGAGATCTTCCACAATTTGACCTACAATTTGACTCGACCTACAATTTGAGGCACTGTAAAGATTTCTAGATTGCCAGCTAAAGGCTATTAAAGGGCTGGATTTGCCAAAAAAAAGCTTTCATTACGCAGCTAGCATCTTTCACATTATGGAATGATACACCTGCCAAAATCCGTGAGCTATACCGACATCAGATCATTTTAGAAAACATCTAACACAATTCCCTTGAAGAACAACAATGATTAAGTTTTTACATCTGTTGCTTTTTATTTTTAGACGTTTTATAATTGTAAATGGATTTATTATGGTTTGCGGAAGGGTGTCTTGAATGATATTACATGAAAACAATTCGCACATCTAGGCTGGCCTCCGACTTAAGCATCAGACTCTCTCAAAAGAAAATCATCATTCCTCTCTCATTTTCTTTTTGGGGGTAGGGCAACGCGTTTCGTAATAATTGGAAATTCTGTTTCATGCAGGCACATGCTTTAGGCCCGTTTTAGCCATTTCGCAACCATTGCCGTAAATCCTAATTTCCCGATGTTCCATTGCTCATAATTAATGGACAGGAGAAATGTCAAAACATTCTTCAGCCTCCCTGGTATCCACTGGAATTCGATCATAAGCGTACGGGAAGAAAAACCTAAGGAGGGGGGCCGCCCAACACAAAGCCCATTGTTTACTAACATATTTGCCCGACTAAGGGCAAAATTTTTTCCAAGTGCGGTTGGTTTTTTAGAAAATTTTTCCAAAGTTGTGGAGCTACCGCCCCCACCCCTCCCCCGCCTCGTACGCTTATGAATTCGATTCATTCAAATCCCTGTAGTGCCGTACCGTACCACGATCTTTTGAGTCGCCTTGTTTTTTGCTTGCTCACCAGTTACACTTTTCGAGACATTTTACCAAAACTGTGGAATGTGTACTTACAACGCTTTTCAGAACTATTAGTTCCGTGAACTATGAGAGAACTATTAGTTCCGTTAACTATGAGAGAACTATTAGTTCCGTTAACTATGAGAGAACTATTAGTTCCGTTAACTATGAGAGAACTATTAGTTCCGTTAACTATAAGAGAACTATTAGTTCCGTTAACTATGAGAGAACTATTAGTTCCGTTAACTATGAGAGAACTATTAGTTCCGTTAACTATGAGAGAACTATTAGTTCCGTTAACTATGAGAGAACTATTAGTTCCGTTAACTATGAGAAGTACAATCATGGACGGAATACTATGTAGTTTGAGACAAATCCTAAACCAAAAATTTGACTATTGAAGATCCATTTCTCTCCCATACAATGTTGGTGACGCGTCGAGGAAGGTTTTTAAATGTGTCTTCAACATTGATTAAGGGGGGAACGCGTGGAAAGGATGAATTCTATTCAACGCGAAATTTCAACTGAAAGGAAACAGTAGGGGCTGCACGCAGGCTAGTCCATGATTGAAGAAGCAAACAACTATTCTTCATCAGGGACGCACATTAGGGGGGTGTGGGGGGTGAGACACCCCCCAATATTTTTTGAGTCGGTCTAAATTTTTATTGATTGGGAAAAAGTCGGTCCACGAATAATTTTAGGTAATTCGAATCCATCTTGGTCCGACTTTTCATGTTTTGGGCAAAAGTCGGTCCATGCCTCTTCGATAATGAATGAATAATAAACCTTCGTAGATTTTCTACATAAGAGCCTAGTTCGAGCGACATTCCAAACATTTTTGTATGAGAGGTTCGACCGAGTGGCGTCAGAGCTTCTATATTGTGCACATTCCACCCAGTCCACATTATTTAAAATGCATAAGGCATTCAATTCAGTTTCTCTTTTGGAATAGCTGAAGGGAAACTATTTCACAACTATTTTCTGTTATTCCAAACACCTCGTCAGCTATTCGGATATTGACGATAGGATTGAAAATATAGAATGCGGTTTATTCGTGTTGATACAGACCTCAGGAAATAATTCACATTCAATAATTCAGTTTCAAACGCAACGTGATTGTATTTCATATCTTTGCGAAGTCTTATGAATGAAAGGAAACCTACATGTGCTCTGATTTATTTTTGTCGATATTTTTCTTCTACTTTGCTTTCAACGTCCAAACAATAGTAGTGTCTGGAATAGTCATAAATTGAAGACTCGTGTTTGGAACATTTCTGAATCAGTTGGGTCGTGCTTGTGCTGTTTTTTTCCTTTAAAAAACACGGGTTTGGGATGATGATCGTATATCCACACCATCCAAGACATTCACATGATCAAGAAACTTCTTCGTCGCAAAGGTAAGATTACGATATTTTCCGTTCCAAATCTTTTTTAAAATGAAGTAGTGATTGACTCCGTTTCCCAAAGATGTTACGATAACTGATTGTTTTCTACTGTGTTTGTGCAGGGCGCTCTTTATATTCGCAAAATGATTACATTTGCAATAGCATGAACGAGATGATACCACAGACAGCATGTGAATACACTGCAGTCCAGTGATAGTTTAAATCAGGACATAAAATTAGAAATCCTACAACAACAGGAATTACGAGAAATAAAACATGAAGACATAGAGAACAACATTTTACATGCACATGCCCATATTATGATTCAATTTGAAAGTATTGCAAAGATTGCGCAAGACTAAGCGGGGAAAATAGTCAGCTTAACCCTCTCTCTGATTATCTGCAAACTAGCAGCAGTACATCTAAAAGTGACAAGTGTTGCAGGGACGTACGAAGCATCTCAAACTTGGGGGGTACGACACTTCGAGGGCACCTTTTTCCTTAAGAAAAAGGGAACATTTTCTAAAAATAAAACGGCATTTCTTTGTTCATTGCAAAATCTTGGGGGCACGTGCCCCCAGTGCCTCCCTGATTCATATGCCTATGAAGTGTTGCATAAAATTTCACTCGATCTCATTTACATGCAATCTCTGTTTGATATTTGCAAAGCTTACCTAAATTCAAAACAATTCCATTTTCTAGATGCCGAATACTCGTTATAAAGTGACTTGCGCCTTGTGCAAAAGCACTTTTGATAATGACCACAAGAGAAAATATTGCATACTGAAGCATCCCAAGTATAACTCGAAGACCTTACCTCTTGTGTTTGAAAACCAACAAAAGGTATCATCGTCATGGTATTCTTTCTGCAAAGCTTCTTTTTTATTCGTAATTCGTAAAAGTATCGTAGAATATTGAGGCCCGAGATTTCTAGTGTTTTTAGCTCTTTTAGATTTTGCCAGTTCCTTATGAAGATTTTCAATTTCAATTGGAGTTTTTGTTTTTAAAATAAATTGCTACCATCTCATTATTAACTTTGTTTGCAGATCATAACGAGCTTCAAGCAAGTTACTTGCAATGAGAATAGAGCTGCGATACCTGGTCCTTCAACTCTTGTTAACGATGACGCTGAGCTACGTAACGATAAGGCTGCAGATAACGCCCCTCCAGTTGAGGTTAGTGTCATGGTTTTTTTCTAACTTTTACCCTCTCTAAATTATCTTGAATTATCTTGACTTCCAAATTTTTATGGGGAATCCAGTGGATGCTGAGTAAATGGAATAACCGACGAAGGCCCTTTTTCTAAAAGTTTGTTTTTATTCCAGGGTACTTATATAAAAATGTTTCACATCTTTTATTCAATATCACATTTCCATTTTCTTTTCAGTCTACTGTTAAAAGACCATCGATGACCGTGCCTATCTCGATTGGCGAAAAGCGTCCACGAACAGCTCTGGACCGCAGTTCAGAACAGGCAAGTACACGAAACTTTGCTATGATAGAAGTTAACCTTCCTATATATTTTACAAATGTGTTCCATAACGTCCAAGCTGCCTGCTCTTCAATCTCGTCAACTAAAAGCTGCATTTTCTCCAACAGGAAATTTCAAATGCTACCTTATCAGATGACAGCGAAGCGTGGAGTTTTGAAAATGAGGAGTACGTCGAAGCAGATGTGCAATCAATTGATGGGGGAGAAGAGCTCGCTTTCGAAAACTTTTTGCCAGAAGAAAAAATTGAACATCAAGAGGTGACCATTTTCATCACAAGTTTTTCGTTACATTCTCGACTTTCGTTATTTGGTCGACCATTTTGTAAGTCATGGTAAAATTTCAGAGTATAAGATTCTGTAATGCAATGAACATATAAGAACAAATTGCGTAGAGATTCGTAATCAGTGCAATTGATATCCAGTGCAGGGCTATCCGAGAATTGGCTAAATATGAACCACCAGATGGTATCAAACTTTCACCTCCTGTTCCCTAGCATCTAAAAGAGATTTTACATCTGTGTCCTATCTGTATGGCTAGCTTATTGTCTTATATCGATTTCAGGAACTACAATCATATGTTGATGAAGATAATCAAACTGATCACTCATGGGTTTCTTGCTTTGGAAAGCTGCGTTATCTGTGCGAAGAACTTCACCACTGCCAAGACCTGGTAAATAAAGTCGAATCTGAAATTTCACCATGCCCACAATTTCTTATTGGAGAACTGCTAGACATTACCGAAAGGATAGAATCAATGTCTTCAGCACTGAAAGCAGATTCTGAAAAAGTTTTGGCAGCTCTACGTGTGAACCGTGATGAATTCACGATCTTTGAGACAGAAAAATTCGAGCCAATAGACCGAGATCCAGCACTTAGGCGCAAGATCTCATCGGATGCAGACAGAATTTACCTCATCAATCAGGGCCCATTCCAACCAAAGCTTTCGAGATATCCGAGAAATGATGAAATCGAATCTAGTAAACAATGCCATTTTTCTTCCGACTGGTACCGCAGTTTTCCGCACCTTGAATACTCGATTTCCAAAGATGCTTGCTTCTGCTTTGTGTGTCAGGTCTTCCAAGATGGAGTGGGTCATCAAAAGGCAGACGAAGCCTGGACATCGAGAGGAGTAAGGGCATGGCATAAGATGAAAAGTCGTGGGAAAGCAAAACCGGGAAAGTTGGCCAGTCATTTCAGCAGCACAGCTCATAAGGCTTCACTTGATGCGCTGATTTGTTTTCAAAGCAAAGCAATGCATATTGATTGCTTGCTGGACAAGGATAAACGCAAAGAAGAGATTGCAAATGAGACAGAGAGTCAGAGAAATCGTGATGCAGTTAAAGTGCTACTCGATGTCACACGAACACTTGCACGACAAGGACTGGCTTTCAGAGGTGCAGGTTCTGAAAAAGATGGAAGCGGAAACTTTCACCAAATAACGAAGTTGGTTGCAAGACACTCTCCATCCTTCAAACGTTGGCTAGATGACGCCGAGAGCAGACCGCATACGGTGAATTATCTAAGTTCTAGATCTCAAAACGAGTTTCTCCTTCTGCTGGCTGAAGATGTAACGAACAAAGTCAAAAGGGAAATCATCGAGTCAGAAATTTCAACTGTCATTGCCGACACAACTCCAGATGTTTCTCACTTGGACCAGTTGTCTGTAGTTGCCAGGTATATGGATCCACATGGAAATCTGCAAGAGCGCCTTGTAGATATGACTGACATTGACAAGAAAACAGGTGACGGTCAAGCCAAGCAAATTTTGAAGTCATGGAATAAGAGAGAGCTCAACTCCAGTAGTATTGCCTTTCAGTCATATGATTACACAGCTTCTATGTCTGGAGTCTTCAATGGGTGTCAGGCAATGATGAATCAGTACCTTGGCTCGAATATCCCATACTTCCCTTGTCTTGCTCATCGTGTCAATACTACCGTTGAGCACAGTTGTAAAGCCAGCTTAATTGCCTGCAAAATGTTTGATATTCTTCTGGAAATTTATGTATTCTTCAGCTCCAGCACAAAGAGATACAACCTCTTTCGACTAAAGGTCAAGGAGCTGGATATCAACGGAGCGCTGGCTTTAAGGAATCTATCGATGACAAGATGGATCGCCCGAGCAGATTCAATCAGGGCAGTTTGGAGAAGTTTTGAGGGAGTAATTGCCGCATTGGAAGCCTTAGACGAGTCAGAGGATGCAAAGACAAAAGTGAAAGCTGCTGGTCTTCTGAGAAGGGTGAAGAGCTTCGATTTTATAGTGATGTTGATGTTCATGAAAAACGTCATGGTGAAAACAAAGATCTTAACGCAGGAAATTCAAAGCGTACAAATCAACATTTTCGATACTTTAGAAGCAGCCCAAGCTACCATCGCCACACTACAGCATATGCGAGATGACTTCAATGGGCTTGACAAGGAAATTCAAGCAGCGCTAGTTTTTGGTGAGAAGTGTGGCATTGACGGCAAAGCGCAGTTTCATAAGCATCATCGACCCAGAAGAATACCTGCTAGGATAGATGAAACGCCGGAAAATGCAGCATCAATAGATTTTAATGAATATTACCGTAAAGAATGCATTCTAGTCCTGGATATGCAGATATCATCCCTGACCGAGAATGTTAAAGTGCCGCTGGGAATTCTGACTCCTGCAGTGCGTATCCTCCAACCACCATTCGAAGGCAAAATTGAGATGGAAGATTGCCAGCGTCTTATCAACATGCTGCCTGCCGCGTTGCAACCTGATGACAGTGCTCTAGAGGCTGAAATATCGATATTTAGAAGTCATTGTGCCGAAAACAAGCCTGAAATCACAAGCATTAAGGAAGCGGCAGACTATGCTCGGAGGTTTAAAGGTCTCTTTCCATTGACAGAGAGATGCTACCAGCTCTTACTAACAGTGCCAATAACATCTGCATCCAGTGAGAGAAGCTTTTCAAAGCTGAAACTCATCAAGACCTTGATGAGATCGTCGATGAAACAGGAGAGGTTGTACGAAATGATGATCTTGGCATGCGAAAAAGATCTTACTGATACAATTGATCTTGAGAACACAGTAAACAGATGGGCAAAAATGCCAAAGTCAAGGCGTCTTATATCTGTCATTCCATCTGCAAATAAGGATAAACAAATGCCATAGTTACTAGGAATAGTTACAAACTTTGTAGTAAACTTTTTCAAGAACTGTATTTCAGTTAGATTATGTAATCTCCAATAAAGACAATGTAACCTCAGAGAAATTAGATTTTTATGGAAAATAGTACTTTTGTTTTTGGTCATCAGAGGTATGCTAGACAATAACTGTTGTAAGAACCTAGTGCAACATATTATTTACCAATTTCTTGAAAGAACGATCAAACTGGCATTCCCTAATAGATAAAGACGCAAACAGGATAAAATACTTCATTGAAAATTATGAAAGGTGATGGATTTTAATTGATTAATTGATTGATGAACCACTTGTTGCAGTTTAGATTCCAAATGAAGAGATGTTTTTGTTATATACTTGATGTCATTGTTGTCAAAGCTCTTAGATCACTCTTAATAAGAACGAATATTCTACATACGCTCAGTCGGTCCAAAAAAAATTCTCACACTGCAGTCGGTCCAAAGGGTGCTTACACCCCCCAAACAAAATTTGAATGTGCGCCCCTGTTCTTCATGTTTTGCAGAATTATCCAATAAACTTTCATCAGAAACTTGTCAAAACGATTTTGGGGCACCAGCTCTTAAAAATCCGAGAGAAGTTCGGGGGGGGGGGTGGTTGACGTGATTTTTCACTCGAAAGGTATATACTTCTGTATATAATCCCAGCCCCTACTGTATATACCCAAATAATTTGATGTCTTTCTTCTTTGACAATTCCAGTCACTTTTTTGGGATGTGATAGGATTCGTCCCCAATTCGTTCCGCGGGGCCCTGCTACTGATTTTTTCCCTGGGTACCAGACTCTCTCATTTTCTTTTTGTAGAGAGTGTGGCACCCAGGGTACTGATGTTTCTGCAGATTTAGATGTAATTCTTATATGATTCTAAATCTTGGGAAAATTTTCAAAATTGTGCGAATTTTTGTGTACCAATTCAGCATTTCCTCGAGCAAATCCTTTGAGAGAAAGCAAGCAGCGAATGAAAGACTAGTGCTGTGGCCAAAACCTTTCTTTTCACCTTCTTTTGTCCTCTTTTCAGGAGAAAATCTCAAAATCCCATTGAAAACCAAATGTAGAGATTGCTATTGTCAACTTGATTTGATTGACGGTTTGGTTAAGTTGATAGTGTCACGTGACATGAAAGGCGTGCGGTAGTTGTTGTTTCTTCATCGTGGTTGCGGTTGTACTTTGACAAATATGGCGCTCTCTGATCAAATCTTGGAGCCGTTCTGATTCACATTCAATACCTTACAGAAGCTTTTAAATCATAATTGAACATTTACTCAACTATCTTGTGTTACTTCATAAAGTTATATGGCTTCACAGACCGAGAACTCCGATGTTTTAGATGACGGAAAGGGAGACCTGCACGAAAATATGGAGGATACAAATTATGGTGTTGTCGTTGTTGCTCAAAGCGGGTCATTTCAATCTATTAAAACAGAACACACGAAGCTACAAGAAGGAGAAGGTGGCGAGAAAATCGAGGATAATGAACAGGTGACAATTAACAGCATCAAATTAGAAGGAGAGGATGGTCCTTCTTCGTTTAAATCGTCCATTTTTGAAGACAACCAAGGTGACGGGAAGCACGCAAACATAAAGCATGGCGGCATTGTTGCCGAGGTCAAAGCAGGCCTATCCACTGATTCGGGCAAGCAGCAAATGGTCAGTGAAAACAACGAGCTTGAAGAAGATCATGAAGAAAGGAACGAAGTCCAAGCTGTTGGTTATGATTGTCAGGACTCGTTGGATCCCAGTAACGGATTGAACATGCGGGAAAATGATATGGCAGACAATGAAGTGGAGGGCCTAGCCAAGGATGATGGAGATATGGCTACAACAAGGGAAGACAATATTCAGATTGCAGTTAGTTCAGATTTGTCCGACCCTGATTCACATCAAATAAACGAGGAAATTCCGGAACTAGCCCCACCAGATCAAGCACTGCCTAGGAAATCAGAAGATGCTGGCAAAGACATAGAAGTGACAGAATCTGAAGAGGCTGGTGCAATGATCATAGATATAGATGAGAAGAATGATGAAATGCAGTCAACTGTCCAAGTTTCTGATGCAGTTGTTGTTGCAGAGGCTTTGGTGGATGGTGCAGAGCTTACAGAGGATGCTGAAGAAACTGTTGCAGTTCGAAATCTATCGGGGACAGAGCAAGAAAATCCTGAATCAACCGGAGATGATAACGGTTTTGATATTGTTATCATGGAAGAGACACAAGGAGGAGAAAGACAGTCTATGAATGAGTCAACAGAAATGAACGAGGAAGAGGTGAAAGAGAAGGTTGTTTCAAATGCAGAGTATCTGTGTGAAGAATGTGGAAAATCTTTCACTCATCTGTCCAGTAAAAAACGCCACATGCTTAAGCACACAGAAATAGATTCACAAACATACAAATGCCTTGCTTGTTCCAAAACATTTCAGTACAACTCTAGCTTGAAGAGGCATCTTAAACTGCATTCAGAGGAACCAACCGGCAAAGCATACACTTGCAAAGAATGCTCAAAGGCATTTATGTATGCTACAAGCTTGAAGCGTCATCTTAAAACACATGCAGGAAAAGAGATCTATCCATGTCCTCATTGCCAAAGATGTTTTGAGTACATATCAAGCCTAAAGCGACATGAGAAGCTTCACACAGAGGGGAAAGGTTTCAAGTGCAGTGTTTGCTCAAAATCATTTGGGTATCTTTCCAGTTTGACAAGACATAACAGAGTTCACCAAAAGACATTAAAATGTGATAAATGTAGCAAAGTGTTCAGAGTGTACAAGAGTTTAGCAAAGCATTACGTAGAGCATGGTGTACCTGTGCGAGAAGATGATTTAGCGGCCATGGCAGTTGAAGGTGAAGCAGAAGATGATGGAGATTCTAACATGGATGTTGATGAGGCTAATGGAGAGGAGGGTGCGAAAGCAAAGGAAGAGGGTGAAATCAAAGAGAGTGAAATGATAGAGGAAGACAATGTCAGGGCAAGCATGGCAGTTAATAATGAGACAACAGAAAGCCAAGTCAATGCCATTGATGGGGATGTTATTGATTTTCAGTCAGCTGAAAATCATCCATTTGTGAAATTTGTTGTCTCTCAAAACACACTTACATTAGAGCAGTTTCAGTCATTTCAACAAGCGCAAGGTATGCCATCCTCTGATACAGACACAAACCAAGAAGTTGCCTTTGCTGTTGTGCAGCCTGATGGAGGCACCGTCCTAAGTGAGAACTGTACTATGGTTACAGAAGGGGTACAGGAGTGTACTGGTACTCCTGTTGGAGGTATTGTATTTGTTGAGGTTGATCAGAATAATAAGGTAACAGAGAGGCACATGGAAGGGCTGCAAGCATCCAATCTTTTGCAGTTGCTTCAGGCAGTTGAAGGTTTTGCAACAGAGAATGTTGTGGAAGGAGAAGAGCAAAGAGCAGAGGAAAGTGAAGAGAAAAAGGGCATGGAGGTTGCAGATGAGGCAAAGGAAGAACAAGCTAAGGAAGAACAGCCAGAGGTTCCTGTTAAAACAGACAAGGAAGAAACGGTAACATAGAACTTGAGTGATATTTCTAGCTGATAGCTGCTTGGTAATTGACAAAACATCTCAAGATTTTGAACAGAAAGTTCTAAGTAGGGATGAACATAGATGTTGAATCTTTGCAGGACTTTGAAATCAATCATCCAAAATGGTATCACTGATTGGCCTCTTCGCTTTCAAATGAAAAGGCCTTTATTCATGTCTTACCTTTTTCTTTCGGCAAGGGTTATTGATTGGCATTTGAGCTTCTAATACTGGTGCTCATCTGAAATTCTTCGAAATGTACAAAAACATTGTTCAACCCCAATCCTTGTTGAGAATAACTAAAAGGTCTCTTTCTTTAAATGAATAGCTTGAGGGAACTGAAAGTAATTTGCGCAATCCCAGATAGAACATGTTTGAAGTCATCATTATTTTTAGCATCACAGTGTTTGTGTTTTATGGAAAGACGAAAATATGAAAAACTTTGATAGACATCAGGGCTCAAAAACAAATACAGTAAGCGTAGTAGCAGATTTTCAAATTTCCTAGGAGGGAAGAAGGGAAAAAGGAAGAAGAAATGGAAGGAATGGGAAAGGAAAGGAAAGAATCGAAATGGAGGAAAGGAAGGAAACAAAGGGACGGAAGACTAGGAAAAAATAGGCTAACCATCTAACCAAGTGCCTAACTTCATTTTTTAAGGTTTGTATTGTTAGAAGAGACCATTGGGATTAATCTATTTTTTGAATTTTTGAATGTCACGTGATTGATGATGTCAGGGAGGGCAAAATGTTCCTGTATACTTCAATAACTTTTGACAGATGAGTTACATTGACATTAAATTTGCATAGTTGCAAGAAATGTTTGAAGAGCTTTCAAATGATGGTATAAATTTTTGCATTTTGATGAAATTCTAGAAAAACATATAACATCATTGATGACATGGCGTCATAATTGACAAATTTCAAAAACCATTTTAGCAATGAATTTTAAAATACTTTTAAAATGAAATGAATGAAAATGAGCAGAAATCTTTTCATTGAATCTTACTAAATCAGCCACGTAGGTTCCGATTCTGCAGTCAAAACACACCTACCATTTAAAAGAATGTCAATTTTGGCCTTTCTAATTTTCCCAATTGTGTTACTACTGACATGATATATAGGAAAAGTGGTCATGCCCAAGTTGACATTCCTGTGAATGATAAGTGTTTTTAAGCGCCAAATCAGAATCTACATGGTTGATTTAGTAAGATATTGATGATGTCATATTGTACATTTTTCTAGAATTTCATCAAAATGCAAAAAGTTAGACTTTAATCAAAAGCTCTTCAAACGCTTTTTTAAATATGTGAATTCCATGTCAATATAGCTCACCTGTCAAAAGTTATTGAAGTATTTAGGAACATTTTGCCCTTCCCTGACGTCATGGATCACGTGACATTCAAAAATTTTTTGAAGTGGCACAATGTCTTAAATTGATCACAATAGTCTCTTCCTGAAGTTAGGCACTTGGTTAGATGTTAAGCCTATTTCCCCTGTCTGCCATATTTTCTTAACTGATTTACAGTAGGAAAGTCAACGTTATCAGTACAAAGAATCGTCAGTTTATGTAGGTCTAGAATATGTTAGAAAGCAAAATATCACATTTGAGTGGTGATGACTCAACTGTTCGATGATGTTACAACTTCAACATTAGCCAAAATAAAGGAAATGCCTAGATTCTGAGAAATATGATGATTCTTCTCTAAATGCTGTCATGGGATCATATGATGAATTGCCTAAAGTTCCCTTCAACCATTTCATTGGACAAAATAGGCAAATGTTGCATTGATGTACATTGTTTTACATATTATTTGTCTATATCAATACCAGGCTATTAGCAAAGGCAGCCCAAAGCACCATTGGACACAGTGGTGGACAATTTGCCAAATATTGGGGGCAAAGCTATTGTTTCAGTGAAATGCTGCATTGTTTATTTCTATTGTTTTCAGACAAAAGATCTTTGATATAACCAATAATGGGGGTATAGGGTTGTCCTCGCCCCCCATTCCAGTATCCACCAATGATTGGACCTTTCAGACTTACTATGTTCAATTCCAAATCAGTGAACATCAACTGAAGACCAAATCTTACCCCCCCCCCCCTAGGCAAGATACCTAAGTCAAAAACGTTTGCTTCTATATACAGCTGTAAAGGGTTTTGCATAGAAAACCAACTCCCAGCCAAATGGCCCAAAATGTTGGCAAGCCTTTGCCCAATTCACTGCATGTCAGACTTTACAAGTTCATATTATTCATATTCATTAAATCTCTTCAGCATAAGAAAAAGAAAGTCATAAAAAATAAAATTACAATCTATAACATAATTTATAAGTTTGAGAACCATTAGAGCCTATTTGATGCTCTTCCGGGGAGTCGTGTTTCATGTTAATTCAGCTCTTTAGATAAGTTTCTAAGTGTCTTTTGAACTGCGGGAAGGTTGGCAGTTCTCTGATACTGATGGGGATACTGTTCCATGCAGTAAGAGCTGAATAATGAAAACCTTTTTTCAATATTCGAGGTTGTATCTTGGAATTTGGATGGCCTTGCAGTTTCTCATATTGTAGTTTGAATGCAATGATATCTGGGGGAATTTATTCCAAAGGCTCTCTGGGCACGTCCTGTTCATAATCTTGTATGCCATGACTGATGGACTGATCGATCGAATTTGATTAATTGTTCAACATTGAGCCAGTTATATGACCCAATCATCTTTGATTCTAGCCCCCTCAATTATGGTTCGGGCTCGGTCCTGTAGAGTTTATAAGATCTTTATTTTTGAACTAGGGATACTGCCCCAAATAACATTTGCATACCGCAAATGACTTTCTATGAGGGCTCGATATATATTATCTAGTTGTTTTTGTGGCACCAGGTTTTTCAGTTTTTTAAGAGATGCGAGACCTCCACGAACAAGCATTGGAGAAACTGTGAAAAAAAGCCATGTTATGTTAAATACTGCCTGGAGTCTGGCAAGCCTTTGGAAAGGAATTGATTTATGCATTTTTTTCTGGCAGGACCCCTCCTTCCCAGATGTTATCTTGCAGTGCCCTTTTGTCGCTTTTGTCACTGTTGAAGCAACTTTAAGATCAGTTGAACCATTCCTTAACATGCCATTGCTGCACAGACTACTGTGCTTGCATTTCAGACAAAAATCTTCAGTTGAACCTAAAAAGCAGACGCTGCCAATGCTCTGTAGATTTCGGGTCTCCCCATTGCTAAATCAAGTGGTTGGACGAATTATATCATGGAACTTCAAGTTCGAATCCCACCAAATAAAAACATTCTGCAGTACATTGTTCTACCGACACCATGTAGTTTCCTGCACGTTATGCTTTTTTGCCATGTTACCTGACAGACGTTTTGTTGCAATACTAGAGAATGTTGCTGTGATATTATTGTTTTGTTGTAGCAATTCTACTCACGCTAGTTTCACTGAAACTTTAGCCAGTTAGGGAGCTGTCATAAAGTATGGAACAGAGGGGGGCGGAAGGGATTTGACAGGGTCAGCAAAACTATTGAATGAAAAATGTTGGGCTAGCAAAATATTTCAAGTGATAGGCATGGGCCATGAAGACATTTGTTTACAATATTTTACAATTGTTTTAAAGTGATCCAGCATCATTTCTTCTGCTCTCTTCATTATTAGCACTTTCCTCCATCTCAATTTTAATACAGTGTTATCTTCAAACTCTTCCCTACATTCTTAAAACTTTATACCGGTGGTCGCATAAAGTCGGTATTGACAGCATGATGCACAGGAAGAAAAACTGAACTGCACAGTATAGAAGTTTCTAGATTTTGAAACCCTGGGGTCATCAAATTATTTTTGCAGGCATTTAGGGGCTAAGTAAACAGTTCTTGTTCCTTGCATTGGGCTACATAAATTAACGGCAAATTTTGAAATCCCTTCCGCCCCCTTCTGTTCCATTCTTTATGACAGATCCCTTATAGCCTAAAACCGCGTTTACAGTGGGGGTCATCAAGGGGAGTAGAAATCCGCCGTTCCGCGCGATTTGCAGTTGAAATCCACCGTTCCAGTCATTTTTAGCCAAAGGTCCGCGTCCGGCCACTTCGTTATCATTGATGGCACAAGCAGTATTGTTACATTTTCATCTGTCCAGGTGGAAAGAGGAGAGTGGCACTTAAAATTCTTATGCAAAGCTTGGAAGATGTTGCCCACGGAGGGGGGAGTTATCGGCTAAATTTCGGGTAGGGGTGTGCCGCCCACGGTTTCAAAATGGGACCGTTGGCTAGACCAATTTTTGTAAAAATGATACCCTTGGCTAGACTAATTTCTCAATCAAAAGTGCCCTGAATTGGCGTTTTCTAGACAAAACTTGCCAAATTTTCTCATTCTCAGGACAAAAATCTTTTAAAAATTAGATTTTTTGGAGAAATTACCGAATTTTTACAGTGCTTTGACCAAAATTGCCACAAAGCATACCCTTGCCTAGACTAAACTCGACTAAAATTGCCAAAAAGTAT
The DNA here is from genome assembly GCA_964019985.1 of Aurelia sp. 4 Dawson et al 2005. NCBI lineage: Eukaryota > Metazoa > Cnidaria > Scyphozoa > Semaeostomeae > Ulmaridae > Aurelia > Aurelia sp. 4 Dawson et al 2005. Next base: position 40,521,537 of record OZ026492.1, on the reverse strand, counting down.
ACCCTTGGCTAGACTAGAAGTCCGAAAAAGTATACCCTTGTGGGCGGCACATCCCCCGGTACCTTTACTATGGAAGACCCCCCCCCCGTGATGTTGCCCTGGGTACCAGACATTCTATTAGAGAGAGTCTGGTACCCAGGGTAGGAAGATATCGTCATAATGCCGACCAGAAAAACAGAGATATGACCACGACCTTTTGTTACAAGAAACAGATGAAGGATCCGCAAATTGGGCTGTCAAAGGGAAATCCAGGGATGTATAAGGCCACGTCCACACGTATCCAGATCGTTTTGAAAACGCATCTTTTTTATCTTTCTAAACAAAGATCCGCGTCCAAAAGAGGAGCGTTTTGAAAAATATCCCCATCCACGCGAAAACGCCGTGACATTCCAACTCGATGTTCGATAATGAAAACGGAGCCGTTCGAAAACGCTGACGTGTTGAATGTCACAGCGTTTTCGTGTGGATGGCGATATTTTAAACGGAAAGGATAAAGAAGATGCATTTTCAAAAAAATTCGGATACGAGTGGACGGAAACGGCCTTAGATTCCCTTTTACAAAGTTCTTTGCGAGATTTGCGACGCCGCAAAATTACTTTCTTGCGAAGGATGACCAGAAACCTGAAAAATATCTCAATCTTCAGTTTTGAAATGTTTATGCAGTGTGATTGGATTGTTTCGTTGAAGCGTTGTCAACGCCCAGGGGGTGCACCTGACTAGATTTTTGTCGGGGATATGCTATCGATCGAGCCTTCAAATTTGAAAAGTATACCCGAGTAACATTATGCCCAGAACCCCCTGCTTTATACCCGGGTTTATACCATTAATTTGAAGATGTACACCAAACCTCCAACTTCGAAAAAGTGCATCCGACCTTATATTTTATACCAAAATCTGTATCATTCCTATTGTTCCTCGTCATACAAAAATTTTGAAAATCGATACATTTCCTTATATAAATATCCAGTGCACCCCTAGGGTCAACGTCGATCACACGGGGGGGGGGACTGCAACCCAGCTTTCAGAAAGCCGCCCACTCTCACGTTTGATGCCAAAGCTTGCCTTCAAAACCAGTTCGTTGATGAATTTGGCGGAGAAACACCAATTTTCAAATTGATCCTTGTCAACTTCAGTCGAACTGACCCATGTTTATGTTGAAGAAAATCTAGCGAAAATGACTTGCGATAATTTTGGCCAATGTTGTTGCAGTTGCATGAGATCGGAAACGAGGCCTTGCGTGTTAATTTTTTCCCGCCAAAAACCAATGCAAACTTGAAAGAATCGAACTTGGCCTAAATTCAAGCGTCAGAGTTGCCACCCTTCAAGCATCAAAAGATAAACATTTTGTGAGTATGATCCTTTCTTTAAGGTTCTTCTTGAAATTTACAAGACTATGCTATAATCTTGTCTGAATATTGTGTGAAATACTCATGCTCGGCAGGCTTGAAAAAATCGAACTTGTGGCCTAAATTCAAGCGTCTGAGTTGACACCGTTCAAGCATCAAAAGATAAACATTTTGTGACTATGATCCTTTCTTTTAAGGTTCTTCTTGTAATTTACAAGACTATGCTTTAATCTTGTCTGAATATTGTGTGGAATACTCATGCTTATGGCAGGCTTATTCTCTTTTTGCCAAAAAACATGTTTTGTATGAGAAGTGGCCCACGCCACGTGCGTGGAATTAAGGACGTTAGTATGGGAATGCCTTGTTAGTTTCATGATAGGTGACATCCTTTAGATATCTTTGATATTCATGGCCACCCAAAGAGGTCATTTTGAGAACGAAGGCCGAAGGTCAATCAAGCTTAACATGATGTTGTTGGTTGATCCTGATTGTGGTATTAGCAGCACACATACATATGGAGAACAAATAGAATATAAAAATTACCACTAATACGAAATGGAGGAAAGCTGTCGGCACTGTGTATGCCCATGGTCCCATCAAAGACTGCTACACTCTGTTATGCAGTCAGGGAAGTCAGGGCCAGACTGGGGGAGAGTTTGTATTTTGCATGTGCAAGTTGAGTTTCACCTTTCATCATGGCTTTTGGCCATAATTGTCTGACGCTCCACCTCTCCCCCATCACAGCATGAATCATAAGTGGTGACAGAAATTTGGGCCAGTTTTGCCTGACAGTCTAGTTGGCTAAAGGAGCCCAAAACACTCAGCCTTCACATTATAATTGGTTGTGATCACTAAGTAACACTTGTATAGACCCCTGACATTATAGGTTTTGTGAAAAGATTCCCTCATATCTGATTATAGAAACTCTCAAAAAAGGCTTTTTCCAATGCTGTTTTTACTCACAATACATTTTAAAATTGAACACACAAAGCATTTTGTTGTCTACTATATGCGTCATGGTCCCAAAATAGGTTGCCTCATTTTCATTTTCAAGTGTCCACTCCAATATTTCTCAATATCAGCTTGAAAGATAGAACAGTAAAAAGATCTTAAATGGAGAGATTAATCAAGCAATGAACATTTTTGAGACCGTTGCCTTTTTGCATAAATCCCAGGGCTTTCAGTGGGGGGCGTGCGATAGCTCGCACGCATGCAGGCACGCGCCCAAACCTTCGCTTGGGAGCAATTGATCGCGCACCGACAGAGCAGAAACTGCGTAAAATGACGTCATCGTGCAATCTGAGATAGGAAGTGTTTTGATAGATAAGCTTTTTGAAATGATAATTCAACAGTTTTAGGTCCAAGGAAGAAAATATCAAGTGTTGCCTAATTTTGCGATTTGTTGCAGGGAGTTAATGAGGCTCAAAGTTATGAGTTGTCGCGCATGTGTGCGCAGTTTCTGCTCTGTCTCACACACCTGGTAAGAGAATATTTCCCTTGAAGAGAGCGATGTCCCATTTGGGAGTTCACACCGGAAAACTTTGTAGACAAAATTATCTTCGCCTTAAAACATACCTTGTAACTCCCTGATGCTGCTTTTATTTATTGGATGCAGCTACTGTAAGTTACTTTGTTTGTTCATTCCACTCAAATTTAATCAGCCTCACTTTTATGCCATCTTCTTCCGAGATTCATGCTATCTTAAATGTCAGACTTCTCAAGCAGCTTTTGTTGCTGATTTGTGTCTGTCTGTGTCTCAATCACTGGGTCTCAGGAAGTATGACATATACCTTTGGTACCGTTTTATGTTTCTTTCATGCGCCCCATACAGTTCACGTGCGTTTTTAGTCGTGCACCTTAATTTCTGAAACATGAAAGCCCTGAAAACCTTTATGAAATTAACAGGACTGATTATGGGAGAAGATGCATCAAAGTATTTGTTTTTTACATTTAACTCCTTAATTTAGGTTTTGTGCTGGCAAGACAAATAATCATGGCTTATGTTTCCACCCCTCCCCCCATCATGGCTAGAAGCCGTGATGAAAGATGAAACCTAAATGTTGATGGCCCCTAAATAAGATTTTCCCAGAAGTTTTGCTGTCTTTGCAGTTGAAAATTAGAGGTAAAAACAATGGATCTTTTGTTTATTTGCCAACTGTTGCTGCAAGTTGCTGCATATGCAAGGTATTGTGCACCCAAGCTTTCCAGTATGGAGTCAGGTCCCAAGAATGTTTATTTCCTGCAGGCAGTAGCTCTTGTATATCCAAATTGAATAGTGAGTTTCTGCTCCTAGAGTGTCAATGTAATGAAAATTGTCTTGTTTTATTTCTGATATGTCCACTTAGACTCAGTAAGTTACATGGCTTTAACCAACCCTGCACTCCTGTTGCAATGGGAGATTTTCTGTAGAAAGCCTGTTTTGAAAACCTGCAAAAACGTGTGAAAACACCAAGCAAGATTTCCCATTGTTATTCTTCCTAGCAATAGTATATAACACTTGGATGTGTTTATGTATTCTGTCCTCTTAGGAGGGGGGATGGAATCCCCCTGAATAAGTTATTCATAGCAGGGGGAGGACTTTTAAACCTGCCAAGAGAAAAGCACTTGCCAAGCATGCTAAAAGTCATCACTGTGAGGTAAATACATTAGGGAAACTTGCTTACATACTTTATTGAAGTGAATTTTTAGAAAATCACTTCCAGAATCTGAACAGAGAGACTGATTTTAGCCAGGAAATGACTGCAGAAATTATTGCTCACATGTTAGCTATGAAATTAGATATTGCAAAATATTATTGCCTATATACTCAGAGAGCAGTATGCTTTCAAATTGGGGGTCTTTCTTTTGACTCACCCACTATTTAAATTTTTTAGATTTGTGTCAATCACCAGAAATCAAGATGTGGGTACAAGTCAGAACAATGGATGGAAAGTCTGTTCAGATTGACAAGCTGAGTAAACTGACCACAATTGAAGATTTGAAAGTGAAGATAGCAGAAAAATTTGATGTTGCTGCTGGAAGACAAAGACTTTTCTTCAGTGGAAAGCAGGTGAATTTTTACAACCAGTCAATTTTACGTATATTCTTACAAACTGTTAAGGGACAGGAATTAAAGATGCTGCTACTGTGCTGCTTGAAAGAAATATGCTAGCACTGGTTGATAGAATCCAGATTCTTGTATCTTTTGCTCTATGCAAGTGAGGTTTCAAAATGTGATACAATAGTAAGGTTTCTAAATTTGAGTAGGTACAAAAATCTCTACAGTCTGTCAATTTAAAAATCTCAATGCCCCCCCCCCTGAGTATTAAAAATATCTCCAAACCTTCTGTTTTGTTTACTTTTTCACTTTCCTTGAATACCAAAGAGGCAGCTTTTTGATCTGAATAAGATATTCAGATGGTTTGATATCTGAAACTACTCTTTGCACAGTAGTAGATACTGTTCCCAGAAAGGAAAATATATTAAGAAAATCCAAATCTGCAACTCCAGTAGTCCAAGTGCCTATAAATGGTCAAAACCCTAATCTGTAAAGCTGCTTCTGAATATGGAACAAACTGCATCCTAGACATAATATGTTGAGAAAATCTGCACCCCCTTCCCCCTGTCCAATGTTGGTTATAATGACCTGACATTTGCTGCCATGCTCCTGAAATTACCCAACAATGAATGGGGGAGGGGGAACAATAGTAAGGTATCATTTCTGAATGTTGACACAAGGTGTCTGAACTCCATGGCAACACCAATTTTTCTCAACAATTCTGTCCAGGATCATAGTCTTTTTAGTTTTCACTAGTTGTTTTCTGGAATCTTCTGTGGATTTTTCTAGAATTTGCAAAATTCATTCTGAGGAGTATCTAGGAATAGAATTGCATGCTTTGGTGTTGGAAAATCAGCTTTGGTGAGGAAAACTGACCCAAGGGGACTCCATATTAGTAAGTGACAAGGGGTCAGACATTTTTTGGGTTTGTAAAATGTTGTCTAGTGTACCATTTGTACACTATTTGGTGCAAAATCAGTAATACTATGTTTTTGGGGTTGCTGATGAGAAAATTTGATACCGTGAGTGCTGAGGCTGAGTTTTTCACCAATGTTGCAGCACAGTTGCTGAAAATGCTATGAAGCCTTTAGTTTTCATGTACTATGAAGCTTTGAGTACATTTTTTGGAGTTTAAAAATGTCCTAAATTTAGTAATACTAAATCATACAATATATACTATATTTTAGGATTGAGTATTCTTTTGGGTTTTTCAAAAATATCCTGTGTTTGACCCCCCATTACATACCAATAGAAGTCCCCCTAGGTCTTTTGATGACTCTGTGTTTTGTATCTCACTGCTAAATGCTCACCCGTTTTCATAGCTTGCAGATGGGCATTCTCTGTTTGATTACAATGTTGGTCTGAATGCAATCATACAAGTCATGTTCAAAGCAGAAGATTCCAGAAATGATGCAACAAAAGACATAAAAGGCAGTGAAAGATCTGATGTCAATGGGAGTGATACTAAATGTAATGGAACTATCAAGGTAATATTTACCATAAAGCTCTTCTAGTTTCAAAAAGGTTGCTGGCTGTATTTTTGGCTGTATTTCATCCAGTTGCGGCACCACAAGGGAGCCTGGGGGAAGTGCTACAGATCAGCAGCAACAGTGTAAATATACTGTAATAGCTCTATTAAGCCCCCAGGGGGCTTATTTAATTTTGGAACTTCCAGAGGGGGGCTTAATAGAGAGGGGGCTTATTAGAGACGGCTGGCTTATTAACAAAATCAAGTGACAATGATATATTTGGTAGCTTTTCAATTCTCTTATCCCATATTTTGCAGAATCAACGTACAATTTTACGGCTCAAATACATAAATTTTACACAGCTTTTATCTCAAACCATACTAAAATCAACTTGCAAGGTTGTGTAGCTAAATGAATGGCAAATATTTAGTAAATTGTAGAATTTTGTATAAGTGGGAGGGGCTCAATAGAGAGGGGGGCTTATTTCAAATTTTGACTCTGAGGAGAGGGGCTTATTAGAGGGGGGGCTTAATAATAGCTATTACGGTAAGGCTGATCTGTCAAATTTTTCATGGGGGTCCAGAGTTTTATAAAGTTAAACCCACCTGAACCTAGCTGAACCCAGTTGAAGCCTGCTTTGACCCAGTTGGGGGTACTGCTTGGTTCAGCTGGGTTGTGATGGGTTCAGATGGGTTCAGCTGGGTTTAACTTTATGAATTACGCTGGATTTAATTGTTGATGTGATGGGAATCATATATGCTTTGCATTTACTGATTTCACATTAATATAGTTTGTTTATTTTCCTGGTAGGATAGCAACAATAATGATGATGAAAACAACAATGGAGATTGTGCCGCGATCAACTCTCAATTTAAGGTAATAAAGAAGTTTATATTTTTAGGTAGAAACACCGCAAAACGACAAAAAACAACGTCGGTTAACTGAGATTATATACTTTGCCAATATTTCGTCCTGCCATGCAGGACTTCTTCAGGGCTGTTATGTGATAGTTAATTTAAGATTTAAGATTTGATTATGCTACTTTGATTATACTACAAGAGCAATACATAATTATTTTTATTGTCAAGCCCAAAAATTATACTACTCACAGCCTCTTGTTTAGTTCCCACCCTAATCTATCCCTCTGTGCATCCCATTTTAGGTAAATGACAAAGTTGATGGAAAAGACACAACAATGGGAGCATGGTTTGAAGCCATCATTGTAAATATTACTTTGGATGAAGCAAGGAAAATTTGTTATCATGTTAGATTTGAAGAGTAAGTTAAAAAGAACTTTTTCAGCGGGGATGGGTAAGTGGTAGCATGCTTGATCTGAAGGTTGGTAGTTTGAGTGATCACCATACCAGACCTGCTACGTAGAGTGAGGAAACCTGCAAATACTTTGTAATTTCAGGCTAAAGAGGTCTTGGTTTGTGGTCGCATTGAGATGGACGTCTGAACCCACCATTCATGAACAAGGACAGATTTTGTAATACAATATCAACGGCTATATACTTTAATTGACACCTCAATTCACAGCGAGTAGCCATTGCAGACAAACAAAATTCTCTCACCAGTAAATCAAAACAAGTACAGCCGCAAAAGTTGCCCTGAGCCCATTAGAGCAAACTGTTGATATACCCCCGCCCCGAGCAATTCCCACTTTTGAAAATTTATAGCACCAGGAGTACTTCACAGGTTCGAATACTTCAAATTTTGATTAAAAGCCGTGAGATCGAAGCATTCTTGATTAAGGCAGTAAAAATTTGCCACGAAAGGAAAATTTACAATGGTCAAAAAAAGAGATGTGGATAAGTAGATAAATGAGTTATTTATAATACAATTTACAGAGCAATTTTGATAAATACAAGTTAAAAACACCTCTAATTAAAGTGACAGGGATAGAATTGACCTTATTAACTAAATGGTCCCTTTTTCAAAAAAATTCATGATTGTAAAATGAATGAAAAAGGGCCTAAAACATAGACCAAATCGTAAGGACTCTCCTCACACAAACCAATACGCAATGGCTCTTTGGTCTCTCTCAAGAATTACAAGAAGTAGACTTTCAAACAAAAGTAAGAGATTGTCAATTGCACCGCAATAAATGTGCAGATGATCTCTCTCACTCACGAGAAGTTGCATTTTTGTCAGTCATTGTTCTTTGCCAGTAGTCCTTTATGATTTGTTTAATGTTTTAGGCTATTTTTCAGTCACTTCGCAACCATGAAGTCTTGGTAAAGGTGAATTTACCTACATTTCTATGCCTTGTGAGACAGCAAGAAAAATCACAAAAATATTTCGATCTTTCGGCTTTTAACTAGAATTTGCATAATTCAGATCTGTGAAATACTTTTGTTGCTATGAATTTTCAAAAGTGGGAACATTTTTCTGGCTCACCCGGTCGTTTAAGTCTTAAACTTTAAGAAGTTCGTTTTTTAACACCCACTAGATTTTACAAGATGATTATGATTTTTCAGTCTTTTCACCCATTTAATAGACTGTTGACCTAGCAATGCTTCTGATAAAACAGTTTCGAAATGTATTTCATCTTTTGTAGAACCAGCTGAAGCTTTCATTTGATCCCGAGTGTTGAATCCAAGACTATGCTCATGGTTTTGTTTGTCATATATTTCAAAACACTTGCACTTACATCCTTTTGATGGTCGAAGCTTGCGAAAGGATTTAGCAAAGGCTTCGTTTCATCGTCTGATAATTACATTTTGACCTTTTATCAATTTTTAGTTACGACGAGAATGAAGTTATGAAAGTAAACGAAAACGAAGTCAGGCCAAGGGCTAAGACGATACTTACCTGGGATCAGGTATTTTGAAAATGTTCGTTCATGCAATTAGAAATTAATTTTGTCAGTTGATTGACAGGATAAGGCAGTTTGAACATGGTGGTTTGAAAATGAAGATTCACACTGAATAGACACAGCATAACTACTACAGACTATACACAGTAGGATTTCCAAAATAATTTTTTTCTATTCATATAATATTATCACAATACAGATCGTACATTCTGCTTTACTACCCTAATTAGTGTACTATACTACGGGGAGGACACCATGAGAAGCGAAAGACAATAACTACCCCATGGCCAATACAAAAAGACGCACAACATTAAGCAAAGATAGAAAGAATATAACTAAGCAAAGTAAACTAATTACAAATATAAAGAAAACCGACAAAATGTAGGTGCTAATGTATTGGAGTTTGCAGCAATGGAGCATCTAAAAGATAACAATAAAAGCTGTGCTTCGTTTATTTTCACAAAATGAGTCATGTGCCCAATGCAAATGAAACTAATGTTTTCAAGCGAGGTTTTGTATCATTGACAGTGACATCAACTTACTATTTAGATCAATGTTGGTGACAAGGTCATGGCGAATTACAACCCTGATGAACCGAAAGAAAGAGGATTTTGGTATGATGTCATCGTCACAAGAAAGGTGAAACATTTTAATGTACTTTCAAACAATATACAGTATATCTTTTCGCTAGAATGGTAGTGTTGAAGTAGAAAGATGAAACGATGGGCAATAATACACCGTGTTTGTAGCTGTTTTACTATGTTGCTTTTGCTTCGGCTGAAGCTTAACCAATGCTAGGAATGAAATTTAGATGGCTCCTGCGCATCTTAACAATTAGTGCCTACACAGCGTTCATACTCGTTTCATATTTTAGAGGCAGTTTGAAATGAGGGTGAACACTGGATAGGAGCCAACAGCTCAGACGCGCAGGAGCCATTTGGATTTGTTTTCTAGCACTGGTTAGGCTTAGGCCAAAGGGAAAAGAACGAAGAAAACTATGATGATATTTTGGTAGCAACTGTAGTTTGCAAGCTACAAACACAGTGCTTTCTTGCCCACGATGAAACATGATTTTGCTGCAATAAAAAGAAAAGATTCTTGTTGCACCAAAAGAAGGGCAGACATTTGAAGAATTTGTTGTACCTGATGCATTTGGATGAAACGAATTTTTGTTGATATTAGAAAGACTAAATTTTTATTTACTGTTTCTTGCGTTTTTACTTTTGCGGGAATAAATTCTCAACACCTGAATCAAGTAAACCACATCTGCCAGACTGATCATTAGATTTAACTTTCTTCGTTGTTATCAACTCATTATCTCTCTTAAAAACCATCCTTCGCATGCACAAGGCGACACTTTACCAAGGTGTCTTCAAGGTATTTTCTTCAGCTTTGTTTGCTTTGAAATACAGGCTGAGCGAGTTTGCTTTGCTTGCAGCCGTTCATCATTTTGAATGTCAGTGTCAGTCAAAAGCAGCCGATGCTATAATAGCCTTTCCATTGTCGTATTTAGGCTGAAAAAAGAAACAATAATATGCTTTATGGCAAGCTGCTGTTAGGGTATGTAGCAGTTACACAATTTATTTCTCAAACTACAATTTTCTGTCTAATTTCGTCTCTATGTCACTCTACCATCTCTATGTTTTTGATGCAGCTCAAATTTGTTTCTCAGATTGGCAACTTTTGGCCCGAACTTTAAAGTCTAAATTGAAATAAAGAATCCATAGACTAATTATATGACCGTAGTTATCGCTATTGAAAGGCTGCTGGACGCTCCTAACTACGACTCATAATCAATCACCATTATTTTTGAAATGATTATGTCTACCTCGTTTCGATGATAGCCTAGGCAAAAAACACTAACACAAACACTCGTATTTTTCAAATGAAACATTTTGATCTGAAAACTTCATAGTAAATGCTTAGCGAAGCAACAAAATGGTATCTATTTTCATGGGTTGACATTTTTATCAACTGTTTTCATTGTATTCTTAATCATAAGACTTTGTTCTGTCAAGCTAAGTTCCTTGAAACTTGCTTCGAGCTTCAAGTTTCCGCTTTGTCACCTTTCAAAGGCAGATTATTTTTTCTCACCCAGAATTTTAGTAGTTTCAATAGGGTTGGATTGGGGTGAGGGTCTCCGGTGTAAAGTGGGTCTACTGAGGTTTTTGCTAGGAATATTTGTCAGATCAAAGAAAGACTGGCTATTTTTATCGTAATGTCCACATAATAAGCTGCCTTTTGACATAAATCATTTGCTGTAGATTTATCTTAATAATTTTTTACCAGATGGGGTAAAGTGGGTCTACTGAGAATTCAGCCATAACTCGAATTAAACGAAGCTTCGAATTGCTTAATGTTTTCGCTCTCGTATTCATCCTGCCACGTTGCTTCGTGCATAAAATGTAAAAAAGCTTTGCTGTCACCGTGTTTGCTGTCTTAAAACTAGTAATGGGAGTAAACAAAACGGAACTTTCAAACAAAAGGTAAAAGTGTTTGCACTTTATTATTTTTTGCCAGTTTCTTGTTCTAAGATTTTGCTCAATTCAGTCCCACATTACCCCACCCTAACCTAGACTTATGACGATGAGTCCCTTGTATCCCTGCGGTAAACCTTGCTCAAGAGGGACTCGTGATGAAACAATGAAAAACCTGGCCTATCTCCTGCATTCGATCATGATTCGATCGATCGAATCAGGATCGAATGACTGCCATAGCTCTGTTCAACGGTCACTCCTCGGAAAGATAATGCGATGAAAACCACGTTAAGCCGACATTTAATCAACGAAACTTGGTATGGATCTGAAGAAGAAAGTTCAGTTTACCTGGTAAGTGCAAAATGAGTCTCTCAGTGCTACATTTTCCATATTTTAAGACCAAAATAAACCAGAGAAATCTTCAACTACCTGCTGCAGCAACTTCGTTCAAAATCTAGTCAACTGCATCATTCGAGTTAAAATTCAACAGCATTGTTCTTTGCCAAATCTCGCAATCTGATTGGTACTGGAGGAATTGCGACGTTTTGGCCTGAATAGGACCAGGTTTTTAAGAGTAATACTATGAGTCTCTCTTGACTGAAGCGCCATCATCAAGTCAAAGAGCACAGGGAAACAAGAGAATCTTCGTCATAAGTCTAACCCTAACCTTGCTTTCGAACGTTGACTTAGTCATATCTCTTGTCATATTTTGCAGGAAGGACGAATCTGCGGCAGAGGAATGTCGGATTATATTCGCTGATGAAGTTTTCAAAATAGAAAAAGCAGAAGACGCAATTTCAAATGATGATGTTGAAGAAAATGTGGAAAAAAGTATGATACAAGTTTAGTTTGTCCTTGATGATATACTTCAACCCGAGAATCTTAGATTATAGGGGAGATTTTGATTCCCAATCCCAGATTCCAACGTAACGTTTTTGACAAGTTTTTCACTGCAAACAACTGAAAAGATCGTTCTTTATTCTGACCCTAACTGTTACCAGAAGTTTTAGCAAACTAAGGCTTCGATCCTGGAAATTCTAAATAAAGTACAATAATGTCCTGTCTTCAACAATGCCACTCAGCCTATCATTTTCTCTTGATTTCCCTTTTCGATTGTCCTTTCTTAAATTCAGTGTCTGAGTTTTATCTCTAATATCTAGCCCTCCTCGAAGGGCCACTTGTTCATGTAAACTCAAAATAAAATCCACCATTCTTGGGAGGGCTATTTTTCTCATTTAAACAGTGCCTATTGCGATATGCTATATAATCATTACCTGAAAGTGAGATTTTTAGTCATTTTAATGGATGTCAAAATTATCACTAAACTTGAAACATAACGAAAAAATTTTTTCTGCACAGGGAAAGTGAAGCCAGATTGCAGTCATTGCAAAGATGATCCACTGAAATTATGTAAAGAATGTTCTTGTCACGTGGTAGGTTGAGACGTTTTATTTCAATTTTTCTTGTCTGTATCGATGAGGTAGCACAAAAAATCAATGGAATATACTGTCAGTTCCTTTTAAGATGCACCTTTTCTGGGAAATCACAAAATCGAAGTGTTGTCAACGGAAATTGCTTTTTTTATCGGAAAGATCCTTTACGTTTACTTGCCTTTCCTTTGTTGCTTCTCTTACGATCCTATATGCCAACATTACTTCTTCAGTTTAAAAAATGTTCAAATTTGTATCGTTTTGAAAGCAGTTTGCCAGATCTTTCGGCTAAAGTCGGAAAATAGATTTTTTTTAAAAGGTTTAGTAGTGAGTTCTCTTTTTTATACCAATAATACTTGTCATTTTTAGGCCCAAAAGTTTCTAATTCCTTTTCTAGAAAGTCCAGAAATAGAATTTACAACTGAATAAGGCTGTTTATAGAGACATTAGCCGCATGTTTGTGTCGTCAATGATTTGCAAGAAAATCAGTTAGAATTTAGGTAGAAGTCTGTTAAGTTTAAGATATCCTAATAGCAATTTCTTATCAACCCTGTATGAATTGGAATGCTCCCAGAGCTTCATACCAGGACCTAGTTACAAGCAAAAAACAATAAACTTTATTTTGGGTTTGAGCCTCGAGAATTTTTTATAAGTAGGGGCACTAATCATGTTTCAGTAGCCTAATAGTTTCGATTAGGTGGTTTCTTAATTTCCGGGCCTTACTGTATCACAAAGTTGCAAATGAGTTTGAAAAGAAATGACCGATTTTTAATTCTGTAATTAAGTTAATTTTTCTTCCATGATGCAAATATTTATCAAACCCCATTTAACTTATTTTTCATTAAAGTATAGCCTTAAGCGCCCCATGTTTTTTCTGACTTACTCGGTACGTTTTCTTGTCTTCACACGTACTGTATGTAGGATATTTTATTCAGCATTTAGTTATCCACTACCCGTTATAACTGCTCATTCTCCTTGCTTCCAGTTTATTTATTGACATAATGTTTTATGTCTTTGTTTCAGTGTGGCAGTAAAGAAGAACCGGAAAATCAGATTCTTTGTGATGAATGCGATATGGCCTTTCATCTTGCTTGTTTGAATCCTCCTTTAGAAAAGATTCCCGATGACGATGAATGGTAAGGGTGTAACTATCCAACATAGGTTCTAAGTCTGCGTTCATGTGATGCTGGCAAACTTTGAAAGTGATGGAAAATGTGACGGATACAGTGAAGTGCCGCATTTAGGAAACTACATTATAAGAAACTCAGGCCTGATTTCACTGAATAGAATACCTCTCTGCAAAAAACTACCCAGGCTCATTCATTTTCAGTTTCTTATACAATGGCACATACTATCGAGTACCGAATAAGCGGGGGGATGAGAATAATCGGGGGGGGGGGGTTGGAAATGGTTCGATATAACAATAATCGGGGGGCTGGAATAATCGGGGGAGGGGGTGCTTGGAGAAATAGAAAATAGCCCTTTTAATAGGTAAACACGTATCTGCTATGTATCTATTTGCAAAGTGATGTTACTGATACATTTACTTTTGAACTCTGGTTCTGTTGAATGCACTTCTTGAGACTTTTTCATGCGTTTATGCAGAAATTATGTCTAATATCATTTCATTTTTCCAAAAATTAATAAGAGGGGGATTGGAATGAGAGCGGGGGGGGGGTTGGAAAATTTTTCAAAAATTAATAAGCGGGGGGGGACGATTATTCGGTACTCGAGAGTAGTAATATTTTCTGCCATATATTTGAATATATCTCCACTAGGTCTCAGTTCTCTAGAGAAAAGAATGAAAATTTGACGCCCAGATTGTTACAATTTCAAGAAACTTTCAGTTCTGGCTCAAACTATTAGATCCTTGTGCAACAGTGCATATTTTAAAAACGCTTTCTCAACAATTTTGATAGCTGTTTGGAATATAAAAGGGTTTCTTATACCATGGCATGCACACCCCCATTTTGAAGAAGTATATCTTGACATAAGAAACCAATCGGGCTGTTTTTGTAAAGCGAGTTTCTTAAAGGCGAGTTTCTTAACTTTACTGTATGCCTCCCGTTCACATGAAAAGGGCACATTTTTGCCGGCAGGTTTTGAAAACGATAGATTTTGTAAACAGAACTCTAACCGGCACGTTTTGAAAACGGCATCGTGTGAACGCTCGAAAATGACATGAAAAAGGATCATTTTTAACGCTTTCTAAACGAGGCTAATGGTTCCTTAAGATGTAGAAGGTGTAATTGCATTCCTTTTGCATCTAATTCTTGGGAACCTTGTGACGAATTTGTTACTATCCAGTCTCCTAGCGTTTTCAAATTGTCCAGGTTTTGTGAACAATAGCTAAAATTCTGCTACCGTCATATTTTTCCGTTCTGCTACCGTTCTACTTTCGTCCTTCTAAAATTCTGCTACCGTCACAAATTCTGCCATCGTCACCGTTTGCAAAATGTTCCGGCATCGTGTGAACGTAGCCTAAGAAAGGTCAAAAAGGTTTGTGCAATATTCGATAACCTATTCTTTTGAATTGATTGACTTGAAAGGAAATTTACCTTCTTTGGTATAATTCTACCACCGGATTTTTCTGAAATCTTCAGTATTTTTAGATTTGGAGCATTTTTCATCTTGTTAGAATTCGAGAAAACGTTTTCAAAAATTAAAACCATAGTAATATCTAAACTTTTTGACGATGCATGAAAAAGTTTCCAAGAAAACCTTTGTTTATGGATCTCTGCAATATGGCATCAAGCAAATATCAGTCAGTTTTCTGGTCTGCAATTTAAGAACTTGATGACGACCCGTCTTCAAATGAGTAGCCGTATGAAATACGCTTTAATTGTGAAAGTATTCGAGATTTCTGAAAAAATCCAATCGTCAAATTACATTGATAAGTAGCTTAAATTTTGTTCAAACGATTCAATTAAAAGAAACAGGTCATAGAATTTTACAGCTACCTATTAACCGATTTTAAGATTTGTAACTTTACCTATCCTCAGTTCTTAGGCAGGGCCGCCGAGTGCTTTTCGAGGCCCTGGGGCTTACTGCGAAGTGAGGCCTCCTACAGGCGAAGCGAGAAGAGATTTTTCGGTCACCCCTATAGATTGGCTGAAAGTAAATTTCTGAGCATTTCCTGCAGTCAGAATGTCTAAATTCTTCAATTATGAGGCCCCTAAGACCCTGGGACCCTGGGGCTAATTGCCCCCCTATCGGCGGCCATGTCCTTCAACTATTGTAGTTGTTAGTTCTCAAGCTGACGGATGTCAAATAACAGAGCTTCAGATGAAATAGAACAAATGTACTGAGTTTCAAAGCTAGAGTAACACAATATAGCAACGAAGAAAAATTTCGAGAAATTGTATTGTCAATGAACGTGGAGATAGATCACTTCTGAGGCCTAGATGGGTAGGTTCATAAAGCGAAATTTTATTTTAGTCAACCAGTTACTTACTTCGTTGTTTCTTATGTTCTAGGTATTGCCATCTTTGCAGAAATGATCCCTCTGAGGTGATTCTTTTGACCTTAACATTTTTTACAGTTATGGCATATCTACTGCACAAGTTCTGTTACTCTCATCACCGAGGCAAGTGTGGTGAAGTGGCAAAGGACCAGTGTTTTGTATCTTGTGCAATCTACCTAGCCTCACGACATAGTCCCAGATATTGCAACAGCAACAACAATAATAACAACAACGACGACATTTTTTATTTTTGCTCAATCTGGGCCTTATGGACTTTGATATAAAGTTTTGAGACGGAGTTAAACACGTTTACGTGTGCCCTCTGGAGCGAGGCTGCAGTGTAGTCTCAGAAGCGAGGCAAGCGACCCTCGACAGTTGGAAATTCTCCATATACTGCGGTGAAGTTCAGGGAAGCTAATTGGCCTTAAAACTGAGGAACCACTGATTCACAGTGAAAGGTTTGTTGATTCTTGGATTGAGGAAACATTCGTATGGATACTGGTCGCTTTTTTTCATAGCTAATATCACTGAAAACTTGAACTCTGAACTGTTTTAACATTGGAGGTTCGAGCCGGCAACTTAGGCCCATCCACTATTGCCTAGGGCTCGTACAGTGTTGCTATGGTTTCCATATCAAGTTATGAAATCGACAGGGGAGAACTTCATCCCAAATTTCAGTGTCAAATTCTATGAGGCGTAGTTGGAGCGTCCATTAGTCTATCAATAACGATCACTACGAACATGTCATCAGTCTACAATCTACCCGCATGAATTAGAACTCAGTCGTTCTACTCAGTAGCTTGCGTGCAAACCCTGCTGATTCCTTAATGAGAAGCGGGCTCCTCCTCCAGTAGAGTCTGCGCATCATCAACATAAAGCATGCCCATAGTCACGTGCGGTTCCAGGCTCGAGGAACCAAACCTCATTAGTGGAAAAAGATCTCTATTGCTTTCTTTTAGTGTAGTTAATTGATAAACATTTTCAAGGAATTCTCCTAATTATTTTTATTGAATTAGATACAATAGAACGGCCAGAAGTAGGATTTGATATATGCTAATCAAAAAAGACCCCCGCACAATAGGATTTGTCTGGCTAGGTATTTATGCAGACGCCAATTAAATGTCTATGCTGATATCAGCAGACTGGCATTGTGTCGCTGATTTGCAGACTCAAGTGGAGGAGAAAACTCTCTGAAAGAAACCAGTTGAGTCTGCACGCAGGCTACATACTCAGCTGCCTGTGGGAATGCAAGCCATGGAGCTGCAGGCCCACCTCAGCTGTATAGCTACCAGAAATCTAGCCTACATCAACAAAAAAGTTGCTTGTTTGCTTGCTTGCGTGCTTCCTTGCTGACTTGCTTGCTTATTTGATGGCTTGCGAGCCAGCTTGCCATCGCGCTTGCTTGCGTATTTGGCTTGCTAGCTACCTTGCTTACTTTGCAAGCTTGCTACTTTGCTTCCTGGCTAGCTTGCTTGGCCGCTTTCTTGCCTGATTTCAATTTGTTTTTAGTGGGCTTGTCAGGATTTCTAGCTACTGAAAGCTAATTTAGGCCCACTGTGCATGCCGCATCCAAGCATGGGACCCTTAGTTTAACGTCCCTTCCGAAGGATGGCGAGGTGAGTTGTAAGGTCAGGCCTCCGAGGTCATCCCTCCGGAGTTTGACCTCACTCTACCGAGCTTAACTTCAGTCACCTGACGAAGACTGTATAAGCCACTCGGCCACTCACTTGTTGTGTCGTGGTTAGGTCGAGACATTTATTTCATAAAACTCACTGTGCTATTACAAGGAGACTTTGCTCGAATCAATCTTTATAGAATATATCCAAACCTTGCCAGAGTAAACGTGTTGATGCAGTATTTAAAATCATTACGACGTACTGTATTTTCGTTTAGATTGTAGGTTTAGGAGAAAAGCTGAAAGCCAGCAAGAAAAAGCAAAAGATGAAATCAGCATCAGGGAATTGCCAACGTGATTGGGGAAAAGTGAGTATTTTAATTTAGTAACTTCATTAAAGAAAGTTTTGACAAAAAAATCTTATTCTTTGTCTGACCTTCCGAACTGTTGCTGTTCAGAATTGCCGACATCCCCTTTGACATCATCGTATTCCCGGGGTTATTTCTTCTGTGTAGTTGAGAAGTAACTTACCAATAGAGCTGGTGAGTCAGAAAAAATAGGCGTTTAAGGCTACCGTTCCATAATTATCACTGCAAAAGACCTCGTTATTGTCTTGTTTAGCAGCCGACATGTTGAATTAATTTTTGTAATATTTCTGACTGAAATCAGCCAGAAATTGTGGAGCGTGTGGCCGAGTGGTTAAGGCGACGGACTCGTAAACCAAAGGTCAGAACGGCCGACGTTCGAATCCCGCACTGGACAGTTTGGTCGCTATCCGTAACTCTAGCCCGGGTCGACCAGAGCCATGTGAGGGAAATGTGGTAGATGCTGCGGGTAGCTGCGGCGGACTGATGGTAAGACATCCGTGGCCCCTGCTGGAAATAAGTCTCTTGACTTTCGCAGGCTAGCCACGTTAAATATGAATACCTACCTACCTACCCACTTCCTTTCGAAAGTATGGAAATTTTCTAAAGAGGGCCACTGTGAAAAACCTTCAAAAGTGGCCTAGAATCACGACCGAATTCTCTAAGGATTTCTGCCGTATAGGAATGACTTTGTTGTGCTGTGGCACATGTTTCCCTCTTAGGAGGATATACTAGTCGTTAGTTTGAGGATTTCATTCTCCCAGGAGGATGATATGTACTAGTATTTGTAAATGTCATTGTTGTTGGGAAGGAGGAAGGACGTAATTTTGTCGCTGTTTTCGCTAATTTGCACAATCGCTAATCTAGGGGGCTGCCCACCAAAAAAATCCATCGTTTACCAACATTTTACCCAACTAAGGACAGATTTTTACCCGAGTGGGGCTGATTTTCTGAAAGTTTTCCAATGATAGGGGCTGCCACCGCCCCCTGGTACGCTTATGCTTATTTGTGCATGTTTTTGAAGGGACCTTTTTGCAGAAAATCTCCCATAACCAAGGCAGGGAATGAGCAAATATACTACGAAAGAAGATATTTTTCAAACGCCCTCCCTTTTTGTACTCACGCGATGGATGTACTACAGGACATAGTTGATTCGCAAAGTCTCCGCGAATGCTGCATAGCTGTTTCATGGCTCTCATTTAACAAAAAAATTGTGTGGTCCAGTGATATATTGTTGATTTCTCATCCCCTTTCATAATACTTTTCTGTCCTTTATTTTCCAATTTGTAACCCTGTGTTTCGGTATGATTTTTGCAATTTCATGCGTTGATTCATTTTTTACACAAGGGAATGGCATGCGTGGGTCGAACTAAAGTCTGCACACTTGTACCTTCAAATCATTTTGGTCCAGTCCCCGGTGTTCCAGTTGGTTCAACTTGGAAGTTCAGACTACAGGTATGAAGTTTTTGTTTTCATTAGGCGAACGTTTTGCGCCTTCTTCTTCAGAGTGATCTTTGTTTTAAATTGTTTTTTCAAAGAGATATACCGGGTGTGCCTGAACATATGCCGATTTGGTTGGGTCTGGCGATGAAAATTTAGCTTTATTCAATGGCTTATCAATCGATTGTTAACTTAAACATAGGTGACTCATTTCTTTAAATTAATCCTTTGAAATATTAATGTTAAAAGCTTAAATTTGCTGCCGCCTGCAAACCAGAGCTTTGGCTTCTTGTTAGCCTGGGCAAATTTTTGAAAAAAAAATGCTTTTCTGGTTGCTAAATTTAAAATCTTCTCGTTCAAATATGCGTATAATGGTGAGGGGCTCGAATCTTTGCAAAAATTTAAAATAAGATGTGTAAAATGCTATTGCCAAATTCTTTCAACTGAATAGGTCGAAGACCTCAATAGAGATATTTTACTGATTACCTCAATAGAGATCTACTTCTTTAACTCTCTGCTTTATCAATAAAACTGGACGGTTTTATTAGGAATTAAAACGTTGTCAGTCAACCACCAAAGTCCCTTTTAAGTAAATGGTTTATTTTTTGTGTTTGTTAGCGGCCACGTTTGGATTATGTGCTATCTTTGTCTTTCACGTCGTTACGTTTAGTGCTATGTTCGTGTTTCCTGTTTTATGTTGCCATTTTGCAGTCGTAGTTTTTGCTCCAGCTGGTATCGTTCTAGAAGTAGGGTACTGTATTTTGTAACAGTGTCATTAAGTAATATGTATTGTAACTTTTTAGATTGAATGTATAAAAAAATAGGTCGCAGGAAACTTTTCATCGCTCGCCATAATTCTACAAAGAGCATTTTTTGTGTGTCGTCTTTATTGTAAGAGTTACAGCATTTATAAATTACTGCTTTCAACTGTAACGCCGTGAAATTGCTAAATCGTAAACCACAAGAGCTACTAACCTCTGCTGGGTACCATCTTCTATGGCTTTGAAAAGTGCGTTTTGGTCATTTTGACTTTCCTCGATCACTTTACAGTTTATGGTGCTTTGTTAAATCTCTGTCAAAGCTTCTGATGCCTCCTCCCGCACATCCTTTTTTAAGCTCAAAAACATTGCAATTTCACAACAATGATGATTTAAAAGACGCTCTTTCAGGAATTATGGCGTGCCATCTAAAGTTCTTTTGATTTATTCAATTAAAAGAAATAGGCAGTAACATTTTACACGGTTATTTTCCAAGTTTTGCAGAGATTCTAGCCCTATACCACCCAAGTCAGATGCTATATTTATAGAAATAACTTTGAAAGTTTTGAAATAACTTTTCTTTAAATCAGGCAAGTGAAGCTGGTATTCATCGTCCTCATGTTAGTGGCATTCATGGAAGAGAAAACGAAGGAGCTTATTCTATTGTTTTAGCTGGAGGATATGAGGATGATCTTGTGAGTTTAAACTATCTCTTATAATTAGATTTTTGATTTTTATCCGCTTACCAGTCCATCTTGTTAGTCGTCATAAGCAAGAACATCGTTTGTCACGTTAAAAAGTGAGGCAAAAATCTGTAAATCAGGCCTGACCGTTTGTGGAGAGACATAGTTCTGGCTCCCCACCAGGATCCCTTCAAATGCTGATTGGTAGCTGTAGCTGGCTCTTCTAGAATTGTGTAAAAACTGGTTTGCTCTCCTTAAAATCCATTTTCGTTTTGTTTTGCATTCGTTCGACTACAATATACTCTCCTGAATCTTGCCAGCAGAGCTATGTACTGCTGTCCTGCTGAAAATGTTCTGGCCAGGTCTGGTAAATTTAACCTGTAAGGTGCTTCTGATCGGAGGTAGGCACTTGTAGTTTCATGTAAAATCAGGGCCGAAGCCGATGGGGGCTGGGGGGTGGAGCGCCCCCTCAGGAGACCATTTGTGGGAAAATGTTGCTCTCTTGTCGGAGTTTCTGTGATTTAAATGACTAGTTTCGGGGGATTTTGAGGAGAAATAATGCGTAAAAACGTGAAATTAATAGTGTTAAAACACAAATTCCAACAGAAATTATTCAGTTTATGGCATCTTTTTTATTGATATTCACTAATTGCATTGATTTCAAGGTTGGATTGCGAAATGTGGCCAAATTTTAGTTGCTGAGGAGCTAGATCGGTCGTGTAATGCTCCAATTTAACGTATGTTTCTACCACTGTTGTTGTTGCTGTTGTTGTTGATAGTTTTATCGTCGGAAAATTTTGGTTTTTCGCCCCCCCCCCCTAGGTAGTCATGGCTGGTATCGGCCCTGTGTATTTGCGAGGGTATATTGCTCGTTCGGGGAGTCGTAGCGCAAGGCCCATACATCCAATTTGATTTAACTCAAAATTCAGTCCTTGGCTTAGGCCTGGACTTGATTTTATACAAGTCTCATCGATACATTGTCAGAATTGTCTATTAATTTTTGTGAATTGGTTGGGTGGTTCTTTGTGTGTGATTTTGTTGGCAGGTGATGCATGTGTCCTGAGTCACCCAGTAGTTTGCATCTTTTTCTATGCAATGACCATGGGATAGTCATACTTCATAGCCAAAGTGAAAACGGCTCAAATATTTAGTCGTAAAAAGGTTTTATAATTAGAAGATTGTAATGGTATAATTAGTTATTTACTCACTGTTTTTGCAAGTTTTTTGCCTTGCTCGGTAGATTTTGTTACTGGCTATCTAATGGGGATTTATGCCCGTTTTTCACGCCAATGTTGGATATTGGAATGGATCGGAATTATTCTAATATATTTTGTGTCTTAATTTATGCACTTGAGCATTCTTTTTACTAAAACAGGTTAATCGAATTACGTACGCTTTGATTCGTGATCTTTTTAAAAATGGATCAATTGGAAAGATTTGCTCAAATGAACGTACCATTCATGGCTCTACTTGTCTTCGTGCTTGCCCTCCTATTTATCGCGAGACTGCGATTCCCGCCTGATGTTCCTATAATTAGTTGTATTCTAGGCGCATGTTTATTCCAGAGGGTAAGGTAGTCATGATAGTTTGCTCCTCCTGGTACCATACTTGAGTGTGGTGTAGTGCTTCTTGGTAGGTGGTGTCTTGGGTAATTCGTCATTGTAAACTTTTATACCGGGTGGCCAGAAAAAGTTCCCATTTTTGAAAATTCATAGCACCAAGAGTACTTCGCAGATTTGAATGATTCAAGTCCTAGTTAAAAGGTGAAAGAGTGAAGTATTTTTGTCATTTTTCTTGCTGCCTTGCCAGTACTACGACTATCGATAGATTTAACTTTTGGTTGTGAGGCATCAATTTTCAAACGAATGGTTAAGATTTTCATTCCCATGCTAATAGATATGCAGAGGATATTTCGTACACATGAAAAATGCATTCTCTTTATTGATCTGTACTAGGAGTCCTCTATGATTTGATCAATGTTTTAGGCCCTTTTTCAGTCATTTTGCAACCATTAAATTTTGGTAAAGTTTAATTTACCTATATTTCTAGTGCTCGTGAGACAGCAAGAAAAATCATAAAATTACTTTGTTTAATCCATTACGTTTTAACAATGGATTAATTGGAAAGAATTGCTGAAATGAATATAGCAAACATGGCTCTACTTGTCATCGTGCTTGCCCTCCGATTTTTCGTGAGGCTGTAATTTCCTCCTATGATTAGTTGTATTTTAGGTAGGATAGTCATGATGGTTTAGTCATGATGGTTTGCTCCTCCTGGTACCATACTTGGGTGTGATATAGTACCTCGCAGTAGTTGGTGTATTAGGTAATTCGTTGTTGGAAACCTTTACATTCAATATAAAATGCTTTATTGCTCCTCGTGAGGTCGAAAAATAAGAAAACATTTCTTGTTGATAAGTAAAACGACTCGTCGCTTAATCTGGAGCGGCTAATCGAGAAAGATGAAGCCACATGTTAGATGCGCACACCGACTCAAACTTGACTGTTCCTGAGACACACTCGAAGTAAACAGTCTGGGCGGTCAAGCTCCCTCTATGCAAAGTTTCGGGGGGCCTCCGCAAAAAGCCTCGCACACAGTTCAAGTCGAATTTAGAGAACTGAATTGATTTTATTTCAATGTCAATTTGCTAAGAAAACACAATCTTTGTATCATTGCAGAGAAGGGTACCTGACGTTTTTGTGTCCGATTTGTAGGATAATGGTGATGAATTTTATTACACCGGAAGTGGTGGAAGGGATTTGTCAGGCAACAAACGAACAGCAGAACAATCATGTGATCAAAAGCTTACGAAAATGAACAGGTACTATTTCAGTTCGAGTTTCAGTTCATCATCTATGCATCTGTTCGAATACTGTCATTTCCGGTACCTTGGTCTAGAATTTCGAACTTGATTCCGGTTATTGTTGGGGCTAAGAGCAAGGTTAGCCTCGACGAATCCCCGCAGAGGGCTCACGCTTACTGGCCCAGTAGGAAGTTCTTTGAGTTGCGGTGGAAGCTCCATTAGCCCCCTCGTCTCTTTTGAACCCCCTTCTCTGATAAGACCCTCTTCGGAGATGTGTTTACATCTGTGTTGATCATTTGTGACGTCAAGACCTCTATTTTTCCTATTGTTTAATGAAGCAACATGATTGGCTGTTTCCGAGATAAACAAAGTCCTTGATTGGCTCATAACCAAATTCCACCTAGCTCTGGTACCCAGGGTAATCCCGGAAAGGTTTACGGAAAAATTGTTACCATCATCACTAAGATTTGAAAACATACTCAAAATATGCCACTATGCAACAATTACAATTTTTCTCTCCGTTGCTTTTGTACCTTCGATATTTTTTGTACCAGACAAATAATGTGGCATCAAATGAGCACTTGACACTCTTTTGACTTGTACACAACTTTGCAGCATTTTGTTTTCTCTTTTCGATCTTTTCCAACATTTATTTTCAAAGGGCACTTGCGAAGAATTGTAATGCGAAAGTAAATGACAAAGATGGGGCTGAAGCAAGTGACTGGAAGGATGGAAAACCTGTTAGGGTGGTAAGTTGCTTTTCATCATGATGATCATCATCATCATTATCGTCATCATCATCACCATCACCATCACCATCACTGTCATAATCATCATCATCATCATCATCATCATCATCATCATCATCATCATCATCATCATCATCATCATCATCATCATCATCATCATCATCATCATCATCATCAATTTATTTATTCAATTATTCCTTCATTTATCCATTCATTCATTTATTTATCTATTTATACCAAGCTAAACGTGAGTGGCTACTTTGCAGTTAACTTAAGGCCTACTATTTACAATTTACATAACTTACAATTTAATTGACAACAGGGCTTTAAAAACTGAAAAGTTGCAGGATTTCAAACGACTACATTGCAGTGGGGTTTGAGGCTCTTATATTTGATGCAGTAAATAAGATGTCTACTAGAGCTGCACATGTGTTTTAGTAATGTTTTGGTCATCTTTTTTGGGCGAAATGAGGGACAAGGGAAGGAACAAAGGCTGGGAAGATTTTGCAGAAAGTAAGTGACAGGAAAGCGTGGTGCTCTACAATTGCCGAGGTTCCATTGGATATAGCACAGTGACTATAGATTGTGGCTTTCTGCCACGGTACTTTAAGTTTTTTAGAATTTTTGGCAATGTTTCACTTGCAAAATATGACACAAGTGGGACCTAACCATCAAAGAAAACACGATAACCGTATCTTTCGTTATAGACAAGATAGTTACTGCTTGAAGTAGGGTAAACCCTGGTTTTTAATAAAGATCGACTTTTCGATTGCATGATGATTTAAACTGTTTCGCTTTGTTCACAGCTCAGAAGTGCAAAGGGTAGAAAACATTCAAAATTTGCTCCAGAGGTAGGAGTGCGATACGACGGAATTTACAAGGTATGTTGTGGCATCCGCCGAGTGAAGCATTCGTCACCAAACAACCGAATTATCTCAATATAATTGTTCTTTGTTTGATAATTGTTCTTTGTTCTTTGTTCTTTGTTTCTCAATTATCTCAATATAATTGTTCTTTGTTCTTTGTTCTTTGTTTGATTAGATATCATACTGGTTGAGTCAATGAATGTTTACGCGTTCAGAGGGCCGTGGAATAAGATGTATACAGCTGATATTCAAAGCTTGAATGTCAATCTAATCAGTCAAAACCTAACTTAACTTAGATGTGAGAATTTTGTTTGGTAATATCGCTCATCTTACAGACCCAGATATTAGGAAAATGCTGGAAAGAGGCTTCTTTGGAGACCAAGATTCCACATTCCATTCTGGTCCATGATTTACTTGCTATTGAGATTAACATTCATTTCTGAAACTGACAATTGCATTAAATTTGACTGTTAATGCCAAATAAATCATTGAATAGAATGGAATGTGGAATTCTCGATTCCCATACAAACCTTTCACAGGCATTTTTCTAATTTTTGTGTCTTAAAGATAGGTGATTTTACCAAAAGAAATTTTCTCATCAAGTTAGCCTCTGACTTACAGATTAACACTTCAGTTTTGAATATCTGCCACTTTTTATTCCACAGCCCGCCAAACGCGTAAATTTTTTTGACTCACTCAGTAGGATAACGATACGATGATGGGGCACCACATTGAGGAAATCTTGTTCCTGTGATCTTAAATTTTTTAATTTAGACACCAAAATCTTATCAATCTGCTGAATATTCAGGGAGTTACAAGCTTTCGAAGTTGAAGTTTTTGCAAATGCTGAAACCAGAGACTTCTTAGTGACTTTAGCATGGAGCTATCGTTTGATGAAATTTTTGAAAGGTCTTCCGATGACTTAACTTGATTCTTCCAGAGTTGTTCTCAGTTTCTCGTCGACTAACAATTCATTTCATTTTGTTTTGGATTCTTACATTCTTACGTCAATTGTGAAAACGGTTAAAAGAGTTATGAGCTTTAGAGGTCCCGCTTAGTTTGCTCTGTCATGAACCAGAGGTGCAACATGGTATAACTTTCCTTTAACTCGATTTTGTAATTTTTTGCACCTCATGTTATATAGGGGTCTCTGGTTTCAGCATTTGCACTAACCTGACCGTTTAAAGCTCAAGACTAAGTGAACTTTCAACGGATTTGCAAGTCTAAAATTGATTCATAACCTTAAGAATAAGGTTATTCTTAGACTTATGACGATGAGTCTCTTGTTTCCCGGTGCTCTTTGACTTGATGATGTCGCTTCAGTCAAGAGAGACTCACAATATTACTCTTAAAATCCTGGCCCTATTAGGCCCAAAGTTTGCAATTCCTAAAGTACCAATCAGATTGCGAGATTTGGCAAAGAACAATGGAGTCGAATTTTCAATTCGAATGATGCAGTTGACTAGATTTTGAACGAAGTTGCTGCGGGAGGCAGTTGAAGATTTCTCTGGTTTGTTTTGTTCTTAACAATATGGAAAGTGTAGCGTTGAAAAACTTATTTTGCTCTTACCAGGTAAAGTGAACTTCCTTCTTCAGATTTATACCAAGTTTCGTTGATTAAGTGTCTGTTTAACGTCGTTTTTATCGCATTTTCTTTCTGAAGAGTGACCGTTGAACAGAGCTACGGCAGTCGTTCGATCATGATTCGATCGATCGAATGCAGAAGATAGGGCCGGTTTTTCACGGTTTCATTACGAGTCCCTCTTGAGCAAGGCTTACCGCAGGGAAACAAGGGACTCATCGTCATAAGTCTAGGTTATTCTCACATAGAATACATCCACTTTATCGCTATTTTTCAATGCTTGATCAGACGTCGAACAATTTTGGACAGACTGTGATCTCTTTCAATGGAAGTAAGAAAGTGTTCCATCAGATTTTCTTTTTTTTTACATCAGCTGTTGTGTTTTTCGTTTACTTTGATTGGGTTAATACTAATAGGCCATTTTTGTTCCTTACTAGATCGTAAAATATTGGCCCGAAAAAGGGAAATCTGGTTTCATTGTTTGGAGATACTTTTTGCGAAGAGACGATCCGGTGGGTATTTTCAATTTCTTGTTGCAGTGTCTTAGGCTTGGGTTCCAAATCTTTAAATCTACGAATAAAGGCGGCTGTAAATTTGTTGGCCTATTTTCTTGAACTGAATGACTTGAAAGAAACTTAACCCACTTTTCTATGATTCTACCGTTGGACTTTTCAGAAATCTTGAATATGTGCCAAAATTACAGCCTATTGCATATTTCAGCTCATTTTATGTTGTGACGTCATCAGATTTCTAAATCACAAACCAGAAGAGTGAAAGAGTTTTGCTTGATACCATATTGTAGGCATCCACAAACTATTGTTTTCTTGAAAATTGTTTGATCTTTCGTCAACATGTTTAGAAATTACGATAGTTTTAAGTTTTTTTAGAAAATTTTCTTGAATTCTTAAAAAAGAAGAAAAATACTGTAATTCTGAAAATATTGAAGATTTCAGAAGAGTCCAACGGCAGATTTACTGTAAAATAGTTCAAGTTTCTTGGAAGCCATTCAGTTGAAAGAAATAGGTTATAGAATTCTACACCCAGCCTTTTGAAGATTTGAAATCTATGCTCAGTGGCTTGGGTTTTAGCATGACTTCAATTATGTCAAAGTACCCCTTCATCTTAGATGGGCGTAAAATCTATAGGAATATTCAGTTTCCCTCTCAAACTTCGATTCAAGAGTTTATTCAAAGGATATTCTAACAATTCATAAGTAGTTTCTGGCTATTAGAAGCTGTCAGGTAATGAAACTCATACTAACCGGGTTTGTCGTTGTACAAGAAAATATGAAGCCCGAGATCTTAATGCATTTACCTCGCAAGCTCGGTCTGTACTTTTAAGACCTTGGGCTTTGTATTTTCCTGTACAACACAAAACCGGTTAGTATTCGTATAATAAACGAAAATATTGGCTAATATATTATTCAATAATGGATTGAAATCTGCCAGTTACTAATTTTCTCGTGAAACCCCCTTCAAGAACCTTCAAAGCATACCTGATGTCATGACTAGATTTTCCCATGATTTTTCCCGTAGAGCGATGACTTCTTCATATTTTAGCACATGTTATCCTACAGGGACCATGAAGTCACCTTTGTTTCCAGGGATGGCACTTTCATAATCTAAAAAGGCTAGCGCGTGCTAAAACTTGTAAATCCATTGCCGTCAAAGTTATACAGGATGTCCTAAAACATTTGTGCTCCGTTTGTGTGGCTGCCATGGAGGAGCTGTTGATAAAATCAGCTTGGTTTTCACACAGCTGCATAGGTCAGACCTCAACTTAGAGTTTGGGACCTTGTAGGGATCAATTTGACTATTGGTTGCTGATTTGTGGTAGAGGAAAGGCAAAATAAGTGGTTGCTTCAAAAATAGCACTTCTATTGTTCTCAAGCAATGTCAAAATAAAGTAAGTTTCAAAGAAAGAGCTCTAGCTTCATACAAAAATTTTTGCTAAATGTTTTAAAGCGTTGGCAGCGTTCATTTTTCACAAGAGACCACTTTCTATTTTTGAAAAAAATAAAGTAAAAGTTTTAATACGATGCCAGATCCCTTTCTTTGAAAACTTACTTTATTTTGACATTGCTAGAGAACAATAGAAGTGCTGTTTTTGAAGCAACCACTTATTTGGCCTTTCTCCCGCCATAAATCTGCAACCACTTGTATAATTGACTCAAGTAAGATCTCGAGCTCTAAGTTAAAGGACATATGTCGCGTCAGCAAGTGGTTAATAAAACAAAGTAGTATGGAATGGAATTCCATTGTTTTGTGACCTTTCATTTCTGCTTCACGCATTTTCATTGCAATGAAAATTCAGCCTTCTCGATCCTTTGCTTTGTACTAAACAATAGAGACAATTGTAGCGTGTGAGCCAGTCAGGTTCATGACATATGTACTTTAAAGCCTGACCTATACCACTCTGTAAAAATCGAGATGACTGAATTTACAGCTCCTCCACAGCAGACACTCCAACGGGGCATAATTTTTGGGAAACCCTGTACATTTGTTATGAAAAAAGAGAAGTTTGCTTCTGTTTGTTGCAGAATCCTCCACCTTGGTCCACAGAAGGGAAGAAGGTGATTGAAGATCTTGGACTTACAATACAGGTAAATGATCTTTGAGATTATGAATATGCCAATGGCGTAATATGCATATTTGCTTGACTGCAGGCAGGAATGAGTTATTTCAAATTGCAAGATCCATTAACCTATCTGCCTCAAACGTAAGTTGGCCTGCTTGAAGTGATTGCATTTCTTATTTTGAAATTCATTGGCAAGGACTACAATTCAATTCGAATTTACTGTTTTGCAGTGACCTTTCAGCTTAATAATATAGTCTGAATGAGAAATGCGAGATTGGAAATTCTCCATGAATCTGGTTTTTCACATGGTAATCATAGCTTGCAGTGACTATAAGGCATCTCAAAAGATAGGCAAGCCGTTCCTCTAGACGGTGAAACGCAACTTGTGTCAACAGCTCTTAATTTCAGAGAGCCAATAGACATCATCGGCTATGGTTTGTTTTACCCATTTCAAGTCATTTGACCATACTCTTGGGAAGTTTTAGTACAATATGATAAATATGTAATAATGATATAACTAATCTTTATATCGGATCTACATTTCAACATAAGAATGCTGTTATCAACATGTGTCCTGTAAAAGGAACAGAAAGAAAGTAAAACCTATAGCAGCTCTAATAAAACCTAGCAGTCATTACAACGATCATTTAAAAGTTTCACATATATCATATCACAGTTTTCAACTAATATTTTTCTTTAATAGTTCTTCATATTGCTTAAAAGATTCAGTTTTTCTAACATCGATTGGTAGCTCATTGTACAGCTTTGCGCCCATAAAATGAAAGGACTTCCTAGCATGTTCTGTTTTGATGCATGGAAGCCTTATCAAACATTCGCTGTTTCTTGTTTGTGTTTTGTGCTGCTGTAGCTCAAAATACCCTTGAAAGTTCTCACAAATATCATTGTCTAAACATTTACGCACCAGTATACATGCCCTGGTTCTTTTGGCATTGGCAACTGAATGAGTTGCTGTGCTTTTTTTAGAGTATTCATTGATTATTACGCTACTTCTTAGACACGGCACAACTTTGCATGGCACGAATTATGTAAGAGAAATCAAAAGATATTTTATCAAGGGATTGGCAGACTTGCCCCAAGTGGAGGTAGACTTATTACAGATGACAAAATAGACTTAGGGCAAGTCTAAGAGATTTAGGCGTTAAACAAACTTTAGCCGATTTTATCTATTATGATCAAGGTGTTGAATTTTTTTTGTGGTAACCGGCAGTTTTTTTCTCTTTAAAGTACCCAGAAGGTTATCTCGAGGCACAAGCCAAGAAAGAGGCAGAGAAAGGAAAGAATAACAAAACACCATCTAAAGAAAATGGCACTTCCAAACGAAAACGTGGTGAGTACCATAATTACGCAGAGCTTGATTTTCGAAATGCGTGCTGTGTGACAGATGTCTGGAAAAGGGGATGCGCATTCTTTGTTACAAACCTTAAAGGTAATGTGTTCATATAAGTACGGCTGTGTATACACTCTGTCAAAATATGCTGACAAGATGCTGACAAAAAGCCGCAAACAGAGCACAATGATTGGTAGAATTTAACTGATGACATGCAGACTAACGGTTGAATTTCATAACAAGGCTGCTTGCTGTGGTTCAGTTCTAACAGTGTAACCGCAAGTTGGTCATCACTTTGCTTGTACAAAAGCTTGCTATCGCAAGATTGTATTTGCTTGGGTGACTACATGAAATTTCACGTGATATTTGAGGGTGATCATGAAATTTCACGTGAAATTCCCCCCCCCCCGCAAAGCTACTGCACTTACATAGATACATTACCTTTAAATAGGCCCCTGCGTCTCCAAATCTTGTTCGAAACGGTGATTTCCAGCTACATGACCCACATACTACACCTACTAATGTCTGTCTGTACTACCGTACTAGCTCTATAAAGCCTTCCTGTCTATCAAGCCCGCTTCTTTAATAAGTCCGTATCCTCTGAACCGAAAGTTTAGATAATCTCCCTATCTATTAGCCCCCCCCCCATTTATATCAAATTCCAGAAATTATCAACGGTTTTCCATATATTTCGCTAGACAAGCTTGCAGGTTGGTTTTTTTTGTGTTTGGGATCGAAAATTTGTCGAATTTATTCGAAAAATCGTGTCGAATCTGCAAAAAAATCTGGGTTAAACTGAAAAGCTATCACATATATTCTTGTCATTTGATTTTGTGAATAAGCTCCCTCTCTAACAAGCACCCCTCTCTACTAAGCCCCCTCTGGAGTGTTCGAAATTAAATGAGCCCCCCAGGGGGTTAATGTTGTTGTTGTTGTTGTTTTCGACTTATTTTACTTCGAATGAATAAATAGCTTCCATATATAATATATAAAAAGAAACTAATCAAATTCGAAGAAAGACTAAAACTAAATAAATACACTAAGTTCGATATGGAAGCACCAAGGAAAAGAAATTCTTTTTCAAATTTGGAGGAAGAAAGTTGCAGTCCCATCGGAAGGCCGTTGAAAGGACCAATTCGATTATTGTAAAAGAAGACAAGTAATCTTTGATACAAGTTGATAGAGCTTTTATCGTAATTGCAGTGTCAGCTGCATAATATTTCAAAAGAATCGGCTAGCTGCGATATGTATACATATAAATACATAAGCGGAAAACATTCGAGGTAGAAAGACAAAAGGAGAAGGCGTTATAAGTACGGAACGCGTTTCATCCTTTCAGTGAGGAATCTTCAGACTAAAAATATATACCTCTATCTCTATAAACTATATATAACTATATAGTTATAACTATAACTATATAGTCCCGGCTGTGGCGCATTTTAATTTTCTCGACTTTTCCTGAGAATTTTTAAAAATGTTTCCGTTTGCACCGAAAAAGGAGAAATCCTGGTTGCTCGCTAGCTGCTGAAAATTTAACTATATATATATATATATATATATATCTACTCAGAAAAAACAACTTTGTGAACGTTTCGGCACAAGCCTTCATCAGTAATGAACTTTTCAAATCCAAACAGAGCATTACATATCAATCTACAATATCTAAACAATAGAAAATACACAGTCTAAGCGGGATCCTACTAATTGAAATTGACAATATAAAGATGTAAAAGTTACGGGTGCATAAAGAGGCGGCCAGAGGTGGATACAAGAAAGCGCAGAACAAAGAACTGCTGAAGTCGGCGTCTGTGTTGGTCTCGCTGAAACTGAAACAAACATCTGTTAGAACAAAGCAAACAATAGAAAGATCCAAGGGCGGATTGGCAGAAAAGAGTTCCTTAAAAAAACAGCGTGTGTCCCTAACGAACAAACCAGCGCTAAAATTAAAACAACACAACAACCAAAATGTGAACAAAAATTAAATCTATGTATCAACCTGCTTAGTGTTTAAACCCTTAGGGGCAAAGCAATCCAGCCGATATTGCCAGAAGCTTCCCCGCATCCTATTCCCTCCTGTTAGCCTATCGATTATCTTTACACTAATATCCTTCAGAAACCCGTGGTGGCCTTCTTCAGTAAAATGTCTGAAGAATTCCACCTGGGGTACTTTTACACCTTTATATTGTCAATTTCAATTAGTAGGATCCCGCTTAGACTGTGTATTTTCTATTGTTTAGATATTGTAGATTGATATGTAATGCTCTGTTTGGATTTGAAAAGTTCATTACTGATGAAGGCTTGTGCCGAAACGTCCACAAAGTTGTATTTTCTGAGCTGATATATTTTTCTTAATACAATTCAATGATTGAGCTTGTGGGTACATAACTATATATCTTTCTTTCTTTTTTACATTCTTTCTTTCTTCCTTTTGCGGAAACTTCGCAATCCTGCTATTCTTTTTGCCCAAAATAACCTATCTATATCACACAATAACGAAAACGGCAGAGGTAGTATCATCAAAACCATCTTAATTGTCTCTTATTCCATGAAACGAATGCGTCTTTGTATGAATTCGTTTTGGGTGTAGAGTCAGGCAGTCATTTTGTAATGCAATGCCAACAGAACTGAACTGACTGCAAGGATGAGGGGTTGCGAGACAGGGGGGGGGGCAAAGGCATCTTGTAATGTCAACAGAATGAGAAAGGCCTTTCATTTTCATTCCATATCATATAATGGTGCAGGTTATTCCCATTTCCCAAAACGCTGCACTCACTAAGTAATGTTATTGCTTGTTGATATGGATCCGCTACCGTGAAAACGGGGTCTGGATTAAATATAGACAGTCTTAGTACACTTTCCATGAGCTTTCTTTTATTTCTTTGTTTCAGATGTGAACAGCCCTACAGATACGCCGATGAAGAAATCAAAAGGAGCTTATTCTTTACCGCAAGATTTGTTAGCAATTGTCAAATTAGATGGATTAAATGAAAAAGTATGGAAAGAACTGACGAAGGAAGTCGAAAGTTATCAGGTTAGAGGGTTTCGACACGTTCTTCTATTTGCACTGACATGCCAGTGGTTGAAGACCGAGACTTCATGATAGGGCTGGAAAAGATTGACAAGCTGAGTCAAGTCCATTCGTCAGATCTTGAAACTTCAACTGAAGAATGCGCTCAATAGATGCCGGCAAATTTTGTAAACGGTGACTTTGAGTTTACTACGAAAACTGATAGTAGAGGGTGATTTTATTATATTCATGGGAATGTCATTTCGGTCATTGGCGTTTTCTGCCAATGATTTGATGAGATCCCGTGTGTTATAGCATAAATTGTATTTAGGTAGTTTCATACCTGCTATGAGTTCCTAATAACCATAATAAAAACACACTTACACGCTCTATGTCTTTCTATGTCTTTCTCTATGTCTTTGAGAAAGATATAGAGCGTGTAAGTGTGTTTTTATTATGGTTATTAGGAACTCATAGCAGGTATGAAACTACCTAAATACAATTTATGGGAATGTCATTTCAGCATTTTGCTCCAGGTTCCATTGTATTTGCATATGAAACCATGTACACAATTTACAGACTCACCCGCTGCGGAAATTGTGATATGATGTAAGAATATCTTCTGCTCAAATACTGTCTCGAGACTGATTATATGAGTCTCAGTCTTTTGCATTGAATTGGATGTTTATAGCTTCAAACTGAGACTCATGAGAAGACAGCTTGAAGACGGGAACTAATTTTGGCCAGGTCTACCGTGTTAACGGTGCGACCAATCAGATGGCTACTTTCTAAATATTATCAACCCGCATGCCTATTCTTAGAGTTTGATTAGACTCGATTACATTTGTCGCAGCTTCGCTTTTTGCCTGAATTGATATCGCTATAATTACGACTCATTCCCTACGCTTGTAGAAACGGTAAAGCATCAGACTGATTCTATATGAAACTTTTCAGCTGTTCTATAGAAGATTCGATAGAATAGTGTTGGAGCCTTTATCATTATTGTGTACATTCGAACATTCTACAAAATGTATCACTCTGTCGTTCGATTCTAGACTTATTTCGTTGAGTCCTACCCCCGCTCATACTAGTATGAGCATGGGGTGGGTGGGTGGTAGCGATTACCAGGACTCAACGTAATAAGTCTAGTCCGATTCGCATTCTCTTTTACAATGTAGCTGAAAGATCTATTGGGTCTAAGTCATCTGCTACTTTTTGCTCACCAAAAATGCCTTGAAAATCAGTTTTCTAGAACTGCTGTACCATGAAACTAGGTATCAATGCTTGCCATTATCGCAAAACCGCCCTCCTCTAAGCCACATGATCATCGGTTGTCGACGGAGTCTCTTCACCAATTGAAAATATTTTGCCGTTTTTAAAAGCTCTATGGGAGTACGTCCCTTAGTGGAGCGATATCAACATCCACATATCAACTCAATGAAATGAACGTAACTTGAGCGTCCTTATGTAGTGAGGCTAGAGTTTGATTGGATGATTAGTTCAAAGTTCGACTTTTCAAAGCGAAGAGACGTTCGAAGCGACATTCGAAAGATATTTCAATGTTTCTTCAGATTTTTCGTGAGATTTTAGTCCCAGTTTAGAATGCATTTAGTTGTGAGACCTTGTATGAATGGAAATGTAATTTGCTACTTATCTCCGAAATTCGGAGAATAGGGCGCCAATCCATTTTCCAAGCTGCGGTGAAAGTTTCTCGAATTCGCAGCTTAGGCCCATTTTCTCCCCAAACAAAACATGCTTATTTTCACATTAAACGCACTTGCTAACCCCGAGTTATTGTTCAAAACTGTTGAAATATGGTCCTCAAAGAGTTTGTTTTTACTTTTTCGATTTATCCACTGCAGAATCGTGAAATCCATAATGGCTTCTAATGCACCCATATTCTGGGCGCATTGGATTGAAGTGCACCAGGGTGTCCTTTCGGCCTCGTGATCTGCGTATGAGGTAGGAACACCCTGGGAACGAGGCTGGATTAAAAACGTTGAACGAATGCAAGGAATCACGTCGTCAGTCTAGACTTTGGTCAAAATGTCATGTATGACATATGCAAAGTTGACTTATATTTGTGCAGTCTTTAAGAAATTTCAGCTACAGATATATGACATACAGTAAAAACCCGCTTATAAGAACCTGCAGTTTTGCAAGTCAGCGTGATTGGGTTCTTATATATTGAGTATTTTGTGGGAAATGAGGCTGTTCAGGCTCTTAAATTGGTTCTTATTTCATTCAGGGCTTTCAGGTATTTCTTTTGTTCAGATTGTTACTTGAAGCCCATTATTTACTGTCAGTTCAGAGGCACCTGAGTTCATGAGGCCTTGTTCACAACAGCAGTTTGTGAAAGAATCAGAAATTTTACAGAATACAATGAACAGCTTTCAAAGCATCTTTAGAGTTCTTTGCAGCATGCGCTTATGGCAGTATCAGTCTGTTTGGTTCGATAACAAAGCATCTGAAGTTTTGATCTAATTTGATGATCTCTACGAATGAGAACCTATTTCAAATTTCAGATTGAATGAATTCTTATATATTGGGGGTCTAGTTTCAGAATTTCAGCATGTAGGCTCTAAATTACAAGGTTTTATACGCGGGTTTTTACTGTATACCAAGTTGACTTATTTTTATGCAATCTTTAAGAAATTTCAGTTACATGTATGAGGGTTTTTCCTTTTAACTTCCCAATTTATATTCCTTCATTCATACTTATAGGTGTTCCTTGAGGCTGTAAAAGAACAATTGATGTGCATCTGTTGTCAGGAAGTTGTCTTCCAGCCAATTACAACAAAATGCGGCCACAACAGTTGCAAGGTAATAAGTTAGTTAGTGAAAATATACGATTGAATTGACCCATTTCAGAATTGAATGATATTCGAAGCAAAAGAAGTGTGATTCCCTACACGGAAAGAAATCTACACCATGCCTGCCAAAAGTCTTGGAACACCTTTAATTTTCCTTGTTTTGCGATTTCCCCTTCTCCCCTTCAGAACAATGTTGTTTTGTAAAAAATGGAGGTAACAGGACGATTCACGACTTTGATGGAATGTGGGGACAATAATCCTGCAAATCATCATTGTTTCTGTTTGAAGAGCTCTTCTTCTCCGTGCCTACTATTGCTTATTGTTTTGAAAGAATCCACCCAAATTCATATCCAATGCCCGTTCCCTTTCTTAAAGACTTTTCGAAAAGGATTCATTTTCCTCTTTGACAATGTTAACATAACGTCTGTCTTGTTTTGTGTAGGATTGCCTCTCACGTGCCTTCAAAGCAGGCGTAACAACATGTCCTGTATGCAGGCAAGAAATCAACAAGAAATTGGAAATTAATTCAGAGCTGGACGCCATTTTGCGAAAATTGTTCCCTGGGTATGAAGTTGGACGGTGAATCTTGAAAGAAAACGAACATTATAGTTTTCTGTTGTAAAGACAAAGTTGAGAGCATTTGGGCCAAATATATTAACGTTGTGGAGTGATTCTACGTGACAAGATTTGATTGACATGAAAAGGGATCTTTCCAAGGGTGTGTTTGATTGGTGCCAATTCCGAAAACGTTAGACTTTGAACACTCGGAATTTATGTTTGATTGACTACCAAATTCCGAAAATGGCAGGATTGGCAGGTTTGGAGGGTCTGCCGAACCTTCTGCTCCAACAGGCGGAAGGTTTGGCACTCTTTGGATTGGAGAGATTCTCGTTTTTATTTGCGAAACTCTGAGAACGAGGCGAATTTGCTAGTGCTTCTATGGTCAATCTTTGCAATCTTTGTTGCTAAGCACCGGACTCGTCTTCATATTTTTCAACTGGAAGCCTCGTTTTCGCCAGGATGAATCTGAAATCTGCTGTTTTTAACAATTTTGTGTTTGATTGGGCACTGTGTTTCCGCCCCTGCAAAGTCTACTATTTTCGTAATTTGGAAGCTTTTGAATTACCAATCAAACAAGTCCTAAATTAATGTTCTTGCTCTAGTCAAGTAATGTTCTCTGGGGATTTGATACCGTTAAAATGAAAAATATGAAACCATGGTAATGAAGCACTTTGAAGGAATATTTTGCACCTTTTTATGAGAACTGAGGCCACGTTTATATTGTACCAGTATGGTTTTTACCTGCTTCAAAGTTGTTACAGTTTAAGAGTGTTTATACTGCTCCCGTCCCGAACAAAATTATTCTACAGGGTGTCCAAAAAAAATTGTCCCCCTTTGTGATGCTGCTGTGGAGGAGCCGTGGATTCAATTATCTCGATTTGTACATAGTTACATAGGTTAGGTTTCAGTTAAGAGTTTGAGACCTTGTATGAGTCAAGCTGACCCGTGGTTGCTGATTAGTAGCAGGAAAAAGGAGCATAAGTTCCAAATCTTTAAATCTGCGAAAAAAGCCGGGTGTAAAATTCAATGACCTATTTCTTTAAACTGAATGACTTGAAAGAAACTTTAAACACTTTTCTATGATTCTACCGTTGGACTTTTCAGAAATCTTGATTATTTGTCGAAATTACAGCCTATTTTATATTTCGGCTCATTTTATGATGTGACGTCATCAAATTTCTAAATCGCAAACCAGGAGAGTGAAAGCGCTTTGCTTTATACCCTATTGTAGGCATCCATAAACTATGGTTTTCTTGAAAATCATTTGATCTTTCGTCAACTAGTGTAGAAATTACGATAGTTTTACGTTTTTATCGAGAATTTTCTTGCATTCGTAAAATAGAAGAAAAGCGCTGTAATTATGAAAATATTTAAGATTTTAGAAAAGTCCAACGGCAGATTTACTGTACAATCCACCTTTTCAAGGTTAGAGGCGCGAAAGCGGAAGTCTTTTGTTGTTAGAGATATTGTATCTGTGAGTCCAAATTTCTGTTTTACATACAAAGGTTAGTGTAGAGGCAAATTTTCACTTTCATATCTGTCTTTGTTTCGAAATTATGGCATTATGAATAATTTGAACTCATAAGGGCTTTGACCGTGAAATCAAAGTTTGGACAAAAATTTGTCCAAACATCTGATTTCACGGTCAAAGCTCTTATGAATTCAAATTCTTTAAATCGCCATAACTTCCAAACGAAGACAAATATGATAGTGAAAATCTGCTGCCATGCTAAAGTTTGTACGCAGAACAAGATTTTGGACTCAAAAATGCAAAATCTCTAACAACAAAAGACTTCCGCTTTCGCACCTCCTACCTTGAAAAGGTGGATTGCTCAAGTTTCTTTAAAGCCGTTCAGTTCAAAGAAACAGGTCATAGAATTTTACACCCAGCTTTTCAAAGATTTGAAACCTATGCTGGAAAAAGGCAAAATTAGTGGTTGCTTCAAAAACAGCACCTCTTTTGTTCTCCAGCAATGTCAAGATCAAGTTTCCAAAGAAATGGTTCTAGTGTCGTGCAAACATTTTTGTTAATTATCTTGAAGGGTTGGCAGTGCTTTCTATTCATAAGAGAGCACTTTCTATCCTTTAGAAAATGTGGTGAAAATTTTAATACGATGCTAGAGTCCTTTCTTTAAAACTTACTTTGTTTTGACATTGCTGAAGAACCCCGGGGGGGGGGTACTCTCAATGTGGCCTGACAGGGGGTCCAGTTGGTTTGAGGGTTTTACTGACTGGCTACCAAATGACGCTATTTGCCAACCAAATACTACCAATTGGAGATATTCTTAGATTCCTAGCCACTTATTATGTTTCAACCCGGTACGCTCCTCCGGACGCCAATTTAGTCATTACAGCATTAATCATAAATGAATTTTGAAAGTTTTCTTGCTTTGTTCTATCGGTTTTGCAATAACACATTATGAAAAACCGTAGAAAATTTTTATTACTAGATGCTACCAAATGATCCAGTTTTCAAGTTCGTGAACCACCATTTGAGGGTTTTTGTAAAATGATACTGCCATTTGAGGGTATTTTTCAAAATTTTTGCTTTGACCCTCTTTAGCCCTGACTGGACCCCCTGTCAGGCCACAATGGGAGTACCCTTCCCCCGGGTGGAGAACAAACCATTTGTCAAATTGACTCATACATACAAGATCTCAAATTCTTTGAAGCCTGATCGATACTATGCGCATGTGTTTTACAGGAAAATATAAAGCCCGAGCTCTTTAATGCACAGACCGAGCTTGCGAGGTCTGTGCATTAAGACCGAGGGCTTTATATTTTCCTGTACAACAACAAAACCGGTTAGTATGAGTTTTATTACCTGACATCTTCTAATCTTGACTCGCATTTAATCAAACGCATTTTGTTAGCTTTGAGTTTACTGTACATCTCAAAAGCCTAGGCCTAAAGCAGTTGTTGTGGCGACAAAAACGCGTCCTTGTATCGTATTATACAAGGCTACGGCAAACCCGCGGGAAAGGTTCAGTTAGTCAATAGGAATGGCGGGATTCTGTATTGCCTCGTTTTTGAAACTTCAGTCAGGTAATAAAACTGTGTAAAAATCGAAATGATTGAATGTACAGCTCCTCCACAGTAGCCACACAAACGGGCACAAACATTTTGGGACACCCTGAAAAGATTGAAAGAAAAAAGGTAATGACCATACTTACTGGGTACGGGATGTGCCTGTTTTGGGGTGCCTTTTTCAGGTAGAGAATGAATTGTAGGGTGTCGTTTGTGGTACGAGCACAAAGAGACATAAATTCGGGTTACCCGGCAGAAGAATAACTTTATAGGTTATCCACTTTGATTTAATTTTTCATGCTTGGTTAGAATTTTGAATTTTTGTCACAATTACGGTTATTTTCGAACGGCCTTTAAATTGTTTGGTATGGTTTTAGAAATTTATAGATTGTAAATTGTGATTTCACAAGTCAAACTGTCTTCTGCCCATTGAAATTACCTTCCCAGTGATATGGATTGGCAAGAATGATGTAAACAGGACGCTGATCTATTGCAGTTTTCTTACATATCCAAAGTTTTAGCGGTACAGTGAAAATCTTGGTCTGACTTTAATGTTTGTTGCTTAAAGATGTCTCGATTTTTCAGGAAAGATTCCATGCATTAGTATAGTATTGGATTGCGTAGAAGTAATAGTTTCATATGTTTATGGACAACAGTTATGCTGTAATTTCTAAGAAGAAGATCTCTATGAGTCCCCTACACGGATCATTTCAAAATTGTAATAATTTTATGGAAGGGAAGGGTTTGCAAGGAGCTTCACAGAGCTGAAAATCTCAAGCAAAGTTTTCCATACTGATATCTGTAAGAAATCAAATAATCTTTGGAGAACTGAATGCTAAATGCATACGGGGGCCACTAATAGCAAATCAGAAAACGGGTGCAATATACTTTGAATTTAGACAGAGAATCGATCCCTAATACACAATTTTCGCATGTAACTAACACGTGCAAGTTAGCAAGAATAATTGTATTCTAAATTCATGCTGTATCCAGTTGTATCCAGAATATTTTTGCTACAGCTTTTTTTGGGAAATATTTTTAAATAAATGCATTGTTATATGTCATACCAAAATGTTTTGTGCTATTATTATTGGCACCATATTTTGTATTGTTAGTGGTTTTTTATCATCTATTTTTGATCTGTTGTGAATTTTCGTGAAAGTTTGATCAATGACTATTTCTCTTTTTCTGTAAGTCTTCGAACAGAGGAGACGACACCAGGTTATACAGGGAATTTCAGAGAAAACGCAACCGAACGGTATTTAAGATTGTGCAGGAAATGATGATGTTTTAATCAATTGATGCATACCATCGAAAAATTCAGTTGATCTCTATTCCAATGATCAAGGGTGCTAGGACATGGATGCTTTGATTCATCATTTATTAACCTTATTTTGATCATTGTGTCTTGTTTTCTGCTCTATTTCGTCCTCAACTGATGTGTGCAGCTGAACCTGACTTTAGGCTCAACTGCTCTCAAATTGTTGGAGTATTACTCTCTTGTATTTTTCTGTGTCTTCATGCGCCTTCGCAAATGGGAAACCTGAAAAAACAAATCTTAGATTTTCTGATGGCATTGCTGTTTGAAACCTCTGTCTTGCGAAGGCGCACTAAAACACAGACAAACAAGGGAGTGATATTTGAACAACTTGAGAGCGGTTGGGATCAATGTTAAGTTGCACGCATCGATTGAAGACGAAACAGAGCAGAAAATACGAATCAGAACAAAGATGAATGAATAGTCAATCAAAACATCTGTGTCCAAACACCCTTGCAATGATGTCCAGAATTGGCGCATTAATGTGGGTCGTATAGGGGGGTTCCTTGTTCCCCTATTCCCTCATAAAATTATCTTTTGTTCCCATGTTCCCCAGCAAAATGTTGAAATGTTCCCTGGAAAAATTATGCCATACAAAAATCGTGAAACATCGTTTTTTCATTTTCAGTTCATTACTTCCGGAAAGAAGGCAGGTAGTCGTCTGGGACATAGAGCTGATGTCATAAATACAAAGCGCAGAAGGATTTTGTTGTACCAGTCCACAAATTTTGCAAAATCAACATTCGATCTGGCTTTCTTGTGCAAAAACGTGGTAGACTTGGAAGACTTGGGAGGGGCGGATCTTGGCCGAGTTGACAGGTTTGAATAAACCGGTCAGATTTCCAGGGAACACTTACCCCTGTTTTAAGTGCTATTCCATTCATGAACATCTTCATACGGAATAGACTGTGTTCCAGACCACCTGAAAAGAATCAAGTCCATTCGCCCGCACCAAGTGAGAGTTTACCGCACTGGTTTCAGGGCAACTTTGCGGCTATGTTTGTTTTGAATTACTGGTTGAGTTATTGTATTACAAAATCTGCCCTTGTTACGTGCATCTCTTAGCTGCATATGGCCTGCCTGTATACAGGGTGTCTCAAAAAAATTGTTTGACGTTTGATCAAATATGCTAAAAAATAAGGATAATCTGAAACGGCAAGTGGTTAAGTCACCCTTTTCCTGAGATTTTGATTTAATTTTTGACATTAACAAGAATCTTGCAAATCCGCTAAAAATTCATGGAGCTACGAGCCTTTGAAGTTCACGTTAGTGCGAAAATTGAAACCAGAGCCCCTCGAAATGACATTATTGGTAAAAATCTCATCGACCATCGTTTCTGCTATTTCTCAATTGTTTCAGGGTGAACCAAATTGGATTTGAACAGGTTTTCAATAACCTAACTTTCAAGCATATAGATTCTTTGAGGAAACAGATTCAGTCTCTCGTTGATTATGTTTTGAACCACTGTTTTTGGACGTATGCAATGTTAAGCAAATTTTGACAATGATCGCAAGGATTAAATTACTCTGAATTTCCTATTTGGTTTGCTCTGATATCCACCAGAGATATGCCATTAGAGAAGCTTCTTTAACCTCGGTCTTCGAGCTTTTTGCAATACCAGTAATCTGGGGGGAGGGGGCCTCTGGTTTCAGCTATCGCATATTTCTGATCTTTGAACGATCGCAACTCAGTGAATTTTCAACCGATTTGCAAGATTCAGGTCTCTAAAATTATTTCATAATCTCATGTTCATTGTTATTTTTTAATATTTAATCAAACATCGAACAATTTTTTTGAGACACCCTGTATGATAATGGCAACATGTGCTCTTCCCTTTTTGCAATAGCTTATTAAAAGGTTTTTATCTAAGCTGTTTTAGGTTTTTTTCATTTACCAGGGTTCTTCGAACATAGCTAATGGTCCCCTTTAATTTTTGAAACTTCAGTTACTGTAGGTAATAAAACATAGAAATAAAATGTTAATAGACGTAGTGATGCCATCAGCGTGTGCGGTCGTACCATGTAGATTTTATCTTGCATGTAGCAAATGCCGCAGCTAGAATTTGCTAGCCTGATAAGCAGAACTGATTTCAAAGGTCTGGCTATCAGGATAAGACTTCGCCAAGAAATGTTCAATTTTTAACAAATGACGGAGGTATAAGGCAAATTAAATCAGAGGTCCAGGCAATCTATATCAAGTCTATTGTATTCAATTATATTTGATGTTCGATTTCTAAACTAGGCATTAATATCCGTCAGTTGTCTCGATATGTAATTAAGTTGCCTTAGTAGATCAAGAACGTGCCAATTCTGGTATGTTTCTTTGATTTTGTGCCAAAACCAAAATGGGTCCGAGACAAGGACGTGATGGAGGAGGGCAACTTGGCGCAGATGCCAAGACTCTCCCCAGACCCTTTCTTGTTACTTAACACATGGCCTTTCTCTTCCTTCGACTCAATGTGAAATTGCTCGCAGTGATGGAGGTGGATAACGACGCTACGACGGGAAATCTTACACAAGAATCAATTGATTCTTCACCATCAAAGCAGTCAGGTATTTCAGATGATGTTAATGCCCCACATGGTGCTGGTGTGAAGCGCAAACGAAGGCTCTACAACAAACATGTCAAGGGTAAATTACGGAAAGTTCCGTTGTCCATGAAGCCTCCTTTGATGGTTTTGCACGAGAAAGTAGGAAAGGTTGAGTTTGAAATTGTGTCAAACGGAGAAGGAGTTAATGCTGGGTTCACAGCTAGTTTTACTCATGATGGAACACTCTACAAGGGCGTTGCAAACTCCAAGTCTAAAGCAAAGTCAGAGGCTGCACAAAGTTGTTTGACAGCTCTTGGGATTGAATTTAAAACGAACTGGGATGGAGGATCGCAGGGTGATAATAGCTGGGGGAACGGGACTCAATGGTTTCCTTCACAACCCAGCCCAGC
Organism: Aurelia sp. 4 Dawson et al 2005; assembly: GCA_964019985.1. Taxonomy (NCBI): domain Eukaryota; kingdom Metazoa; phylum Cnidaria; class Scyphozoa; order Semaeostomeae; family Ulmaridae; genus Aurelia; species Aurelia sp. 4 Dawson et al 2005. The sequence continues at coordinate 40,477,045 of OZ026492.1, read as the reverse complement.
ACCTATGTTTTATGATGTTACACCATCAATATCTGAAACATCATTGAATTTCTGAATTTCACTGAAGATGACGCTAACCCTTGGGAAGGTAGTTTTGAAGCAAGTCAAGAGGCACCACCACAAACACAAGCCAAACGCAAAAATGATTTCCCAATGAACAATCCAAATTTCCCACCCCTTGTTAGAAGGTTCCCAGGTGGTCCGTTTGGGAGTTCACATCCTTTGCAAGCAAATTTAGAGCGAATGCATAATATGAAGATTCCATTCAGTCCCCAAAAAGCTGCAGAATTCCCAAGTATGGTTCTGCATGAGCTTTTCCCAAACATTGCAGATCAGTTGGAGTGGATTGACACCGGATTGCCTTTGAAATTTTCATGTAAAGTTGTCCTGAGTGGAAGAGAATTTCAAGGCACTGGGGTAGGAAAGAGGGCTGCAAAACAAGAACTTGCTAAGGATGTTCTTTCCGCGTTTTTTGGTATCCGTTATTTCAAGACAAAAAGAACCCCAATTGGAAAGGCTGGCAAAGTCTCAACCATTGGCAGGATGCATCCCTATGCAAAAGTGAAGCATGTTGATCCACAAGCAACTTATTCATTTACGGAGACAAAGGATGCAGATGGTGTTTCAAGTTGGAAAGCTACTTTGAAGATGAAGGGTAAAGAATACACATCAAGCACATGTTCAGAGAAGGAACAAGCAAAGTTTTCTGTTGCAAAGATGGGATATCAAGACAATCAAAGTTCAATTGCAGAAGATGAATCAACCCCAATACAAAAGGTAATCATTTCAAGTCCAGTAATGGACTTGGCCAAGTCTCTCCCAGCACAGTGCTCTAATCTTCGCAGAATTTAAAGAGTCTGTTTTGTCTATCATTGGTGAAGTTGAAGGTGAAGTTGCGTTTTTCAGCGCCAAGCGCTGGGATCGCAGAAGTAGAGCAGACCTAATCAAGTCCGCAACCCCTTGTCATGCATTCAAGTGGTGGGGTTCTACTGGGAGTCAAAGCAATTCCGCCTCACTATTCTGGCTGCAATGTCAGAGGATTACACCACGGCGCCACAACACCTTCATTCCTTGCTGATATTGTCTCTTGGTTGACCTGTGCACTGTGATCCAGATTTCACGTTTTGTGTAATTAATGTGAAAAATGAATTTTGTAGAATTCCACCGAATGTATTTTTCCTTATTCCCTATACTCTGAAGCATATAAAATTGCAAACAATTTTCAAATCAAGCAACAGGAGCCCGAGAAAATATTTTTTGAAGTTAGGCCTAAATTGGGTAGTGTATGCTTCTTGCTAGACAAAGTCACAAATTAGCATGAATTTTCAAATTACCATTTCATCGCTTGTACGAGCCCGATTTGAAAAATCTTTTTTTAGTTTGGTAGATTGAATCTTGTAGAATATGATGTAAATCAGTTGATTAACGATTATGGCTTCAGAATGTGGAAATTTTGTGAATTCATAATGGCAACCAACTATTGAAAACCACGTCACCTGAATTATCAAACCCTGAAGTGCTTAGTGTATGCACTACAGAAATAGATTTGTGTACTCAACATATTGATTATTCGAGCGATGAAATGGTAATTTGAAAATTCATGCTATTTTGTGACTTTGTCTGGTCTAGCAAGAAGGTTACACTACCCCATTTAGGGCTAACTTCAAAAAAATGTTTTCTCGGGCTCCTGTTGCTTGATTTAAAAATTGTTTGCATTCTTATGTGCTTCAGAGTATGGAGAAGAAGGAAAAAATACATTTGGTGGAATTCTACAAAATTCATTTTTTCACGTTAATTATATGGCGTGGATCACAGTGCTGTGTCAATGGAGGCAAACCATATGTAGGTACAAGATATCATGGATGAAACAGACCCTTTAGAGTCAGTCTGGCCCATTCTAAGGCGGTCTTTCCATAGGGCTGCATTTTCCTCCTTAAGCAGAATTTGTCTTACACGTGTTTTTTAAAAAGAAACTGGTTTGTAAGAAACTAGTACTGGTGGCCAAAATTGTGAGAAACTCTTGTACTATGTCTGAGAAGTGCTAAGAAGCTTTTAAAAGGTAAAAGCATGTGTATCATTGCAAAAATATCATTGAACCTTTGTTCTTGAGCAATGCTAACTTAACCATTATTTGTGTTTCAACATAACAGAACACTGTTCATTCCAAAATGATGTTTTAGATGTCAAGAAACATATTTGCCACAGTGTTAGGGACCACACTGATGATTCTGCATTCAGAGAATGGGAAACTAAACAAGAAACTTTTAATTCTAAAATGGACAAAATTTTGTGTTGAATTAGGAAACTTTAGAACATTCGCTAATCCAAGTTCTTATAAGAAAAAAGTGTAATGTGAATGCTTTGCAGAAATGCTCTCAAGCATTTGTGGTGCCAGCAGCAAAATGCACCTTCATGGAAATAAAGCTTAAAGGGTCTGTTTCATCCAGCATGCCATGCAGGTGCTGTCTCTTACCTTTCCTTTGTTGTCATGGTTTTCATGGGCCAAGAAAGCAGGACAACAGAGGTCTGCCAAGAGACCACACATACAAGGAATGCTAGATGAGAGGGACCTGTCAAGAACCAAAATAACATCGATAAAGATCTCTATTGTGCTTCCAGAATTATTGCTAATTCACTTTATCCAAAGAAATCAGGGTCATAGAGACTCAGCATAATTAAGGTCAGAACGATTGGGGACAGACTGCCTTTAAAATTATTTGTATATAAAGTCATTACTCCTACTTGCAATTCAATTGGTCAAAGGGAACTTCATGTAATAGACCTTATAGCTATTCATCAAAAGAGCCTGGATCGAGCGTTATTTTTAGGCAATTTTATACAGGAGATTTGATCAAGTGGCGTTAGAGCTTCTATGACTATTGTGCACATTCAAAGATTCTACAAAATGTAGCAAAGTATCGTTCGATTAAGATTCTTTTTCCGAATAGCTGAAAGGCCTATTTACCATGATCATCATTCTTAGAGTGATAGAGTTTCTAAATTTCCTGCTAGTTTTGAAATTCTGACATTGTGAAGTTGCTTAATCGTAAACCATGAGCGCTTCAGAGTCATTCTTGTGGTAGTCATATATTGATTTCCTCAGTTTAGAATCTGTGGAGCATTCAATGTTTGTCAAAGCTTCAGATACCAACCTCCTCTTGTACACCCTATCATAAACTTAAAAACACTCTAATTCTCAAAAATAACTGTGATATCAAAAATGCTCTCTCTGGGATTACAGCAAATGACATCAAGTTCCCCTCAATCAAGTTAGTTAAGGTTATTGCCCAGCCTCGTGGTGTCCAATTTGGTTTTTCTCTCACTAGCCTGATGCGACAATGACAACGAACCCATATATCAATTGATGCATAAGTTTATGATGAATATCTTTATGCATAAATCCAGTTGATTGAGATTATCAGAGAAAACATAGTTCTGGAGTACCTCTTCTTTCAAGTGTTATTTAGGACCCGATGGGAGACTACTGAAACACAAAAATAGCTTTGATTCAGGGGTCATATCCCAATTTGTGAAAGTGTGTCCCAAGATTTTGATACAATGTCTTGTCTATGTGCTACATCTTTCTAGTTTATTGCTTTTCTAATTGCTTTTGGGTATTAAATTTCATTTCCATCTAAAATGCAGACTAATGGATGTTTCACAAAATCCACACACACTTGTGGACTTTGATGTATCATCTCCCAGTGCGCCAAATTTACACATTTGATTGGTCCTTGGGGTCCGAAATAGAAATTTAGTACCTGCTACTTTGGGATTTTTTCATTCCATGAAAGTTGACTTTTACTAAAGGCACCGTAAAGGCTGACTGGGAATACTGATAGTACCACATACATACATACATACATACATACATACATACATACATACATACATACATACATACATACATACATACATACATACATACATACATACATACATACATACATACATACATACATACATACATACATACATACATACATACATACATACATACATACATACATACATACATACATACATACATACATACATACATACATACATACATACATACATACATACATACATACATACATACATACATACATACATACATACATACATACATACATACATACATACATACATACATACATACATACATACATACATACATACATACATACATACATACATACATACATACATACATACATACATACATACATACATACATACATACATACATACATACATACATACATACATACATACATACATACATACATACATACATACATACATACATACATACATACATACATACATACATACATACATACATACATACATACATACATACATACATACATACATACATACATACATACATACATACATACATACATACATACATACATACATACATACATACATACATACATACATACATACATACATACATACATACATACATACATACATACATACATACATACATACATACATACATACATACATACATACATACATACATACATACATACATACATACATACATACATACATACATACATACATACATACATACATACATACATACATACATACATACATACATACATACATACATACATACATACATACATACATACATACATACATACATACATACATACATACATACATACATACATACATACATACATACATACATACATACATACATACATACATACATGGATTTTTGTTAAGGCAGGTCAGGTCTGTGGCAACCAATTGGCTGGTGAGGACCTGCCGTAATTAAAATTACATCTCTAATTAAAAGAAACAAAAATGCATTATTACAATAATCTAAGAAAAAAAATAAAATTATTCAGTAAAACTAAGTGTTCAATTATGTGTTCAGAAATAAAAATAATCCTGTCTCCTAAAAGTTGTTATACTCTGGCCTTTTTCGAACTGAATGTTGTTTAGCAGCTGTCTAAGTGTTGAGAGTTTATTTTTGAAACTGTAAAATGAAGGACAGTTCTTGGTCTCTGTTGGAATGACCTTCCAAATGGCTGGACCTCTAAAGCGGATCCTATTTCTGCCAAACTCTGTCCTGGGTTGAATAGATTTAAAACATGAGTTGTTTCGTAACTCTCTTGAGGTAGGGTTCTCATTGGTTTCAAACAAATTCAATATAGACTCTGGTAGTGTCAATATAGACAAAACAAGCAGGGGGTCAAACCATTAGAAGAATGCAGCAGGGCTATGTACACAGTCCATACCATACAAATCTCTGGCAAGTAAGTAAGTAAAAATTTGCCACACGCAAAAGATAAAAAATTACATTGTTTAAAAAAATGAAATGTAGTTAAATAAATAATGGGATATTTACAGTACAATACAATTTACAAGCTAGAAACACCCCTAATTAAAGTGGCAGGGATGGCATTAAAATGATTGAGTCGACCTTATTTCCATCATGGTCCCCTTTGAGGTGGTTGTAAAAATAACATTGATAACCATTAAATTCTATGTGCTTTTGGATACAGCATAATTTAATAAGGCCGAGTCATGAACGTGAGAGACATAAAATTCTGCCGTTTTCAAATTCTACCTGCATCGTGTAAACGGGGTCTTAGTAGAACATTGTGTCTTTTTCCTCTCGCTGTATATTTTGGAAAATACAAATACAAAGGCCACATATGGCAAATACAAAGGAGGCCACAGTTCAAGGAGGATTAAGAGACCCTTTGTTTCTCTTTAAGCTGGGTACTCACTGCGGATTTAAGTGCGTTAAAGTGCGTTTAAGTGCGTTTATCTTTGCGCGTTTAAGTGCGTTTAAAAATCGTGGATAAGATCCAAGATCATACTCACTGCCGGAAGATAAACGCGAGCATTAACGCCAAGACTTGGTTTCAGAGCGATGGACAGAGTAAAGTTGAGGAAAATGTTATTGTTTTTTATCGGACTGCAGCGCTTGAGGAGAATTTCAAACATAGGAAGGAAAAAACAAGTTAGAAGATACTGGGTACATGATATTCTGCGAAATCGAGAAGGATTTGGTACTTTCCATACGCTTTTTGAAGAGTTAAAACACGACAGAGAATACTTTTTTCGTTTCTTGCGTATGATACCAGAAAGGTGTCAAGAAAAACAAGTGAAAACATCTCCCTCCTTTACGTCGAAGTAATTTTCATACTGAAATAGTTATTCTGACGCACCAAAACGAACAACAACTGAGGAAGCCTCGTATGCCGAGGCGAAATATCAGGTCTCATATAATCAATATTTAATCGAAACAATAGTTGTCATTTCTTACGCGTTGTATTGTGGTGTTCCTGTCTTCAAATATTTTCACTCGTTCTGTGCTGCAAGCATCTTTCATTCAAGGCAGATCCGACGCACAGCCTGTCATCGTGGTTTTTTCTCGATACAACGCAATATCAGTTTCAATGGCGTTAATCCGTTGCATATTTCGGCGCTTTTGAACTTTAAACGCCAAGATCAAAATTTTTTTATCTGCGCGTTTAACTTTTTTGAGGGTTTAAGTGCGTTTAAGTGCGTGTAAATCCCGAAAATTAAAGCTTGGTTCACACTAGGCGTATAACTACGTTTAAGTGCGTTTAAAGGCAGTCTGTCACGTATCTGATTGGCCGCTACAATCAGAGATCAACACAACGGATTTCTTTGTGAATCTGTGTATTTGAAACAAAGGAGGGCTAATCTTCTTGACTTTTTATGGCCGTAGAAAGTCAGAGGATCATCAGAGCCATTCAAATTTTCTATTCTTCGTCATTATCACCCAATCAAATGCGTGACAGACTGCCTTTAAATGCGTTTTTGCTTGTGGGTTTAACTTTAACGCCAAGTGGGAATGATCCGAGCGTTTAAATTTGAAAAGCTAAACGCATTAAAACGCATAGTTTCTCATTGGTTCCCATTAGGAATTTAAGCGCGTTTAGGCGCGTTTAAGTGCGTTTATCTTCCCTACAAATTGTGAAGTGCGGAATATGACGTGCTCAGTTGATATTTTTATTCGTCGTTCAGCACTAGCAGGCAGAGATGGCCAGAGAGACATAGCAAAAAACACTGGTTATTTTGATAAAACTTTCACGTTTGCAAAGGCTTCAAAGTTTAACGAAAAAGAAGGGGAAGAAAAGCAAGGAGATGTTGGCTACGTGACATTTTTAAAAGCAGCAACAGCTATGGCGTTTTCACGACTCTTTTTGAAAAACTCAAGTCTGATCGAGAATTTTAAAAAACATCGATTTTCTGCAGTTGTAAAAATATGGTTAAAAGAATTTGCAAGATCATGTACCATGCGCTGCCCATTTTGGAAGAAGAACAATACCGAGTGTGCATGGGCTGGTCAGATTTCTCACATTGAGGTATGATAAATTTTCCGGAATTCCTCGGCGTCTTTGATGTTTAAACGTGAAGAACAAAATTTTTTGATATTCGCGTTTATCATTTTCGAGGGTTTAAGTGCGTTTATCTCCTCAGATCTAAACGCCTTGGTCATTCCCACCTGGCGTTTAAGTTAAACCCGCAAGCAAAAACGCACTTAAACGCAATTAAACGCAGTTAAACGCCAAGTGTGAACCAAGCTTAAACACCCACATCATACTCACTGAGGGTTTAACTTAAACGCGCTTGGATAAACGCACTTAAACGCACTTAAACGCGCAGTGAGTACCAAGCTTTAGAGGTCAAGTGACTCTGATGAACTCTCAAGAAGTTCTCCTGCAAAATTTCCAGCTTCCCTTTTGGGTCAAAATTATTGTTCAGATTGAGATAGCGGTGGAAGTTGGCTTAAACTGTAGCCAATAGAATTGGCTATCGATATTTGCAACAAGCTGAAAATCAAGTTTTTTGTCAAATTAAGCAGGTCAATTAGTGAAAAGGAAAAGAATTGGACTAACACTTTTTGATTACAAAGTCCAACTAATGTAATCTAAAAGGGGACTCCAGGTCAGTAAGAAAGCAAAAAAGAAAGTAAGAAAGTCAGTCACGCTCGTTAATGCAATGATTGCCGTTTTATCTCTGCTAAGTGGTAGTGAAATAAAGAAAGCGCATGGAAAGTGCATACGAGACACTTGCTTCCTGCCATCCTATAGCAAAATTTGACGTCGGCTTATTTCATGTTGGACAGATTTGACGCCATAAGATTGACATATGGCTATGATGTTTTCACTGATAGAAAAAACAACTTTAACCTGAATTGGCACAAACTTGACCTAATTAGCAACTTAATTACGCTTCAAGCTTGCTGAAAATTGAGCGATCTCTCACATTAGCATTTCTTTTGGCAAGGTCTTCGTCAGTATTGTTTCTTGATGTCCTGTCCTGTCATAAGCAAAAAGAAACGAAAAATTTGCTCTCACCAACAGTGTGCTTAGTGCAAATGTGCTTTTTTGACTGCCCCCAGGGACCGCCCCTTCAGCTGACTGCGCATGGTACTCCGCACAGGACTGTTTTAACACAGGGGAACAAGGGAGAAACTACTCAAAATCCCAGTGTTGAAATAGTCCTCTGCATTTGCAGTAAGCTGTGGAGGCAGTCAATCCGTGATTGAATTTAGGTTTACATTGCAGTATGCGTTGGATTGGGACAAAGTTTAATTAGGTAAATTGTTTCCATTCAAGGAAAGGTATTCTAAAGAATGATTTTGCAGGAATACTGGCGAGACACTGTAGTTTCAATGTTCATTGATTCAAAACACCTGAAAACACCTAAACTCTTTTTGTTGCTACCAGACAGTTTTGGTTTATGATGAAATTTGCCAGAAACTGATGGAAATTTGTTTGGGTCCTGTCACCCTTCCTTTTCCCAATTTTCATGAAAAATTTTGCACCTCAAATTAAAGGAGATGATTTAGGCATTCATTTGAAACAAAGTATGTGACAATGAAGTTATTCTGGTGTGATCTATGACATTTCAAGGTTACACTTATAGTGCCAGATTTACTGGAAGTTTCATTATCCCTATTAGGCCACTAGTTGCTAATTATTTTCAAAATTTGCAAACAAAAATAAGGCTGTGTGTTGCAAAGACGTGGTTAGGTTGTTGCTCTTGTATCCCATCCTGCCCTTCGGTCCCTTTACTGTTCTGGCTATACTAGGTCAGCACTTTCAACTTCACCAAGTACTGTGAAGGCTATATGACGGTGTTGTGGCGTAGTGGTGTTATCCTCTGACTCTGCAGCCAGAGGCAGAGTTGTTTTGATACCTGGCAGGGCCCCATCACTGGGGTGTCAAAACAAGGGGCTGCAGACTTTATTATGTCTGCTTTATCTCTGTAATTCCAGCGCTTGGCACTAAAAACGGCAGCTTCACCTTATATTTAGCCCCCTGTTAAGCCAACTTCTCTTAGGCTGAGGTAATAAAGCCCAACTTTTATGGTGCCTAACTTATTTAATTCCAGCAAAACACAGAACATATAACCCAGGCTGTACCGCTTGACTCAAACTTTTAAATGTACCAGGGGATTTGCTTACATTGCTTTTTCAATCAATATCAATGGCCAATCTAGTTTAGCATGACAACAATGCTATGCAGCGACATGTTTTTGCCCAACAATACAAATTGCACATCAATTATTAATTACAATCAATTAATCTTTAAAAGTTAGCTTATTAATACATTAATGAAAAGCTAATTTAGGCCAACAAAAAAGTTACAACATATATGTATAGTATTACATAGTTCAAGTAGTAGATAAAATAGTAAATACAGTAAATATGGTGTATAAAATGAAATATTTCAGTATAAAAAGCATAGAAAGTTGAAATCAAATCAAGCCTAAGTTTGGGATAAAAGCTTCACATAATTTGCAGTGGTTTCTCCAGCCCCAATTTGATTTTGGTTTTAAACTCACTAAGAGATGTAGAATTTTTGACAAATTGTGGAACAGAGCTCCTTCCACAATTTATCAAAGACAAAGGGAGGGCTTTAAACCCAAGGCTAATGTGCTTCCCTCTGAGCCAAAATTTTAGATAAGGGACTGGTCATTAACTATCTGCTAGGGTGGGCTGGAGGGAATATGGCTGGGCCACGAAATATATTCCAAAGAATAGGGTGGGCTATCACATAATTTCTGCAGTTTTGTGTGGGCCTTGAGGCAAATATATTGATTTGTTTGGCGAAAAAGCAAGATTATATCTTCTTTGTAATATGATTCTCACAGAGTGTTTGATTAGGACAATTTTTAAATGTTTGCTCAAAATATGAACAATGACACTGATGATGACACGCTGTTTCAAAGAGAACTTTATATACCTCCGTTGGCAATGAAGTTTCTTCTACAAAGAATAGGTTGTCACTTCATTTTCTAGTGACACGTCTTGATACAACTAATGGCATAAGGATGGGCCATGAAAAACATTCGTACATGGCTGATGGGCCACAGAAACTTTGTTTCTTTCATGTTGGGCCACCAAAGTCATCAAGAAAATCTCAATTTTCCCCCTGGCCCACCCTAGGAGATACTTTATGACAGGTCCCTAAATGCCCCCTCTTTATTAAGGCTCCCCCCCACTTAAATGAAATTCCAAAGGTTACCAAAGATTTTTCCTTTATTTAGCTAAACAATTTTTGTGTTTTGATATGGTTTGGGATAAAACTGTGTTAAATTTATATATTTGACTCATGAAATTGTATGTTGAATCAGCAAAAACGGGGCAAAAGAAGTGAAAAAGCTATAAGTAAGTAAGTAAGTAATTAAGTAAGTATAATTGCCATTTAATTGAAATTACAATTTATGATCAAAGAAAAGAAAAAAGAAAGTGAAAACAAAATTTACAGGCAAAAAGCTAAATGATAAATTTAAAATACCCCAGGTTAAAAATGGCAGGGATGGCATTAAAATGGTCAATGCGACCTTGTTTCCATAATGGTCCCTGTTGAGGTAGAATCAAAGAAATGTGATCCGAAAAAAGGTTTTTTGTGCAAGACGGAGAAATTCCAAAAAAGGTCCTTAGTAGAAGACATATATGTCATCTTCCTCTTTTTGTATATTCTGGAAGAAGTTCGCTTTGATCTTATGTTTAAATGTTTTAATATTGTTAGTTGTTTTAAACTCTGATGGAAGACTATTCCATATTTTGGGTCCTAGATAAGAATCATATGTAGCCATGTCAAATGATTTGTGTGAAAAAGCTTCCTCTCTTTTTTTTAAGCCTTTCCCCCTCCAGATTGTCTGAAATTAAGTAAGCTCCCTGGGAGCTTCAGAGCCTTCATGTTGTATTTGTACTGATTTTCTATTTTTTTCTTTATACACAATCTAAAAATTTGCAACTTAACAAAACATATTTACATCAATGATACCATTGGGAGCATGATAGGCATGGCTACCCTCAATGATCTTTAACAAAAACATTACAGATACTAAAGGCTATACCAAAGTTCTAGTTCCTTCATAGGGAGAAACAGATTGCAGAGATTAGATAACACTTTTGCCGGATCAAAATTTAAAGTTGATAAGTTTTGGTATAGTCTTTAGTAACATAGATATATTTACAATACATTTATGATGATATAACAATATTAAAGATTAATAGAGAAAGATGAGATAAAAAGATTAATGTCCCTAGGTTTGCGTTAGTGGTGCTATAAAAACGCTCTGATGAGTGAATGAATTTTAGCATTGATTCCAAAGTTTGTCTGTTTTGGTCATAAGTAAAACTTTTATCACCATACAACATTATTTGCTCAAGGGTTTGTTTTATTTTCTATTTTCAGGTGATCAATCCAGCAAAAAACCCATTGCAGATGTTTTACGAATATTATGGGCACTTAGAATTCATTGAAGAAGATGTTAGTGACAGAACAGGTACTCGCTTCTTTGTCGGTATTGACATTGATGGTAAAGTATTCACAGCGCAAGCCGCTTCTAAAAAGAAAGCTAAGAAGAAGCTTGTGTTGAAAGTCTTTGAAGAAGTGAATGAAATCCCATTGGATTCTTGGACATCTATTACTGATGAATTCAAGGCTGAGTTCAAAGCTGAAAATGAGTTTGAAGACCCCAGTAGGTTCTCTGAGGGAGCACCTGGATTCAGAGGTTTTGAGGAAGTTACTGAAAGCCCAAAGAAAGTTCCTGACATTCAAGATATTGGGAAGAAGAACCCTGTCAGCATTCTGTATGAGTTGCACCAAGGATTGGAATTTTTGTTCTCTGAGCAAAAGCTATCTGGTAACCAAACGCAGTTTTCGTGCTTTGTGACAATTGGTGACAAGACGTTTGATGGCGTTGGTCAATCAAAGAAAACAGCCAAGATTGCTGCTGCAACAAAAGCTCTTGAGATTCTCTACAACATCACAAATTTCAACATGGAGGTTGAAACAAATACAGGCAATCAGAACCAAACAGATATTGATACAGAATTTGCAGACAAAATTGTTCAAGCGGTAACAAGAAAATTCAACCAAGTCTTCCAGTCAGAAGTGCCTTACAAAGTTCTTGCGGGGATAGCAATGGCGAAAGAAGTCAATGGCAAAATGATGGATGCTTTTGAAGTTTTGAGTATTGGCACTGGAACTAAATGCATTGGTGGTGAAAGCATCAATAATTCAGGTCAAGTTTTGAATGACTGCCATGCAGAAATCATTGCTTGCCGTGGTCTCAGACAGTTCTTCTTTGACCAGCTTCAATTGGCAATGACTGGTAAGGAGAGTTGCTTGGAGAGAAAGCCAAAAGCACCATTATTTCAACTGAAGTCAAGCCTGCATCTCTATTTGTATATCAACACAGCACCATGTGGTGATGGCCGAGTGTACAATAATGCACCAGTTGCTTCAAACAATAAGACAATTGGCATGCTGAGAACTAAGATTGAAAATGGCCAAGGTATGTTGATGATTTTTTACTTCAAAGGCATACAACAAGAACAAGGACAGATTTTGTAAGATGAAAGCATCAGTTGACTTGATGGACACTGCAATTCAAAGTTAGTAGTGATTGCAGACCATGGAAATTCTCTCAACCGGATATTCAAAGCAAACAAAGGTGCAACAGTTGCCCTAAATAAAATTAATAGGACAAACTGACACCTTACGTACTTGAAAGGTTAGGGTTAGGGTTTTCACATTTTCTGATAGATTTCTTACAAATTTCCAGGGCAGAGCACAATTTTGTCTGAAGAAACTCGAGCACAGGGTATTATTTAAGAATGTTTTACTCTGGGACAGGGTATCATTTTCAGGAATGTGACTCTGGGTAGCTTTTGAGATTTTCTAGCGACACCTCCCCACATGTTTTCAGACCAAAAATCCTCCTGGGGTGGCATTCAATCATTGTTTTGGCGAGAGAAGGAGGAAGGAACAGCTTTTCTGATATCCTGTGGAAGTGAAACAATACAGTGGGAATGGATGCAATTTTGATCGTAGTATACGCTTTTGTTAAAGGAACTAAGAATTTTGGCCAGTACCAAAAGTTTTTTAAACTATCAGATCTTTGCCATCCTGAAAATTTCAAGACAAGGTTGTTTTGAAGCTTTGCAATGTTCACACACAGATACTTTCCGAGAAATACAATACAGAAAAAAGAGAGAATAAAGTTAAAATATTCTGGAGTTCCGTAATTTTTGGTCATTTGAGAGTCTGAGTTTCTTGTAAGCAGTTTCTTATAAAGAAATACATACAGGCCACATTAATGGCACATAAGCAGCATCAACGGCCCGCGTTGATTGCTGCTCTTTTATTACTTTATGTTTTCAGAAGTCTTTTCATTTATTTTATTGTTATGTCTTTCATTAATTGATCTATTTCTCCCCATGACAGGAATAGCTTAAACCTTCCAGCACTTTACCAATCAGTCATGGCAGCAACTTCCTCTTCTTCTAAGTGGTTATCTTCTAAGTTATGTTGCTTTCAGGGCTGATTTGTGAAGGCTGCAATACATTGAAACTCAAGAGCAGTTTAGATCAGCATACTCTGCCAATGAATTCTTGCTTTAAAGGACAAGTCTGGGGTTGATAAAATCATTGTTAAAAAGCGACCTTACCAACTGCTGAACACCAGTTGTGAGTTCTTTCCAAGTTTTGATGCCTCCAACTTTCATAAATTAGTTAATGAATCTTCGTAAGTTAGGCCAAATATCGTCGCCATTTTGTATTTTGTACTAGTTCGCGAAGGCGCGGTACGGAGGCTAGCAATGTGAGTGGTATAATATCAACTCATTTGGCAGCCTCGTTCAGGTCAACGTAAATTGACGTCATAGAAAATGACGTCATTTCGTACTTCGTAGCAGATTGAAATATGTAGTTTTGCAGATTAAAAGAGAGAAAAATTGAAAAAAGTACTACACACCATTCACAACAGTGTGACCTCTTGAATGGTCAACAATTATACCAACCCTGGACTCTTCTTTTAAATCAGGTTTATGCTTTCAACTAAACCATAAGGCTAGTACAAGGCTGATGATAAGAGAAACTATTACTGTTTGTTTTTGACATGGAATGCATAACTGTAACCTTTCAGGTAGTGATTAAGAAACCACGTTTACCACGTCCGTTCGTCACAATTACCAAAACAAACTTATGCATCATTCGACGCAGAAATAAACGGAGACTATCTTAAGAAAATATCCATGTAATGTTTACAACTCATTGGTTTATGTTGAATTTGAATATATACTAAATTAACTTAGGATGACTTTTTTCGAAATACAAACACTAATGTTATAAAGTTAGATCGATCGAACAGAAAGAACATACAAGCTTGCCAGTCCCTTACCAAATATCCGAAACAAAATGCTTTAAAAGCTTTATATACTCCCTCTCTATTATGCCCCATTTCAGCAAGCCCCTACCTTCTAAGCCAAAGTTGTTGATACGCTCCCTCTCTATCAAGAAGGATTGCCAGTTATTCAATTAGACTAGTCGGCTCTTGAATTTTGATATGGTTTGGAATAGTGCCATTAATTTTACGCCCCTCTAAAGTAAAGAGATAGTTGATATTTGAGATGGATTTGTTGATTCCGCAAAACATGGTAGAAAAGAACTGAACAGACATCATTTATCACTTGACTTTTTGGATAGGCCCCTTCTCTGATAACACCCTCCCTCTTAATAAGCCCCCTTTTGTAGTCTCCAAACTGGAATAAGTCCCCCAAGGGCTTAATAGAGTGTTTCCATGTTTGATTAATCTTTGAAAAATAACCATAACATGAACAGGGAAGATAGCCTTGTCCCTAAAATTTGAAATAATTTTAGAGACCAGAATCTTCAAATCCGTTGAAAATTCATTGAGTTAGGAGCTTAAAAAGATCAACAGTATGCGACAGCTGAAGCTATAAACCCCTAGATTGCTTGTTATGCCAAGGACCGCGGAGCGATCCAAAAAGTGGATAGGCTAGGACGCGAGCGCTAAGCGAGTGTAATTCGGGGGTCAGGGGGCGCAGCCTGCAGAAAAATTGCTGGAAAACGCCCTTTTCTTAATAACATGAAGAAACTATTACCATCATAGTGAGTACTTTCAAGTATTCAATTCAATCTGCAAAATCATTGGATATCAATGCCGCCAATGCTTTGAGGAGAAGCAATTCGAACTGTTCGTACGCTTTGAAATTTGGCTGATTGAATCGTAGATCTATAAAGTGAACTACAAAATCAAGAACTTCAATATATATATGTATATATTGCTTTGGTTTTTCCTTTAACGATTCCAGTTTCAGCTTCTCTTTTGGCCGACTAAGTACTGATTATTTTCAAAACTTTGCCAACAAAAATAAAGCCATTCCATTTGTTGCCAAAAAGTGGATGGGCTATAGCCCACCCAGCCTACCCTGCTCCGTGGTCCCTGTATGCAAAAAAACTCCAGGATCGAGGTAAAAAATGTTATGCATTGTCATGCCTGTCGTTAACATCAGAGCTTCCAAAAAATACTTCGAAAGCAATCTAATTCTCCGAATATTGATAAGGACTGAAAGTGATTGAGCTTGATTTTTCCCACTTTTTCAGAAAACACAGGAAAGGCCTTTTTTAGCATCCATTCTCGTTATCAAATTTTTACGGCACTTTCTCAAATCGATCCATAGGACATCAGCCCATATCAGTGTGTGTCTGAGCCTAACTGGTTGCCAGATGATAGATTTTGGTAATGTGGGTAACGCGTAGTTGAAAGCAAACAAGGGAGATTTCCTTATCAGAGTGTGCTTGTCTGAGCTGCTTCGTAGTCTCAAAGTAGTTAAGCATTTGTGGCTCATATAAGTGTGGATTGCGACCACAAAGCGAGTTCAACGAAAGGACTTCTCAAGGTAAACAATAAATCAAGTTTTCTAAAAGAAACGTTAACCTAACATTTAACTAAAGCGTAAATTTCTCGCATGACAGATAGCGAAATTAGTGATGACCTTCTAAGTAGACTTGACTGGGGGGGGGGTCACTGGGGGTATGCAATTCCGCATTTCCGCAATTTTCCTTCCCTATTTCTGCAAATCCGAATACAGAAATTGACTATTTCCGCTGTTTATTGGGCCTGTGAGCACAGTTTTCCTGCTTCATATTAAACACAAAACTATCAACGAAAGCATTTCTTTTCTATTATGCATGTTCCCTTACATGCAAGCAGTTTTGCTGTCGTCATAGGTTTTCTTTTCGCTCGAAAATTTTGTTTCAGTGGTTGTTGTTGTGGTAGTTGTCTTCAGGTCTTCGTTATATGTTGTGCTTTCGTTTGTTGTAGTGCCTTTAAATTGCACAATATTTTCAACGGAATTAGCATCAAACCAGGTATGTTTTAGCAAATAACATTAATTTTGCAGAAATATCCGCATTCGGCAAAATGCAGCCAATATCTGCAATCCGCAGATTTGATGACTGATTTCCGCATTTCCGCACCCAGGATAGGCCGATATCCGCTATCCGCAAAACCCCAGTGACCCCCTGACTAGTTTTTAGTGACAGGCCCGTCGGAAGCGAGGGGAACTGATATGCTAAAGTCTATCCCCGTTATTCTTGAAGAGTCTTTTGAAGCCTGGCTTATCGAAAGGAAGATCTAAACTCATCCATATCCGAAGAAATTACTAGAATTCATTAGGCTGTAACCTCTGATGGTGTGCAGTTGAAAAATGATGCATAGCCTTGTGAAATGGTAGTCCTATTTAAAATTTTCCCAGGAAAGGACCCCATCTATCGAAATCCTTTGCTTCTTTTAGTGGCAAATTCTTAAAAATGGGGCACTCACCAACAATCTGAAGGGCGTGGCCATGAAAGGTATTTTTCGGGAGAATGCCAGACCCCTATTTATGCTCCCTCCACTCGCATTTAGTTTCAGGCCCCAAAAAACAAATTCTTTTCGACGTACCTAGATTAGATTATTTCAGCCGAATATTGGCTTACCATCCAGCCATTACTGTTCGCCGTTGAGTTGGATCGGAAGAAATGAGTCTAGTAGGAAATATAACCATATAAAAGTTACCCAGGCACCTCAAATTCCAGTCAATCAGGTACCAGCATTTTCTGTTGACGTAGAACAGTTTCCCAAATATGGTTTGACACATGGCTATGCCTATTGTCTTTGGTACATGCCTAGATTCCACTTGCATAGAGTAGTTCTTGTAACCATCAACAAGTCTCTCTCAAAGCGTTGAATTGGCGGTTTTTGTAGGCCATATAACACCGATTTTCCTGAGTTGTTTTTAAAATGAAATCTTATTTTGAAAATGGACTTGCAGAGAAATACACAAAGCATTCATTCGCTATAAGGTTACAAAAGATGCCGATGGATTTCCAAGAGTACCTTTGTTCCGAATTCAATCCATCCTTCAAAATTTATGCAGAAAACAACTGACACGTTCCTGACACAATTTAGATCGCCTAGGTTACAGGTTTTTTTTGCTGTAAGTGACCCAACTTTCTGCAAACCGTTGAGAGAGAGGTGATAGAAATCAATCACTTTAGCCGATTTTTTCTGGTTGCCAATGGCTGGAAACCTCCAAAGCCTCATTTTCACGAACCAATCAGACGGCGAATAAGCGAAGAAGACAATAAACATGTGAAAGTTTTCCCAAGTTTTACCTACCTCCACAGAACGCAGCCAGGACAAATAGCTGCTGGAAATTTCCCGAATTTTTTTTGAAGAAGTCTCCTAGCCAGATGTTTGGGTGTTCAGGTTTGGATGCCAGTTTAGATGTCTGATGGTTTCCCGGAGTTATGGCCTCTCCAAAGGCGATGAGGCACTGAGCTTTAAGGACGAGAGACCATAGTATTAACCAGCAATAGCTGTCGCTAACTAATGCCCCCGCTTCATCGCTTCAGCGGAAGCAAGAAACGTAATAGAACAGAAAATTCAGAAAGAAAATAGGCAAGGCATGCAGTCACTATTTGCGTTGGGAATGAAGGAGCACTCCGGGTTCTGGCCCCCTTCAAAACTTGAATAATCGCAGTATTTGTTGATAGGGAACTTCCTATAAAAATTCAACTCTCACATTGCCAGAAACCCAAGTATTGTGTAATTACAATTTGAGAAACTATTAATTCTGAGAAATGAAATCTTTAAAATAGCCCCCCCCCCATTTTCACCTGCTTCCTGAATCACATAAGGAGGCACTACAGCTATGTGTAAACATTGAAACGACTGCTAGAAACTTTGTTTTGAAATATTCACGAGGCCATAGGCAGCACAAAATACTCTCGCGTTGAGGGATGCCAAGCTCCTTGTTTGACTCAACAAGGAATACTCAGAATTTTGGCCCAGTTTAACCTACCTGCTTAAACACTGACTCTGGCTTTGCAAACCGGGTGTTTATAAACGAAGATTGAAGACCGAAGACCGAAGATAGAAAATGAAGACGAAGACGCCTACAACCTTAATTCAATACAGAGAAGATTTTTAACATCCAGTGCAAATAGACCTTTCTATGGCTATTTATTTGATGAACAATCGTAAATCAAGCAAATTAAATGCTAAAGTTTTTGGTCTTCGTTTTACAGAATGACTCACTCAATCTGCAAAACGAAGACAGACTCCAAAATGCTACGAAAGTGTTTAAGTTCAACCAAGATGGTAAACAGTCGCCGTGTTTCTTCAAATAGGCACAAGGAAACACTTATTGCACTGCACGGACCATAAAATGATCATTTGGAACATTTATTCGTTTTGCAGAATAACCCCCTCGATTTGCAAAACGAAGACAGACTTCAAATACAGATTGAAAGGGGACGACTGCAGTACAAAGGGGACGACTGCACTTTAGCGGACCAGCTTTATGTCATGTCTCTCAGGAACTAACCCTAACCTAACCCTATTAATCCTAACTTAACCCTATCTTACCCTAACTGATCCTAAGTAACCCTAACTAACCCTACACTAATCCTAACTAACCCTAAATAACCTTAACTAACCCTAACTAACCCTAACTAACCCTAACTAACCCTAACTAACCCTAACTTACCCTAAAGCCCCATTTCCAAAACCTAACTCTGACCCTAACCCTTACTCCATGACACATAGTCTGCCGATTTTTAAAGCTGATCCGCTAAAGTTCAGACTAGCCGATTAAAGACATATTCCAAATGAACATTGTGCGGTCCAGGCAGTGCAATAATTGTTTCCTGGTGGCTATTTGAAGAAACGCAACAACTTTTTACCATCTGGGTAACACTTTTGCAGCATTTTGGAGTCTGTCTTCATTTTGCAGATTGAATCGGTCATTCTGTAAAACGAAGACCAAAAACTTTAGCATTTAATTTGCTTAATTTACGATTGTTCATCAAATAAATAGCCATAGAAAGGTCTATTTGCACTGGATGTTAAAGAGAAAGGTGAAGGTGAAGTTGTGTTTTTCAGCGCCAAGCGCTGGGATCGCAGAAATAGAGCAGACCGAATCGAGTCCGCGACCCCTTGTCATGACGCTCAAGTGGTGGGGCTCTACCGGGACTCGAACCCATTCCGCCTGACTATTCTGGCTGCAATGTCAGAGGATTACACCACGGCGCCACAACACCTTCAAAGGTCTATTTGCACTGGATGTTAAGAATCTACTCTGTATTGAATTATGGTTGTATGCGTATTCGTCTTCGTTTTTTATCTTCGGTCTTCGGTCTTCGGTCTTCGGTCTTCCTTTTATAAACACCCTTTGCAAACCTAGGCCAAGTTCCTGGGCTTTCTCGTGGAAGCCTGCATGGTAAACAAATCCCCAATCAAATGTCAAAGTCTTCACACATGAATAAATTCAAACAATGAAATCTTGAAATCTGTCTACCAATGCAAGAAAGCGGAAGTCTAGTGAAGACTCAAACAGTGGCAATGTTTGTTGATCAGGACAGTATCAATTGTCATCGATTGTCATTGAGCACTGGATGAAGAACAAAGCTGTGATTTGTTGAACGTCACAATAGAGAACTGATGGAAAATTTTGTTCACTCATTTTCATATTGATCTTTCATATAGGCATAGTTTCCCGCGTGGCAGACTGCCAACCCACATAGAACTTTATGTCGCGAATCCGCGCGGGCAACAATAGTGATTGTGGTAAGAACGATCCCAAAATGCGAATTATCTGCGTTTCCAATAGTTCTTGCCATAGTCCTTCCACTGCAGTTTCTTTTGTTCAAGATTCAATGCCCCTGCGATGTCTATGTGAAGTGAAACAATTTGCTGAGGTTTGTTTACGCATTTCAAGTCATATGGTTATACTCTTGGAAAATTTCTGTATTGTACTACTTTTTGCATTCATGGCTGAAGTTTTCTTGGTGCGAAATAAGTTAAAGGAAAGAATTGAAAGAAGGTTTTATGAAGAGGGTTTATCACCTGACTTGAAATGGCATAAACAAGCCTCGACAAGGTTCTGCCGACTTTGTCTATTGGAAGCCCTATATCTCCACAAAATCATGAAGTATTTAAACCGGCATCCAAATCTGCATACCCAAACATCTTGAGAGGTCCTACAAAGAGATACTTCTCATTTCAAACTTTAATTAAAAATTGACGAGATTAGATTTTGAGTGGAAGTTTGAATCACTGCGTATTAGGTCTCGTGCAAAACGGTTTGAACTTTTTGAATAATGGAGGCATTCAGTCGAAGTTGTGTGTGACAAGAAAAACGTAGGAAAAGTAACATTATAAAGCTTTTCAACCAACTTGGTGGAAAAAACTGCACAATGGATAAGAGCACGGTTTTGATTACAATATAGGACACATCAGAGATGCACTATACATAACTTTGATTAAGCAGCCTCGTTTTTTAAATTTGTCAAAATCTCTTCCTGTTGCTCATATGAAAATTGTAATGCCCATATTCGGATTTAGCACCCAAACTTTAGTCTCCTTACGTGCTTTGAACTGCTGGCAACTGTGATGTTGATTTTATGACCATGAAAAGTTCAAAGATTTATAAGGGATTGACTGTGACAAATCGTACTGGGTGGAACTTTGCACCCTGGGTCATTTTGCACGGTCAAATCCCGTATAGATTTTCAAACTTTAAATCGTCATAAGATTAATACGACGACTGCTAGCAACATGAAAACTTGTGGTCGGATTAAAGTTTGGGTGCTAAATCTGAATTTGGCCTCTAAAATTTCATGTGACAGAATCTTGAATAATTTCCAAAACGAGGCTGTTAATAGATGTGGTGTATTGCGCTTGCTAACACTATTGTCTCTCTTTTAGGCACAGTACCGGTTCCCGCTAGCAATACGCAAACAACAGATGGGATCCTAGCAGGCGAGCGTTTGTTGACAATGTCATGTAGTGATAAATTGATGAAATGGAATGTACTTGGTTTGCAAGGCTCTCTTTTGACACATTTCATGAAGCCAGTTTATCTCAAAGGAATTATCATCGGTGAACAGTACAATTATGAACATCTTTCAAGATCATTGGTTTCAAGGATAACTGGAATAACAAGTAAGGAAGTTGTCATTTTAAATGCTGCTGGCAAGGGCTGGAGAATTTTGATACCCATGACCCCCCCCCGGGGGGGGCTAACTTCCATATACCGAGTGAGTTCCCACTTTTGAAAATTCATAGCATCAAGATTACTTCATAGATTTGAATGATTCAAGTTTTATTCAAAAGCCAAAAAATCGAAGCATTTTTGTGATTTTTGTCGCTGTCTCAGGCGCACTAGAAATTTAGGTAAATTCAATTTTACAAGAATTTCGTCCTTGCAAAATGACTGAAAAATGGCCTAAAACATTGATCAAATCATAATAGACTCCTCG
Source organism: Aurelia sp. 4 Dawson et al 2005 (assembly GCA_964019985.1). Lineage (NCBI taxonomy): Eukaryota > Metazoa > Cnidaria > Scyphozoa > Semaeostomeae > Ulmaridae > Aurelia > Aurelia sp. 4 Dawson et al 2005. Next base: position 40,454,910 of record OZ026492.1, on the reverse strand, counting down.
CACGAATAAATTAAGAAAAAGCAATTCTTGATATCCTCTGTGCTTTTATTGCTATGGGACTGAAAATCTTTTAGTATTTGTTTGATAATTGATGTCGTATAACTCTTGAGAGAGGTCATTGTTTTGTGTAAGGAGAGTCCTTACACTTTGATCGATGTTTTAGGCCCCTTTTCAGCCATTTTGCAACCATTAAATTTTTATTGAATTTACCAATACTTTTAGTGCTGGTAAAACAGTGAGGAAGATCACAAAATTACTTTGATCTTTCGGCTTTTTATTGAAATTGAATCATTCAAATCTGTGCAGTAATCATGGTGCTATGAATTTTTAAAAGTGGGAACTTTTCTCTGGCTCACCCGGTATGGAGCAACGGGTACGTGCCACCCGTAAGGATGGGTTTAGAACCTCGAAAATCCTTAAATATGGGTGTCAGAATTTAAATTTTCCACTAGAAATGGGTGCCTCTTTGACTTGCAACGAAAAAGATTGCCGAGTTTAGTATTTGCAACGTTGGACTTTTATCTTTATAACTATGAAACGTGGTTGGTTGCAACTTTACTGTCATATTGTAAATTTAAAGTGACATGAAACTTGATTTCTGAGATCTTCAACAGGCTATGTCTCACAATAATACATAAAAAATGGGTATGGAAATTGACCAAAACTCCTTAAATAAGGTTCTTCCTCTAAAATGCTGGGCGGCACGTCCCCGTCATACCAAGACTCGAGTTACCCACCCCCCCCAGGACCAATGGGAAAATTTCTTACCATATTTACTTAGCATCGGAGTGACTCAAAGCACGACCCAACAGCGATGGAATTAAGCAAACACTTTCATGATAGTAAATCGTGTAGCTTTGATAGGGACTTACGGGTACACGTCTTGGAAAATGTTGAAGGGGGCATTGATGCCCTCTTGCACAGAGAGAGTCAGTGGATGTCCATGCTTGGAACTCATGAACCAATGGACCTAAACAGTAGTTGTAATGAACTAGGACGGATTCATTGTAAATTATTTAGCAAAACGAACTAAAAGTGTATTTCATAACGCCACATCATTAGAAACTTAAATTCTACAAATCAGCAGAACGTTTAACCCTTCTTTTATAATAGAACGTTACATTCTCTCGTTGAACGTTTATTAACTATTCGATTGAAAGAACACTTGCATTTAGTGACTGAAGAAGATCTACGTAAGATCGAAAATTTTCACACAAGCAGTCTTGTTTTTATTCGTTGTTAACTATTAGCAAGCAAGGCATCTCGATCAGTTCTTTCTCCATATTTACTAAGCTTAATGATATTTGACAATTTCAAAATAGCAAGGACTTGTAACTTCTCTAGAATGAACTATGTTATTTTATATCCTGTTAAAATATATTCCAAAACGTTCACACCCTATCTTGTATTTCGCTAGAATATTTCATGCCCAAATAAAATAAGGATACCTTTTCTTTGTCGATTTTCATGTATTGGAAATAATCCTAATTGATCGTTGATCCAGAATTCCGATGCAATGCGATGAAATACAGTGAAATGCGACGGGTGAAAATCATCCTTATAGAAAATCGAAAGAAAAGCGATTGTCCTCTATCCTTCAAACGTCAAACGAAAAATCGAGCGTCGCTTCCCATATCAGGATAGTCGAGATTTGATTGATTTCGCCCAAAAAACGGTGCACTTGGCTTAAGTGGTCTCTGTTTCGAAGCTGTATTGTCATTAGTCAAAGTTTAAAGCCATAACCATTATTTAATTCAGTGTGGAAAATGAGGCACGTGTAATCAGTCTAGTGACAGTGCATCATAAAAAGTCTGCTCCAAAAACAGACAAAGTTAGATATCAACAGTCTCCAATTGCTGAAAAGATGGCATCGAGAGGCATCTTCCCAGAATCATTTGCACCTTAATAAAGATTGCAGTAGAATTATAACTGATTCAACATGACAGCATAAGGAAGTCTTTTGCTTTCTGCTTCTGAGACCCTCTCTAGTTTTTAAAAATCGGTCTTTTTGTAGGTTACCGATGGAGTCTATAAAAAGGCCCGACGTTTGAAACAGTACTGCTACCTGAATGTCAAGGAAATGACATTGAGAGCTGCCTTGTTTTATTTCCGATATGTCCAGTTGGGTTCAGTAATTTACCTGGCTTTAATCGGCCATTCTTTTCCATCGATATGGGAGATTTTGTGCAGACGGCCCCTTTCCAAATCGTGCACCAAAAGAGTGAAAAGAACGAGCAACATTTCCCTTTGTTTTCCTTCCTAGCAATAATGACACATGTACCCGGTGAGCCAGAAAAGAAGTTCTCACTTTTAAAAATTCTTAGCTCAAAGACTACTTCACAGACTTGTAGGAAAATTTCATGGTTGCAAAATGACTGGAAAAGGCCGAAAAAATTTGATCAACTTGAAAGGCCTCTCCTTGCAAACAACAATGCGCAGTGGGCGTTTCATCTCTCTAAAGAATTGTGAAACATCAAATTTCCAAACAGATATCCAAGATTTTCAGTCCCATGGTAATAAGTGGGCGGTGGATATCTCTCACCCGAGAACAACTGCTTTTTCTTTATTGATCTATGCGTGGTGTCCTTTATGATTTCATCAATGTCTTAGGCCCCTTTTCAGTAATTTTTCAACCATGAAATTTTTATAAATGTGAATGTAACTATTTTTCCAGTGCTCGTGAGACAGCGAGGAAAATCTCAAAAATTCTTTGATCTTTTTTTGGCTTTTTACTTGAAATTGAATAATTCAGATATGTGAAGTAAGTACTCCTGATGCCATGAATTTTCAAAAGTGGGAACTTTTTTTCTGGCTCACCTGGTATTCATGTATTTTGTCATCTTGAGAGAATGGATTCTCACTGATTCATTCTAGGAACAAGACTTTTCATTCCCAAGAGGATAGCACGTGCAAAAGCTTGCTGAAGCCCTTGCTGTAAGGCAAGCATACCATGGAAACTTGCTCCTGATTTTAACACGTTTTTCAGGGTTTCTCCAGGAGATTTTTTTAGAATATCCCTTGCATGGTGTGAACGAAGTGATTGATTTCAGCCAGAGAAATTCTAAAAGTAATTGAATGTGTAAGTCATCCTAAAAGCCGGCCTCACACGGCGAGGAAAATGCTCAGCAAAGTGGCATGAACGTCGTTTTGTTCAGGAAAATTCTCGCTGTGTGCGGATGATTTTTGCTGAAGAAATACTGATTTGTATAGCTGAGGAAAATATCTATCATGTTTAATAATTTCTGCCATTCGTGCCAAAATTCTCACCGTCTGCGGTGTCATTGAGAATTTTGCTCACTGCCTTGGGTGCACACGTGTTCATGTTGCCATGGTATCGACCACAGGTCACAGCAAGATGGCGGCTGAAAGTGTGAACACGTGTGGACCAAAAGCAGTGAGCAAAATTCTCAGTGACACCGCAGATGGTGAGAATGTTGGCACGAATGGCAGAAATTATCAAACATGATAGATATTTTCCTCAGCTGCACAAATGAGTATTTCTTCAGCAAAAATCATCCGCACACGGCGAGAATTTTGCTGAGCAAAATGACATTCATGCCACTTTGCTAAGCATTTTCCTCTCCGTGTGCGGCGGGCTTTAGGAAGCAGTAACCTTTCAAGTGCCGAGCCTTGTGTTACTCTACCGGTATAACGCCCATTAAACTTTCTTCAAGACTGATTGCAAAGATGATTGTCCTTGACTACTGTTTAATGTTCCTGGTGAATAACATTTATTTTATTTTGCTCACTGCCAGACGTTCCTCAGCCCTACTCAATCGTGAAACCAGAATTTGGCAAACCCACCAAGACAGATGGGAGAGATACCTCCAAAGCTACGAACAGCAGTTACAATTGGTATTTTTTTAATTCATTTTTATGTACGAAAATGAGTGCGTAAGATGTCACGCGCCAACTAACGCACGAACCAAGAACGCATGGTGAGTGCTTGCTAAGAATGCCAAGAATGTAGTCAGTTGCCAGCTGTGGCGTACTGCGCCTCCGCGTCATTATATCACTGCAGTTGGTGAACCTTTTTTGGCAAGTCACCCACCACGCAAAAAAACCATATACATTATTTATTTTTGATTTGTGTCCAGTTTCAAACCAAAAACTGATCATTGTGGATTTAACAGCAATTTATGTACAAACGGCCAGCTAATTGTATTGCATTTACCAGTTCACAAATTGAAGACGTTGGCTTTTGGTTTACCTCTTATTCATTTAGAATTTTTCTGTTCCGAGGCAAAAGTTACAGTTGGCACATTGTGCCAGAGTACAGGCTTTTATTTCTTCATTGGATGATCTGCTAGTATTATCGGACAACAAACTTAGTAACATTTTTAAATCACAACGAGGAACAGTAGAACCTCTATATAACGGACACTTATATGTCCAATTTTATTGTCGGTATGGAGGTCTGATCTTTTGTCATACTGTATTTAGGACAAAGAAGCAGGGGCAAATTTTGCCAACAGCTTCGCACGTCGAAAGTCGTAGCTATCGGGAAAACTATAGGGAAACTACCCCCTCCCCTCAACTTTTGGTCGCCGCGAAAATATACTTCCGAAGAATTTTTAGAAATTTTAAATCTGTGTTGTGAGATAAATTTCCTAACCAGGGTGGGTTGCTTGCCCACTTGTCTGCTGTACCTGGCTTTTGTGAAATGATTTCTTGAAACTTCGTCATGTCACGGACCTGTCGTTTCATTTGAAGGAGCTGAAGTCCAGCGCAAGATATCTAATCTTTGCCTTTAGGAATGACAAAGTGGGACTTTTAACCCTTTCACCCCGGGAAGGGCTATATGGCCCAACAGTATTCATTAAGAACTGCGAATTTTGTAGGGGGTAAAGCGTTCAGAATTTTAATTGCTTTGAAAGGTTATGCACATTGCATTTATCTATTGCTTACTGTATCACTGATCGTGATACCCCCTGGAAAACGACACTCTGCATTAGGTTTTCTTGTCAAGCTTAATTTTAGCCGGGCGTGAAAGGGTTAACATCTAAAATCAGTCCCAGACCGGAAATTGAATTTGCCATACATTTAATTTTAATTTACCCAACAGAAGTTTTTCTGCAACTTACCCTAAATGGTCGTCTATTGGCCCCGTCACTGAAATTTGTATAACAAGAAAAATCAGCATGCTAGACAAAGATATTTGTCCATCACAGGGAGGTATATGTCGTAGAGAGGTATCAGTTGATGGATTTCCACTGTACATGTTTAATGTATAGTTTTTTACAATTCTAATTATGGCCAGCCCAAAGTTCTAGATGAAAGGAAGCTGTAGGCACTACAACGGAATAAATATTCACGAAACTTTACTATACAGTTTGCAAAACAAACGGCACACACGGTTTTTAGACATAACGACTTCAGCACCGAAGAAATAGGTTTCGCGCTTCAAAGCTGCCGACCATTATGTTTTGCTCTCCTTGTTTATCTTTGTTTGCTGAGGTGCGAAGTCTATTCTTCAGAGGGTCTATTGCTTTGTCTTTTTGGAAACCTGCGTATTTTGTTGTACGAAATTTGTCCTTCCTCTTAATTGGACTCGTATCTTTCAGGTACTATGGGCAAACAACAGTGGAAATCATTAATGGCGTATCTGGTAGGACCCCCGTTGCCATGCCGTCCCGTCTTTCCAAGATGGTTTTCTACGACAAATTCTGCCAGGTAGTCAAGGTTTCTCAGATGAGACAGCCGGGGGTAACATATCATGATGCCAAAGTTGCCGCAAAGGCGTATCAAAAATGCAAGTCAGTTTTGTTCAACCACTTGGAGGCACAAGGCTACGGTAAGTGGGTTGGAAAACCTGTTGAGCAAGACACCTTTGGATAAGCAAAACGGAACATTCTTAGCATAGGCCTAAAATCTTTTAAAAGCTGGGTATGAAATTCTGTTACATTTTTATTTGAAAGAGCTTGGAAAGAGCTTGAGGGACTTTGCTATGAATATGCCTTTGAGTTTTCATGCTATCTTGATTGGTTTCAAAGTAGTGGCATTCATCATTTGAGGGTGTGACGTCATCAGCTTTCCCAATCCTAAACCAGGAGAGCGCAGGGTTTCTACCTGCCACCATACTGTAGAGTTTCCTAAATAATTGTTTCCTTGAAGATTGCTTTCTTTGATTGATTTCGGATTTATGATGATTAAAAGTTTTCTAAAAGTTTCCATTAATTCTATCAAAAGGAATGAAATGCCAGCTCTTGAAAATGATTAAGAGATGAAAACATGTCCACTGCAGATTTGCGGCTATGTGCTCTAAGCCTGGAAGGAGGGGGGAAACATGGCTTATGGAATGAGAGGGGGTCTGCCGTCCAGTTTTGAAAACGTTACCCGCTTCTAATTAGCAAAACTTGCCTTCGGACCCACTTTTATGATGAATTCCAACGGAAAACTACCCATTGTTTAGAATTTTGGAGAATTTTCAGCCAAACCTACCTTTGCTTACGAAAAGTTTGGGGAAAAGGACCCTCGTTTAGACAGTTTTGGGCCAAAAACCCGCCCATATGGACGGCACATACCCATACCGTTAAAATGTTATGGACGCCCCCCTCCACGGGCCTTAAGTTCGTTTTAAGCCAGTCAATTCAAGGAAATATATACGTGATAGAATTCTGCACCCACCTTTTTAAAGACTTGGAAAGGTTGGAGTTGTATGCTAAACTTCTGAGTATGGACTGCATTTTGCATCGCTAAGGTAATATGTTAACTCTTAAAAGCATTGTATTTGATTTAAAAGGTGTAAGATTTAAAGGAGCTCCCATGACGCCACAGAGCATAGGTTTCAAATCTTTAAAGAGCTGGGTGTAAAATTCTTTGACCTATTTCTTTGAACTGAACGGCTTCAAAGAAACTTTAGCTATTTTACAGTAAATCTGCCGTTGGACATTTCTGAAATCTTCGATATTTTCAGAATTACAGTATTTTTGTTCTTTTCTAAGATGTCATGAAACTTTTCAAAAAAACTTAAAAAACTATTGTCATTGCTCATCCTGTTGACGAAAGATCAAATATTTTCCTAGGAAACCATAGTTTATCGATGTCTACAATATGTTATCAAACAAATCTCACTCCCTCACTTATCTTGTTTATGATTTAGAACTTTGATAACGTCACATCCTAAAATTAGCTGAAATATGAAATAGGCTGTAATTTCGACAAATATTCAAGATTTCTAAAAAGTCCAACGGCAGAATCATAGAAAAGTGGCTAAAATTTCTTTCAAGCCATTCAGTTTGAAGAAATAGGTCTTTGGATTTTACATCCGGCTATTTACTCGGATTTAAAGATTTGGAACCTATGATTGTTGCAGTGTTCTGGGAAGAATATCACGCAGTCTTTTCATCTTTTTTCAAAACGAAAGTGTTATTTTGAAGGAACATCCTAGACTTATGCCTTCTCGCCCCATGTTTTTCTGCGTTCTTTGATTTGCTGATATCACTTGATCAATAGGGAGTCATAAAATCATTCTTAAAGAGTGGGGCCAATTTTTCAAAGTGGCCTGAGCAAGTGGGAGTTCTGCTAGCTCAACAAAATCGCCTCAAAATCTGATTTAAAGAGCTCGAACATTGCAAAACAAACATTAAGTACAAAGAATGAGGCTCGCTTGACCCAGAAATCGCAAAATGCATACCTTTCAAGCAATAATCTACCTCTGCAGAAGCAAAATAAATCCATCAAAGCTGCGAGAACTCAAGGCATCATCAACGGTCTTTTGTATGCAGCAACAACACCTGTCTGAGTAGCGCCTCCTGAATGGTTGAGAGTTAAATTCTAGCAGTTATGTTGGTGAGTACTGAATCACTCCACTCGGGGCTAAATTGGACCTACTCTTAAGCGTAGTATTATAATAATATTAGAGGCCCTGTTGACCAAGTGATATCAGCAAATCAAAGAACGCAGGGAGACAAGGGACTAAAAGGTTTAAGTCTAATGGAAGTTGATGTTTGGCGCGTCCCGTGTCCGTTGCTTCCCACAATATTTCAATGTTCATTTGAGTTTCGTTACAATAATGATACTATCTTCGTATAAGACTATCTTCGTAATTTACCTGAAGAAATTTATTCAAGTTTCTAGCCCGATTCGTAGCCCTATCATAATCTGATTCCGCGCACAGTCACCTAAAACTTGAAATGGATCTTCAGAATCCATTTAGCCTTTAAAGAGCCATTACCACTGAGGATCCTTTGCAGGCACATTGCCATTTAGACTGCCTGAGAATCAAGTTTGGGTCTAAACGAAAAACATAGATTCATGCCGCAGTAGTTGACCCGGCAGAAAGAATTTGATTCAGTTCTTTTTTCTGTAACTTCAGTATCTATCAGTTGAATCAGGAAATGCTCGACGTTTGAAAGGCTATTGCTCCCTGAGTATATAAGCAACGATATTTTGCAATATCTGATTAAATAGCTTATATGTTCCATTTTATTTAAAAAGTTTTCATGGCTGAAATATACCTTTTAGCTATTCTGAAAAGAATCTCAATCGAACGATACTTTGCTACATTTTGTAGAATTTCCGAACACAATAGTGATAGAAGCTCTAACGCCACTCGATCGAATCTCATGTATAAAAATGTATAAAAATAACGCTCGATCCAGACTCTTTTGTAGAATAGCTAAAAGGTCTATTGGTCACTGCGTTCAAATTTTGAAAGGAATTTTCTAAAATGTCCCTTTCTAGGAAGCCTTTAAAAATTTGCCAAAATTAGGAACAAGTTTCTATAATATGTTTACCTCACAGCGATGAGTTAAGGACGCTTTAGCACGTGCTATCATCCTTGCGGAATGAAGAATCTTCCCCCTGGTATGAATAACTTCTTCAGGGGATTCCATTCTCACAAGAGGGCGGACCGCATGAATACATCAAAGTCCTATTATTGCTAGGAAGGAGAACCAAGGGAAGTGTTGATCGTTGTTTTCATTCATTTTTGCTGGTTTTCGAAAGGGGATTCTCGCTGAAATCTCCTATCTCGACAGGAAGGTATGAACCTAACTAGACACATCGGGAATAAAACAAGATATTTTTCAATATTATTCCTTTGATGTTCAGGGAGTAGCTTTTTTTCAAACGCCGGGCCCTTTTTGACTTGCCTGCTATTTTTCTCACGTTCAGTATTAAAGTAGAGTGTGTACCCATATTTTGCGTTTAGGCCAAAATTGATTTTCAGACAATCTGAAATTGCCTGTAAAGGACTCTTGGTAACAATGGCTCTTTGAGCCATGATTCACGATTCATTGAAATTGATGCAGCATTCGTGATTGTGCGGTGCGTCAAACAACAATACTTTATTTTCACTCACCCTGTGTGCTTAAAGCCCCTGTGCTCCCCATGATCCTTTCTGGTCTGACAATGAATTTCATACTGTTTGAAAGGATTATGGCCTAGCAATCGCACGGCTGGGGAATGTCGTTTCAACTTTCAAATGAAGGTTATGAAAGTCATCGCTTTGAAGTCAAACAAAAGACATTCCCAAAAGTAATTGAATGATTAGGGAAGCTTTTCTCCTTAGAGCTATTCATTCCCCCATATTCCGTGATCGAAGTGCGTTGTTTACAGTAACTGTGATGTTTTGCTGGTTTGTTCTCATGCAAAGGATCATGGGGAGCACAGGGTCTTCAACTCTTGTTACGCCCCATTCACACTGCAAGTTAAACCAGCTTAAATTAAACTAGGTTTTCGAATAGGGCCTTCTGATTGGTCAATTCAACAAATCCAGTCATTTGACTGGTTTAAATTTAAACTGGTTTAAATAAAGCTGGTTTAACTGTGTCAGTGTGAATGCAGCATAAGATAACTTTAAAGGATTTGTCGTTCCTTAGATGTTGCATTTGCTTTTATGTACTTTAGGTATAATAGTCGCAGAGGAAGTAAATTTAGCGGAAGCTCAACCAAGGGTTTCACACAGTCTTTAACTTTGAAGGAAACAGCTTACCGCAGGTACCAACAATCGTGGTTAAAAGGCTACCTTGCAGGCGTGAAATCAGGCCTTTATGCTACCTCTTTAGAATTCTCTGTATTGATTGCGAATGTTAAAATTTGCAAAGGTTTCTTTCACGCCATTCATTTGCAAGAAATAGGTCATAGAGTTCCACACCCATTTTCTAAAGCCAGTTTTTCACACAGCGAATATTTTCACGCGAGGCAAGTTTTTTCGACGGCGAAAAGTAGAAATGGTTCGAAGTTGCTTTTTCGCAGAGAGAAAAGCAGCCAGTGAAAATGTCACACCTGAAGTAATCAAACTGCGCTTGCCTGAACTCGAAAAAATTCGCTTCGCGTGAAAAAGTTCGCCTCGTAGAAAACAGGCCGAATTATGGATTTGAAACTTGTGCTACTGTTAACCTATGTTAATTCTATGTGTCAGTGTTTCATCCAATGGAGAGTATGTACCCGTGCTATGCTTGAGACCTCTAACTTCTGCATGGGCCATTTCCTTCAGAGTTGAAATATAAGGCTTGTAGGTTGCCGTTAACATAAGAACGTTGTTATCATTATGTTGACATTAGTAAAAGTGTGTATAAAGTGCTTGTAACTGTTAGACGGAAACTAACTTTATTTGCATCGTTATAAAGTATACAGACGAAATCGGCAAAGGTTTGTTTTTCCCATTTAAAGCCATGTGACAGTACTCTTGGGCAGTTTTGGAATTAAGACTGCGTTCACACGATGCAGGAACAATTTGAAAACGGCAGGAAATTTGACTGTAAAAATTCTTTGCAAGACTTTGATATCAAAGAAATGCACGTACACCCTAAGAATCGATCAGTCTCGTTCCAAAAGCGTTTAAAAATTTTCTGTTTTCATCATTTTTGAGTGTTCACACGATGCCGTTTCCAAGATGTGCCGGTTAGAGTTCCTTTTTCAAAATCTGCTGGCAAAAAATGTGCCGTTTTCGTGTGAACGGGAGACCTATCCGTCCATGTTTTCATCGTTTCCAAAATGTGCCGGTTAGAGTTCCTTTTTCAAAATCTGCTGGCAAAAAGTGTGCCGTTTTCGTGTGAACGGGAGACCTATCCGTCCATGTTTTCATCGTTTCCAAAATGTGCCGGTTAGAGTTCCTTTTTCAAAATCTGCTGGCAAAAAGTGTGCCATTTTCGTGTGAACGGGAGACCTATCCGTCCATGTTTTCACCGTTTTCAAAATTTGCCGGCATCTTGTGAACGCAGGCTAGGGCCAATTTCCGCTCGAAATCTTTGCGGCGATCGTCCTAAAGATTCACTGCGAAAACGCTGGTTGTATCTCCACGTGTGTTCCTTTCGTCATGAATACGCTTTCCAAAAATTGAGCGCCCTGCGATTCCATTTGTAAAAATCTCTGTGCAAACAATCTTCAGACAAACAATAGAAGCTACATCTACCGTTTGCGCTGTGATTTTTTTTCGATGCGGTTTGAAGCCTTTCTTGTGCGAAGGCGCGCTAAGACACAGAAATACAAGGGAGCTCTATTCGAACAACGGTTGGGCCGAACTACTTTCAGTTGAAGACGAAACAGAGCAGAACAAAAACAACAAAATAAGACACAGGGATCAAAACAAGATAAATGAATAATCAATCAATACATCCGTGTCCTAACACCCTTGGGTTGTCTAGAAACTAGTCTAGCAAAAATCGGTCTTTTTACTTCTTTTTGCGTTTCATTGCACAGAATATTTTTAAAGCATTTAAAATGTGTTACCAAGAGACTAAGCACTCGAGATGGGAGTAAACAAACATCTTCTGACCAGGTTTATCCTTCTCTTGGTGTCCCAAAAGTTTCTTACAATTTGGAAAGCCTTTGTAAAGATAATGAAAAATTGATTTGCTATAAATCTGTTAACCCATTACAGCAAAGCGGAAGAAGCGTACAATGTAAATTCGAAGAATTTTTGATAATAGATTTTCACGATTGGATGACTATTCGACTTTTCTTGCTTTATCAAGGGTATTCTGACGATATGCAAGTGGCCCAAGCAGTTGGTCGTCCCAAATTTTGTTAATTCAGGTATCACAATAAACAGGATGGCTAAAGTGTTGATTACCTTGATTATTTGAGCAAGCTGATGGTGATTTCTCTGCTTCTTCTTCTCTGTTCTCCTCGATACAAAACACTGTTTTAACTACTGCTTGAGAAGCTGCGACCGCCATTTTTGTCGTCTCACTCGAACGTGTCATGTGACAGCCCGCAAAGGGTCACATGTTCGAGTTTGACGCGAGAAATGTCGGTCGCAGCTTGTCTAGCAGTGGTTTTAAAGTGTTTCGTATCGAGGAGAACAGAGGAGAAGAAGCAGCGAAATCACCATCAGCTTTCTCAGATCATCTAGGTAATCAACACTTTAGCCATCTTGTTTATTATGATACCCGAATTAACAAAATTTGGGACGACCAACTGCTTAGGCCACTTGCATATCGCCAGAGTGCCCTTGGTCTTATTTGCTTCCATTCGATTTGAATATTTCTTCTGTTGGGAGGAGCGTACGAAGGATTACGACAGGAGTTCTTTTCCTTGGAAACCACAATGAAGAAGAAATTTTAATGATTTCATTGTGCAGAGAAAACAAAATTCAATGTAAACACGATTCTAGTTTGAATATTGAAAACATGGGTTGTACGCTTTTTTCGCTTTCACTGTGATGCCAAGGGAAGAATTGCGCCCAGGAACAATGAACATTTTACTTCATGACTGAAAGATAATGCACAAATCGTCAGAAAATGGAAACCTTATTTCAAACAGATTATGGAACACCTGTAAATATAATTTATCTGATTTGAAGCTCTTGAATAGACTTACTATTAAAGTCAGTTGGGTCTGTTTCGTTTTATTGGATTGCAGGCAATTCATTTCAGTAAAGTGAAGCGGAAACAGAGGACCAAGGTAGCTAGTCTAGCTTGGGTACGTTACCCCTTTTTCTGTAACAGCGGAAAAGAAGAAATTTGAGAAAGCTTTTTTGACTCTTTGAAAAATCCTATCCAACATTGTTACTGGACTTGACGAATGCGGAAGTCGCTTCTGTGAGCAAAGAAAAGGCCTTTTGTGTCAGTACATCTTCGTCGTTCACATTGTTACAGGCTTAGCGCCTGTTTATATGAGGAATAACACTTCACCCGCCAAACCCAGGGCTTGTTGGGGAGATGAGGTGCTGACCCTATTGTTTTAGCCGATTGTGATTCAGCTTTGTTGAGAGCGAACAAACGTTGGGGCTCACGTTGTCATGCGCAACTTTGCTGTCGTTTTCCTCTCTTGTTCTTAACTGTCAAGCTAATTTCCATATTACGTCATTGACATAAATCGCTACTACACGTTTTTTTATAAGAAATTGGTTTATAAGAAACTAGTACTAAGAAGGCCAAAATTTTAAGAAACGCTTGTACTGTTTGAGAAGTACTAAGAAACTTTTCAAACTTAAAAGCATGGATTTTATAGCGAATAGATCATTGAACCTTCATTCTTGAGCAATATTAACTAACCATTTGTGTTTTCAACATAACAGAACACTGTTTATTCCTTTATGATGTTTTAAAGATCAAGAAACATATCTGCCGCAGTGTTAGCGACCACATTGCTAATTCTGCATTCAGAAAAATAAGAAACGAATTAAGAAACTTTTAGTACTAAAATCGACAAAATTTCATGTGAAATTTAGAAACTTTTAGTTCTATGGCCTGATCCTAGTTTCTTATAAAAAAAACGTGTGTGCATGGGATCTGGAGCCCTTTTCGGGGATGCCTCGAGGCTTGCAATTTAGCCTGTTCGTATCCCCAACAAGGGCTGAGAGATGAGATTCCACCTTCCCATAGAATCGTTTGTATTTTATTTCTCGTTTACATGACGAACCCAACGCCACCGGTCTATGGTGAGTGAGATGATTTGAAATTATTTGTGGTTGATTGTTATTGGTAAGTTCGTTCTGATTTCACAGAAGAGAGATTTTACTCCACCTCTCGCCTCCTCCCCTCTCAGCCCTGGGACTGCTGTTGGTAAAAAAATCTCATGAAAACAATGGCTGAAATTTTCCTAGCCTGTGAGCCCCGGGTCTGCCAGGTGAGGTGTTTCTCCACATATAAACGGGGCCTTTGAGCTTAAAGACTGGCACGCTTCAAAATGTTTCTGTCACATACAGTATACGAAATTCTTTGTGGAGCAAAACGCCCAGATCACTAAAAATTAAGAAACTTATTCAAGTCGGACCAAAATTATTCAAGAAACTTATTCAAGTCAAGGAAATCTTTTGCAAGTTTTTCGGTGGTATTTACATTTGTTTTCTTTGTATTTTATCACACAGAAGGTACATGACAAATTCATGGACGGTGTGTCTTTGTGAGACCTCTTTGTTAAATTTCCAAGACGGTACAGGATGGTAAACATGAAGAATATTACGAAGCTTGTAACAAACATTTTGACAACTTCAAATATTGGAATGAGACTAAATCCAGGCGTCCTACTGTTTTTACTCCATTCCGTTTTTACAAATGATGGTTCTTTGAAACAGATAGAACCATAGAACAACAATTCAAGTTAATTTAAAAAATGTTGTTGCGGTTGTGACTAAGACTTAATATTGAGTCGAAATTGAGTGCAAGGTCAGTATCGTAGTTTCTTATTAAAGTATTTTGTTGCGTATCAAATTTCTGTTCATGTACAAAAGAAATAATTTGAATCAGTGCTGAGAATTTTCATAGAAGATTTGGAGTACTCAAAAGAGTTTCCTACAATTTCCATAGCCATTTTCATGTTTACGTCATATGCCGTGGTCAGTATTACAAAACGAAGTATTTGATCCTTTTCCAAGTCCCCTCTCAAGTGATATGATGCAAGAAACGATAGGAAATAAAATTAAACTATGCTAAGGATTCCCCTGACTAAAACAGATAGTCGTTGAAATAATATTTTCCACTGGATACTGGATTTTCTTGATTTTTCGCCATCTGAAATCGAGTTCTTATAGATGACTTCTACTCTTGTGTACCGAATAAACGGGGGGGGGTGTGAATAATCAGGGGGTTGGAATGGTTCGATATAACAATAAATGGGGGGACCGTTGAAACAATCGGCAAGGGAGTGTTTGGATAAATTGAAAGATTTACTTAGCTAATCTTTCTTAGCTAAACACGTGTCTTTTGTAGATTTATGTGAATGTCACTGATACATTTACCATAGACCTACGAACTCTGGTACTGTCGAATGCACTCCTTGAGACGTTATCTTGCGTTTATTCAGAAATTATGTTTGCCATCAATTCATTTTCCCAAAAGTTAATAAAGGGGGGCTGGAATAAAAGCGGGGGGGGGGAGTTGGAAAATTTTTCAAAAATTAAGAAACGGGAGGGGACGATTATTCGGTACTCGAGAGTAAACAAAACACACGAAAAGCTCAATTGAGGTCGTCATGTAGCGTTAACGAATGGCCTTCTAGTAAAAAGAAACGAGAAGTGATGAACCAAAAATCTTTATGAACAGTAGCAATGCTCGAAAGGATACTAGCTATTCCGTGTGACGGTAGGTTGTGAATTTTTACAGTCGCACAATGTACAATAGGTTACAGCTTTTAAGAATTTGTCGATTGATATTACAACTAGGATTTTCATTGTTTTGTTATCATGCTTCATGGTGTTATAAAGTTGTTTATTTTTCAAGTTTATTCTGAATGATTATTACCTGACTGAAGTTTGAAAAACGAGGCAATACATAATACCTACCGCCACTCCTATTGGTTAATCGCACTTTTCCCGCGGGTGTCCCGTAGCCTTGTATAATACGATACGAAGACACACTGTAACAAAATGTGTTTGATGAAGAAATGCGAGTCGAGATCAGAAGCTGTCAGGTGATAAAACTCATACTAACCGGTTTTGTTGTTTTACAAGAAAATATAAAGCCCTCAGTCTTAATGCACAGACCTCGCAAGCTCTGTCTGTACTTTTAAGACCTCAGGCTTTACGTTTTCTTGTACAACACAAAACCGGTTAGTTTGCACATAGTATTGACGGTGTGATTCCCAGAAGAGGGACTTCTATGGCACGCGAAAATCACAAAAACCTGATAAACCTAGTTTATCACCGATAAACTAGGATTATTATTATTTTGATAAATAAGGTTTATTATTCTGTATCTATTGTTCGTCAACAAGACGCGCTTTAAACGCGGGTGCACATTCATGATTTTGGCGCTCAAAGCTGAGCTCACAAAGTCAAAATGGAAGGTGGTATCACGATGACCAGTTTTGATGACGATGACGATTTTCGAAGTTTGCTTTCAAACGTAATATCGAGCGTCGATTCCCTTCGTTACATGCCATATCAAAGAAAGACCGGAAAAGAACATGTTCTGGTTCTCATAAAGGCATAAACGCACCGAAACATGCTAGGTCTAGGCCTTCCTTACATGCGGGAGCGGGACTGAATGGCACGCTCATAGACAATGGAATTCGGTAAACCTAGTTTATCAGTTGATAATCCTACTTTATCAAATTCGTTGTTGATAAATTGAGTTTATCACTTTGATAAACCCAGTTTATCAAAAAAATGTTGATAATCTCAGTTTATCAGTTGATAAACCTAGTTTATCGCGATAAACCTAATTTATCAAAGTGATAATCCTAGTTTATCAGTGATAAACTAGGTTTATCAGGTTTTTGTGATTTTCGCGTGCCATAGACTTCCTATTGGTAGGAGAACATTGTCCAGTATACCTTTTGGTGCGCTAGTTTGTACATAATCGGTATGTTTTTGGGGGGGGCTCCTTTGAGAAAATTTGATGACTATGTAGGTAGAGTTTAGTTCTCTTCTTCCGCTCTCTTACTTTGCTCTCTTCTTTAGGGTGTGTTCAATTAGTCCCAATTCTGAAAGCGGTAGACTTTGTGGACTCAGAATCTGTCGTTGATTGACTCCCACAGTTCCCACTTTTGAAAATTCATAGCACCAGGACTACTTCAGCGATTTCAGTAATTCGAATTCTAGTTAGAAACGGAAACATTGAAGTTTTTTGTGATTTTTCTCCCTGTCATATCTACACTAGAAGTATAAAAGGTGTCTCAAAAATATTGTTCGATGTTTGATTGAATATTGAAAAATAACGACAACACGAACAGGCTCATGGGAAGATAACCCGGTTCCTAAGATTGTGAAATAATTTTGAGACCAGAATCTTACAAATCAGTTGAAAATTCACTCACATGCAAGCTTTCAAAGAGAAAAAATATGCGATAGCTGAAACCAGAGACCCAAGATTACTTGTATTGCAAAAAGCTCGCAGACAGCGGTAAGAGAAGCTTATCCAATGTCATACCTCTCGTTGATATCAGAGCGAACCAAATAGCACCTCTAAAGTACATTTATTCTTGCGATCATTGTCAAAATTTACCTAACATTCCATATGTCCAGAAACAGTGGTTCAAAACATAATCGACGAGAGGCCAAATCCGTTTCCTCGAAGAATCCATATGCGTGTAGGTTATCAAAACCTGTTTGAATCCCATTTGGTTCGCCCTGAAACAATTGAGAAACAGCAGAAACGATGGCCTATGGGGCTCTTACTGAAAATGCCATTTCGAGTCGCTTGTAACCCCATATATTTGTTGCAGATTTGCAAGATTCTTTTGTCAAAAATTAACGTAAAATCTCAGGAAAAGGGTGACCTTGCTAAAAGAGTCCATTCAGTGTATCGTCATTTTTTAGTATGTAATTTAATGAAACGTCGAACAATTTTTTGAGACACCCCGTACTCTCGAGTACCGAATAAACGGGGGAGGGGTTGGAATAATCGGAGGGAGGTGCTTGGAGAAAATAGAAAATAGCCCTTTTGTTAGGTAAACACGTATCTGTTATATATTTATGTGAACAATGATGTTACCGATACATTTACTTTTGAACTCTTGTTCTGTTGAATGCACTTCTTGAGACTTTTTCTTGCGTTTATTCAGAAATTACGTCTAATATCATTTCATTTTTCCAATAATTAATAAAAGGGGAGACTAGAATAAGAGCGGGGGGTTGGGAAATTTTTCAAAAATTAATAAGCGGGGGGGGGACGATTATTCGGTACTCGAGAGTAGGCAAAATCAACTTTACAAAAGTTTTATGGTTGCAAAATGACTGCAAAAAGGGCCCGAAGAATAATCAGGTTGTAAGGACTATCCTTACACAGAAAAATACGCAATGGGGGTGAAATGGGCATTTCACTTCTCTCCAGAGGAGTCCTTTATGACTCGATCAATGTTTTAGGCCATTTTTCAGTCATTTTGCAACCATGAAATTGACCTATGTTCCTAGAGCTCTTGAGACAGCGAGAAAAACCACAAAAAAACGCTTCGATTTTCGGCTTTTAACTAGAATTTGAATTATTCAAATCTGTGAGTTACTCTCGGGGCTATTAATGTTCAAAAGTGGGAACTTCTTACTGGCTCACCCCGTGTGAGTCTCAATTGCCAAGACTTTTACTTGCCAATTTTATGAAATTGCCTTTCGCAAAGTTTTCAGTGCAAAACAAGATCGAACAATAGAACAAAATTCGTGGATCAACATTAAGGTGCTCGTTATTTGTTTTCCATGAAATTAATGGGTAAAGGTAATTTAAGTGTAGCTATTGTAATTGTGTTCGATTTTGTTCCTGAATCAGTTTCTGTAGATTCCTTCTTTATTCTTTTTGTTTCAACGTAACATCCAATTGCTTTGAGAGGTGATGATAATCTGAAATAGAACGTTATGGGTTGTAAATCACTGTTCATTATCGCGAGAACAAAGCCGCAAATGAGGCTGCAAAAGTTGCTCTGAAACCCGTTTTCGATAGCAAATATGAACCTAGACTGATGACGATGAGTCTCTTGTTGCCCTGTACTCTTACTCTTTGACTTGATGATGGCGCTTCAGGCAATAACGACTCATAGTATTACTCTGAAAAACTTGGCCCTATTTAGGCCCATACTTCGCAATTCCTCCAGTACCAATCAGATTGCGAGATTTGGCAAAGAACAATAATGTCAAATTCTCGATTCGAATGATGCAATTGA
Organism: Aurelia sp. 4 Dawson et al 2005; assembly: GCA_964019985.1. NCBI lineage: Eukaryota > Metazoa > Cnidaria > Scyphozoa > Semaeostomeae > Ulmaridae > Aurelia > Aurelia sp. 4 Dawson et al 2005. The sequence continues at coordinate 40,435,929 of OZ026492.1, read as the reverse complement.
CTAGATTTTGAACAAAGTTGCTACGGCAGGTGGCTGATGTTTTCTCTGGTTTGGTTTTGGTCTAAAAAAACATGGAAAATGTAGCGTTGAAAAACTCATTTTGGACTTACCAGGTAAAGTGAACTTCCTTCTTCAGATTTATACCAAGTTTCTTTGATTAAACACCTGCTTAACATGGTTTTTGTCGCATTTTCTTTCCGAGGAGTGACCGTTGAACAGAGCTACGGCAGTTGTTCGATCCTGATTCGATCGTTCGAATCATGATCGAATGCAGGAGATAGGGCCGGGTTTTTCACTGTTTCATTATGAGTCTCTCTTAATGCAGGGATACAAGGGACTCATCGTCATAAGTCTAATATGAACTTAGATCGAACGCTGAAGAACATTTATGAGTATCTGCCTCGGCATTTTAGTTGTTTGGTTCAGAAGCTAAGCAGTAAGTGTTTTGATTACAGCCAAAATATACGAGAATTGAATAAGCTCCAAATCTGCTTTTAAACGAAACAACTAAAACGCCCAAGGCAGAAGTTTCTATGTACTCTGGAGTACCGAATAAACGGGGGGGGGGTGAGAATAATCGGGGGGGTTGGAAATGGTTCAATATAACAGTAATCGGGGGGTTGGAATAATCGGGGGGGGGGGTCTTGGAGAAATAGAAAATAGTCGTTTTCTTAGGTAAACACGTCTCTTTTATATATTTATGTGAACAGTGATGTTACTAAAACATTTACTTTTGAGTTCTGTTTCTGTTGAATGCACTTCTTGCGACTCTTTCTTGCGTTTATTCAGAAATTATGTCTACTATCATTTCATTTTTCCAAAAATTAATAAAAGGGGGGTTGGAATAAGAGCGGGGGGGCGTTGGAAAATTTTTCAAAAATTAATAAGCGGGGGGGACGATTATTCGGTACTCGAGAGTATCCTCCTCCTCTCGATTTATGCTCATGTGTGCTCTTAAAACCATTTCTGGAGTGCACAACGAGCAACCAGGCTACCTGGGTTCCGGAGCAACTTTTGCACCTTTGTTTTGAATTACTGGTTGAGAGAATTTCCTTTGTCTGCAGTCGCTAATTGCTCCGAATCCTAGTGTAAATCAAAAGTAGATGATACTATCATCATGAGCGATATAGGACACCCAATTTGTAGCAGTTTGAGATTTACATCAGTAGTGAGCCACCTCAACTTATTGTTTATTTGTGTTTTGAACTTATTTTACTTGGCATGCATCCACTTTTCACTGTTTCGTAATTTAAATTTTTTTTCAGTAGTGAGCCACCTTAAGTGCAGAGACACCTTAATCGTAAGGTGGCTCTGCACTTAAGGTGGCTCACTACCGAAAAAAAATTTTAAATTACGAAACAGTGAAAGGTGGATGTATGCCAAGTAAAATAAGTTCAAAGCACAAATAAACAATAAGTTAAGGTGGCTCACTTCTGATATAACTTTCAAACTGCTAAAAATTGCGTGTCCTGTAGCTCATGCTATCATATTTAAAAATCTGTCTCTGGATAAGTCAAAAAAGAAAGTTCAAGCGTTTGGCTGGCTTTGGTATTAAGAATGCAGCTGATTTTCAAAACTGAAAATATTTGATCGTTATTCAAAGGCTAACTTAAGCGCGAAAATTTCATTGGTGGCGTAACTACCAGATACACTAGTTTAGGATATGCCATTTTTTGGGTGCTTTTTCTAAGCTGGAAATAAATTTTACGGTGTAAATTAGGTAAGATCACAAATAGACATACATTTTGGGATGTCATTTTAGAAGAATTACTATTTAGGGTAACAAAATTGATCTAATCTAACATAAGAGTTGTAAATTTTTGTCACAGGTAGCCTATAAATTTTTTAATGGCCCATAAATTTAGGGTACTATATGGTTTTTGGAAAATTCATAAATTTCGCAAGTCAGAATTGCACATCGCCGTCATGTGCCTATCGAAGTTGCCCCTCGAGGTGCATAGCTAATTTTGCAAAAAAGGTTGTTTTTATTTTGGACACTTGGCATTCGTTTTTGAATTCCAACAACTTCCAAAGTAGCTTCATTCACTTTTATCAAGGCAAACAATATCCGGATCGGACGACAAACCTTATGGACGTTTTATTTTCTCCAAATACTGCCATCCCGAATAGTTGGTTCAATATACTGTTGAAAATTTTTTCTTACCTGCCAGGTCCTAATTTCAGGTCTCTCATAAGGCTTGAACAATCAAGTACAAATTCGTCAATAATCAGGGATAATACCAATATATAGCACAATGATTTGTCTTTGAAACGTTTCGGAAGAAACCTGCGATAAGAAAAGGAAATCTATGTCAATTATTGGATTGCATTCTCAAAATAAGAGTGGGCTTTCTATACCATTTCTCATGTTTTCATTCTCTGCTCCCGCCTTTCATATACTCTGCCCCCCCCCAGAAGATTTCCTGTGTACAGCCATGGTACAGCCTTGCTCGCATATAGTAGTCTATGGGCTGAGACCTACTGGGTTGTCAGTACCACTTGGCGGGAATAGCCATGATGGTGATTTTTATAAAGTTGAACATCTTGCAAAACAGAATTGGTATGATAGACATTTTCAAAGTGGAGCCATGTGCTTTTTAGGGGGGTCATTTGAAAGGTACTTTTTAGCCGAATTTTTTTCTTTGAAATGCAAGTTACTGTTGGTGCCTTGTCAATGCGGTTGCAGGCCCAGAAAATGATGTAAGAAACATGATAACAGCATGAAACGTTGCAGTCTCGTGGTGCATTGACATAAAAAACTTTAAATTATTATGAAAATACCTAAATACCTGGTTTCCATGGCAACAGGTATATGATATGTACCTGGGAAACAGAAGCTTTCGGTGGCACGAACTGTGATGCTGGTATGACAAGCGACAGGATAGGAAATAACTGAACGAAGTAACCTTTCTAAGGTGGTAAAACTTCAAAAAATTCGTGGTTGCTATGGCAACAGTGCTAAAAGGAGCAGTTGATTGCCAGAAGGTATACCTAATGATTTTCATATCGCTTATGCTTAGGAATAAATACCGACCTGAGGAAAGTGGGGTGGACATGTTTATGACTGAAATGTTCAAAACAATAAATAATCAATCTCCCACATTCATGAATGAAATTTTTCCTCAAAGACATGCTGCTTATGATTTGAGAAATTCAAATACATTCACAGTTCCTATCGTACATACTGTTAAATATGGTACTGAAACAGTCCGTTATAGAGGACAGCGCATTTGGCACACTCTTCCACAGGAAATAAAAGATGCAAATTCTGTGCAACAATTCAAGAATAGAATAAAATTTTGGAAATATGTAGACTGTGACTGTAGACTCTGCAAACAATACATACCTCAGCTCGGTTTTTTATAGTTTTACACCTCTGTTAGATTGTATATATAGATTTTATGAACTTTGTAATTTTATTGACTTGTTTTACTTATTTTGTTGTATTATTGTAAATTAATTTGTTGGCTTGAATTAGCATTTTTAAATTTTGCTGTGTAAGTTGCCAACATTAAATAAAATGATAATAATAATAATAATAATAATACCCCGTGGCGCCGCCCTTGCTAATTTTTTTTATATCAAGCTAAAAACTTACAATACATATTACCTAGTAACACTACCTACAAAAAACTATACCCTACTACTAAGACAATACCATTTGGAGCGAAAAATAACGTCTACCAAATGGCAACATAAAACTAAAAACACGAACATAGCACTACACGTGACGACATTGAAAGACAAAGATAGCACATAAAATACACGAAACTACTACAAAAAAGAAAGAACGTCTAACTAAGAGGGGAATTAATTGACCTAATCGGCCAAGGTTTGCTTCACCCTTCCCGAGTCATGTGACCAAACTTTTGTGACCAAACAAGAATTTTTGGCGGTGAAGGTGTTGTGGCACCGGGAAGGTTTTGAAGGTGTTGTGGCGCCGTGGTGTAATCCCCTGACATTGCAGCCAGAACAGTCAGGCGGAGTGGGTTCGAGTCCCGGTAGAGCCCCACCACTTGAGCGTCATGACAAGGGGTCGCGGACTCGATTAGGTCTGCTCTATTTCTGCGATCCCAGCGCTTGGCGCTGAAAAACGAAACTTCACCTTCACCTTCACCTTCAGAATAAACGCTTTTTATTTTATAAGAAACTGATTTATAAGAGAGTAGTACTAGGATGACGAAATATTTGAAAAAACGCCAGCACTATGTACCAGATTGTTGTTGACCCTTTGCTTTTGAGTAAAATTCATAATAATTCTATGCGTTGAGTCCAAAACACTTACTTTTGTGATAAAAATTCTGCTGCATGTCAAGAAGCAAATAACTGGTAATGGTAGAAATCCCTCCATCGAAGAAATAAAAAACAAGTTAAGAAACTTTTAGTTGCGAAAAGCTGAAATTTTCATGTCAAATTAAAGGCAGTCTGTCACGTATTTGATTGGGTGATAATGACAATACGAAGAATAGGAAATTTGAATGGCTGATGATCCTCTGACTTTCTACGGCCATAAAAAGTCAAGAAGATTAGCCCTCTTTTGCTTCAAATACACAGATTCACAAAGAAATCCGTTGTGTTGATCTCTGATTGCAGCGGCCAATCAGATACGTGACAGACTGCCTTTAAGGGGCTAATCCAAGTTTCTTATAAAAGAAAACAGGTGTAGTTTAATCTTCACTTCAAATAAAAGCTGAAAATTTTCCGTTTTTGGCTTGGAATTTTTCCCCACTGCCTGCCGATTTTTTCTCAGTCCTGGGGAACTTCACGATTAAGCTCTTGGTTACATAGTTTTATGAATGTCCCCCTTCTCAGTGACTGGCGTTCGGGCATTCGCCACAAAAACATTGTCCCGTTCCTGGGCATTAGTGTAAGAAAGTTTTTTCTTGCTGCACCTACCTTTTCCTGTCTTTTTCTAGCGAGAATTCCGCGAGTAACTTTTCTCTGATATGTGAAGGCATATTGGGAATGGTACCTGACAAAAGATAGGCATTACACGTATTTTTATAAGAAACTGCTTGTTAGAAACTTGAAATAGCATGTTAAAGCCAACTCGCCTCCATTAATGGGTTTTCCGATTACCTAAACAAATTCAGTGGGAAATAAATCTCCATACCTGTCTACTTGCTTACGTGTGCGTCCTGATCTCCTAGGTCCCTGTTCCGCATGTACTTCTTCCCTCGCCTCTTCTTCTCTAACTAATTCTTCATCATCACTGCTCTCTAATTCATCTTCACTCTCCTCCTCAGCTTCTGTCTCGACTTCTGCAACCTTCTTGAAGTGTGAAATGTTCCTTGTTATCACATATCGTCCGTTCCTAGCTGTGATTCTGCTTCCCTTCCTCTCTGTTACTCTCAATTTGTTAGGACTAAACTTTGATGACAGTTTGTTTCGAGCTGGTTGTAAGCATATGACTGTATCTCCAATTTCGATATCTGCCTCTTTCGCTCTCTTTCTTTTGTCATAATACGCTTTATTCATTTCTTTCTGCATTTCAATGTTTGCTTTCGCCATCTTGTGTTTGTTAACTACTTTATTTGAAGTTAATTCGGGAAGTTTTCCCCGAATTGTTCGGTTAAATAGGAGCTCACATGGTGCCACTTTTGTCGTGCGGTGGGGCGTTACTCGAAAGGACAATAAAAATTTCTGAAGTTCCTGTCTCCAGTTCTTGTTTTCAATCTTTGCTGACTGAAGTAATTTGCCAAGGGGTTTCATGACACTTTCAGCATTTGCATTACCCTGTGGCCATAGTGGCGTACTTGGCTTCCAGTTAACTCCCAACAGTGCCATATATCTTTCAAATTCTTTGCCATTGAATGGTGGTCCGTTATCAGTTGTGATCTTTGCTGGGATTCCATGGCGGGCAAATATTTTATCTAATTGTGGAATGACTGTCTTCGCTTCTGTGGAACGAACTACTTCAACTTCTGGATACTTGGAGTAAACATCTGTTACAACCAGTAGATATTCTGACGTGTTTGGAACAGGCCCTTTGAAATCGATGGCAACCGTGTGCCATGGAGTATCTGGCGTTGGTGTGATACGCATTGGTTCTGGTGGGTTTTGCTGTCCTGTAGCTTGACAAGCATTACATCTATCAATAATTTCTCTGACTTTCTTGTCCAGGTTTGGGAACCACACTTTTTCTCTCATGAGACTTTTTGTTTTTTCTACTCCCTGGTGCCCTAAGTGTGCAATCTGTGTGGCTCTCTCTTGCAAACTTGCTGGTATTATGATACGATTTCCCTTTAACGAAATGTTCTCTGCCTTATTAAACGAGATTTCCTCTGAACATCTGTGATATATTGTGATCTCTGGATCATTTTCATCCCATTTTCCAGACTTTAAACATTCCTTAACTTTCATTAGAACTGAATCATTCTCTGTTTCTGCACTTATTTCAGTCAAACTCATAGCCTTTGGTACTGCATGACTGATTAAAAAATTTACATGATGCTCAGCCATCTTCTCAGCAGTTGTTTCTTGCATTCTTGGCATTACTGGGTGTCGACTTAAAAAGTCTGCTTCATTCAGAGATCCCTTTTTGTAAATAACGTTGAAGTTATAGGGCTGTAGTCTGAGCATCCATCGCTCAACCCTTGCTGGAGGTTTAGATCTTGGGTTGTTGAATATCGACTCTAAAGCTTTGTGATCAGTAATGACATCAAATTCTGATCCTATCAAAAACAAACGAAAATGCTCTATGCTCCATACTAAACTTAAACCTTCTATGTCTGTCTGTGAGTACCTTGATTCTACTGGAGTTAAGCCTCTGCTGGCGTAAGACACGATTTTGTAGGGTGCTTGATTGCTTTCCCTTTGACACAAGATTCCACTTATGCCATGTGGTGATCCATCCACAATGAGAAGGCTACGTTTCTCAACATCAAAATATGACATCACAGGTGCCTGCGTGAGGGCTTTCTTGAGTTGATTAAAGGCTTTTTGATGGCTGGGTGTCCACTGGAAGATTGCATTCTTTCTAGTCAACTCTCTCAGGGGACCTGTAATTTGGGCATAATCTTTGATATATTCATGACATGTGTTGGCCATGCCCAAAAAACTTCTTACTTCTGCTGTGCTTCTGGGTGCGGGGGCATTTGTAAGGCTGCTGATTCGTTCTGGGTCTGGCTTAGTTCCCTTTTCAGTAAAAATGAGGCCATAAAACTTGATTTCCTCCTCCAAAAATTTGCATTTTTCTCCTTTAGCTTTCAAATTCAGTTCCTTTAGGCGCTTCAAACAATTTTCTAAGGCTCTGTCATGATCTTTTCTGGTCTTCCCATATATGATGATGTCATCAGCTATGTTTTTAACTCCTGGTATATCAGCTAAGTTTTGTTGCAATACGTTTTGAAAACATTCAGCAGCACTGGAAGTACCATAATTCAAGCGCTTAAATTGAAACAAACCTTCATGTGTTGTGAATGTTGTGATAAACCTACTTTCTGGTGCAAGTTCTAGCTGATGATAGGCCTGACGCAAGTCAATTTTTGAGAAAAATCTTGATCCGTTAACATCTGCTTTAAAATCTGATAGTGTGGGCATGACATGTCTCTCTCGCTCTATTGCCTGGTTTGCTTCTCTCATGTCTACACATAGTCTAATGCTACCATCCTTTTTAGGGGTACAAACTATGGGTGAGATCCATGGAGTGGGCTGATCTTTCACACGCTCAATTATGTCTTCATCTTGTAATTTCTCCAGTTCCTTGGAAACAGCTTTACGAAGGTGATATGGTATCCTCCTTTGTGGCTGCATAACTGGTTGAACATTGTCCTTAATGTGTAACTTGACTTGTGTGTTTTTCAATTTCCCTTCCCCCTGAAAGACACTTTGGTATTCTTGTATGATTTCCTGTATTCTTTTGTCCTTTGTTTGTGGAACATGTCCTACCTCCTGTGACTTTGGAGGGGCAACAATTTCTGACTCTTTGCTTTCAGCTTGTGTGGATACTCTGTTGACCATTTGAATAAGATTGAGATCTTGAGCTGTCTTAGCACTCAATAGATTACCCCCTGCTCCTTCAACTACATAAATCTGTGTTACAGCATATCTCTTTTTTGATTCAATTAAAGCTTGGAATTGTCCTTTCAATGATAATGGTGTTTCTGACCCATATGGATATATCTTGGTATTTGTATTAACAAGTTTCACAGTACCTTGCAATTTCTCAAATGTGGGAGAGTCAATGATATCTACTGATGCACCTGTATCCACTAAAACCGCAGCTTCAACTGAATTTATTGTAACTTTAATTCTGGTACTAGATTGTTTTCCTCTGACTGCATAAGCATATTCTGAATCTGAGCTGTCATCTGTGTTGTCCTGTAACGCTATAGCATGGGCATGTTTTCTTCCTTTAGTACTTGTAGGCCTTGGTTTTGTGTCAGCATTTGTCCTCCTTTCAGATCTTTTGTAACTGACATCTTCCTTTTGCTTGCAAACACGAGCAAAATGCCCTTTTACGCCACATTTATTGCAGGTTTGATCTTTGGCGGGGCATGGGCGGTTCTCATAATGGGGATATCGAAACCCACAGTTGTAACATGTTCTGCTGCCTTTCTGTACCACATTTACTTGGGATTCCTCGGTTGATTTGGTTTCCATACCACTTGCCTGGGCTGAACTGGTTTCAGATTTTCTTCCCTCAATTATCATGTCTTGCAATTTTAGCTCTGGTTCTCGTAACGCTTTCTTTCTTAGTCGAGAAGATTTCCCATTACATACGATCTGGAGTTTTATTTCAAAATCTTCATCATGAAAATCACAGTGTTTTGCTAATTGTCTCAATCGTGTATGAAATTCATCAATGGTTTCGTCCTCCCGCTGTGAGGCTTGTCGAAATAAGTAGGTTTGATACAACGTATTCTTCGCAGGCTCAAAATATTTCGTAAGTGCATCCACCGCAGCGGCATAATCATTATCTTCCCCTGTGTCTGAGAGGGTTTTGAATATTTTGTAGACGTCATCTCCCACTTGATAAAGAAGTAAAGCACGTTTCCTACCCTCATTTGTGATATTGAGGGCCCTGAGATAATTGTCAAATCGCTCCATCCATAACGACCATCGTGCACTCGTATTCGTGGGGTCACTTTGTGGCAAAAATGGACTCATCGGTTGTAAATGATTTGCCATCGTATTCCTCGTATGATATCCTGTACGATTCGTCCGATCTTTATCGTCGTCGCCAATGAAATAGCATGTTAAAGCCAACTCGCCTCCTTGCCTCGTGGCCTAACCGTTCCTTGCTCGGCCGCCATTAACATAAAACAACAACAACCACAACAATAATCACTACAAAACTCAACTCTCAGATCACCAAACAATTAAAAAATTGCAGAAGTAGGTAGTTAACTATTAATTTTGACACAGGAAATCCTTCACATATTTTCACATTATTTTCACTCGTTTCCTGTATCATATTTTCTTGGCATGTACTTAACTAATGTCTAAACATTGGAAAGGCTAGAAATAACCTTGTTTGTCATTGTCACGAGGGAACAGGTAGTGAAAATACCTTGATTTGAAGTAGTTGGCTATTATTAGCAATGCTTGTACATACTTTGTTTGATACACGTATAGCTATGAGGACTGTTTTCTGCCAACATTGTACATAAAGTTTTAATGATAATAATGCCCTAATACACCCTGCAGAATGCGCTCTTGCGTTGTGAAATGCTTAGGCTAAAACTGAAGAAAGCTGCTTCTAAAAACAAAGCCTTGCAGTAGCACTTAGTTTGCATTTGCAAGTTGCACTGGCGAATAAATTGCAAACAGTATATCATATCATTAATATTTAGGCACGATGCCCTATCAGCCAGTCACAAAATATTAAAAAAAGAAAACTACTTAATGAAATAGATGCTTGAAAACCTAATGGGCTGCCCTTCCTAGGGGTCGTGCTTTAATTGCCATTGAGGTAGATGAATACGGCCAGTCCCCCACAACCCCGCAACACCCCCGAGAGACGGTATCCCACAGGCCCACTCTGGTCCAAAACAGACCTGAGTAAGACCCATAAAGCACCATCCCCGAAATATTGCGAGGCCAGGGAGACCAAAACGTACTCACCCACCTCAGCTCCTGAGGAGTTGTTTTACTTCCTTTTTGAAGCCGTTTAAAGAGCGTAAGTATCTATACTTTAGACGTATAGTTAATAGTCATTTACTTAATTTAGCAGATTTACCCCTTAGACAGCAAAATTCGACTGCAAGGTCTCGTATAAAATGATTCAAGCTGCCATTGTAAATGGGGTATTTGTCTACTTCTTGCGAGGGACATTTCACTCCCAAAGAATCTCGTACACCTTTGGCAAAAATTCTTTTGTTTTCAAGAAAAATCCATCCAAAATCCATAAAAATCCTTTTGCTCTAGAAAAATTTCGTACGCTTTGTTGAATGAGTGAAATACCCCTCGACTTCTTTCTACGAAATCATTACCTTTCTTCCGCAAATCTGCAACTGTAAGTTTGAAGAATTGCATCATGTATGCTAGATAACGTAACAATACTGCTTTCTGTAATCGAGCTTCTTCACTTGCTGGAAGACTTAAGAGATGCTCTAAAATATATTCTGGATATCTGTAAAGCAATAAAAACTGAGTTTATTCCTATGCATGTCTTTTCATAAGAAGCTAGTTTGTAAAAGCTGGTCCTAAGAAGGCCAAAATTTTACGAAACCCTTTAGATGACAAATATGTTGTTGAATCCTTTTTCTTGACTGCCACTGTCAGATCGTTTTTGCTTTGAATGTACAGTAACGAAGTCGAGAAATATAAGTGCAGCTAAGCTACGAGACCGCATGTTTTGTTTCATAAATTCATGGATATAGAAATAAGTAACAAATAAAGAAACTTTTAGTGCTAAGATGAAGAAATTTTCACGTTAATTAAGAAACTTTTAAAACTTTGGCCTGAAGGCAAGTTTCTTATAAAGAACGCGTATTAGCTTCTATATGCTTGAAAAACAAAGTAATTGAACTTAGGTGATAAGTTCGATGAGTTTGAATTTTCGTATACTTTCTTTTTCAGTTTTGGATAAAAGATCTTCCACATCTCCGCCTCTTCCTAGATCTTGCGTGAATTAACTTTTTCAAATACATACCTACTTTCATCTCTCCATTTTCTGATCTTTTCAGGAGAGACTGTAAGAAATTCATCCACATTTTCCATCAGAATGGCTTCATCGTTCGGAGAGATAACTATGATCAATTAAGGACAAATGAAAGAAATCAAATCAAACATAAAATATTTTGTGACTCAGACAAACCAATCATGCAGAGTACTACTGATTGTCGCGAGGGATGTATCACTCTTTCGAAAAGGCGTACGAGATTTAGGGTGTCTTTGATTGGTAACAATTCTGAAAACGGTAGACTTGGAAGACTCGGCATTTGTGTTTGATTGGTACCAAATCCGAAGAAAGGCAGGTTTGGCAGGTTTGGCAGGTCTGCAGAACCTTTGGCAGGTTTGGCAGACTTTGGAGAGATTCTCGTTTTCATTTGCGAAACTCTCAAAACGAGGCAAATTTGCTTGTGCTGCTATGGGATCAGTGTGCTACGGTGACTGAGTTGGTTCAATCTTTGCTGCCAAGCACCAGACTCGTCTTCATGTTTTTCAACTGGAAACCTCGTTTTCACCAGGATGAATCTGGAACCTAAATCTGACGCCTTTAAGAATTTTGCGTTTGAGTGGGAAATGAATCTCTACCTCTGCGAAGTCTACCGTTTTCAGAATTTGGTAGGTTTGGAAATACCAACCAAACACACCCTTAAAAACAATATGCTTTTTACGGACTTTTTACGGATTTTTCTTGAGGGAAACATAAGGATTTTTGCGAAAGGCGTTAGAGATTTGCAGAGTGACACGCCCCTCAGACTGGCAAGGAAGGAGTCGAAATTAATCGATTAATTATGAAAGAAATGTAAATGCCTGGAGTGGGTACTTCACTGTCCAATCATGCGTGGATGGGCGCCAGTTTTGAGAAAATTTTTTGGCCACGTGGGAGGTACATAACATGTTGAGGGTACAAGTATGTGCCGCCCCATATGGATGGGTTTTTAGGCCCCAGATTCTCCTAACACGGGTCCCTTTTTTGGACAAATTTTCCTTCAAGATGGGTGGGTTTTCCAGAAATAAGCACAACAATGTGTACACGTTTTTTTATGAGACACTGGGATCAGGCCGTAGAAGTAAAAGTTTCTTAATTTCACATGAAATTTTGTCGATTTTAGTACTAAAAGTTTCTTAATTGGTTTCTTATTTTTCTGAATGCAGAATTAGCAATGTGGTCGCTAACACTGCGGCAGATATGTTTCTTGATATTTAAAACATCATAAAGGAATAAGAAGTGTTCTGTTATGTTGAAAACACAAATGGTTAGATAATATTGCTCAAGAATGAAGGTTCAATGATCTATTCGCTATAAAATCCATGCTTTTAACTTTGAAAAGTTTCTTGGTACTTCTCAGACATAGTACTAGAGTTTCTTAAAATTTTGGCCTTCTTAGTACTAGTTTCTTATAAACCAGTTTCTTATAAAAAAACGTGTAGTTTTCTGCTAAAATTTATCACAAAAGTGCCTACGTAGGCAAGTTTGGTAGGGGATACCCTTCTGAAAATCGGCAGACCTCCCATCCATCTAAAGGTCATGTACCCCCCTAGGGTCTTAGGGACAGTGCAAAATTTATTGCATGACATGGCCGGTGGAGAATAAAAATTCTTGAATAAAAATCTCCTGGCCCCGTATACAATTATTGCAAAAAAAACAACTGCCCCGTCACCCTTTCCTTATAAATGTATCTGTCCCGTATTCATTAATAACAGATGTTATGTAGTACCGACGATGAATTAGGTAAAGACCATATTGAATCCAGTTCTTGCTTTTTTGAGTTTTTGTCAAAGAAAAAGTCAACCTCGAAAATGAGGAGACATGACTGATGAATTGTTCTTGCAAGCAACGGACAAGCGAATTTTGCATTATATCTTCAAAGCATTTCTCATCGCTTTCTCATCCTGCATGACTTACAAGTTTGCCTTCAAAATGAACAATTCTTTAATTCAAACTTCATCTTGAGCTTTAAATGCTAATGCCTTCATGCTTGCTTTATAAAAAGTGTTGTTGATCCTGTTCTGTGCAAACTCAGGAAAAGTTGTTGCCCCGTTACATTTTGCACCGGCCAAAAATAAACATTGCTTTGTCTCTTGGGCACGAGAATTCAGCAATAAGGGGAATGAGACACGCTTTTTGTAAAATTTTCTGAGACTAGGATTGAATTTTACTAGAAATTCTGGGAAATAGGTTGAACCGTATATTTTACAATCGTGTTTCAGCAAAAAGGCCAAAAACATTTGTTCGAAACCTCTTCCACATTCTAGGCACTATGTTCTACGATAGGTCTTGAAGTCAGGCCGATGTTCTGAGAATGGGTAAAAGAAAAATTCTTCCAGCGCACACCCCCATAGGACCCAATAAGTGCTGTTCACAGTAGTTGAAGATCCCAATACAGCTGCCAATGACATGAACCATGATTTGGAGTTGATAAGTCAATGGGCTCGCGACTGGAAAATGTCATTTAATCCTGATCCTCAAAAGCAAGCTGTTGAATTGACGTTTTCAAAGAAAAAAAATCCAAATTGATCATCCAAATATTCTCTTCAATAACATACCGGTGAAGAAAGTAGATGAACATAAGCATTTAGGAATTGTCCTTGGCAAAAAGTTGTCTTTTTCTGCTCATATTAAAGAAGCTATTTCTAAAACAAGAAAAGGTATAGGTATGCTGAAATATCTCTCCAGTTATCTGCCCAGGCATACCCTTAATGATTTATACAAACTCTATGTGCGACCCCATCTAGACTATGGGGATGTGATATACCACGTTCCTGCAAAGATATGTGCTTTCAGTAAGAATATCACTTTGTCAAACATGATGGAAAAATTAGAATCTGTCCAGCATTCTGCTGCACTAGCTGTGACAAGAACATGGAGAGGAACATCACGTGAGAAACTATACATGGAGTTGGGCTGGGAATCACTAAATCTTCGAAGGTGGAGTAGACGTCTCACCTTGTTCTACAAGTTTATGAATGATTTAACGCCTGCTTATACAATAAATCCAATTCCGCCGTTTCAACAATCGCAGTGCTCTCTTCGAAATCAGGATGTCGTTGGGCGAATCAAGGCAAGGACAGAAAAATTTCAGTCTGCCTTCTATCCTCACTGCTTATCCGAATGGAATAAACTTGACCCAGAAACTAGAACTGCACCATCTGTTGCTGTTTTTAAGTCAAAGTTGCTATCCAAAATACGCTCTCCTGCAAAATCCATTTTTGGTATTCATGACCCTAAAGGACTATCCTATATTACTCAACTAAGGGTTGGTCTTAGCGCGCTGAACTTTCACAAATTCAAGCAAAATTTTAGGGATACTATAAATCCAATGTGCCCCACAAATGATGGTGTCGAGGATACTGAACACTTTTTGTTGCATTGCCCTTCTTTTGACGAAGAACGACGAGATCTTCTCGCTGGAGTTTTTTCGCTATTGCGACCATATGGATATATCGATCCTTCAAACAAGTTTCTTACTGAGCTTTTATTGTATGGCGATAAAGGTCTTTCTAATGACGTTAATAGAGATATATTACAATTAACCTTGCAGTATATCCATAAAACTGGTCGATTTGGTTGAGATAATTGCAGACCTGGTTACATTCCACCACCTTCCCCCGTTTATCTAAAAATGTATGAGTAGATTGTATGTAGCTCTAATTGTTCTCTTTGTCAACGTAATTCTCTTGTCTTGTATTTTAATCCTTTTTTTGTTTCTTCTTCTTTTTTTATATATATCTATATGTTTAATGGCCTCGGGGTAGACATTGTCTTTTGCTCCTCGGGGCATCGTTGTAGTAGTATTGTAGAGTCATTTTTGTAAGTAGTGTAGTGTAGCTTATATTGTAGAGTATTTCTGTAAGTAGTGTAGTGTAGCTTGTAACATATATTGTAACTTTTTATTGGAATATATATATATATATATAAAAAGATAAGTGCTCCCCTGAGAAATTGTTGATTGTGATTGCAATATCATTCTAACAAAAGTGTCAAGATTAGTCAGAAAACAATATCACAATTTGTATTCTGAATATAGCTACAAAGCGGCGCTCTTAGGATATTCTCTAGGGCTGCTATACAGTTGACTATGATAGAAAAGTACATTGTGTGAAACAATATCATAGGAATTTCGCATGAATCGACTTTAGTTCGCGCAAACAGCCCTCAGTGATTGGCTTATAAACAATAAACCTTTCA
The DNA here is from genome assembly GCA_964019985.1 of Aurelia sp. 4 Dawson et al 2005. Taxonomy (NCBI): domain Eukaryota; kingdom Metazoa; phylum Cnidaria; class Scyphozoa; order Semaeostomeae; family Ulmaridae; genus Aurelia; species Aurelia sp. 4 Dawson et al 2005. The sequence continues at coordinate 40,420,625 of OZ026492.1, read as the reverse complement.
AAAAGTTGTGCTGCCCGCTCTTCTTTGGGCAGTTAACTGCCCACTGCCCAAATTATAAAGTTACTGTCCTAATTATAAAGTTACACCAGATTCGATAGTCTGTTTTTCTTTATGCGTAGAAAACTTCATTTGCTTGGCAAATGAATGAAGCAGCAATTCTCAATACTTCCTATCAATAGTAGGCACTGTCCACGACACCAAGTTTTTATAACTCCAAGCAAATATCGTACTTTCATGACTTGAATCTTTGTGTATAGAAGCAAAAAGCTGTTCGCTGAGAACGAATTTGATGTTGTGAACATATCAGAGAATTACATTTTACCTTATACACATTTCTATGAGAAACTGGGTTATAAGAAACTAGTAAGTAACAGCTAAGAAACTTTTATAAGTTAAATGCTACGATATTAAGACAAATAATCGTTTATGTTTTGAAGATGATAAAACATCGTCCATCCCCAAATGATTTTAAAATGTCAAGAAACATATCTGCCACAATATGATAACTCATGCATTTAAAGATAAAGAACAAATGCAGGGCCATCAGATTCAATAATTGTTTAATTTATTTCCTGTGGCATCAGAAATAAGAAATAAAGAAGATTACTAAACGATTATCGAAGCAGGTGCCCCTGTGAAAAAAACGTGTCACTGCAAAGGAAGGATACTGTGTTCGATATCGTAAAGCTGCGCTGGTGATTGAGCTTTCAAGTTGATCGGTGGAGTTATCGAAAGCGATGAACCTGAAACGAACATGAATAGGTTTACTTATATTTAGTACAAAAAAGGATACTAAAGTGCGGATGAAAAACGAACGAGAAATAAACAAGAAAGAAATATTTTTTAGCACACCAAGGCCTTTCAAGTTAATGCTATCATCAAAGTGTGACTGACAATCTGAATCGAACTTTTTATAATATATTGCAGAGATTACTTTGTTTACATAATCATAGCCGATTAAAGTGTGAATTGGTTGAGATGTCAATTGAGGGCTGCGTATCCTGCTTTAAATAGATTTTCTTCGTATGTGGTTAATGATTTTTTAATATACAAAATAAATCTATATTATATCTCACATATAATACAATCTATAAACAGAGATGATCCGAGCTAAGCGGGGGGGAGTACTCAACTAAAACTTGTACTGGGGTATGGCCAAAAAAATTTTTACCTGGCCCCAGAACTTTTCCTCCAAACCATGGCCGACTCTAGAAAAAATCGGTGAACAGTATGCCCCAAAACATAAAATTGGACCAAGCAATCAGCAATGACTCAATCCAATTCCAGCTAAAAAAGGCAAATGGTCAGCAACACAGGCTAACTTTGACAAGCTTTGAACAGAATTGAAGCTATACATTGAATTCCCACAGAGAACAGAATTGATCAACATGCATGTGTGAGCATAGTGAAATTCCTCAAAGGAACAGCTCAAAACAGCTCCACTCCAGCTTATGCTAACAAGGGTGTTAGGACACGGATGTTTTGATTGATTATTTATTTACCTTGTTTTGATCCGTGTGTCTTGTTTTGTTGTCTTGTTTTCTGTTCTGTTTCGTCTTCAACTGAGCGTGGTTAGGCCCAACCGCTCTCAAGTTGTTCGAATAGAGCCCCCTTGCATTTCTGTGTCTTAGTGCGCCTTCGCACAAGAATGGTTTTTAAACCGCAAAGCCAAAAGAAAATTTGCGGTTTAAAAACCATTCTTGTGCGAAGGCGCACTAAGACATATAAATACAAGGTAGCTCTATTCAAACAACTTGAGAGCGGTTGGGCATAACCACGCTCAGTTGAAGACGAAACAGAACAGAAAACAAGACAACAAAACAAGACACACGGATAAAAACAAGGTAAATAAATAATCAATCAAAACATCCGTGTCCTAACACCCTTGATGCTAATGAAATATTCCTCCCTATTAACCAAAGCCAAGTACCACAAAGGTCTCAGAATCTCAGAATAGCTAAAAGGTCTATACCCAGAGCTAGAAAAACATAGCTGAAAACAATATCCTGCAAAATGGCATTGTCTGACAAATATACTACGGACCGAAAATTCTCTAAAAAAAGGGGTCCATTTGTAGCTGCTTTTCCTCGAAAATGGGTGGGTTTGGCTAAAACTAGCAAGAATTAGTTCGAAAAGAGCAGCTTTCCACTGAAATTCATCATAAAAATGGGTATGAGAGCAAGTTTTGGTAATAAGAAGAGGGTAGCTTTCTGAAAAACCAGGTGGCTGACCACCATCTCCGTAAAGTATTCCCCTGGGTAAAATATTTGGTAGCTTTAGCATGAATTTGGTATAACACCTCATACATACCATCATCCTTGGGTGATTTCTTTGTTAAATCTATTTTCTCAGCAACTTCCAATATCTGATTACTGATCTCAAGTTTGTCAACAATATTCTTCTGTCTGGCAGATACAGCTCGTTTCTGTCTTGCACTTCCAAATGCTTCCACCAATTTGTCATTCTGTTGGAGAGATCATTCTGTTTGATACCAAAATTTTTGGGACAAATAGCAAAACACACTTAGTTGAAGGGGGATAAATTTCAATTCTTTTAAGGCTGGTTCCCACTGTGTTGATGAATTGTTATTATTCTTTGTGACTTTCAATTGCGATTGCTTGAGATGCTACCAGTGACAGTCTAACAGATTTTCATTGGAAGAGCTAGACCTCCATCTTAGATTTTTGGAGTCTGCACAATATTGACTTCAGAGTCATCATCCCACATGGTGTAATGGCCCTCTGTAACTGACTTTTGCTTAACTGATGTTTTCGTTGGAACAACGACAAACTTGAAAGTGTCAAACAAGAAGTTCACGGAGTCAAAATTCCTTCTAGAAAAATTGGAACACTGTGAAAATCCACCACATCAAGCATAATAACCCACCACGTTAGCATAATACCCCACCTCCGTAAGGCGTATCCACCACATCAAGCATAATGCCCCACCACATTAGCATAATACCCCGCCTCCGTATGGGGTATCCACCACATCAAGCATAATACCCCACCACGTTAGCATAATACCCCGCCTCCGTATGGCGTATCCACCACATCAAGCATAATACCCCACCACGTTAGCATAATACCCCGCCTCCGTATGGTGTATCCACCACATCAAGCATAATAGCCCACCACGTTAGCATAATACCCCGCCTCTGTATGGCGTATCCACCACATTAAGCATAATACCCCGCCTCTGTATGGCGTATCCACCACAGTAGTGCATATAGGTTCACTAGCGTGAGTAAGGAAAATTCATTGGGCAGTGAAAGCAACATGGCAATGACATGATGCTTAGGTTTTATGACCATATGTTTCATCACCATTTGGTCTTCAAAAAATTCAAACAAAAGCATGCAAACTTGATGGTTAAGACACTTTACTTTTACATACTTTTAAAAGTCATGAGCAGAGCTTTTACTTTTGTTAAAGGCATAATAGCCTCTGTTATTCAAAAGAAGGAAGGGTCTATGAAACAATGAGTGAAGCTTGCTATGGTTGCTTCAGTAATCATCTTTGATTATCCTAATCCACTATTCAAATAATGTATGAAACGCATCTCAACAAAAGCTGCATGAATGAAGTTCTAGAAATCTGGAAATCACTGCAGCAACCTTCTGCTCATTGTTTTGTAGACCCTTTCCTCTTTTGAAGAACGGGTCTACATGTAGGCTAAGGCCTATGTAGCTTAGGAATAGATATTTTATAACCAGAAGTACTGTATGAAGTCATAAGTGATCACTTCATACCCTCTCCAAGAAAGTTGCACCAGAATCTGTTTGATCTTGAACGATTATCTTGTTATTATCCTCTGAAATAGCAATGTATGAAAATATGATGAAAATAGAAAACCATAAAACTTACAAAAACCTGCCAAAGAAAACATACAGAAAAGAAATAAAGATCATCTGGCTTCAGCTAAAAGAAAGTTGGCAAAATGCAACATTCTGTAGATTTATGGATTGATAAAATATGCTTGAAGAGGTCAACATACCAATAATTGTGGGTTGCATGCTGTACATTTCAGTGTTATAGATATCCAGGTCTCCAGTGTTGCTGTCAAGAACTCCAAGGTAGTATCTTATGGACAAAATGAAATTTTCACTTTCATTAAAACCACAATTAACTAAAAAGTTGTGCATATATAAATTTGCTTCCTCAACAGTAATGGATTGAATTATGGATTTGATGTCCAGGAGGAGAAACATAAACACATTGAAGGTATCAGGACGCACTGCCCATATGGGTAGCTGTTTGGCCCAAATTTCTCTAAACAAGGGTCCTTTTTGGCAGAATTCCTCAAACATGGGTTGTTTTGGATGAAATTTGAAAAAATAATTCAAAATGGGTAGTTTTCTGCCAAAATCAATCATAAAGTGGGTATGAAGGTAAATTCTGGTAATTGGAAGAGGGAAGCTTTCTGAATATTGGGCAGTAGTACCTATCAATACACAAATCATGTAGCCCCATGTCACATGTTTAAAATATTTGTTATATATTGGTAATCTTTATCAGAGATAGTGGGTATTTCTTCTGGTCTAAGAAAATTTGATAACTACATGTTGGTGGGTCATACAACAATATTCCAATATGACACATGATTAAATATTGTAGCTGTTACTGTATGCCACTGTCTGTTGATATCTTGAACCTATTATAATTTGTTTGGACAGCATTAGCCTGTGATGCTTATAAAAGCCAAAGTTGATGAATTGATAGTGCAATATGATTTGATGAATGCAAAGACATCTGATAACATATGTACAACACTTACCGACATGGCAAGTCCTCCTGATGCCCGAAATATTTCATGTTTCCAGTGTCAGCTACCTAACAATAAATGCAATTAAGAAGGGTTGAGGATCCTAGGAATGATATCATGGGAATAAAAGAGAAACAGAAGTTTTTTTATATTCCAAAAACATTACAACATATGTTAGTGTGCATCTATATATTCTAATTACTATACAACTATACAACACTATGTACAACACTAAAGTCTCAAATGTACTAATAATTAAGGTATCATACCTCCCATGTTTGGAGTTTAAGATTATGGACCGTTTTCGGCTGAGCTAATTTATTGCGACTGTCTCATGAAAATTCAAAATAAATGTCTCATCTTGGAGCTTAGCCTTTGAACTATATTCTGGGACAAATTAAACTTCCATCATTTAAGGACTGCTGCAATGTAAATGGATTTCCAACAAGTATTTCCATTGATCTTCCACCCAATAAAATCAGCCTGTGTCTAGATATGGATCTTTCCTTTTGAATTTACCAAATTACAAAAGGAGTCTCTCCTTTCAAAATGTGATATTTGACGCAAAAAACAGGGATTTGTTTTACGTATTCTTCTACAGCCCCTCTAACATGCTTAAAAATAGAAATTGCATATATGATTAAAGGTCTGCATGCGCAATAATGTTCAAAAATCCTTCTTACCAAAATGTCATCTTTCTTTCTTGCATCTTCTTTAAATTTGGGTTTTTGAATTTCAAATTTAATTTTCTTTGCCACTTCAGAACAGTTGTTGATACATCCATTTTCAAACTGGACTGTAATAAAAACTGATGTCTGATTATACAATCCAGGTCCCACTGTGAAGTTTGCCATTCACTAAAAGACTTCTGCCATTCATTTAATGAGTGGGCCCTGAAAGGCCCTGCGTTCTGCAATTGTGCCAAAACAGTAAACACTTACAGTATGAACAGTTATAGTTGTCTTTTTGATTTTTATCATAACAAATCCCAACAAAGTATGAAAATATGAAAGTAATGTTTTTGATAGTACAGAGATTTTGACCATCCTGACTCAAAAGTTTATATTGTGGATCCAAGTTAAGATGGCCAACTTGTTTGATAAGAACAGAAATTTTGTAGTTTTCACAATTCATAATTAATAAAAGATAAAACAATAGATTTTTTGTTTATTCACAACTTTGAGCTCAAATCAAAAGCCTGTGTCAAACAAAAGGCTAGTTGTCAGGATATTGAAGTTATAGATACACAGATACTGTACAACAACAAAAAGTCTGTATCATCTGCTTACTTTGGGAGTCTTATACTGTACATCAGGGATCTAAAACCTGAACTGAACACAAAGGACAAGTTTAGCAACAAAGAGTTAATTATCAAGATATAAATAAAAAGATTTTATCTCAATTTTGATGTTTTACTGTATTTTAAGGATTGCCTTTTGTTTTGTATTCTCTAAGGAACTCTTGTTTGCTATGGCATTTTGTATAAGGAAGTTCTGTTTACTTGTTGTGATTTTAACTGATATGATGAACGTAAAGTTCAAAATATGTTTTATCTTATCATGACTATGCTGTACGTTGCAGTTTTTTATGTTGTGACAAATTAAAAACAGCAAAAGTTCACGCACACACAATATCGTTGATCAGGCAAGACCTATATTTCAAAATAATTAAATCTGCTGTAATCTGTGTCAAAGGATCAAGAGTTCCTTTTTTTCGAGGAAAGAAAATAAAGAGCTCTCAGACTTTTACTTCATGACACAAGATGCAAGTACTGTTTATGAGTGGTGCCTTCTTTTTTCATTATTTTAGACTTTAGGGGTCATAGACAAATAATTTTCATCACAGTTAACGGAATTGGGCTGTTAACGGCTTGACCCTCTCCCTGCCCCCTCCTTAACGGACCACTAAATTTGTCGCTAGATTTTCTCTTGTTGCGGGCGTCCCACAAAATCTCGTTACATAGGCCTATTACAGTATGTGTCTTGAGTTGGGGCCTAAGCCTACTCCAACGTCTTCTTGTAGATCGCAACATCAAACTCAAGTAGCATACCGCCAAAAAACTTATTGCCACAAGTTATTCTTTAAGGATAGACAACGAAATATTACTTATTTCAATTTTTGCCACAATGACCCCTTAATGGGTTGAAATTAGGTTTTTAGATTTATATAAAATAATTGTATTACCCATTTAAATAGTATATCCATTGCGGGTTTTTAAAAGACATTATTCAAATATTTATTCAATTACTCATTTGTCTACTGCATTGAAAGTTTTAGATGCTTTTTGAAAATGTTAATTGTAATAAGATCAAAATATCTTGCAACCATATGCGCTGACACTTAGGTTGCTTACCAGTCAGGACAGTACTGGACAATGCAGTGCAAATGTTTCCATCCTTTAAGAAAAAGATCTGTCGTGATGGACAGTGAACCGTGGAGAACCAAAATATTTAATGGGCCATCTTCTGAAGTGAAGAAGTAGAATATCGATATCGATGTATGCTAGAACTGTTCTTCGCCAAACAGGATTGCTTAAGTCAACCAAACTTAAATCATCATTCACCCTGTAGTCCTATTCTATTGTGAAACTGAATAAACAGGTTAAGAACCAATTTGTTAAATTCCTAAATTAATCATTTTTAACACAGGGGGTGCTCTCTCCTCGATTAGCTTAGCTACTGAGAGAGCTCCTCCCTAAGAAATTCCCCTGCATACAATTCCCATAATTTGCGTTTAGTCCAATCTGCATTCTTTGTAGTGGGTGGGGAAGATCTTCCCCGCGCCACTTCGACTACTTCCAGCCGCAAACGCGCCATAACCCTGTAATAACACTATCTTTGGAAGTTTGTTTATGAAATTTACAAAAAACTCTAACCCTCAGATGTGCCAAAATTTACTTCCAAATGAACTTCCCCGCGCCAAAATCAAAGGATGCAAACTGGCGTTTAGTTAATTATCATCGTATTTGGTTAATTATGTTTGTGTTTTCTTTTCTAATGTTGTTGTATTTAATGTTATTATTGTATGCCAGGGTGCATTTCATGTAAATTCCACGCCGAAGAGGTTACGCTAACAAAAAGTCCTGTACGCGAGGAGAACAATAGTAGATCTATTGAATTAAATGAAATTACTGTGATCTTTTATTTGTTCAAATCAATTCTCACGCCAATACGCAAAGAAAATTTCTCTTCTACGCCGAAGATCTTCGGGCCTACCTAGACTAAGTGCATATATAAATGCATAGAGGCCTATTAGTGAAATTTTAAAATTATATATGAACTGAGCTGGCCGGCGTAAGGTTGGCCTAAGTTGAAGATTCAAAAAAGTAACCATAAACATCTAGAAAATTTCATACCGATCTTTGGGCATAAAGTTGAATCAATCTCGTTGTGAACTCGCTTTACTTTTGCCAACATTATCTCTTCGTTTTCCACAGCTTTCAACTTTTCTTGTCAGCCATAGTCAGCCATGTGACCATTACCTCGTTTTCATTACCAGAATTTTCCATTTGCTCCTTCTCCGCTACATTTGCATTTGTCTGCCCCGCAGCTTCCACAAGAGTGGACGGCTGCCCTTGGAAGCAAGGAGCGCCGAACTTGGAACCATCTATCAACTGCTGTAGCAATTTTCATGGTCTTCTGCAATCCGAAGTGTGTGACTTCAACAGCAGAAACGCCTGTGAGAAATTGTTAATCAAAATGATGAGCAAAATGATTAATTTATACAAATTAACATAATCCACATCAACCACTCTTAGAGATGAGGGAAAGATTCAATTCAGAAAATTGAAAAATATGTTTTTACTGCTATACCACAATCTTGATTAAATATTGAAAATACATCAATTCAAAGATAATCGATCAGTCATTGATTGTTAATCATTAAACATGTTTAATCAATCAATCAATCAATCAATCAATCAATCAGTCTTGTAAGAATAAATATGATTACATTTGTATAACAAGATTGCATGGTTAAAACAAAGACTATGGTTTAAAATATACAATATATCCTGTCTTTGATTATATTACAATTCTTTATCGACTAGACTAACTACCTGTCCTGACTGTCTATAAAGTTTTCGTTCCTCGAAGGATCGCTAACTAAATTCTTGAGATTTAACGACATTTAGACAGGTCTTCGTGACAGAGGGCAGGTAGCCCCAAAATACATAGGGTTTGCCACAAAGATCCTTCCTTAGAGAGCATTCAGAAAGTATCTGCTATATGGGGGTGGATGATATTTGGATGGGCCGTGAATGAAAAATTCTGCCTTCCGTGAAAAATCCTTTTTGGGGCTATGAAAAATAATCAGATTCATCTTATGGGAACATAAATTTTTATCATAAAATGTCATTTCTGAAGCTTAGCAACGGCTGTAAAATGCTGCAGCAATTGTTTTCTGTTACTTTTTCCCACTTGACACTTACTTTTCTGTACATTTCTATTCTTCTCCTTCTCCTATTCAGTTCAGGCTAGCCAGTGCTTCATTATTTAGTTATATTTCTGAAATTGCACTACTGGGTAAAATCATAGAGCCTACATTCTTAAAAACTAAATTATTTGATGGGGTCATGAAAAATATCCTAGTTCTTGCTATTGGGCCATAAATAAGTGACTAGGAATCTCGGATGGGCCATTGATTTTTTGCTAGAATTTTGGAAAATCATCCACCCCCACATAGCAGGTAATGAATCACCGCTCCCTTACTTCCTTCTGTGATAGCTGGAAACTAAGTATCTATCAATATCCCAAAATTTTTCAATTAACTCGGAACGCTTTTTCTGACAACTCAAGGGTTTAATGAAGAATTAAGTCTCATGCCTGTAGTTCAGTAGCCTGATTCACAGACCAAACGAGTTTCTCGTTTGGTCTGTGAATCAGGCTAGTAGTTCAGTTCTTTGGGACTACAAAACCGAACTTTCGTCTTGGAAAAGCCATCAACGAGGCAGCAAAATGTAGGCAGCAATGGGGATTTCTTGGGCTTGGAGTACAGCAGATAGACTTTCGAATATATATTCGTTATACGAAATTTCTCTGAAACTTAAGCAAAGACAAAACAAACCGCTTCAAAAGAAACAGCCTGAATTTCTTTACATTAATGTCAGAAACTCTCTTTGGAGACGACGAATTATTGCTAAAATCTGAAAAGCTTAGAACATTACAAGTTCGGTGTGTGGAATTACTCATTCCACTTAAGCAAACGAGACTTCTCGAAAGCGGCTCAAAATCTTTATCAAGTATGCTTGCGCTCTCTGGTCTCTAATAGACGGGGGGGGGGTTGGAATAGTAGGGGGGGTTGGAAAAAATCTCAAAAATTAATAGCCGGGGGGGTTGGAAAAAATCTCAAAAATTAATAGCCGGGGGGGGGGGGGAATCTCAGTGATTCGCACTTTCTTTATATAGTGACGGTAAGACTTTAAAAATACAATGCAATGACATCACAGATTTCGCTCGAAAGTCTTAATCTTAGTTGGGTGCATGGAATTCTGTTGTGTAGCTTTTGTCTTGCTTGGAACTTGTTGCCAGAATTAATAAGCGGGGGGGGGGGTTGGAATAAGAATATCCTGGGTGGAAAATTTTCTAAAAATTAATAAGCGGGGGGGACGTCTATTAGAGACCAGAGAGTATGCTTGCGGCAAGGAAGCTGAGCCGTCGACTCGAAAAAGCAAGCTAACAAATTTTTGCAAAAACTTACATTATTGTCTATATTGTCTATAACAGTCTACGAATGAGAAACAACTCGTCAGTCACGTGCATTCAAATAAGTTAGAATGTTCAATGAATCTATAACAATTTCTCGGGTAATTTAGTCACATCTAAAAAGTCTCCAAGATCATCTTCATTCTGAATAAATATGATTTTACTTGCTGTCACCTCGTTGATCCTAAAATGAAGAAAGATCTTTAAAGTTCCCATCACAGATGAAGTCATGCTTTTCGATTTCCGTTTGAGTATCCTGCCATCATCTTCTGGGTTTTGTCAGCTCTCTTAAACAACAACCAGATGTACAAAATATGGTACCATTTTTATTGAGATAAAGTGAATAATTCAGAAAGGTATTGATAAGACCGCATTCGCTTCTATCATTAAAAACTTTCTGATATCATAGGTTGTTATCGGCACAGCTCCCAAATCTTTAAAAAGGTGGGTGTAAAATTCAACAGCCTATTTCTTTGAACTGAATGGCCTCAAAGAAACTTGAGCAAGTTTGCTATGATTCTGCTTTGGACCTCTCTGAAATCTTAATCAAGAGTGTTAGGACCCGGATAATTTGATAAAATATTTATTTATTTACCCTGTTTTGATTCTTGTTTTCTTCTGTGTTTCATCTTGCTTGAACTAATGTCTGCAACCATGCTGCAACAAAACTTGGTTTTAGCCAAATTGTTTTCAGGTATTCGTATATAACTCCCTTGTTTTCCTGTGTCTTAAGGCACCTTCGCGGAAGGAAAGGTTTAAAACCACGTTCTGTTGCAGCATGGTTGCAGACGCCAGTTGAAGACGAAACACAGAAGAAAACAAGCATCAAAACAAGGCAAATAAATAAATCTTTAATCAAATTATCCATGTCCTAACACCCTTGGGTCAACATCACAAATGGAAGGCAGCTTGCTTTCCTTGAACAAGCGTTCAGGAATGATGATTTGGACAAGAAATCGCTGGTGGTTATGGTAATGGGGAACCGAGGAACGGGAAGACTGAACACATGACCAAGTGACGATATCAAAGAAATTTGCAGCTGTCTGCATCTGGAGCTGAAAGAATAGCACACGATCGCGACCAATAGAAACTACTGGTGTAGTGGGCCCCAGAGGGTTTATCTATTTACTTATCTTTTTTGCTCACTCTATTTAAAGTTGTCTATTTACAATATACAGTAGCAAAAAGGTGCTAATATAGGTCAACTACATATATATATAACATGTATATAATATAACATGTAACATGTATATCTTATAACATGGGTATATAACATGTTGAGGTTAACGGTATGTGCCGCCCATATAGGTGGGTTTTTGGGCCCAAAATTCTCTAAACAAGGGTCCCTTTTCGGCAGATGTATCTTAAACATTGGTAGGTTATCCAGAAATTGGCGAAAAATAGTCAAAAATGGGTAGTTTTCAATCAAAACTCATCATAAAGGTGGGTGATTACGGCAAGTTTCGGTAATTAGAAGAGGCTACTTTTTGAGAACCGGGCGGCAGACCCCCGTCCATCCGAAAGTCATGCACCCTCCGGAGGACAGCCACGGTTGTTCAGCTATGAACAATCTGTTCTTGACGATGAAGAATTTGCATGGGCAAAGAGGCCAAAGCTCCGGTTTGAAGAAGGGGGTGGACGCAAATTTAAGCTTAAATATCAAGAAACGAGGTATCTATGTTCAAGTTCAACATTGATGAACATTTTGAGAGTGATTAGCTATTGATTAGAGTTAATAATTCACTTCGCTGGACCCGTCAAACCAAATGTGAATACTCTTTTCTGGGAAAACCGGTAGTCCTGGTACTGGTTGATGAAAAACACTTACCATAGCTTTATTATTGACCAGCAACCGTAGAAAATCCAAGGTGAATTAATAATGAGACAAACTCCTAATCTTTCAGGATAACAATTTTGCAAGATCCAAATTAATCGCTTAACATATGTGTAGTCCATATTCCTCAAAGAAAATTCCTGAAAAATGAAAAGCACCGGATGACACAAAAAAGTGACTCAACACAATCTCTCATAGAGAAATAGGCAAGAAGCCGATGGAAATGCTTCAAACGTTGTTCTGTCACAAAATGAAATTCCAAAATAGACCTTTTAGCTATTCTCACAACGAATGTTGATCGAACGATATTTCATCACAATCTGTAGAATTTTCGAATGTGCCCAATTGCGATCGAAGCTGTAACTCCACTCTATCGAACCTCGCGTATGAAATTGTATAAAAATATCGCTCGATCCAGGCTTTTTTGTAGAACAGCTGAAAGGTCTATTCCCGAAAAAGCAACCGGACATTTTTGTCCGAGGTCCTTTCTCTGAAACTTTTCCGTCCGAAAGTTTTAAACTTAAATGTATATAAAAATAATGAAGACTGCGTTGAAGAATGAAATTGAAATCTATAGCTGAATACAAGGTGTTTCAGAAAAAAAGCAAACCAACCAAATTTGAAATCTTAAAAATTTGCCAAAATTCGAGTACATGTAATGGATACCATCTGAAAGTACAATCCTTTTCATATGCAGTTTGGATACATTAATGGAGAAAAGCAGTTTTGATACCCCTTCTATAGGTTTGATAAAAAGTTTAAATTGGCCTACTGTAAGCGACATAATTAGAGGCGAAACGGCAACTACAGTGTACAAATCGCTAAACGGTCTCGTCCCGAAGTACCTTTCCAGCTTGTTTGAAAAAAAGTCGACTCGAAATGTCAGGGAACTCAGAAACACCGAAACTGATCTTTCGATACCTTTACGAAAAACTAACAATGGGCATAGGGCTATATCTTTTCGTGGACCTAAGCTTGGCAATAGCCTTGAACTTGATGTTAAACAGGCACCATCTCTTGCCACCTTTAAGAGAAGAATCAAATCGTAAGCTGGAAACGTTTGTGACACGACCCCCTGAAAAGCAGTTCTCATGGACTGACGGGGCTACCGTGCCTAAATAAATAAAAATGAAATGTAATTGATGGAATCATTTATCATTTAATGTATATATTAGTAGGTATTTCAAATGCAGCATCCTGTAAAAGCAAAGTGAGCCCCTTCTTTCTTGTAAAACTTATGAAAAAATTTGTTGAGGCACTTCGGGCCTAGAAGCACTCAAGGTGATACCTTGAGGAGGGAAAATACAATTTCATCATCTTGAGATGCATTTTTAGATAATGATAAAGCATGCTCTCTCAAATGTGGATTATCATCTATGTAAATGCCATATCACTTTCCAGCATCTAAAATAGGCCATACTTTCAAAAACGTCAATCCACCTTTTCAAGATAAGAGGTGACAAAAATGGAAGTCTTTTGTAGTTTGAGATTTTGCAATTTTGAGGCTAACATCTCGTTCTATGTACAAAGTTTAGTATTAAGGCAAACTTCTACTGCTTTATCTGTCTTTGTTTGGAAATCACAGCAATTCTAAGAAGTTAAAGTTATAAAGGTTTTGACCATGAAATGAGATCGTTGGACACATGTTTGTCCAAATTTTGATTTCACGGTCAAAGCTGTTATGATTTCTAATTCTTTACATCAACGTAGCTTCCAAATGAAGACAGACATGAATGTGAAAATTGGTTCATAAACTTTGTACGCAGAACAAGATTTTAGCCTCAAAAATGGGAAATCTCAAACAACAAAAGATTTCCGTTTCCCACCTCTTACCTTGAAAAGGTGGATTAAGCAATGAAAATTTCAATTAATCTACCTAACCTGGTTATCATTGGGAAGAAAATAGATTGTACTTTCAGATGGTACGTCTCATATTGATTCAAATTTTATCATTTCCTGAAGAGACTCGAATGAAAGAGGGTTGCAATTTTTCTAAAACGCCCGTATATCGGCCTGAAATCTGCCACAATAAATCTAAAATATGATTGGAAGGAAAGATAGACCGTGTATTCATTTGAAATTAGCAAAAAAACATTTCTTGAAGAAAAACGGTTAGCAAACTCACGTTCAGATCAAATATCGTGCAAAAATTATCGATGACGTCTTCATCACACAGTTTTGCCATGTATTCCTGTTAGCAAACAGAATGAAATAATGGATTAGGTCTACCGGGTGACCCAGAAAAAAGTTCCAAGTTTTGAAATTTTTGTAAAAATTGAATTTACCGTTTACTCATGAGACAGCGAGAAAAATCACAAAGATACTTCAATCTTTCGGCTCTCAACTGGAATTTGAATTATTCAAATCTGTGAAGTACTCTTGATACCATGAATCTTTTAAAGTGGGAAGGCTTTTCTGGCTTACCCTGTACTGTAGCTGGATGTATGCAAGAGAAGAAGATAAAATCACATTCTATGTTGAAGTCACATCTAAATCATAACCGAAAACAAATATTTTTGAATACAAGGCTTCTTCGCAGGAACTGTTAAAGCACTTATACTTTTCTGGGGCACCCGGTAGACAATTTAAATATTTCAAAACATTTTTGACGATCCAAAGAACATGTGACTATAAATTACCAGCGAATAAATTGTGTATTTGGTTATTGAATGCATGTTTCTTGTACTTGGATCATGAAGTCTGACTTTGACTAAACTTATTGGCCTGTAAAAAAGAAGAGAAAGTTGTATAAAACAGATAGGCCATAGTGTTTAGTATCATCGCCATTCTTTTCAATTGCTCAGCAGATCTCCAAAAGTATAACAACCTGACCTTTACGCTGATTTTCACCAAAAGATGCCAATTAGCTCCATTCCGCAGTACTTTATCAGTGCAATAAACAGAACATACGTGGCACAAAATCCCACAGGGGTACACGTTTTTTTATAAGAAACTGGTCTATAAGAAACTAGTACTAAGATGGCCAAAATTTTAAGAAACTCTAGTACTATGTCTTAGAAGTACTAAGAAACTTTTCAAAGTTAAAAAAATGGACATCATAGCAAATAGATCGTGGAACCTTTATTCTTGAGCAATATTATCTAACCATTTGTATTTTTGGCATAGCAGAACACTATTTATTCCTACATGATGTATTAAATGTCAAGAAACATATCTGCCGCAGTGTCAGCGACCACATGATAATTCAATAAATAGGAATGCGAAGTGATTTCAAAAGCCTCCATCTTTGGCGTTAACAATGAAAGCGAAACGTTTTCAAATGCACCATTTTCAAATTTATGCACTTTCATTTGCATGTTTCAAAATCTCTGTTTTTACAGTGGAGCAATGTGAAAGCAAGGCAGAAATGGATAACTTTTGCTCCACTTTCATATCAAGATATAGCAGTGTGAATGAGGCTTCAGGCTCATACTTACCTGCCATCTCTATCTTTTTCATCAAAAACAACTACTCGTCCAAATGAATGCTCTTTTATGATATCTGCATCATCTCCATTGATAGCATCAACTTGAAATTTTTCCCTCCACTCCAAATATTTCATTATTCCATCATGAGCAGCTTCAGCAGTTAGAAAAGCTCTCAGGAATCTTTTTAGACATGCTAAATTTTGTCTCTGTAGGTAAAAGAAAAATTATGTAAAATTTATATCTGGTGATTTGACTCCTTTTTGTCATCAGGGTGGCATCAGAAATCTCCTGAGGGTAGGGGCTGAAACATAGGGCAGGAACTTGCAAGGAGGGTGCTAAAATATCTGGATAATGCAGGTTTTAAAACGTCATTTTGCTGCAGTCTCTCTGAAGAAAGCACAAAGTTCCTCCAATTGAATGCTTCTGATGGATGGGCTGAAGCACTTATTACTGCCACTCTTTTGTCACTAATGACCATTACATACCATCATCTCAGAGACACATGTTCATTTGAGTTATTTTCCTTAAAATTTTGCTACCTGTGACAACCCCTTACAGTTTGCATTCTGTTACATTCTTCTACTTTTTGTAAAATTCAAGTTCCAAAAATTTATTGGTTTAAACTGCTGCAATTTTCACTTAAATGACCTGATTTTCCTGTTCAGATCTGGATTTTATACATTGACAAACATTGCTTTCTGGGACTCACCCAAGGATGGTTCCAGCAAACATAGAATATTGTTGTGGGATGGCATCATGCTTTTCTACCATGTGCTAGTAAAGTGCCAATTTCTTATCGTTATTTTCGGGCGTACTCTTTTGGGCATCTTCTGAAAATGGTAGAGTTGGTAGAAGATAAAATCCCATTCTTTTGGTACCCTTCTACTGAAAATGGTAGACTTCGCAGACTTCAGATCGCTTTTTATAAAAGCCCATTCTTTTGGTCATTCTTTTTTCGGTAGACTTCCGAGAGATTTTTGACGTATTCTTTTGGGCTCTTCTGAAAACGGTAGAGATACAAGGCTTCGGAAACCTTCTGCTCTTGAGCTGATAGACTTTGAAAGATCGCTGAGAGCATTGTTTCATGAATGAAAGTTTTCAAAAACATTCAAAAAAACAATGACACTTCACAGATTATTTTCTCTTGCGATTGGCATAACAAAAGTACATTGCATTGCAATGGTTTCAATTCGCTCGGTCAAGCAACAACATTCAAATTCTCATTTTTTCAGCATTCCATTCCCATTCTTTTGGCAACCCTACCGTTTTCAGAATTCGTATTCTTTTGACATTTTTCTCTGCAAAGTCTGCCAACTCTACCGTTTTCAGAATTCCCATTCTTTTGGTAACAGAAATTTTTCCCTGCGAAGCCTATTGTTTTCGGAAGACTTTGCAGACTTCAGGTGCCCAAAAGAATACACCCTTCATATCATGACAAAAATATATCCTTGTGGGTGAGTCAAAAGACATTCCTGGCATTTGAAAGGCTGCTTGCTGAGTATATAAGCAACTATATCTTGCAATATCTGATTGAATAGCGAACATGTTCAATTAGGGACAAATGCACTTTGGCGGACACAGCTTTCAAGGAAACACAGAGGTTGAACTGAATTGTATTGTTAGTATTACATGCTGATTGGCTTCCTTAACAATAGTGATTAAAATCCTACCATCTAATTGGATAATGCTAAATCTAACCGTGATTCGACTCATTCGCACTTACTGGAGAACGTCAACATGACCTAAATGTGGCCTAAATCTGCAGCAAGGACTGGCAATCTATGTATTCGTTTGGTTCCAAAGTTTTGGGGGCTGCCACCCCCAAACCCCCGCTACTACAGTTTGGGTATGCTTTAATCTCAGTACTGATGCGGTTAACATTCACATTCAGTGCAACATTCAGACACGAGGAAATGTTGAGAGTGTGTCCGCTAAAGTACAAACTAGCCATTCAATTATTTCTAGAAATTTTCCTGGCTAAAATTGGTCACTCCGTTCAGATTCTGTAAGTGATTTTCTAAAGTGAATGTCCTCTCTAAGATTACAAGCAATAATCTCCAATATGTTTATCTCACAGAGATGACTTTCAGCAACCATTATCATTCCTTTTGGTGGGTTGAAAAGTCTTCTCCCTAGTGTGAATAACTTATTCAGGGGTATTCGTTCTCCTATGAGGATACAATACATCAACACATCTTAGAGTCATTATTGCCAGGAGGGAGAACAAAGGGAGATCTTGCTTGGTGTTTTCACCTTGTCTTTACAGGTTTTTGAAAGGGGCTCTGCAAAACATCTCCAATTTTGACTCGAAGGAATGACCAATTAAAGACTTTTTCAAGTGTCAGGTGTTTTGTTGACTTACTTGATGCATCCATGGAATTTTTGAAAATTGATAGTTTTAGCAGACTTACTTTATCTTCATTTGCTTGAAAATATGGCTGTGAAAAAACAATATATTATATAGCACCATAATACAATAAATCGAGTGGAGTCAACTGAAGGTAAAATGGGTAGACTAGGGATAAAATGGGCAATGTTGATTACTCGAAAACAGTCGATCTAGGACATATAAAAGAAACTGTTGTACAAATTTTGCAAATGCATGGATGGATGGCCATACTGTATGGTACCTATTCATCTTACCCTTGTTATCTCTAGGCCATACTTTACCGACCGGTATTTTCTCCTTTCGCCCTGGGATGAATGACTTGCAGTAATTTGATTACTGCATTTGAAAGAAAAACCTTACCTCTAACAGTAACTTCAATGCTTCAAGATCTTTTTCCTTATATGACGTTCGTTTGATTTCATATTTAGAATGAATATCTCGCGAATTCCCCTCTTCACTCGCCGCCATCTTTGCGAGTTTCTGAATTTCTGTTGTGGTTCGCAACCGAAACGAGACAAAATCCTCTGTGGAATCACGGAACGTTTTTGGACCCATCATGAACCAATAGTCCTTATCGGCTAAGATGTGTTTAAAATGTTGAAATAAGTGATTCCAAAAGCTGAAATGGTCTCCCTTTCTGTCAACTTTCTAATTTAATACAATGCAATCCCGGGGGAGGGTACTTGACTAGGGAAGTGACGAGGGTGTGTGGCAAATCTATCCGCACAAAAACTACCCCAAAGTATACCCTGTTGCATAAAAATTTTTCCAGAAGTATACATTATCCATTGTTTCAAGAGAACTCTAAGAGAAGACCTTCCACATGACACCCTGTTGCATAATTTTCGTAACAACTGTAGTGCCCTGTCGCATAAGCGTTAGCAGAAAAGGAAACCACCCTGTCGCATAATTCTTACCTTAAAAAGGACACCCTGTTTAGTGGCACATCCCGTCAAGTCAAGTATGGGAGTACCCCCTTCCCCATATACTTTTTAATCAAAATAGTACGTACAACATTCATTTCAAAGCGATTTTTATTCTAGATAAGGGATTGAGAGTTCAGGGAGACGAATAATATTCTGTATTAAAATGCACATGTTACAAATTCATTTTAACATATAAATATTAAAGTACTAGAAAAAGATTACATATTCATTTCAAGTGTCAAAAACTTTACATTAAGCATATTCACTCCGCTCACTCTGAATACGTGTGCACTGTACCGGTGAAGTTTTGATCTGTGACAAAGTTGCAAGTTGTCACTGTTAAAGAGCATTTACGCTGCTCCAGAACAAACTACTCTCGGAGGCCTAATGCAAGGAAGGGGTCTTAATAAACAGGGTTAATAAACAAGAAAGTGAAACACTTTTATGATTTGAGCAAAGGAACTTTTTCTTCAACTGTTTTTCCAAAAGAAAACATTCCAATTACTTAAAGAGTACACTGCAATGACTTGTTATCTTTCGAACAAAATTTCGTAGGCAGGTGTAAATTCAATAAGCTGTTTCTTTAAACTGAATGATTTAAAATAAACTTTAGCCATTTTCTATGATTCTACCGTTAGGCTTTTCAAAACACTTGAATATTTGTCGAAATTACAGCCTATTATATGTTTCAGAACATTTTATGATGTGACGTCATCAAATTTCTAAATCACAAACCAGAAGAGTGAAAGAGTCTTGCTTGGTTCCATATTGTAGACATCCATAAACTGGTTTTCTTGAAAATTATTTGATCTTTCGTCAAGAGATTAAGAAATTACTATTGTTTTAAGTTTTTTTCGAAAATCTTCTTGAATTCTTTAAAAAGAAGATAAACACTGTAATTCTGAAAATATTGAAGATCTCAGAAGAGTCCAACGGCAGATTTACTGTAAAATAGTTCAAGTTTCTTTGAAGCCATTCAGTTCAAAGAAATAGGTCATATAATTTTACACCCAGCTTTTTACTGTTTGACCAAAATTGATAAGGGCCAGGGGGAAGGGAAAAATTTTGAAATTAATAAGCGTCCCCCATTGTATTAGGCACCCGAGGGTACTTCGGAAACAGTAGGAACACAAATGCAACGGATGAGCACCAGCAGCGTAAGAAAAGGGAGGCTGATACATCTTTGTTTCAGACCCAAAGTTAAGGTACTGTGTAAACGCAGCTAGAATGAACAGACTGGAACTATCAAAACATTTTTCTGCCCATATTCAGGTGCCCCAACCCTTACAGCAAGTTCAAAGAAAAAAGGATACCTATTAAATATAAAGCTACAGCTCAGTTGTTAAAATTTACTATAACTAGAAAAATTTCAAATGTTTCTGAGTTAACATTCTTCAAAAGTGCATGTTAATTGATATCATAACGTGCGACGATGAGTTAATCTAAACACTTGGCATACATGATACAAGATCTGCAATAAGATAAGCTCTCTTGACACCTCAAAATTATGATCGGAGAAGCCATACATCGGCCTGAAATCTCTCCTTACGAACTGCATGTAGATCATTCTTCTTTGACAAAATTCAAAGCTTTGGCTAAAATATTACTTGCAGAACCCACTGACGTTCATGCTACCACGAGTACATATTACTGATGTAACTAAATTCACATTGAGTTGAGATGAATTACAACAGCTTCCCAAGAGCCGCTCTGTCTTCGCACCGGGCCTCCAATCAATCCAATTTATAATGCATCTTATGCACATGGATTCTTTGATGCGGAGGAACACGAAGAAGACTTTCCATCGACAATTCGTGCCTTGAATAGTCTTCCATTGTTTGCACATGCGCACAGTCGATAACGATGAGCATTCAATAATTTCTGGTCTCTGTCTGATGTGTCTTCTAATTTTGAACGAGAAAACTCAATGCTTGGCCCCATCTTTAAGACCTAACATGAGAAATATATCATGAATACACGTTTATTTATGAGAGACTTGGTTCAGGCCATAGTACTGAAAGTTTCTTAATTTCACATGAAATTTTGTCCATTTTAGTACTGAAAGTTTCTTGATTACACATAAAATTTTGTCCATTTTCGAACAAAAAGTTTCTTAACTGGTCTCTTATTTCTTGAATGCAGAATTATCAATGAGCTCACTAACACTGCAGTAGATATGTTTCTTGACATTCAAAACATCATTTTGAAATAAACAGTGTTCTGTTATGTTGAAAACACAAATGGTTAGATAATATTGCTCAAGCTTTCAACTTTGAAAGTTTCTTAACGCTTCTCAGACATAGTACTACAGTTTCTTAAAATTTTGGCCACCTCAGTACTAGTTTCTCATAAACCAGTTTCTTACGAAAAGAACGTGTAGTGGAAATCAACATTTATTGTAGAAGCATTTCACTGGGCGTTCCAAATAAAAATCGATTCGAATACCTGCAAAGCAATGGGCTGATTTAAATGAGCCATGTACCATGGAAACTTACGTATTCCCCCTAGACTTACGACGATGAGTCCCTTGTATCCCTGCGGGAAAAAACCTTGGTCAACAGGGACTCATGATGAAACATTGAATAAGCTGACCCTATTCTCCGTATTCGAGATATGATCGAACCATAGCTTTAGCTCTGCACAACAGTCACTGCTCAGAAAGAAAATGCGATAAAAACCACGTTAAGAAGACATTTAATCAACGAAACTTGGCATAAACCTAAAGAAGGAAGTTCGATTTACCTGGTGAGTGCTAAATGAGTCTTTCGACGCTACATTTTCCATGTTTTAAGACCAAAACATACCAGAGAAATCGATTAAAGTCAAGTTAACTGCATTGTTCGAATGAAAAAGCGATAGCATTGTTCTTTGCTAAATCTTGAAGCTTGATTGGTACTCTAGGAACTCAGAGTTTGGGCCTAAATAGGTTCAAGCAGTTCAGGGTAATGCTATAAGTCTCTGTTGACTGAAGCGCCATCATTAAGTTGATGGGCACAGGAAAATAAGGGACTTCAGACCATAAGTCTATCCCAGCTGCCCCCGGGTAAAGAGATAGCCCTGACGTAGATTCAAATGATCTTTTAACAATTATCCAAAAAATTAAAAGCTAAAGTAGATGCAACTTTTCGAAAGACCATTAATCATGAATTCTCAAAATACGCCAATTTATCAAGCGTTAAAATTCTACCGTACAAGTAGTTCTTCTGCTAATTTTTCAACTGTAAATCTGAATCCTAATCTGTTCCTAGTCAGACCAAAGGCCTTTTCCTTTGCGTAAGTTCCATGTAAAGTTACAGTGTCTGGGGTTAATTCTTCTTGGTCTGTGGCCATTTAGGTTCTATAAGTTCGCGTCTGCAAGCAGGCTACGTGGACTTTTTGAAGAATGTTTAACATTCTGGGCCGGTGTAAAATTTGGGTATGGGTCCTCAGGACTTTTTCCTGGTCTACGTGCTTGGGTCTGACTTGGGCACCCCACTTTCAAGAAAATATTGGCATACTCTTGGAATGTATTTGACTGGCAGCTGTCGTAGGCCATCTAGAATTCTGCTGATTAGATGTAAACTTTGCTTTCCCACCCATTCCCATTTCCTTTCCAAATTTCATTCCTCCTCTTTACTCTCATATCTCGACTTCTTTTTCCTCTACTTTCTCCCAAGTTTCAACAATCTATAACATCTTTATGTACTTCACAGAATTATCTGGACATTCACAGAATTATCTGGACAGTTCATCGAACAAAATCGGCAGATAACACTTGTAATACACCTTTCGTCACTCAGTGCAATAAATACTTACACTTTTTGCATACTTGACGCTAATTCCGATATCTCTATCTGTTTGCAGTAAAAATGACTTTGAATCCATATAAACTCCTTCGCTTCCAGTTACATTGATTTCTTTGCCAGAAAAGCGGACATCTTGATTATCGTCTGAAATGATCTGTAAGAAAATTTATCAACATAGAAATGGGAAAGCTCATAACTGCTGCCACAGAAAAACTCTGTGAGTTATTTGTTTCAAGCCTGATGTATCTCGCTTTAAAGGACAAGTCCGGGTTGTTATAATTGTTGATTATTCATGAGAGTACGCTATTGTGAATGGTGTGTAGTACTTTTTTCAAGTTTTCTCTTTGAATCTGCGAATCTACATATCTCAATCTGCTAAGAAGTGCGAAATGACGTCACTTTATATGACGTCACTCCACGTTGACCTGAACGAGGCTGCCAAATGTGTTGATATTATACCACTCACATTTCTAGCCTCCTCATCGCACCTTCGCACACTCGTACAAAATGCAAAATGGTGACGATATTTGACCAAACTTACGAGGATTCATTAAACAATTTATGAAAGTTGGAGTCATCAAGACTTGGAAAGAACTCACGACTGTTGTTCAGCAGATGGTAAGGTTGCTTTTCAACTATAATTCTATCAACCAAAGACTTGTCCTTTAAGCCTGGTTCACATTAGATCGTGGCATTAGCTGGGAGGGCACGAACCCATCGACCAAATAACTGAATGTGAGCCATGGAAGTATGAGTGGGTCTTTGAGTCGTTGAAATAAAACTGGTTCTATCCCAGCGGCTCAGCGGGTGGGATGGTCAGGGTCGTTGAGGACTACCCCAGCATCTGTAATAATTCAATGTGGCAACATATCACTCTTGCCCAGACCCATATAAATAATTGAGCATGCATGCGTAAATACTTCGCGCCATTTGTTGGCAGGGTGACCGTAAGGCTCCATTATGAAAATGCCTCGATTGCCCTTTTTGACTTGCCTCGCTTTGCATTCATGCTAGTTTGGGTTCGATCCAGCCGTTTACGAGATCGATCACAAACAAGATCCCTTTGGTAAACGATCCAGAACTAGCACGGATAGCGGATCAATCCCGAGCGATTCCGTTTAAAGGCAAAGCCAATCCATACCAGTTCAGCGCAGAAACTGCGTAAAATGACGCCATCAAGCAATTTGAGATGAGGAATTGTTTGGAGAGATAAGCTTCTTGAAAAGATAAATCAAGAGTTTAAGACACAAGGAACACAATATCAAGTGTTGCCGAATTTTGGGATCCGTTGCAGGGAGCTAGGGGCACTCAATGTTACGACTTTTCGCGCATGCGTGCGCAGTTTCTGCTCTGTCTACCAGTTTCGGATCGATCCCGTTCCGGATCGATCCAGTTTTCACTCGCGTAAACGGGCTCTAAGATACCTCTGCACTGAGATCTTCAAAACCGGAAGCAAGCTAAATCCTGAATTCATGCAACATATTTCGAATAAAAACCTCTAGTCGACCTCACATCGTTCAAATGATTTGCAGCACCGTCTGCCAGTCAAAGTTCGGCTCAAACAATCTTGGGTCTCTTGGCCCGCAAATTTGGAATCGTTTGCCAGGTGACATAAAATCAGCAGAAAATCGGGTTAAATTCAACAGACTAATCAAGACCTGGGATAGAGCCACCTGCAGATACAATGTATGCATTCGAAATTAAACATTCAATTTATTTGTATTTTTATGTCGACAATCGAATTACACCAGTTGAATTTGTAGCTGATAATTATTTCACTAGACCTAATCGGCTACGGTTTGCTTTACCCATTTAAAGTCACATGACCAAGCCCATGGGAAGTTTGGGTATTATGCTACTTTTTGCGTTCATGGCACAACCTGCATGACATGGAATTTGTCGGAGAAATCAAAAGATGTTTTATCAAGAGATTGATCACATGACTTGAAATGGGTATAAAGAAACCTTTTGTCTGATTTTGTCTATTTGAAATAAAAGACACAAGAAGCTCCATCACGACATGGAAGAATCAAAGAAGGAAGGTATTACCCGTGGAGTGCGAATGCTGTTCGTTTTGAGCGTATCTCCAACAAATCTCCCTTCTTTCTTCAAAATCGAATTATGATCCAAATGAAGGACTTTTTTTGCAGCAAAAGGATCAGTGAAAGTGAAACTCTTCTTTATCTTGATATCAGTTCCATCTGGTCCTACCGCAACTAAAAACCGAGAGGAAAGCAATGTCAAAATAGGAAGGTAACAAGAAGCTTTCCTACGACTTATCAGTTTGACTAATAATCAGATTAAGGGTGCATTCTTTTGGGCATCTGACGTCTACGTAGTCTTCTGAAAACGGTGAACTTCGCAGGGAAAATGTCAGCTACCAAAAGAGTGCGAATTCAGAAAACAGTTGAGTTGGCAGACTTCACAGAGAAAAATGCCAAAAGAATATGCATTCCGAAAACCGTAGAGCTGGCAGACTTCATAGAGAAAAATGTCAAAAGAATATGCATTCTGAAAACGGTGGAGTTGGCAGAGAATAAGCATTCTGAAAACGGTAGAGTTGGCAGACTTCTCAGAGGAAAGAGGCCAAAAGAATACGCATTCTGAAAACAGTTTAGTAGGCAGACTTTTTAGAGAAAAATTCCAAAAGAATGCATACTCTGAAGGAAAGAGAGTTCGAAGGTTGTTGTTCGGTTGCAATGCAATGTACTTTTGTTATGCAAATCCCAATAGAAAAGAATCTACAAAGTATCATTATTTTTTCGAAAACTTTTCATTCACGAAACAATGCTCTGCGATCTTTCAAAAGTCTGCCAGCTTCAGAAGCAGGTTTCCCAAGCCTCAGATCCCTAACCATTTTCAGAAGAGCCCAAAAGAATACGTCAAAAATCTCTCGGATTTCTACCGAAAACAGAATGACCAAAAGAATGGGCTTTTATAAAAAGCAATCTGATGTCTGCAAAGTCTACCGTTTTCGGTAGAATGGTACCAAAAAAAGAATAGGATTTTATCTTCTACCAACTCTACCATTATCAGATGATGCCCAAAAGAATACGCCCTAAATATCGAAGGACTTCAACTGGAAGGATATGCATTATACTGATACTATATAACAAGGGCAGTGATCCAGCAGATTCCTAAAGAGCGATGAGAGGTTCTAATAAAAGTATCACAAAGAAACTGATTCGTTTTTTGCCTTGCTACAAATAATGGTGTCCTTTTTTTGGCGAAAAAAATGAGAAATGTGAACATATTCTAAAACAGTTAATAAATGCAATATCACAATCTAAAACATTTGAAATGAAAAGCAATTAAGTCCAAAGGATGTGTATATAGCAGGAAAAACAACCTTTGAAAGCAAACATGATACTTTGCAAACAAGTTACCTGAAGGGTATTCATTTGTTGAGGGTCCACCTTGAATAAACACCTGTATAGAAGATAATTCATTAAAATCTGGACAGCTCATCATCGCAAACAAGGTGCTCAAATTAAATGCAGCAGATGTGTTGGTTTATGGTGTACCTGGAAGCTTTACGTAGAAATACAGGGCTTTCAGTGGGGGGCACGGGCACACAGGCACGCGCCCAAACGTTCCCTTGGGAGCGATTGATCATAATATCGGTAATAAAATAAATTCCTTGAAGAGAGCGATGCCACTTTGGGGAGTTCACAGAATGATTTTTGTTGGAAAATATACCTTGTAACTCCCTGATGCTGATTTTATTCCTTGGATGCAGCTGAGTTACATTGTTTGCTCATTCTACTCAAATCTAATCAACCTCATTTTTAGGCCATCTTCTTCCGAGATTCATGCTATCTTAAATGTCAGACTTCTCAAGCAGCTTTCGTTCGCTGATTTGTGTCTGTCCGTGTCTCACTCACTGGGTCTCGGGAAGTATGACACATACCTTTGGTACCGTTTGATTCTTGTTCACGCGAGTTTTTGGTTGTGCGCCATAATTTCTGAACGTGAAAGCCCTGATTTGAAATGCATTTCATTTGTCTTCCACAAATTAAACAACATATGGAAACCTAGAGCATTTATATCTATGTTTACACTCTGACTACCTTATCAAACTGGGTTTTGATTCAAAGAAAGAATGTTAACTTTCATCTTGCCCTCGTTGCGATTCATCCAAAAAACGTGTAAGCGGTGACAAGAAGTTGCTTCAGAATGATAGCTTTATTCAAAGGGTATAGGAAATCATATTGTTTATACAAAAGGAAGTTTTATTTGCCCTCTGGCCTTCTTTCTTGTCGTTTCTTTCATTGTTAGCTGATTTTGCGGTGATATTACCAGTATCAATAATATGGATGATGATACTCTTTGTCATCGACTCTTGTTTGGGGATCCATCTCTAGGTACTATTGAAAACAGAGTAATACTGGAATCACTATCTCATTCGCAAAAAATTCTGGCCGATTTGATTGATACAGCAATATCAAACTAGCAGCAGCAGTTCCCTATTCCCAGTTCCCAATCTTCGTGTTTGTGCTCTTATCTGTTTCTCTTGTTTTTGTTCCGCTTTGCTGAGGTGGATTACAGGGATAAACCATGCGCTGCAATATTTTTCTCTCGTTTCACAGCTACGAGTTGAATAACTCTAATCTCTTCGACCAGTAATCTGCCTTGGCTTTGTTGTTTTGTTGTACCGGGTGTCCCAAAAAAAGTTCCGGCGTTTGACTAAACGCAGAGAAAAAATTTTGAATCTGGCAATTTCTAATCAATCTAGTTAAATGCTAGACATTTTAAATTAAAGTTTGACATATCGTAAGAAGAAGTATGAAAATGGACTTATGAGCTCTGACAGTCCATGTTTATGTTCAAAGCAAAACCAGAGAGATTGTAGCCTTTCTTCATCGTCGCAATGAAGGGGGAATCTCCGGATGAGCAACAGACGACGAACAAGAGTTCTATTCATTGAGCACATTCAAATCAAAGTCTGAAAATAGAATCCAATAGGGAATAGGTCTCAGCGTGAACATGAAATGTTAGAGCTCATAATTCCATTTTCAGGTGACTAATTTCTTCCCACGATATGCCAAACTTTATGTTGAAATGTCTAGCATGTAGCTAGAGTGAATAGACATCGTTAGGTTTATAAACTTTTTCTCTGTGCTCCATTAAACGTCGGAACTTTTTTTTGGGACACCCGGTAGTTTGTGCGTATTATGTCTTGGTTTTGCGGGTTTTGTTCTTTGTTTTTTGTAGAGAAAGATTTGTAAGTGCCATCCATAGTGAAGACCCGGTGACTTTGTCTTTTTTCACTATGGATGGCACAGTGTGATATAACAATATATATTGTAGTTCTTAATCTTGATGGTAAAGAACTTTATGGTGTAACAATTACAGCTCAAAATTGCGAGTATTTAAGGCTTTCATTTTGCAAGTTGCGAATCAAAGTTTGCTGTTTTCAACCGTTGTTGTTCAATTGATAGAAAAGTCAGCTAGCAATGAATGAAATGATCAAGAAAAAAGTAAAAGGACTAATAACATTTGCCTGTGTGTAAACTGAACCATTGCTAACTCACTTTGTGCAAAGGAATTGATAATGAACTATCTGAAAGGTGTTCTGAAATCAGAAGCAACTTCTTTTACAGCTAGCAGTGTCTCTTATAACAACGGAAATCGCATTTATGCTTTTCTTTTCACATTCTACCATGTATGGATGCTCGATCCAAGCCCATTCTTCATGCCGTAAAAAGGTCTATTCTACCACTGGGCTTTTCAGAAATCTTGAATCTTTTCATATCATAGCGTATTTTACACTGCAACTCATTTGAAGCTATGACATCATAAAATTTCAAAATTGTAAACCTGAAGAGTGACAATTTTCGCTGGATACTTGATCATTCAAGACTTCCATAATGTAATAACTTGCAAATGTTTTCCAGTTCTATTAAAAAGTTTAGGAATTACGATGGTTTGAAGTATTCTCAAGATTTTTCTCAAATTCCTAAAAAGAAGAAAACACTCAAATTCTGATTGGTACATTGATGATGCTAGGAGGTCCAATGGTAGCTGAAAAGCTTCTTTGCAGCCATTCAGCTCACGGAAAGAGGTCATTAATCCGAGAAGGAGGGGGGTTACCCAAGTCTTAGGATGACGGGGACTTGTTACCAACATGCTTTAGGTGACGACTCATATCTAAGGATTTTCGGTCGATTTTCATACCCATACTTAAGGACTTTTGTGTCATCAAGCCTGTTGAACTTCCCAGAAATCAAGTTTAACTTAAATGTACAACATGAAGGTAAAGTTACAACCAACTACGTTTCAGGGCTATAAAGATGAAATTCAATGTGGTAAATGCTAAACTTGACAAACTCTTTTGCTACAAGCCAAAGAGATACCCATATCTAGTGGAAAACTTAAACTCTGAGACCCATATTTAAGGATTCTCAAGGTTCTAATACCCCCATGCTTATGGGCAGCACATACCCCTTGCTCCATAAATGGAAGTTACCACCACAGGGTCATGACAGCTTACACAATCCTTTTTAAAGCTTTCAAACCTATGCTTAATGCCATATCAGGAAAATGTAATGCCTACTTTTTGTCCATCACCATTGATTTCAATATTTTCATTGTCAAAACCTCCAAGCACACCATCAAGCGGATAAACAAATTTGAGATCTGTATCCTGATGCCATTTTGTTTTGCCATCCTTGTAAAATGAGATGCTTTCCATTCCAGTATGATTGATGTTGTCAACATAGAATATGACAATCAGGATCTATTGTGAAAACAATAAGCATTATACAATATACAGTACACATAATATTTTTATGAGAAACAAATAATTCGGGCCAGTACTGAAAGTTTCTTAAAGTTGTCAGATTTTGAGTATTCACAGTTTCTTAGCAGTTTCTTAAAGGTCTCCCCTGCAAATGAGAAAATCAGATTTTCCAAAATCTCAGAACCCTTGGCCATTTCTTTGTATGCAGATGAAAATCCACTGGGTTAGCAAATAGCAAATGGAGCACAGATTCGGATACAGGTAGAGTAGAGCTTTTTAACCTCTACTTAACCTATAGGAAGCATCTCAAACTTGGGGGGGCACGACGCTTTGAGGGCACTTTTTCCTTCAGAAAAGAGGGGAGCATTTTCAAAAATGAAAAGAACACTTTTTTGTTTATTGCAAAATCTTGGGGAGCCATGCCCCCAATGCCCCTGGTTCCTACATCTACGTGAATTTGCTTCAGTTCAGAAGATGCAAGCGACAAGCTGGAAGCAATTGTTACAAACAAACTCAATATTTTCTGGGGCAAGGCAAAAGAAAATATCTAATTCCCTTACCACCAGATTAGCAAAAAAAAGCAACAGCAAAACCATCAATAAGAATATCAAGACGTAAATCTTCCTTCCTCTGACTCCTGTTCTCCGCAGCTGTCTTTCATCCACATCAACTGCACCAGCATCATAGTTGCGGCTGTGTTCATCATCAATTTTCTTTTTCCTTTTTGATTTCTCAATCATTGATGCACCATGGCTAGTTGTGGACTTTGGGGATAAAAATAACAGGTGATCAGAAAATTGTAAAATTGGTTCCAAGTCCAGAATTGTTATGAATATAAAATAAATACAAGAAAATACTGATATGAATGGTGTATATATCAAACATTATGCACTATTTTTTTCTTTTATCCTTATAAAATGTATACAAATAAATAATCAGTGTGCAGTGATATAAAAAAGCACCAGGGGCAGACCCAGCTCAAAGTTGAAGGAGGGGTATCCTACAGCACCCAAGTAGAAAGTAAACCTGTAGAACGGACATTAAATTTTTGAGCCCTTGATTGAGAAAATTCATCGGTCTTCCTGCCAATTAACATCATTTGATTTGTATTCATATGTTATGTTAATGATATGCCTGAGGTAGTGCATAGTACTATAAGGATGTTCGCTGATGATACAAAGATTTTCTGCCTAGTGAATGATAAAGAAGATAGAAATAAATTGCAGTTGGATCTAGAAAGACTTCAGTGTTGGGCTGACAAGTGGCAACTAAGATTTAATGCGACAAAATGT
Organism: Aurelia sp. 4 Dawson et al 2005; assembly: GCA_964019985.1. NCBI lineage: Eukaryota > Metazoa > Cnidaria > Scyphozoa > Semaeostomeae > Ulmaridae > Aurelia > Aurelia sp. 4 Dawson et al 2005. The sequence continues at coordinate 40,389,763 of OZ026492.1, read as the reverse complement.
AAAGTAATGCATCTCGGGAATAGCACTTTAAAATACGATTATCAAATGGAAGAAAATGGTACCCTAGTGAAACTTGAAACAAGTGACTGCGAGAAAGATCTGGGAGTTAACGTTGATAAAGATTTAAAGTTCAGCAAACATGCTGAGATAGCTTCAACAAAGCTAACAGAATAATGGGGATGATAAAACGCTCATTTACCTGCATTGACAAAGAAATGTTCAATTGCCTTTTCAAAAGCCTGGTAAGACCACACCTTGAATATGGCAATGTAGTATGGTCTCCGTGGTACAAAAAAGATATACAGGTAATTGAAAATGCTCAGAGGAGAGCTTGCAAAGTTGTGGCTGGTCTGAGAGACCTTGAATACGAAGAGCGCTTAAAAGAACTAAAGCTACCTTCTCTAGTGTACAGAAGATTACGGGGGGACCTTATTGAAGTTTACAAGTACACACATAAATGCTATGATACCAAGAGCTTATTTGAGATACAAGAAGATGATAGAACAAGAGGAAATGATTTTAAGATTAAAAAACAAGGATGCAGAAGAGATGTTCGAAAGAGATTTTGCAGTCTGAGGATTACTGACATTTGGAACAAATTACCAAACAGCATAGTCAATGCAAATTCATTGTGTTTATTCAAAACAAAAATTGATAATTTATTTGGTGACACTAAGTACTTAATGGACACAGCAGATATGATCTCCAAAATCTGAGTACCAATGTGAATTAAGAGTAAGGGGATGTTCTGGAAAAACAGCAAGTTACTGTTTAAAAAACATCAAAATCAACCTAGCTTTTGCTTTCTTTTTCATTACCTCAGGGCATGCTGGGTTTCATCCTTATCTAGCATGGCCTCCTATGTTTAAAAAACTTGCATGTTTTTCAGGAGCATCTCCTCACACAACAACAGTTTAGAACCGTGGTGATCTGTAACAGGCTTCTAGCCTACATTACAGTATTTTGTTATGTTATGTTATGTATGTTTGCCCCCCCCCAGACTGAAAAATGTTAAAAAAGTGTCATAAGGTCACAACGAGGGATACACTTTTCACCAAACAGGGGTACCAAGCTCAGATTTTATCATTGGGTGGGGCAGTTGCTTCTACCTGCCCCCTCTTTAAATCCACCACTGAAAAGCAGAATGCATCGGTATCTTTTGACATTACTTCCAACAAAAACAAGGCTGTCCTATTGTTTTCTTGGCTTTGTTGCTATGCAAATTTGTTATTTTGCAATCAAGAACAATAGTTTAAACAATTGACATTTTGTCTATTGCCAACTGTGCACCTCAGAGTCCTCAGATTGAAACAGCAAATTAAGCTTTGGGCAAGATATTGAGCATAATACAAACTTTCCAGTCTGGCTTTGGCCTTTAAAAATTATCCCCAAATTCTAAAATACCCTCCCTTCTATGGTTTCATGCTTAGATCTCATTGTTTCGTTCTTAAATCTTACATTTTCATTCTTTAGATCTCATTGTTTCAATGTTGAAGGGGGGGATTCTAGAATTGCTCCAAAATTATCTTTTGTTTGAAATTTTGACAATATCAAAACAATAATGGATTTTTAAATGGTCTGTCATTATTTCCACTGATAATTACTTGTTAACATATCCAAGCATCTTGCCTGCAGATGACAAAATGTCTCGTGTGGTGTGCTTGTTCTCTATTGCCTACTTTTTTGAAAAGCCTATTGAAACGTCTGGTCTTTTTGTTCGTCAGTTATCAGGGCAAGAAGACGGGGATACCTACCATCTTGAAAATTAATAACACAGCAGTGTAGCGGATAACAGCAGTACAGCAGCAAACGAGCAGAGACCAAATTTAGGCCGAATATGAACGCGGCAAAGCAGTCTCGAGAATTCTTCCAGAACAGATATCTTTCTTTTCTTGCACCCTTTGATTGTATCCAAATGAATTGAGAAGCTTTCTTTGAAGAGGAAATTACCCTCCTTTGTAATTTAACGGCGTTATTGTGCAACAGATCTTGCCTTTCTGCTTACCAACTCCACCCGCCACAGCTAGGCCACACACACAACAACAAGCTTGAGCTTGTGTCATCGTTCGTGTTGCTGTTGTTGTACATGATTCATTCAAATCAAAACATGTTGATTGGCTGATTAGTTTTGACACACCTTTGAGACCACCTGAAAACTGCTCGAAAACTTTGGAAACTTCGAAAAAAGATCATGCAAACAAATTTCCGGGAAGAAAACGGACAACAATAGTAGCAACAATTAAAAGAGACACTCAAAGGGCTAAAACCAAATATCCGTCCTTCAAAGTCATTCCACTCATTTCACTACAGGTTTTTTATAAGAAACTAGGATCAGGCCATAGTACTAAAAGTTTCTTAATTTCACATGAAATTTAGTACCCTGGGTACCAGAACCTTATTTTTTATTAAGCTCTGGTACCCAGGGTAGAAATTTAGTCAATTTTAGTACTAAAAGTTTCTTAATTGGTTTCTTATTTTTTGAATGCGGAATTATCAATGTGGTCGCTAACACAGCGGCAGATATGATTCTTAACATTTAAAACATCATAAAGGAATGAACAGTATTCTGTTATGTATAATAAGAAAAATAAACAGTATTGCTATAATATCCATGCTTTTAACTTAGAGAAGTTTCTTAGTACTTCTCAGACATAGTACTAGAGTTTCTTAAAATTTTGGCCATCTTAGTACTAGTTTCTTATAAACGTGTAGTCAGTCTCCAAAACCTTTACACAAAAGCAAAGAAGAGGACGTTGTGGAGAAGCATTGTGAAACAAGTCGTTGACTCTGTCTATTCTTGTTGATAACTGATGAAGAACCATCCTTTATCCAGACTACCCTGGGTACTTTCCTTCTTTATTTTTTCTTTTTATTGTTTTTGGCACTGGTACTCAGGGTATATCCAGACCAACGAGAGGAGAGACAAAGAATCAGACTTAGCAAAAATCTAAGACACACTTCCAGAAACAAACCGAGATTTTTCAACTTTATTTCGTGCCATACAAAACAGTAGTGCCATCAATGCAAAATGTATAGCAATCTTGAAACTACCCAAGCGGATTGGTCACAATAGGTAAAACAAACCTTAGCCAGTACAAACTATTTGGCGCTACAGTAACATTTTCGAAGACAAGGTAAAATTAGATTAGCATTCTCCTCCGCAAGGTTTTCTATTTTTCTCTATCATTTCCGCAGTGGTTGGGGAAAGTAGAAAACTGGCATCTAGGTAGGTAGGTATTTATATTTAACGTGGCTAGCCCGCGAAAGTCTGAGAGACTTATTTCCAGCAGGGGCCACGGATGTTTTACCATCAGTCCGCCGCAGCTACCCGCCACAGCTACCAGATTTCCCTCACATGGCTCTGGTCGACCCGGGCTAGTGTTACGGACAGCGACCAAACTGTCCAGCGTGGGATTTGAACCTACGGCCGTTCTGACCTTTGGTTTACGAGTCAGACGCCTTAACCACTCGGCCACACGCTCACACCACTCGGCCACACGCTGTGACGGGAACGGTTTATACACATTTGGTATAAATCGTCTCCCTTAACCATGTAAGCAATACTTCGAGCAATTAATCGATAGTTTCAACTTTTCAAAGTGGACGGAAAGGTTCGTGGCAACGGTGTACAAATTACATATACACTGTTCCTGTTTTAACGTGGGAAGCACTTGAGCCAAAAACAAAAGACTGTCAATCCTGAAGTCGAGGCAAACATTAGGGACCTTTAGCAACTAGGACGGCGACTGCAACGACAACGCAAATGAGCCCTTTGTTTCCGAACTTTGACTCCGTTTGAATTTGCTTCCCTTGAGAGTCTGTGAAGTTGTCCTTTTCGATTGCACAGCTTGGAAATCCTATTTCTAACGTGCTGCTCTTCAGATCTGGATCTTCAAAGTGAATTTTAAATGTTGATTTTCAAGGCAGCAGAGCGTTGCAAAAGTATTTAGATGAATGAGGAGATTTTGTCTCGTTTTATTTCAGAACATGTGAAGGTAACGTGGGAAGGTAAAGTGGAAAACTATACTCAGTTTGTATCATACAAGATGACGTTGTGGCTGGCGTTGCCATCCTGGCTGCTCGGTCCCTGTTTTCTTGTAATGCAGTAACGGGAAAGGTGCATATACATTTAGCACGCACCGTTCCCGTTCCAAAGGGAGTAATACTTCCAGCCAAAAACAGAAAATTGTGAACTTTTCGAGGTCAAGACAAACTGTGCTTCTCCTGCAGCAATGGGAATGGTGAATACGCATTTAGTATACACTGTTTCCCAAATAACGTAAGGTAATAGCACGAGAAAAATGACGGATACTTTTCAACATTTCTTCAAGTCGAGGAAAAATTTTTTCGCATCCAGGATCCAGTAACGTGAACAGTGTAGTGCAGGAACGCCGGAGAGGGGGGGGGCCGCGGAGGGGCAAGCGCCCCTCCTGCCCTTTTCTAAGAGGGGCAAGAGTGCCCTTTTAATGGAACAATATATTTCTTAGACAACTTTCAATTCGATGGTATGAAAACCACGAATTGAACTCATAAGTCGAATAATCATCGCAGCTTTCATTGGTCATACCAAAATATGCGAGAGAGCACATCATTTACATCCGTTAGAATATTTTTGATAGTATTTAAGCCAATCTAAAGGGTGTGGCCGCAAAAATTCTACCCCGGGAGGAGAATAGATCCACCCAATTTTCGGTTTGCTTCCCTCGTCATTGGTCTGGAGTACCCTTGTGTTCCCCTTCGACCCCCTTGCCCTACCTTCGCTCCGGCGTCCCTGGTGTAATGTATGCAAATTTATAATACATTTTCTCGTTACAATGTAACTAATATTTCGAGCCAGCAACGGAAAATTCCAAAATAGCATTTTTAGTGGAAGGATAATTACAATATCAAAACATTTGGCTCTTTAATTGGTTTGATTCGCAAATGTGAATTGGGGGTATTGGGTGCAAGCATACATTCACTGTACATTTCAAAGTCTGTTTACGCTACTCTGATACGAATGACCAATGGATCTGATGTGTAGCCTCCATACTAGACTCGATCATATGTCGTTTTTTTATTTTTGCCTGAACTGATAACGCTACAACTACGAGTCATTGCCCTACGCTTGCAGAAGCGGATTAGCTCCGTAAATAAACATTTTAGCTTTTCTACAAAGTTCCATGAAGCGGCATTGGAGCTTCCATCAGAATTGTATTGTGCACATGTCAACTGTATCAAACTGCAGTTCGATTCTGATTCGTTTTCAGAGTTTAACTGTTGGGCCTAACACTTTTTTTCACGACCACCGTGTCTAAAATACCTCAAAATCAGTTTTCTACCACAACCACAAGAAAACTATGCCATAATTGCAAAAACCGCCTTCCTCTAAGCCACATTCTAGCTAGTAGACGAGGCGAAGGGGCGACAAAAACTCATTACCAATTGACATTTTTGCCATTTTTACAGCTCTAGGGAAACACGGTCCTCAGTGGAGCGACAATAACAACAACAATTCAATTCAACGATGTAAGCGTAGCTTAAGAGTCCCAATAGAGTGAGGCAACTTCCATACCGCTCTCCTTCTGCAAGAACAACGAGCAATAAACTGCAATACTGTATATATGAAGGTTCATCATTTTACTTTATCGTCGCTTGTAAATACATGGCTTTAAATTAACTGCATGCGAAGACTTTAGTTTTGCCTTTGATATCTTCTCAAAGTCAATCAATACAAACATCTTGTTCGACGTGTCCTGAAAAATTCAGGAGGAAAAATAATGAATAAATATAAGGAACTAATGCATGTCTCAACTAAGATTCTCGTAAATATACCAGCAAATAGAAACTGTTGAGGAGTGCTGCATAAGCAATTTCATTCTTTTTTGCACATATCAATTGACATCTAAATTTGAGCTTCTTTAATTTGAGACAGTTTTACCAATTTTAACCCTATTAATACCGGGCTTTTTGGACCCTTGTAGTACCGGGCGGGGGGGCACAAAGTGCCCCCCTCTGTAAAGTTGCCAATATTGCAGATATGAGAACGAAACTTGGTAAAATGGTGTACAATAACAAAATCTACACAATAGGCTACGTTCTTTATTTTTCATTACATTCATGACGTCACAATGACGTCATAATTGAGGAAAATTCAAGTATTTGCTTGCTGTTGGCAAAATTGACATTATTTAAGTTTTTATTTGACTATTCCTTTTTTAAATGGACTAAAATGTATCTCAAAGCATTAATAAGTAAAAATCCATAGTATAATATCTATTTAAGTTCATTGTATATATTATATATTCATTATTTATATACACCAGTTTTTCATTGTTTAATTTGAACCCCTAATTGTCAATTTAAAGACAATTGACAGATATAAATCATCTGGTTTAAACATAGAACAAAAGATGGGCGTCTGCCATCATTTGTCCAATTGTTTTGATAATCTTTTGAGATCATCAAATATAATGGAATACAATAGACTATATTTAGATTGTCCAGGCCTCTGATTTAAGTCACCTTATATCTCCATCATTTGCCTTTAAATACTCTGAAATGCTTCAAAACGATGTGTAATAAATAAGAGAATCCTTTCTGGTCATCAAAATTTTTCTAACACATTTGTTATTATTTATATGATGTCATAAACATTGATGACGTCATTAAGTTTAAAATTGCTGATGTCATCGAAAATGAATAAAACTATATATCATCTGAAAGCTCTCATCAAGATCTATTGAATGGTAGTGTTGTCAATGATCTGTGACAATTCTGGAAAAAATTAGAGTCCTTCTTTTCTTTTACGGCTGACCACATGTTAAAAAGATGTTGGTCATGTGATCAGTGTCTACCATTTTGAAATTTTTTTAGATTTTTAATTAGTATATTAAATTTGAGGAAAAGTCACCTAGTTTCAGCTCTGTATCTTTCGAACTGACAGCACTGAATCAAATAATCTGCGCCACAGGCAATTTGTGCCCCCCGGTAGTAATAGGATTAAATAGATTGCATCAGGTAATGCAAACGCTTTCCTTTACTTTAGCAATGGCTCTCCTATTTATTTGAAATTTTGAAATTTGATAAAATTGAAATTTTTATGTTGCCATTATAAGTTTTCTGCACTGAGAAATGAAACCCATTCAAAAGCTTTGTACAGAAATCTAAAAAAATCTAAATTCTTAGGGACAGTGCAAAATTCATTATATTACATGGTCAGTGGAGAAGAAAAGTTACTGCAACAAAATCTGCTCACCCGAATGAAATCATTGCAAAAAAAAGCAATTGCCCAGCTACCTTTTCCTTCAAAAATGCATCTTCCCCGTATTAATGAATAACAGATGTTGTATAGAACTACAGTACCAACTTGGCGTCATTATACACATCTTTGTATGCAGATCTCAACTTGCATGATTCACAATTATTTCCTCAAGGTGAGCCATTTCATATCTAAAAGTTCATCCTACTTAAGCTCTCAAAAAGTTATTGCCCCGTTCAAGCCCGTTCATATTTCCTTAATAAATTGTCCACCCTGTTGTGTACAAGCTCAAAAAAGTAGTAGTCCATTTACGTTTTTCACCTGCCATGCTATAAAATAAACTTTGCATTTCACTGTACATTACGTTGCTAATTTTTATTTTTCAGAAAGTTCTTACCTTCGAAAGGAATTTGAATCCCAAGGAACAAACGTTTTCAATGAATTTTTTGATGCTATCAAAGCGACTGACTACTTCTGCAATCTTCAGAATTCCACTAGAAACGAAGAAGATGAGACTTTAAGAAGGTAACCACAAAACATTTTTTTCTTAACATCATGAACAGTTCCAAACAAATTAAAATGAAGATGAAGTCAGGAATTTTCCTTTACATAAGATCACATTTCAAAAACTTTTCAAGATATACCATAAATGAAACTACATTAAGGGGCAAATGATGTTTTGATGAAATTTTTCGTACACAAATCTTTGAAGAAAAATCTTGGACACTTTTGAAGATCAGAAAAATTTGCATAGCTGAAGAAATAATGCTTACCCAAGCTTTAATATTCTGTTTGCTTCTTTCAAAAAGTCCACAATATTTGTTCCCATCAAAGACAGACAGAAAATAGTAACATCAATACTTCCTGAGTCAATAGGTACCTGGAAAAAATATTGTATATCAGATAAAGACAGCCAACACCGGGGGTACACTGCACATATTTTGGGTATGAAGACATACCATTGGGAAAAGTATCCATCTTCCAGATATTTGTAAAAGGTGGAAGGGTATTGGATTTTTACAATTTTGGCATACTCTCAAGTATCAAATAAACGGGGAGGGAGAATGAATAATCAAGAGGGTCGGAAGTTGTTCATTAAAACCAAAATCGGGGGGTGGAAGGATCGGGGGGAGGTTGGAAAAATTGAATATGGTTGTTTTCTTGGTTAAAAATGTAAATCTTATACCTTAATTCAAAAAAGTTGTGTTCACTGTCATTTCAGTATTTCAAAAATTAATAAAATAGGAGGTTGGGGTAAAAGTACAGGAGTTAGAAAATTTGTCAAAAATCAACCAGTGGTGGCAGGGCAATTATTTGGGACTTGAGAGTAAGGAATGGCATTGATCTTTAAGATTTTGGTATACAATACAAAGTTAGGCATACTTTTTCGAAAATCTTTTATAAGGCCAGGTGTACATTTTCAATTTGATATACATAATATCTTCAGAACAGGTATGCATTTGGAGCTTTGATGGCATGTCCTGACCAAAATCTGGTTAAGTGCACACCCCAAGCAGCCAAAATGGTACTGTTCAACCAGCTGTCCATTTATTCTATTTTTGAACACTTCATTCAAAAACTTAAATTTTAATTTTCAATTTTAAAATAAACTTAATTTCAAATTTCTATATCAAATCAATGCTGCTTCCCTTTTCATCTGATCAGTTCTTTATGAATAACAATATATGATAGTTTAAAATTATTTTAAAGTATGTAAATGCAAAAACATGAAATTTTGAGCAGGTACTTGATAACAGGTCAAGTTGACTTTTAACAATGACTACATGCTCAAAAGTTGTGTTTTAAGATTCATGTTGTTTAATTCTTACATTACTACACAGACCAATTCTTAATGGAATTTCCTTACAAATAATCTTTCATGAAAAAGTATGTGTCTTGATCCATTACCTTGGACATGTCACAGGCTGTTACATGCTCGTTATGTGATACAAGGTCAAATGAATGCACTTTTTGTTCAACATTTTGGGCAATTTTAGCTTCTCCACAACCCATGTCTGCAACAATAATATCAGATGGTCTGGAATAAGAGAAATAGAATCAGCAATTAATTACAAGAAACACAGTAGTATGATACAAGGTGACATGTTTAAAACTCATATAACATTTTTTATGTATACTGTATCAGCTCTTTTAAGCATCCAGGGGCTTATTTAATTTTGGACCTTCTAGAGGGGGCCTTATTAGAGAGGGAGAACTTACCCACAAAATCAAGTCACAAGGACATATTTGGAAGCTTTTCGGTGTTTCATTGTCCCATATTTTGCGGAATACCATTTCAATTTTGCGGCTCAAATAGGTAAATTTGATACAATTTTCATCCCAAACCATACTTAAATTAACATGCAAGGTTGTGTAACTAAATAAATGGAAATTATTTGGTAAATTCTAGAATTTAGTATAAGTGGGGGGAGGCTTAATAGAGGAGGGACTTATTTCGAATTTTGATGCAGTGGGGAGGGGCTTGTTAGAGAGGGGGACTTAATAGAGAGGGGGGCTTAATAGAGCTTTTACGGTAATTGATTGAGAAAGAATACAACACTGATTGATAGTTGAAAGGATAAACTACATATTCCATTCTATTCTATTCTATCAATATTCGGAATGCCTTCTAAAAAGAAGCTTGGCATCATATTCCTTTCATTTTGTCCATATCATCATGAAAATTTCTCAATGGACTTTTTACTAAAGCTATTCTGAAGCGAATGAGGATCAAATGATATTTTGCAACACTGAACAGAATTTTGAAGCTGCACAGTAGTGATAAAAGCTCTACTCCACTTGATTGAATCTTGTGCATAGAAGTGCAAAAAATAATTCTTGATCCAGGCTCTTTTGCAGAATAGCTTTAAGGTCAGTTTCAAAATCTGCAAAGAATTGTCAAAGTATAACTGAATAACCTATTTTACACCTAATTCATATCAACTTATGCCTATTTCAAACTATCCCTATTTCACGATAGGGCTAGTTCTCCAACTGAATACATAAAAAGAAATACATGCAAATAGCCGGGAAGGGGTCGTGATGTGTTCCACTGTTAAAAGACTCAACAAGTTGGTGGTAAAGTATTCGATCCAAGTCATAATTTGTCATAATTACACTTGAATTTGTCGAATAATTTACCGCCAACTTACTGAGTCTTTTATCATGTCATCCTGAGGGTCAAAAATGAAACTATTCATTGTGACACTTGCAATTGAATTCATATTCTAGCTGTGTTTTGCAAAACGTGTTCCACTGGACTGCATGCTCTTTTTCCGAACCTCCTTCACCTTTTTCCTACTACAGGGTGTCCCAGAAAATTTGTGCCCCGTTTGCCTGAAGACCACGACAAAGCAGCAAAAGGTCGTCACCATATTTTGGCATGATGTTGCTCGCAAGATGTTAAATTAAAGTTTGCTTCCATCCCCGTAAAAATCCGTTAAGAAATGATGGAGCTATGACGTTCAGAAGACCAAACTTCTCTGATGACTGAAACCAGCGGTCGGCCATTTTGTATTACTATTTTTGCAACGATAATCAGCTTCATGGATGAGCTGAAACAGTAGCCTCCAATCTCATAGCTCTCGCGAAAGTTTCAATAATCATCAGAGACTTCAGCTATTTCTTACCCCACGGTCCTTTATTGAATGTCAAAATGAAGACGAGGATCCCATGATAAAATAAACAATCGAAAGGCAATGACAAAAATATAGTCACATTTTTTTTGCAGGTGTGATGGTTGCAGCAATTATTTAGTTTATCTATCAGTTCAAAATGAGACAATACAGCTCCAAAAATCTTTTGCCCTCCTCGTTTCTTTTAGTTCATTGTCTTCGGTAGTAAATCAACAATTGCTTGAAACAAATGAAGGGAGAAATCTGAGTAGGGATACGCTAGGGATGGCGACAAATTAAATGTGAAATATATTTTTGTCGAAGCTTTTGATTTTTATTACTTTGGGAATTCTGATCTTCACTTTTGCATTCTATCAAAGATCGTGGGGTAAAAAATAGTCTAACTCTCTGATGATTAATGGAACTTTGATGAGAGCTATGACATTAAAGGCTGCTATTTCAGTTCATCCATGAAACTGTTTATCTTTGCAAAATAGTGAGATAAAATGGCCGACCACTGGTTTCAGTCAACAGGCAGATTTGGTCTTCTGAAAGTCATAGCTGCATAATTTTTCGACGGATTTTCACGGGAACGGTGGCAAAGTTTAATTGAACATCTGAAGAGCAACGTCATGGAAAAGGTTAGTGATAATCTTTTGCTGTTTTCTCGCAATCTTCAGGCAAACGGGGCACAATTTTTCTGGGACACCCTGTACTTGGCTGGCAATACAGTGTATGCTACCGACTAAAAATTTATGATTTCACAACATTACACATTGTGAAATACAGCATAAAATTATTAATTTGCCCGAACTGATTAATCAAAAGATCTTTCATAGTCTCCTTACCTCCCATTCAGATATGCAATCATGACATCTACCGGATTTTGTGGCCATGATTCAACTTGGTTCTGGAAGCCAGTATGGTAAATATCAAATAATTTTGGGTCCTTTGAGAATATATCAAATGCATTTTGACTCTCTGTTGTATATAACTGTTCATTTATCCATCTAAATTGAGCTCCACTTAATTTCTTTTGTAGCTTGCTCTTAAAGTCTTTCTCTTTCGATTTAGTCCTTTCAGATGGAGCATCGCACAATAACATTTTGGAATCAATCATTGTATGATCAGTTTTTGTATGTGATTTACTATCATCATTTCTTTCTAAATGTTGTTCAGTTCCCATACATCCTGAAGTCTCCTTTGTCTCTCTTTGCATACTATTTTGTTTTGTAGATGGACCTTTTTCTGCTGTTGAAACTACCTGAACTTCTACTTTTGCATCATCGTTTTCTTCTCCCCCTGCTAGTTTTCTTATTTTCTTCCTTTTTTTCATTTTCTTTGCTATTGGTTCATCTGCAGTTTTGGATATAGATAAAGAATAATTGTTGTTGACCTTGTTTTTCTCAGTATCTGTATGCACTGATTGCTCTAAACTATTTTCAACTTCTAAAGTGTTCTCTCGTTTTCTCTTTTTTTGATTGATCTGTTCACTCATTCCACCAGAGACAGACAAGGAATCGTCTTCACAAACATTGCCTTTGTCAGCTTCTTGCGTTTTTGATTCCTCTAAGCAGTCTTTAACTGCCAGATTTTTCTCCTGCTTCCTCTTCTTCTTCTTTCGCTTTTTGACATCATCTTTAGAACTGACAACAAACACTGATAAATCTGCAGTTTGTTTTTTTATATTATACTTTTTGGTTGTTTTACCGTCATGACATGGAATAATTTCCTTGCATTCCCTCTGGTCATCTCTCTTCTGCATGTCCTCCAACATTTCCATCAGCAGTTTCAATTTTTTATCAGGGTCAGCTTCCGAATCTATCTTCTCTGCACCATCTGAGCTTTTGCCCTTTTTTGGGAGTTTCGGCCTAATATCAACATTGTCCTTTTCTTTGTGTTTTCGCTTCTTTTTTGGCTCACTTGGTACGTCAGCAAAGAGCTTCTCGGCAAGATTTTCTTGTTCCTTGTCATCTGAATTCCATGCTGGTATGTAAAACATATTTTTGGCACAAAAATTAACCGAAAATGAGCAAGAACAAAAATTTTCTGGCCTGGCCAAGAACTGGCTGCTGAATCTGAATCTGTGACCTCGTTTGCAAAAGGAGACCACCATCGATCCCACGTGCATTCTAACGTTTTGCCGCAATGGAGGAGCAATGAACAGAAAGCAGTGACAGAAAGGAACAAAGGAGCCTGGGCCGACTGGAAATCCTCTTTTCGCTGTGTCAAATCGATAGGCACATCATCATGGCGGTCGGTAAAAATAAACGACTGTCAAAAGGAAAAAAAGGAAGCAAAAAGAAGATGTAAGTTGGAATTTTCGTTGCAAAACATTCATTTGATAGCGGGACAATTATTTGATGCTTTTACTTTGAGCATTTCTGTCATGATTTTGCTGATATATGAAGATTCGGCAGCGCAGTTTTTAGGTCTAAAGCAAGTATTGTGGACAAATTTGCCCACCCTATTACCTTGTTCAAATCCTCATTGTCTAGCATTCGATCTGCAGTTAACTACCCCTTTATGGGCCATCTACACTATAGGGTGAAGAGAGCCTGTCACAGACAGATCCGTGATGTGACTTCACCCTGCTTGGACATGCAAAAAGACCATTCTTTGAGTGCACAATAATAGTAAAGGCAACCTTGCTAGGGACTAGATTCTTCTGTGTCTTGTCTCTCGTTCCCTGTTGCCAAAAGAACCACGAAATTGATTGGAGTTTTGAGTTTGACCAACTTCATGTGGGCATATTCACCAATCACTTTGTGACATAATTATCACGATAGCAGATTGCTTAAAACATACAAATCAACTAGGGATCTCATTCTTGATTTCCTGGCCTCAATTTTATCATGCACAGTCCCAGGCAGAGTTAATTTCTGAATCTCTACACCTACCCAGATTTTTTTCTATATTCCTAATAGAAGTTACAATATATGTTACAAGCTACACTACACTACTTACAGAAATACTCTACAATATAAGCTACACTACACTATTTACAAAAATGACTCTACAATACTACTACGACAATGCCCTGAGGAGCAAAAGACAATGTCCACCCCGAGGCCATTAAACATATAGATATATAAAAAAAGGATTAAAATACAAGACAAGAGAATAACCTGAACAAAGAGAACAATTAGAGCTACATACAATCTACTCATACATTTTTAGATAAACGGGGGAAGGTGGTGGAATGTAACCAGGTTTGCAATTATCTCAACCAAATCAACCAGTTTTATGGATATACTGCAAGGTTAATTGTAATATATCTCTATTAACGTCATTAGAAAGACCTTTATCGCCATACAATAAAAGCTCGGTAAGAAACTTGTTTGGAGAATTGATATACATTAAGTACAAAAATTTTCGGCATGACAAATTTTCGGACAAAGATTTGTGCGAAAATTTATTTGTACGAATTATGGTACACGTTTTTTTATAAGAAACTGGGATCAGGCCATAGTACTAAAAGTTTCTTAATTTCACATGAAATTTTGTCCATTTTAGTACTAAAAGTTTCTTGATTGGTTTCTTATTATTTGAATGCAGAATTAGCAATGTGGTTGCTAACACTGCGGTGGATATGTTTCTTGACATTTAAAACATCATAAAGGAATAAACAGTGTTCTGTTATGTCAAAAACACAAATTTTTAGATCAAGAATAAAGGTTCAACGATCTATTTGCTATAATATCCATACTTTTAAGTTTGAAAAGTTTCTTAGTACTTCTCAGACATAGTACTAGAGTTTCTTAGAATTTTGGCCATCTTAGTACTAGTTTCTTATAAACCAGTTTCTTATAAAAAAACGTGTGCTGTCCGAAAATTTGTCATGCCGAAAATTTCTTGACCGATATGCGCATGTGTAGCATGAAGGATTATCGTAAACACGCAAGGTTTTGAAAAGAACTTATGTTTCAAATCTAGCATTATTGTTATTAGTCAAAATAACAAGGATATCCTCACCTGGAAAGTGCTAACTTTCCAGTCTGGTTCACAGTTTCTACTTCAAGCAATATTTGCAGTGAATGTACTGTATATATAGTCCAGTTAAAACTTTAGAGATGCTGGTTGTATGAAATTGGCAATTCTTTTGTTTCACCCAAAAATGCACATCATGAATTTATTGGTAACACAAGGCCTGGAATGCTATCTGGAATACGGTATGTTCATGTGAGTTTATTTCTCGCTTCAGTGTTGATCCTTTTGCCAAGAAAGATTGGTATGATGTCAAGGCACCAGCACTATTTGCCAACAGGAATCTGGGAAAGACACCTGTAACAAGAACCCAAGGAACAAGTAAGTTTCATTGGTAATCTATAGCTGGAAAATTTATCAAAAGACCTTGTGCATGCATCTGCCATGGTTTGCAGACTTGGTTTACAGTTTTTTTTGTAGCCATACTGGATTTGTGATGTAAGTAAATGCGGCCATGCCAGTCACTGGAAAATTTTGTTTCTTGTCTCTCAGTGGCGGCGGACAGTGCTATTAATGCTAATACTTTATTAGCACTTTTTACCCAAAGTAATTGCATAAAATAACACCCAAAAAGAGCTATCAAAAATTTTGAGACTGACTTGTTTGTCCATCAGAACGTGAGGCCGGCTTAGCATTGCTGCAATATCCCACACAATCGTTCGCGTGACCTTTTCAATCCTGGTTCTGAAGTCTAATGCTGTTAAAGGAGCCGACCACATTCCTTTACTATTGAAATATTAGCCCTCCTCAATTCATGGTCACGCTATTACTCGGCCAATTTTAATAGTGAATGCAGAGAAACAATTGAAGCGTACGTCATATTTCCCTTTGTTTGTGACGCATTGCCTGTTGTGAAATATGCAAATAACGACGCTGTGCTAATGATTCTTGAAAGTTAGTAGCACAGGATCAGTACTACCATTTCAACATACCGCACGAATGAACTTACGCATATCGCAGAGATGAATCAAGTCGCATGCGGTGGAGTCAAATGGGGTGTTTCTAAAATCTTCTCGCTTTTATCTGAACAAGGAAAATTAAGTCATGAACAGCGTCTTCGTCTCAAAGATGACGGGCGACCATGTCCTCCTGTTACCATAAAAAATCGATCCTCTGTAGGAGTGTATGATAGCTATCCTTGGATGTGTGGAGATGCCGAGAAAAACACGTATTTTTGTTGGCCGTGCCTTGTCATGGGAGATCCATCAAAGGTAAGATTTCTTGTTTGTATTCTAATTTTAGCAAAGACATTAAAGATTCCACTGTATTTTTTTAGACAGGGATCAATTTGAATCAAATCAAATATGGCAATTCTTTGAAAATTAGAAACTTTGTTCGAGGAACTAAGTCCAGCTTTTACCAGCAACATCATTACTTTCATTATTCTACTTTTCTTGGCTTTGTACATTTTTTGTTAAAGATTCCAAACTCAGTCTAAGAACTCGACAGTCATGCCACTGTGCTGTACTGACACAGAAGGCGGCCACGCTATTAAAATTTGAAAATTAATAGTGGGGCTGCTACCAAGCGGCAAGTGGCCGCAAAGGCTAAACTACCCCTCCTAGACAATAGCCGCATGCAGCAGACGAAAAACCAGACCCGATGTCGGGCTACACCTGTGTGAACTTAATCAGAAATGCTATTTGCTTACCTTAGAATTTTTTATTGCAGATGAAAGGGGTTTCCTTCATAAAACCCACTGGGTTTAGTTCAAGTGGTAGAAACCTCTCCAGTGTTGCTAACTCACATCAAAAAACCAAACATCATGTGACGAATCATACGGCGTATCGTCTCTTGGGAAATGTGGATGTAGCCAGTGCACTAGATGAGGCACAAGAAAGAGAAATTCAAAGGCACAACCAAAATGCATCTCGGTATGCAAAGCTCATGAAACATCACATCGACGTTGCAGTTTATCTCTCAGCCCAAGGACTTGCATTCAGAGGGCATAATGAATCAAAGGATTGTTCAACAGGGGGAATTTTCTCGAGATGATGGACCTATTAGGGGACTATAGCCATGACTTGCGAATGTTCCTTGATATGGAACGTATTACTTATACCTCTCATGAGCCACAAAACCAATTAATTGGATGTATTTTCGAAGAGGTAAAGAGCGAAATTCACAATAGAATGAATAGATCGAAATTTATTTCTATGATGATGGATGACACAAGTGATCTGAGCAACACTGAACAGTCCGCAATTTCTGTGAGATTGATTCACAATGGCAAAATAGAAGAGCACTTACTTGGTCTTATCGATTCTTCCGATGATCAGTCTGCTGATGGCTTGACAAAAATCTTGCTGGAAACACTGGAAGGTTACAAGATCATTCCAAGGACAAGTAAAACGAAACTTATCGGGCAATCTGATGATGGTGCTCCAACAATGAGTGGGGCATTAAACGGGGTGCAAAAGCAAGTGAGCGATCACTATCCATTTGCTTACTATAACCATTGTGTTGCCCACAGAATGTCGTTGTGTGCATCTCAATCAGCAAACAGGATTCCTGAAGTTGCTAAGTTTTTCGGAACACTGGACAGACTGATTACGTTTTTCAGGAGCAGCCCTAAACTCACACGGAATCTTGGGTACAACCTTCCAAAGCCTGGTGACACAAGGTGGCTTTCTCGTGACACAGCCGTGATTGCAGTAGACTCCTTTTATGAAACCATTGGAACAGCTTTGTACGAGATTTCTACCAATAGCACAGAAGGCTGAAACTCAAGCCATGGCAAGAGGGCTGGTTCTCAGTATCCAGAATATCAGCTTTCTGTGTTTGCTGAAGCTGTATAGGAAGATCTTTGAGCATTGTGATCCAATCATCACTATGATGCAGAAGCCAACTTTAGATGCCGTTCAGGTTCGCTCAATGCTAGATGACTTTCAACGTTTCCTCGCTGCCTTAGATTTCGACCAGATCTGGAAGGAAACTCTCGAAGCTGACCCAGATTTTCCCATCATGCGTGCCAGAGCTGGATGGAGGGGAACTGAGAGCGCGAACAATGGATCTCAGGACAGTTGGAAGCAGACGCTGTCAATTGTCCAAGAGAAAATCTGCACCGAGTTTTCAAAGCAAATTTTGTGGAGATTCCAGAATCTTGAAAAGTTGAAGTGGATGGACCTAGTTCACCCTAGTAAGTTCACTCAAAGTAGGAAGTTGCCTTCGAAAGAAGTGAAAGGGATGCTGAGAGAATTCATGAATCTCTACCCCTTTGCCTTGGATGATATAAGTTCTGCAGAAAATAACCTCGAGGTCCTCCATAACAATAGCGAGATATCATTGCTGCTTGCAAGTGTGCAAAAGAAAGAGACCATACAGTCAAAAAACGAAAAGCTAAGCAGAGAAGGATCGAAGCATGCTATCAAGCTGAAATCACCTCTGACGATGAAGTGATAGAAGAAGAGCCAAGAAATGTGGAGGAGAACGATGAGTTTGAGGCTGGCGAATTCACTGGGCTTGACACCGAGTTTGTCAACGAAGGAGCATTATGCATCCAAGATCTTTTGACTGTTGTCCAGGAAACAGGCCTAGCAGATGCACTTCCACAAGCAATGCTTCTTTTGGAGATTGCAGCAGTGACACCACTGACAAGCGTGCATTGCGAAAGGGTCTTTAGCAGAATGAAGAGGGTAGTCTCTGCATCAAGGTCACGAATGCTACAAGCCAGAAAGGAACACCTTGTCATGTTGCAGGTTGAGCATGGCCTCCTCAGATGGCTGTCGAAGCAACCTAATTTTTACGAAAATGTTGTGAAAAGGTTTAAAGAGAACAATCAAAGGCGCTTAGAAAGTTTTTCCTGGAAATGACATTCTTAAAGTAATTCATTGAGATTAAAGCAGTTTTAACTGGGGCTGGAAAAAAATCCACCCCACCCCACAGTATGCCCTATTTGCGGTTTCAGTGCTCCTTCATACATGTTGGGCAGATTGCGGCTAATTTTCTCCCAAGAAACGTTGTGTTTGAATTCAACCCTTTTCTGCAATCGTACACAAAATTACATCATACCAGAGTATTACAGTATGAACCAATAGCATATTTCAATATTAATTGCAGAAACAGCAGCCTACCAAAGTGACCACGTGTGAAACAGTTAATGGCATTTTTGAGCAGCTTCGTAAATCGATCTTATATGTTCGTAACATGTATTTTAAAAAATTTTATAAATCAGAGCTACATATTTGTAGTTACTTTATTTTACTTCTTGTCTTGATAATAATCCTTCTAGATGTTATGTGAAAGCAGCTTATATCGTTTCAACTCTAAACATTTCTGCAAGGAAGGAATATCAATTAAAGCTGACAGAATGTTGGAGCGGTTATGGAAACAAAAATATATAATTTTTGCCTAAAAGGGCGTTTCCGGCAATCTGAAGGGCGTGGCCCTGAAAAAATTTTCCGGGGGCAAGCCCCCGGACCCCATTTTATCGCTTGCGAGTATTGGCAACTTATTTTAACTGCCAGCCGCCCCTGTTGTCTCTCATTCCCTGTTGCTGGAATTGATTCATGCCTTGATATATACTGTATACCAATTGGTTTTCATGGTTGTTTGAGCTAAAGCCATCAAATCATGCACAATCTATTCAGGACAATGCCAAGGCCAGTTCTTTTCTTATGAATATCTTGGGATATGCTATCCGTTTGACATAACTACACGCAGTGACTGTAACTGATAAAAACAGAACAGGATTTAAGGGACATATTTCTCATTTTAGAGATTGCCTCAGATGGACTTAAAGGCCGTGTCTTTGAAGTAAGCCAGGCAGATTTGCAGACTGATGAAACATCAGCTTTCCGCAAATTCAAACTCATTGTTGAGGACATTCAAGGACGACACTGCCTCACTAACTTCCATGGAGTTAACATGACAACTGACAAGTTGAGATCTCTTGTCAAGAAATGGCAGGTATGGTCTGAAGGACTGGTTTGATACACTTTTTGTTTTTAGTAGAGATGTTATAGCCCTCTGAAGAAATGAAAGGCAACCTTGCTAGGGACTAGAAGCTTCTGTATCTCGTCTCTCGTTCCCTGTTGCCAATATAAATTCATTTTTGGTCTGAAGTTAGTTTGTCCAGCATATTATTTGGTCAGGCTTCCCAGATTGAATTTGGTACATTCTAATGTCTGCCCTTGATTGAAAGTGCTGCAACTTGTAGCATTCATTAGAGTTGCAAAGATACACATTTTTTGCATGCTGACGATCCTATTTTTATATGCATCACTGACAAGGAGAAACTTATAGTAAATTTTTTGACAAACCAAGATCTGTATATGTTTCAGTGTCTGCCTAATTTTTCATAAGGTGAAGTTTTGCTCAGTTTGCTCCAGGAAGAATGTTTTTCATATTGATCTAACAAGAGGCTGGGTGTCATAAAGCTGTGTATTTCTGCTTGGTTCCTAATGAAATTTATCAATTGGATTCAATCCTTGAAAAATAGTTGAAGTAAAAACAAAATATATATATATACGGTTGAACCTAATGCCTACCCATACCAAATAGCTGGGTAAACTGGGAACAGCTGGGAATCAGTTGAATTCAATAGAGCAAAAAATGATTTGTAAACTTGGTTGCTGCTGAAAACATCCAGATGTCAATTATATACAAAAGGATTTAAAATGGTGTTAAAATCACATGCTGTTTTGAATAGATAAAGTGACAGGTCTCCAGCTCTGTCCTGTTAAATAGGAGAAAGCTGACTTGATTTAAACTTTGTGTTTCTGCCATGTTTAATTGATCAACTCAAGGCCATGGTGCGTGGTTTTTAAGTGTGAGCAGCCACTGCACTTTGCATTTTGAAAAAGTGGCCATTTTTGCCATCTTTATTTTCAACCTGTAATGGCAAAAATATGCTTTAATCAGATTTTTAAGCACCACATATTCAGCTGTTATAAATACCACTTGATTTGATACAGCAAAAAGTGATGTTTAAACATGGGCCCAATCAGGTCATTTTGTTGGTTTGTCCATTGCAGTGGTGTAACAGAGGCAGTCTGGGTCCTTAGGGATTTTCCGCTTGGGACCCCCCAGCAAAAGCATTTTTAAATGATACGATAGGCACAAAGGCCATGTCCAGGTTAATCTTGGTACATGAATTGCACAGACAAAGATAAAACAATTTCATCAACTTACAGTTGGCATAAGCCTTGTCCAAGTCAGGAGTGTAGCCAGGAAGAATCAGTGGGGGAGCAGGAAAATGATGGAGACTGTGGGTGGAGCCCCCAGCAAAATTTGGAGAATGTGGGTTGCACTTTGCTGTCGCCATTCCAGTTGGCCATTTCACTGATCAAAAGTTCTTTTGATGAAAAAATGAAAAAATTCACAATAAAATTGGCACTTCCATCTTCACAAAAGTAACTTTAAAGGTCTGATACAAATGTAGATACCTCAGTCTATCATTACGGAGTAGATGACAACTGCCAGTTAACATTTCCCATTCAGGCTAGAGGCCTCTTAGTCTCATCATCATTCCCGTAGCACCAGCTTGAAAATAAAATTACGAGTGGAATATTTTGTTGAGGGTCGGCGGCCCTTAGTTTTTTAACTAAGGTGCCCTAAACTGTGTTACGCCACTGGTCCATTGCCTCTTGCAACAGGTAATCTGTTTTAGCTGCCATGTTTATTTGTTCTTGCAGACTATGATTGAAGCTCATGTTGATGTAAAAACTACGGATGGTTACTTATTGCGAATTTTCTGCATTGGATTCACCAAGAAGAGACTGAATCAAATCAAGAAGACATGCTATGCTAAATCAAGTCAGGTCAGAGCTATCAGAAAGAAGATGGTTGATATTATCAGCAAGGAAGTGACCTCAAATGACCTGAAAGAAGTTGTCAAAAAATTGTAAGATTTTTACTTTACAGGGCTTTCAGTGTGGGGCATGTGACAGCGCATGTGCACACAGGCAGGTGCCTAATGTTGGTTTGGGAGCAATTAATGATTCGTATGTCTGATTTGAGAATTCACTCTTTAACTCATTCACCCCCATAAGGGACATTTGTCGCCTTTGTTGTCCAGTTCTATATCCCCATAAGAGACAATTGTCCTCGACCGCACAAGGTCTGCTTTCCCCATAGAGGACATTTGTCCCTTGCCCAGAGATGACCTAATTCTCCATGGTGCCATTGACATTTGAAAGGAACAATTATGATGTATGAATAGCTCAAAGAATGTGCTTTCGAATGGTGTCAAATGTTAATAGGGTGTTAGTACTAAAACCTGAAGCTATTGTGGTTTAAGCGTCAACAGGTCAACTTACTGTAGTTGATTGTTATAGGCTGGTTGGTCCAGGTTCTTTTGAAGGGTTTTTGGAGAGACTTCTCAAGGAGAAAAATGTTGGAAATTACCAATAAAGATTTTAATAGGAATAACAATTTGTACATCGAGTGCAGTGATGTCTTATCATCTGAAGAAAGGGTTTTTAGGAGGGGGAAGCGAAGAGTTGCGATGCAGAAGTGGAAAACCCATGCTGTTTCGTGAAGCATAGATTCAGGCCCGTTCTTGGAGGCCCCTGGTAAATCCTATTTGTTGACTGGAAATATTTCACTTTCTGTGTAAACTGAGGTAAGGATGCTCTTGTTAAGATAAGTTATGAGTGTCTTATTACTTTGTGGTGCTTTTGAAAACAACGCTTCTCCAACAACTGAGAATCAAAACGTAATATAACGGGGACCCAAACTAACTTTCGCAGATGATGGTCCGACTTCCGACTTCTTTCCTGTTTTCGAAATGAGTACTTGCCAAACAGAAATAGAATATTTTGATGTCGTAACTATTTTTGTTTTCAATTTCTCAGATGTTTTGAATATTTTAAAGGAAAAATTTCAAATTTGCTTTGATTATCTTCTAAACCCAGCAACCAACGATAAAATTTAATCGCGTTGTCTTTCAAGCATCCCTCAAAAACAGGATTCTCTTCAAAATCCACTGTATTTGGTCTCATTTTAATGCCTGTTCTTTTTGCAACAGGAGCTTTTTAGAACATTTTGTCATATCTTTTACTGATATTTCATAATATGCGATGAAAAGTGGGTCGATCTATCAAAAGGTTCCTGTGAAAATCGCTTGGGGAGAAGGTGATGATTGATCATGAAATTCCAGGGATAAAGAGCTCTCTTTCAAAATATCTCCCGGGGGTGAATGAGTTAAAACTTTTTGGACGTATTAATTTTCTCTTGAAAACATATTTATATACCTTTAACCCAGTTGATACGTATTTTATTGGTTGAGTGCAGTGGAGTTGCATTATTTGTTCATTCCACGGAATTTGAATCTGCCTTTCTGTCAGGCGATCTTCTCAGAGTCATGTGGCCTTAAATTTCAGACTTCTCAAGCAGGTTGTTATGTTGTAGTCTAAAATGCATCTAAATTTCACAAAAAATGTGAAAATGAATTCCTTTAATTCAATTTACTCAACTTTAAAAGTAACAGCTAGGGGTTTTAGAATGAAGTTGAAGTGGGACTACCATTTCTATGGGGACTAGCAATGAGGTCTCAAGGAATATGGCACAGACCTTTGTGGCCATTTGGTATTTTTGTTGTGCGCCCCACACTGTTAGCATGAGTGTTTGGTTGCGCACCTGAATGTCTAAACGTGAAAGCCCTGTTTTATCAAGGATCTAATTTATATGCATATAGGTCAATTTCTTATACCTTCCTATTTTAGGTACAAAAATATCCTCACCATTACTATGTATTGCGGTAGACCAGTGTTTAATTATGATGGACTGAACATTTGAGGGTCAGAAATCTCCCATTGCAATGAATTGTAATTTTACTTCCAGTCTGTCTTTACTGATTTTGTTGAGTTGATATCCAAAGGTTGTGCCTTGCAGTCTTGAAAATCTGTACTAGTATCTTTTTCTGATATTTCCCAGCCTTTTACCCTTTTCAGAAGCTCGTTGTAGTACTCTTGATTCGTGAAGTTAGCATCAAGCTGAAACTGTGCGGCAACCTTGCTAGGGACTAGATTTTTCTGTATCTTGTCTCTCGTTCCCTGTTGCCAAAAATAAGCCATGTAGTTACTGAATAAAAAAGCCTTTCCTAATGGTAGTGAAAGCTTACAGTTTTACTTGGTACATGTTGTAGCTTGCTTGTTGCAATTTATGACATCCAGTCAAAATATTTCAGAATGAAGGAAATTTTAGGCTGGTATGTTATTTGTTTGAAGACCTTTTACAGTAATCTTTTACATTGTGTCATTTGTTTCAATAGACCAAACAGTTTTGTGACACAATATCTGCTTGCCGGTCGGAAATGTCAGTGAACAACTTGCATTTTTCAAGCATCATATGTGTATATGTCAAGTTTTTTCTATAAACTCAGAAAATACAACTTTGTGTAAATGTTTGGATGCAAGCCTTCATCAGTACGTTTTTTTCTATGTATATATACCTAAGCCTTTTCAATGTTTTATTCATAGAATCCCAGACAGTATGAGCAAGGAAATTGAAAAATCATGTCAGTCAATCTATCCCATCCATGAAGTTTACATCCGTAAAGTTAAATGCCTCAAGAAACCAAAGTTTGATTGTAAGTACCTATTTTATATAAATATCCTCTTGAAAATTCAAATAGTCTCAAGCAGTTGTACACGTTTTTTATAAGAATCTTGGATCAGGCCATAGTACTAAAAGTTTCTTAACTTCACATGAAATTTTGTCCATTTTAGTACTAAAAGTTTCTTAATTGGTTTCTTATATTTTGAACGCAGAATTATCAATGTGGTTGCTAACACAGCGGCAAATATGATTCTTGACATTTAAAGCTTCATAAAGGAATAAACAGTGTTCTGTTATGTTGAAAACACAAATGGTTAGATAATATTGCTCAAGAACAAAGGTTCAACAATCTGTTTGCTATAATATCCGTGCCTTTATCTTTGAAAAGTTTCTTAGTACTTCTCAGACATAGTACTAGAGTTTCTTAAAATTTTTGGCCATCTTAGTACTAGTTTCTTATAAACCAGTTTCTCATAAAAAAACCGTGTATACAGATTTATCTGTCAGTTTCAGATCTTTGAATCAATCAATATATATAGGCAACCTTGCTAGGGACATTGGTTCTCTGTACCTTGTCTCTCGTTCCCTGTTGCCAAAAGTAAACCATGTATTACTGAACAAGAAAGCTTTGGCTGATTGTGGTGAAGGCTTCAGTTTTACTTGGAACATATTGTACTGTCACTTTTATTCTATATACCTATGATTCAGATAAATTTAGCAAATTAGATATATAGACATGTAAAAACTAGCCCAATCGTTCAGTTAGAAAAAATGAGTTATTTCAAAACACTTGTCCTTAATGAGAAATTGAAGATGTAGCAGATTTTAGCAAGAATTCATGCCTTTAATCTTCTTCTCCGTGAAAAATGATTATTTCAAGGGCAGCCAATATTGGTTACAAAGGAAGCTGATGTTTTAGTCCAAAAATGGGCAACACTGTGTCAAAATCTGCTTGTTGTATGAAGTAAGATAATTTTATATGAATGTCCTGAAGTTGATTGCAGTTGTATAAGAAAAGCACAAGTTTGTATATCTATATGAAATTTATTTTTTTAAGTTAGAGGCTATGACTGTCAGCAGGCATTATCACTAAGTAGTTTTAAACACTATATATATTTAGAGATGTGCTGTTGTTCTTTTTGTTGAAGAAATATGTAGATGTGTCTATTGCTGTAGATAGGAATTGAAATCATGGCCTTTTGGTATTAAGTACTGTTTATATATCATACATTTTTATTATTTTTTTTATTAAATACATTTTTACTGTTTGCATTTGGCATTGGCTGACAGGGTGAAATATATTTATCACAAGTGGGCTACCACAAGGTGACCAAAAAGATGCATACTACGCCTCCTGCTAGATCTTAACTAGCTCCCATGCTTTGTATCACAGTTTGGTGGAAAGGCTTGGCTATCTTTTGAGATGCTGCATAATCATTTTAAGCAATGATTGCCATCTAAATAACCAGCCTCTAAGAACATTTCAAATTGTGAATTTCTCATTTTGAGTGAAATAATCACCATCATTTTCCAGTCAACATTTTGTGAAAACTTACTTAACAATGGATTTGAAGTTGTTGGGAAAATATTTTGTGTGCATTATGATTGTCGTTGGTTCCTCATTCAAACAGACCTAATCGGCTAAGGTTGTTTTACCCATTTCAAGTCATTTGACCATGCTCTTGGGAAGGTTTAGTATTATGCTACATCTTGCATTCATCGCATAACTTTGCATGGCACAAAATATGTAAGAGAAATCAAAAGATGTTTTATCAAGAGATTGATCACAAAACTTGAAATGGGTGTAAACAAACCTTAGCCGATTTTGTCTATTCATGCCTGGAAGCAGCTATTTTAACATCTTTCCAAAACATCAACTGGAAGACAAGGGAATAGTCTGAGAGATGAACAAATTCCCATATTTTTGAAACATTCTTTTTGGGCAGCAGGCATACCTTCATCTGACCAAGCAGCATCTCAAACGATAGATGAGCCGTTCATCTGCAATCTGATACCTTGTTGTGTTCATAACATTTGCTGTCAGGAAACTATGTGTGATCTAGCCTTCAAAAGTTTTTGGGTCACACAGTATAATTACTTGGCCATCACTTGTAACTTTCATCAAATGAGTCATTAAGGGTTTTGCACATTGTCCCATTTTGAGCAACAGTGTCTGAAATGTTCCCTTCATGTGGAGAAATCATGATTGTTTTCTTCCTGTTATAGTTGGGAGGTTGATGGAAATGCATGGAGAAGGAGCAACTGTGACAACTTCCAGCGGAACAGGAGATGCAGGTACAAAAATTGTCAGGGATTCATTTGAACCACCAGTCCAAGAAGAAGTATGAACATAAATCTTATTGATTGAATTGAAATATCCTTTGACAGAAAAAACTTGAGTTTCTTTTTGTCAAAAAACTGCTTAACTGTGCACTTCCGTGATGAATGACCACCAAAAATTTTTCCAAGTCTTGTAAATGGGCTAGAACATTGAGGGCGCTAAACCCAAAAATGAGCACTGAATGTGACCCCAAACCCTTACCTAATTTTGTGCATGCTCCCCAAATTCAATTGTATATGCAAAATGTTTGACTGCAGATTCATTCTGTCTGAGCACTTGAAATTGTGTCCGGCAGGAAGGTTTTATTTTTCTTAAAGGGAATGGACATAGTGCAGCTGGCCTAGCCTGCGTGCAGACTCTTGATAAAAAATTGAAAAGAAGAGTCTGCACGCAGGCTAAGCTGGTCCGGACCAGGTAAAAGAACTGCTGTATTGTACTTGCCAGCTTGCATCCAGTTTCAATGTGGAGGTAAAGAGACAATAGATTTGTGGGCGTTTCTCTATAATGGCTAGGAGATATAGCTGTCTGTTCCCTTTAACCATGTCACATTGGTTTTAATGTGCTATCACATTCATGTAAAGTTTTACTGTTAGTAAAACCAGTATGACAAGAGCCATTAGGAACCTGAAAAACCTTGCAGCTAACTCTTGCTGTTGAAGATTTATGGCGAAGTTTGGAACATTCCCATAATGTTGCCCTACCCTGGGTACCAGAGCCTCAAAATTTTTAAAGGAAAAGTTCCTTCTTTATTTTTTCTTTTTATTATTTTTGGCTCTCTCTGGTACCCAGGGTAAATGTTGCCCATTTGTCCAATAGTTGGTGGACACTTTGCCAAATATTAGGGGAGTACACAGCTGTTGTTTCAGTAAATAAGCATTACTTATTTCCATCGTTTTTGCACAATAAGTCTTTTTTACCAACATTGGGAGCCATCGCACCCCCTGACCCCTGAAGCGTCCACCATTGTATCCAATAGATGATTACGCTAAAGATTGTGGTGAGGAACTTTTCACCAAGATGGACTGTATACTCTGATTGAATTCCAATAGAATTGTTAAAGATTTGTAATTTGAATACAATGCATTATGGTGAAAAGTTCCTCACTGTCCCCCTTTAGCGTAATCGTCTATTGGTGTATTGTGAGTCAAAGTGAGGCCTTCAGCAGGCATGTGACAATTGAAGAGGCAATTGATAATTGTCCTGAAATCAGGCTCGAAATGTTCACAGGCTAATTGATAACACTCTTTCGATCAAATTTTTGCAATCATACTACATAAATTTAGAGTCATTATTAGAAGTACATACATACATACATACATACATACATACATACATACATACATACATACATACATACATACATACATACATACATACATACATACATACATACATACATACATACATACATACATACATACATACATACATACATACATACATACATACATACATACATACATACATACATACATACATACATACATACATACATACATACATACATACATACATACATACATACATACATACATACATACATACATACATACATACATACATACATACATACTTTTTTTGATAATGCAGGACAGTAAAAGGCAGCATCTGCTGATGTGGGCCTGCTTAACTACATACTTACAATCAGATTAATATACTAACAAAAAAAATAAATAAAATGTTTTAAAAGTAAACGTACTCATTGTTCCTCTGCTTTATAGTTGACGATTGTCCAAAAGATAAACTATTTAAAATTCTAGAGTTTTTAGAAAGTTCGCATTTAAAAGCAAAATAAGACGAGATAGTTTTAACGTTCGTTGGAAGTACATTCCATAATATTGCTGCTCTGTGTTTGAAACTTGATCTTCCTATTTCTGTTTTTGGTCTTGAGACTTGAAGTTGCTCCATATCCCTCATGCTTCTTGATGATGTTTTTCGTTGTATTAATTCATTCAGAATGTTAGGTCCTCTGCTGTTATAGATCTGATGTGTTAGGCATGCAACACGCCTTTTGTATATATACTCTATCGATTTCCAATTTACGGAATCCAGGACTTTATCTTCAGGAGTGTTCTTTGGTAATTTATGAATAACCTTTGCGGCTCTTCTGTGCACTTTTTCTAAGGCCTCTAATGAGGCACCAGAGCCCCAAACTGCAATTCCGTAGGTTGAGCCAGGCAAAATCCCTTGAAAATATATCTTTTCCAAAGTCTGTGGTGATAGTGATCTGAAGCGTTTTATTTGCTTTAATTTGACATTCATGGAGGATGCGGCATTGTTGACTTGAGTTTTCCACTTCAATTTGCTGTCTATGGTTACTCCTAAACACTTTGATTCGTTTACAACTTTGATCACCTTGTTCTCCAATTTAACCGCTTTCATAGGTCCTATAAACTTCCGTCTGGACAAGATCATTATTTCTGATTTATCTGGGTGTATGGTTAAACTGTTCCTACTGCACCAGGCTGAAATCTCATTTATGCCAACTTGTAATGCAGACAACACTTCATCCTCTGTCTTTCCTACACAGTAGTACTCTGTGTAATCTGCGAACATCTCGATTTGGCCTTGACTAGGGACTTCCGGCAAGTCGTTTACATGAATGGAGAATAACCTTGGTCCTAACAGTGAGCCTTGCGGTACCCCATATTTCACAACTTCTGTCGTTGAAGATTTTCTATTTACAACAACGTATTGCCTTCTGTCTTTGAGGTAATTTTCTAACATGGCAAACAGTTTTCCTACAATTCCATAATTCTTTAACTTCCTTTTCAACACGTCGTGGCACACTGAATCAAAGGCCTTTTTAAAATCGATGAAGAGGACACCAATAACTCTTCCATTATCTAATTCGTTCTTCCATACTTCTGTGAGATGTAAAAGTAATGTTTCAGTAGAATGTCCTTGTTTATATGCCCATTGGTGAGGAGTTGATAACCCCCCGTTAACAAAGTGTTCATCAATCTTTTCACAGATAACTCCCTCCATCAGTTTACTGGGAATACTCAAGAGAGAAATTGGTCGGTGGTTTTCTCTTTCTACCTTTGTTCCTTTTTTGAATAGTGCACGTACTTTGCTTAGTTTCCATTGTCCTGGGAATTTGGAATGTTCAGTACATTCGTTCATGACTAATGCTAGACCTGGAGCTATAGATTCTCCAAAGAGGCTAAGGTCTTTAGCAGAAACATTGTCTGGCCCACAGCTTTTCCCTGCTTTAACTTTTCTCTTTATAATAGATTGTACCTTATGATCATTTATCTCAATGTCTGAAAAGGTCCTGGGTTGTGGCGGAGTACAGGTAGCAGGTAATGAATTCATCACTTGATGGTTCGCAGCAAGCTTTTCACCTATTGTTGCGAAAAAGTGATTCAGGCTATTTGCCTTCTCCGTATCATCCAGTAAAATTTGGCCATTTTCTCCTTTTATAGGACCGATCTTATTGTCTTTTTGTTTTCCCTGCATTGATTTAACTGTTTTCCAGAAATCTGCAGCACAATCAGCCTGCTCAAATTTTCCTTTCCAGTACTCTGCTTCTTTCTTTCTACATAAGGTAGTTACATGATTTCTTTGTTTTCTATATTTTCCCCATTTTTCAGCATTGTTGGGATTAAGTTGAGCATCTTTTAACAACTTATAACGCAAGTTCATTTCTCTTCGTATGGCTCCGTCCATCCAGGGAAGACTGTTAGACCTTATTTTTGCTTTTCTGGTTTTTATATGTATGCCAATTATCTCTTTATAGAGATATTCCCATGGCCAAACAACATCGTCAATATCCTCAAATACTTTGCAGATATGCCATGGTGCATGTTCAAAGCTGGACATGATGGCATCTGTGTTGATATTTTTATAGTTTTTTACCTCTTTTACAATGGGTTTGACTCTTTTCCTGAGGAGGTCAATTACCGCAAAGACAACATGGTGGTCTGATATTCCTCGTCAACGTACAACGTCATTAATTACCAAGAAAACAAAACATTTGCAAATATCAACATAAAAATCGTGCATCAATCTTGAAGCAAAGTAGTCTGCACTTCTGAATGCACAAATTGTCAGTGTGGTCAAGAACACCGCAGCAGAAATGTTTTTTGACGTTCGCTATGTTCAAAACACAAAAGGTCAATTAGTATTTCTCAAGAGTAAAGGTTAAACAATATATTTGCAATGATATCCATGCTTTTAACTGTCAAAATTTTCTTGAAACCGAAAATTTAATTGACCAAGATGTCAGAAAAGAGCCTGCAATGTAATCATTTTGTCAATATACCTCTTAGCTATTCTAACAAAAAGTCTAGATCAAGCGATAATTTCGTATTTTCATGTTATGTTTTCTACTAGAGGCTTGATTGAATGATGTTAGAGCTCATCTCACTGTTGTCCATGTTCGAATATCCCACAAAGTCTTAAAAAATATCGTTCAATCAATTCCGATCCATTTTACAATAGTTCAAAAGTCTGTTGACTTTCTGTTGTCAATGTGCGCAACCCGCAGAAAGGCGTGAGTACAATGTAAGCCCTGGTTTCCATATGATCGCAAGGAGTCGCAATGAATCGCAGCGAGTCGCAATAAAAGTGGTCAAGTTTGCTTGCGACTCTCTGCGATCATATGGAAACCGGCTAAAACTTTGTTTGCGACTCGTTGCGATCGCTGTCGCAGGCAGTCGCAGAGATAAAAAATTTTCTATCTCTGCGACTCGTTGCGATCCATTGCAATTAATGGAAACCACTGTTCACAACTTTTGCAACTCCTTGCGATAACAACTCTATTGTTTCGGGGGATAATCTCATTTCCGTGATCACAATTTTGGTTTGAAATTAGATGAAAGTGAAGTTAGTTGGGATTCTTTGCGATCCTTTGCGATCATATGGAAACCACTTTTTCAAGTCACACTAATTGTAACTCTTGCGACTCTCTACGACTCATTGTGACTCTCTGCGACTCCTTGCGATTATATGGAAACCAGGCTTAATTCATGTTTCATTTCACTGATTTCCATGGACTTGCACTTGCCCAAGTCGTTCCCATACTTTTCGAAGTTGCACAAATATACAAACTGCATTTCCAACACGTACAAGGTTTCTATGCATCAGCATTCTTCTTTAGATTTTCAGACAAAAAATTAGTAATTTGTCTCTTTATGAGTCGGCATATTGTATGTCTTTTGACACTCCTGAAGCATCAATAGGCTTAATAAAGTTTATATTTTTGGCCAGACCTTCATTTTACGTAAATCCTGGTTTTCATAGCCTGCATGCAGACAATACCCAAACGTATAGTCTGCGCAACACCGCTCAATATCGCGTATTGTACGAGTCAGCATTTCATTTCAATAGCAGTTTGAATAGCCCTTTCTACCTAGCGTCTGTGTATTGTCTGCCGTAGGGAACTTAAATTTCCACAGTATTTTGTTGTTAAGGTAGTTTGCTTGGAGAACAAACCGAAACCTGAGATTTAATCCCATGATAACTGTTCTCAAATCTGATTGCTTTCTTGTTTCGCAGGAAAGCTATATTACTGGATTACTGGCTGGTACAACAATGCATTTTCTTTGTTGTCACCTAGATGCTGAAGCATGCACTACACAACAGCGAGCTGCGTTGCGCAGACTATACCATTTTCTTGGGTATAATCTGCGCGCAGGCTAGGTTTTCATTAAATGGTAAATCATTGCAGATCATTGTTTTACAGCATCGGCGATGATCGGCAATGCTCTGAGACAATGATCGGCGATGAATTGCGATTTAATGAAAACCAGACTTAAACATGGTGGTGCATATTCAACTTTGAACCGTGAAAATCTCTTAGGCTGCGTTCACATTCCGCAATCTTTTATAAGCGCGTAAACGCTCGTGCAGATTTCTGCCATACTAATGAAGGTGAAGTTGCGGTTTTCAGCGCCAAGCGCTGGGATCGCAGAAATAGCTAAGCGCTAATCGAGTCGACGACCCCTTGTCATGACGCTCAAAGGTGCTGGTGGGACGTGAACCCCGTCCGCCTGACTGTTCTGGCTGCAACGTCAGTGGATTACAACACGGCGCCACAATACTAATCACTATACAAGCAAGGTGGATTTTGAGCTTTTCATTTCAGAAGTAAAAACTACCTGTATATAGGATTCAATGGACATATCAATCTGAACGAAACAACCCAGACAACAGTGCATTATGCAAGCAAAAGTATAAAGTCACGCAAAAAGAAGCCTTCAATGTTAATTTAGCCTTACACTGAGCGTCATCTAATACACAAGGCAGTCACAAAGAGAACGTGCAAAATAACAGAAATGTCAAAGACTTTCAAACAATGAGTTATGATTTACCAGTCACAATTTATGCAATGTGCAATCAACATTTACAAAATTTTTCAGGGTGTTTCAGAAAAAAAACGCAACCCAACTATAATTTGAAATCTTCAAAAATTGCCACATTTGAGAACATGTAATGTATAACATTTGACAGTACAATCTTCTTTCTAAACATATGCAGTTTGAATACCTTCGTGGAATTATTTTCATTTGATATATATTTTAGTAAATATACCCAGTTTCACATGCAGCATCTCGCAAAAGCAAAATCAGCTCCAAGGACGGAGATACAACTTTTAACTTGAGGGGGCCATGAGCAAACCGGGTGTGGAGAGAAGCGAGCCAAAACCTCAAGGGTGTCTGGGGATGCTAATCTTTGTTCCTCGATACAGAGATGAGAT
Organism: Aurelia sp. 4 Dawson et al 2005; assembly: GCA_964019985.1. NCBI lineage: Eukaryota > Metazoa > Cnidaria > Scyphozoa > Semaeostomeae > Ulmaridae > Aurelia > Aurelia sp. 4 Dawson et al 2005. The sequence continues at coordinate 40,356,377 of OZ026492.1, read as the reverse complement.
GAGATCCCCACATTCCTAAAAAACCAAAACATTTGATTTACCCATTGTAGAGCTAACAGCATCATGTTTCTGGCGTGAGACAAGTTTGTTAGCTTGCAAATACCTCCGAAAGGCTTCCTAGACCAATGAAAGGTAGAGAATGAGATGTACTTTAGAACGTGTGGAGTACCTATCTGATATTCTGAAACACTACAATAATAAAAGAATAAAGATTTATTGCAGCAACTACAGAAAATTTTTGAGGGGGCCATGGCCCCCCTGGGCCCCTCTGTATCTTGGTCCTTGATCAGCTCCCCTATTCTGGTAAAAATCATGAAAAAATCTTTCTGAGGTATTTCAGTTCTAGAGGCACTCAATGTGATGACTTGAGGAGGGGAAAAGACAATCAAATCCTCATGAGATGCATTTGTAGACAATGATAATAATAAATGCTCTTACAAATGTGGATTATCGTCTATGTAAATGCCTTTCCAGCATCTAAACTAAGCCATACTTATGAAAAAGTTGATTATAGGCAGTCTGTCATGTCTCTGATTGGCCGTGACAAAGTCAGACCTCAACCTCAACACAATGGATTTCTTTGTCAATCTGTGCATTTTTAACAAAGGAGGGCTAATCGTCTTGACTTTCTACGGCCATTGAAAGTCAGGGGATTAGCAGCCATTCAAATTTCCTATTCTTTGCATTGTCCAAGTCACCCAATCAAATGCGTGACAGACTGCCTTTAAGCACTGCAAATTTCAATTGGTCCATCCAACCTGGATATCATTGGAAAGAAGATAGATCGTACTTTCAGATAGTATGCCTCAAATATTGATTCAAATTCTATCATTTGCTGAGGAAACTCAAATGAAGGTGGGTTACATTTTTTCTGAAACACCCTGTAGAGTACATCTAACATCTATGATATGATTGTTTCTCTGATATTTCATTCAAAATAAACAAAGTATTTTGTTAAGTTATTTGACAACCAGATAGCACCTTAAAGATCTAGTGTAGAAGTTCACAAAATTAAAATTTTGAGCTGACCAAAACCAATTATTGTTAGTGTACAAGAGTTCATGGATGGAGACAGCTCTCAGAAAGAACTGAAGGGGCACTTTTAAACGAAAAGGTTTTAGAAATTGACACATTCACTTATTTGTTAAAGAAACTAAACATTTGGGTCACTATAGAAAAATTAAAGTGATCAGATATTGAGTCTTTATCAATTAAGTTCTTCATCTTTATTTTGCCAGTTCTGGAGTTTCTTGATTCTTTGTGACCTAAGAGTTTTTGGTGGTTTCTCATAAAGATGCATGTACGCATATGGAACTTTTGAAAACTTGGGAGGGGAAAGCACCCTTTGCTCCTGCATTAGGTCTACCCTATTATGCAGCTGCACCTTGTTAAAGGGGCAGGGTCACATAACACCCTTCATTTTAAGAAATGGACTTTGAAAATCTCTTTGATGTGGTCAGTCCAAAATACTGCAAAACCTTTTTTCAAAGAAGTGTATTTACTTTACATAACCCAGCCCTTTTCGTGTGTCATTGAAAAGACAATCCAGCCAATTAAGGTTAAAACCATCCAGGTTACATCTATCATGCTATTAAATAAAGCTGCTTAATATACACAGTATATTTTTTCAGCAAGAAGTCAGTTGCTAAGAGCACTGTGTATAGGTTGTTACCATGTTTCCCATTTTCTTTGTCACTGTTCTGCAAGTCTGGCCACCTGAAAGATGGGATAGTTGAATGAAAATATGAAATTTTCTGTAGTACAAGGAAAGTGTTTTGTACATTTAAGGTATAAAAATATTGATTGAATCTTGTCCTTCTATGCAAAATTAAGTCATTTTTGATTCTCACGAATTAATCATCAAAGTCATTTTTAAAAAACGGCCTTCTTTAACAGGATTTGTGAAGCTGTAGCCAAGTGCCCATCAATTCTGTAAGTCCTTTCTTTCTGTGATTTTGCAACAGCAATTGTATCTGTGATTTGCCACAGCGAACCAAACAGTGTTTTGTGCAATGTACTTTTCTGACTACCCCCTTAACTAACTGCACATGGTGTTACGTAGAGGACAGTTTTATCACAGGTTCCCCTTTCAAGAAGTTTCCCCAATTTCAGTGGGGAAACTTCATGACCTGACTTGGATTTTTGGCTGTAAGGAAAATTTAAGTTCATGACAATCAGGTGGCTACAAGTGATGACTTCCGTGGCTACAAGTAATGACTTCCATAGATCAACTGACCAGTTTCAATGGACACTTATCTTAGATCTCGGATCTTAGACTTACGACTTTAGTGTGAGTGTTTGAAAATTAATCTTTTGGCTGCATGCAAAAATCTAGTTGGTGACAAGAGACATAAGATACCAGTAAACACCCCACATTTTTTCTGACTCACCAGGTACAGTAGAATGCAGCTAAAAAGCCAACCAGTTTGATTGATCCCTGATCACAATTCCCATTCCTCTGGTATCGGACGTGGGTTACAGAAGGTCCATCAATATTTGCAAACTTCCTACATCCCCTCCCTAGCAATAATCCATTCATCCCTCATAAAGAGAACATACCTGATGATCTCTTTTCTGTCCTTGTAAATGTGCTTTCATGTGATCCAAATGAGAAGATATCATCCCCAAATCCAAAACCACCATCGTTCCCAAACCCATGATTTGATGCACTAAACATACTATCTTCATCATCATCATCATCATGTCCATTATGACCACCAAACATACTATCAAAAGTAAATTTGAAACCACCTCCTCCCCCTGGATTTCTCTGTCCATGGCTATGTCTGTTTCCAAATCCACCAAAATCCCCGAAGAAGTCATCAAAATTAAACTTGAATCCTTCAAATCCAGGTTGTTGCTTCATTCCTTCTTCTCCAAATTGATCGTATTGCCGCCTTTTCTTTTCATCTGATAGAACTTCATATGCTGCGGAGAATAAAGTAGTCAATAAATAAAAGACCCTTTATCCTAGTGAAAATGGTTTATACATGCTTGAACTTTGAAGATTTAAGAGAGTGGGAAACTTCCTTGGTTGGAGACAAAGTTAGCAGTCTGGCCGGAACTACTGGGCCTCTTTTCCAAGGCATAAGCATTTCAGCTTCCAGATTAGAGCTATCAGAGAGGATGAAATCTGTGGTTCTTTGTATGCAAGTTTCATCTCACCCTCTAGCTTTTTAATTCCATCTTCCAGCTTATCACAGCCCTCCCCACAGGAGGAGATTTTGGCTTATTGTCAAGGTAATATGTAATCTGGCAAAATGACGTAAACCTCCCCCTCCCCCGTTGGTAGTTTTAGCCCCTCTGTCAGAAGATTTCTGGTGCCACCCCTGTTTCATTTCACCTTCCAGTGTTTATACGGAAAGAATTAGAGAGATCCCATCTGTTACTGAGTGACATCTCACCTGACCAGGAACCAGGGTGAATCTGGAGCCTATTTCTGGAAGATCTTTGGCGCAGAGAAAGCAGTCATCTTGATTTTGGCGCACATAATAGCAAAGAAGGAGGCCTAAAATGATTGGCAGTTGAATGCCTTATTGCATTAAATAATAGATATCCATTATTCTTTAGTGCACTGGTTCACAAGACCATTATGCTCAGGTCAGAAATATTTGGTGCAATGCAGCGTAGAGATTCACCCTACAGCTGGATGGCTTTTGTATGTGAGATAATTTAATTTCCCTGAATGGACCCTCTCTTTCCTCGTTTGCATCCATTCTAGCTTTCTGTTTTGATTTTAACTTGAACTAATTATTGGACTGCATCAACTGATCTGAATATTAATTTTGTATGCTTAGCAAAGTATGTGCTTTCCTTTGTCAGTACATCCTCTAGACTATACCATACGCCATCATGCTTTGTTTGGGCCTAAACAAACAGCCAACAGTATAAGGATGAGGCCTCTTGGGGCATCAGAAGTTCCACGTAGTGGCCTAAGATGAAATTTTTCGACTATTGAATCATAATTCAGTACATGAATATTCCAATTCAGACCTTCTGCTATTTCTCTAAACTTTTCTTCAGCTCCTTTCTTCTTGTTTTTATCTGGGTGATATTTTACAGCTAATTTTCTGAACGCCTTTTTTATTTGTCTGTCCGTAGCATCTTTTTGAACACCAAGTATTTTGTAATAGTCCTTTCCAGCTTCAACCAGATATCCCATTTCGATAATAGCAAAGCCAGTTAATGCTGAATAAAGTATCCAAAAATCACAATTCATCTTTATTTCGTTGGAGAAACTTCTTCAAAGGACAACAACCAAATCTTTCGTAGTTTCGCAGTGATGGCTAGGCCCAAAATGAAATGAGTCACTAAAATCAACAACAACAACAATCAAAGCATGCAGATGTGAGCAGCACTACGATCTCAATGCTGATTGGCTAAACCAGTTATACGTATTTAGTAATTCAGCTCCCCGATTGGCTAGATTGTAATGTGACGCAACAACCAGTTGAGGAAGTGTTTTGAGTTCACCGATGAAATACCAACGGTGTTACCTATTGAGCAATTGAGGTGCAAAATTCCGTGTCAATACGATCGCAAATCTGATTGGTTTATCGTTATCAACTGTCACCTGCAGCAAGGGTGCAAAGAGACCAGCACATCCTTGGTCAAAACTTTTTCAACAGCCTTTCAAATTTGGCAACATAATTCTTCTCTTTAGCAGTAATGTCTAAACGTCGTTTTAAAACTTTTTTATTTTTTCGCCTTAAAAATTTCTTCATCTTGATTGTTTTATATTCAATACAAAAAGCATGCACACGTGTTTCTTTGCAAGGGACCAAGATTTTGGCATGTTGGCATGTTGTTTGGCCGTTATGTTTCCATTTGGCTCCTTAACAAATGATGAATTCTTAGGACTCCGTGATTTTGATTTACCCTCATTCACTGACTCTGCACCCTCATTTGAAGTTACTTCTAACCTAATGGACTTGCCCAATCTTAGTGATTATGATATTGATGAACATATGCCTCAAAATATTGATTCTCGCTACTTCACTTTACCTGAACTCTCTTCTTTACAATTATCCTCTACTGACTTTTCTATTCTTCACACTAATATAAGAAGCCTATCCCTTCATCATGATGAATTAGTTTCTTTATCTGCTCACACTAATTTGAATCCAGCGGTGATTGGAGTGTCTGAAATATGGCATTCAATTGACAATCCCTTGCCATCAAATGTTGATATCCCTGGCTATACCTTTTTTAAGACTCAGTCACTTACACAGAATGGTGGTGTTGGTTTGTACATTAAAGATTCTCTTACTTCCAATCCAAGAACGGATTTAGACTCTTGCACAGATGATTTTGAAACAATATGGGTTGAAATTGAAACAAAAAAGGACAAAAATTTCCTAATCTGTTGTGTTTACAGACATCCTAGTTCAGCTATTGATAACCTTACATCTCATTTTCAGAATGTTCTCCCCAAGATATCACCGAACAAGCTGGTATTTATAATGGGTGATTTCAATGTCAACCTGCTAGATTATGCTTCCCATACACCAACAAGTGACTTTGTTAACAACTTTTTCTCACACAGCCTTCTTCCTTGCGTTCATCATCCAACTAGGGTCTCTGAACATAGAGCATCAGTTATCGATAACATATACACTAATGCTACCAATGCAAGTATAACAAGTGGCAATATTATGATGCAAATTACTGACCATTTTCCCCAGTTTTTGATTTTGAAAAATACTCATGTTAGCCAGAGTAAATCTGAATCATTTAAATATGATTACTCTAGGTTTAAGGAAGACAAATTTCTTGACGACTTCAATCAGATTGATTTTACTTATTTAGAAGACAGTGACCTGGATGTGAATAATAAATTTGATAGGTTTTTAAAAGACCTCAATACCTTAACAAATAAGCATGCTCCAGTTAAAAGGCGGAGTAGAAAGGAAATGAAACTCAAAGATAAGCCATGGATAAATAATAGAATATTGAAGATGATGAGAATACGAGACAAGATTTTGCTGAAACTAAAGAAGCAACAGACTCCTGATGACCTTAAGCTATATAAGAAGTTTAGAAACCGTGTATCCAATGAATTAAAAGAAAGTAAAGCTAGGTATTTTCATAATTATTTTTCTGTCAATAGTCAAAACATGAAAAAAATATGGTCAGGTATCAAAACAATAATTTCTCATAAGTCCTCCACTTCTTCTTCAATCAACAAAATTAAAGGCAAAGATGGAAACTTAACTTCAGACCCCTCTAAAATGTCTAATATTTTCAATGACTTTTATGTCAATGTTGCTGATGGTATAACAAAGACAATCCCACTTACTCCAAAATCTCCTCTTGAATATTTATCTAACAGAACTGGCAATTCACTTTTCCTTACACCAGTTACTTTTTTAGAAGTTAATGATCTAATCAATATTTTAAATCCTTCCAAATCTGTAGGTCCTAATAGTATACCAATAAAATTACTTAAAATTATTGGACATTCTGTTTCACCACTCCTTGCTCTTCTTGTGAATCAATCTTTTCAGTCTGGAATTTTCCCTGATAAACTCAAAATAGCCAAGGTTATTTCCCTTTTCAAAAAAGGAAATGCTGAGCTTCCTTCAAATTACCGGCCAATTTCTCTTTTATCCATTTTCAGCAAGATATTTGAGAAGCTGATGTATAGACGACTTTATAGATTCCTTGAAATCCATAATATTCTTTATTCTTTACAATTTGGATTTCAAGAAAACCACTCAATTGATCATGCCCTTGTGAGCCTAACAGAAGCTATAAGAAATACTCTTGACAATAAAGGATTTGGTTGTGGTATTTTCATTGATTTACAAAAAGCTTTTGATACAGTTAATCATAAAATTTTGCTATCAAAATTGGAACATTATGGTATACGTGGATGTGCCCTTCAGTGGTTTAGATCATATCTATCTGATAGAAAGCAATATGTTTCTGTTAATGGAAGTAATTCTGACTTACTTTCAGTTACTTGTGGTGTACCACAAGGTTCTGTACTGGGTCCATTACTTTTCCTCATCTATATCAATGATCTACCAAATGCTTCTAAGAGACTCACTTTTTATCTCTTTGCTGATGACACAAACATCTACTATGAATCCAAAGATTTAGCTAATTTGACTAAAACTGTCAACAAAGAGCTGAGATTGGTAAAGAAATGGCTTGATGCTAATAAACTATCATTAAACATTGATAAGACTAACTATATCATATTTCATTCTTCATCTTCTAATGTTCCTTCTGGTTCTAATATCAAAATAGGGAAGAAACAGATTAAAAGAGTAAAGTTTGTTAAGTTCTTAGGTATCCTCCTGGATGAGCATCTTAGCTGGAAATATCATCTCAGTGAACTCGCTAAAAAATTATCCAGAACATGTGGAATGTTTTTCAAAATTAGGAATTTACTTCCATTAGATGTTTTAGTTTGCTTGTACAATGCTTTGTTTCTGTCCTTCCTACAATATGGACTGATTGTTTGGGGTCAAACGTATGCATCATACATTGATCCAATTTTCAAATTACAGAAGAAAGCTGTCAGAGCCATCTCATTTCAGCCTCGCATGTCTCCTTCTCTTCCAATCTTCAATGATTTTGAACTTCTGAAACTTTCTGAGCTCTTTGAACTCCGACTCTTAACTTTTGTTTTTGATTCTGTTAATAAAACTTCACCTACTTGCTTTCATGACTTTTTTCTACTGAATTCATCTGTTCATCATTATTCCACAAGACAGGCCAGTCAAGGTGACTTATATATGTCTCGAAAAAACAGTCTCCAATATGGTCTAAAGTCTATTCGATATCTCGGTGCCAAACTTTGGAACGAATTACCTGTGGAACTCAGAAATGCCTCATCTAAAACATTATTCAAAACAAAACTGAAAAGTTACTTCTTGAACAAAGTTGACCGATAAACCTAAATCTATGCTACTTTGCAACTTAGAACTCTATTGAATTCACCTGATCTAATGAATTTATTAGAACAGGGGGGGGCTCTCTCCTCGATTAGTTTACCTATTGAGAGAGCTCCTCCTTTAAGTAATTCCCTACATGCAATTTATTATTTAGCTACTCTTTGTACTTGTACTGTATTTTTTTTTTATATTATATATTCAGTCTATGTAGTTTAGTTAGTTGTATGTACTGTAGAACTGTAGAATTATAAATTGTATGTAGAGAATTTAAATTATATGAAACTGAAACTGAAACTGAAACTGGTAAGTTAGACGGGCAGACTTACCAGATTTTGTGACCTCGTTAGGGCCTTTTATCACATTGGCAGGCTGCATATTGGGACAGACACGAAAACCACGTCTCCGTCCCAACAAAAGGCCCTGGCGACGAGGTTGCAGATTCTAAACACTCTGCCCTCATGAACATTTCAAACATGTTTCAAAACACTATTTTTGAAGCATTTCCAAATATTTAGACAGTGCTCAATACCTTTCGAGGAATATGATACAGGAAACATATGAAAGTAAAGTAGAAATATTTCTAAGATCGAAAACCATCCTGAGCAAAACATCTTGACAGTCAGACAATGTCTTCCAAAAATACATTTTCACAACGAGGAAAAGTAGATACTGATGTCAAACAAGAAGGAATAGTAAAAGTAAGAGTGCTGTTATTATAATAGCATAATATCATATGATATACGTATAATATACGCAGTGATAACTAATTATCTTCATGTTGTTCATGTGCTACTACTATCAATCGAAAAAACAAAAAAAGTCGCACATTGCGGAGCAAAACATCCTGAAAAAGTTAGGGATCTGTCATAAAGAATGGAACAGAAGGGGGCGGAAGGGATTTCAAAATTTGTCGTTAAATTATGTAGCCCAATGCAAGAAACAAGAACTGTTTACTTAGCCCCTAAATGCCTGCAAAAATAATTTGATGACCCCAGGGTTTCGAAATTTAGAAACTTCTATACTGTACAGTTCAATTTTCTTCCTGTGCATCATGCTCTCAATACCGACTTTCTGCAACCTCCGGTATAAAGTTTTAAGAAAGTAAGGAAGAGTTTGAAGATAATACTGTATTAGAATTGAGATGGAGGAATATGCTAATGATCAAGAGAGCAGTAAAAATGATGCTGGATCTCTTTAAAACAATTGTAAAATATTGTAAACATATACTTTCATGGCCCATGCTTATCACTTGAAATATTTCACTAGCCCAACATTTTTCATCCAATAATTTTGCTGACCCTATCAAATCCCTTCCGCCCCCCTCTGTTCCATACTTTATGACAGCTCCCTTAGACAGTTTCTTCCAAACTACATCAGTTTCGCAAAGAAGAAAATTCGATATTGGCTTCAAACTAATGAAATAGTGCCCATATAGTGGCGTCATTATTCGCTGCGATAACTGACTAGTTTTATGCTTCACTGCTACATGCTTTTATGCTTCAAAATTCTGCCTGCAGAATTTGGAAATTCTGCCGGCATCGTGTAAACTGGAGGCCGAAACGGCACTTTTTATGCTGTTTTCAAATTCTGCCGGCATCGTGTAAACGGGGCCTTAAAGACAATTTCTTTTAAGCAACATCAACAGCAGATTCAAAAGGAAAAACATTATTGTAGCATTTTCAAGTACGCCTCGTTGCGTTTCTCTCCATGCTTACTCCAATCTCAAATCGACCATTACTCAATACACCGTGTTCGCAATCATCCAGTGTCAGCCACAATTCGCAACTACTCGGCACAATTGAAAATAAACGTCCTAACTGCAGACTCGACCCAGTCCTCAGCCTTTTCCACAATTTTCTTACAGATGGCAATTTTAAGTGCATATGAAAGTTTTGACAAGAAAAACTTTATGTTTTCAAGTAGATGAAAAAGTGTTCCCAGATGACTGGCAATATGTCATAAGGGATGAATAGGAAAGTCATGTAGAAATCCTGATTGCTGATTGAGCTGAATTAGCTATACCATCAGATTGAAGCTATGATGTCCCCACCTAGGAACAGTGATGTTGGTTTATGATCTCATATGATATACCGAAATTTAAGTTACCCATTGCCTTTGCTAATGCATAATTCGTTTGTGAATGAATCAAACAGTTTTAATTTTAGACTAAGTCAAAGTCGTTTTATTTTCTTTTTTCGTCAAAAGGGATCAGTGATCTGAATGTCGTCAAATGTTGCTGCGAAGGCACGCATTGTCAAGGTTTCTCGTTGTTTGTTATCTCTACTTTCTCGCTCTCGCTGATTGGCTAGTCTCTCTTTCGTGATGACGGTTGCTCGGTTTTCAATTTCGAACATGAATGCAAAAATGGCGGCTGCACAACAACAAACAGCAACTTGCCCAAAATGAGTTTACTAAGTTCAAAATGCCATCAAGAGTCAGAGTAAGTATCATCATCGTGTTTAGTAAGTTTTGATCGACGGGTTTCGATCCCCTTTCATCTTGCCATAAGTTGCAAAAATGAAAGAGAGTGCGTGGAGGGGAGAGTATTTTTAGGCCTTCAGTTTAGTAGTAGTTTACTTAGGCCCACCCATCCCAGCTGGCAACCCAACAGAGCTGGATATCTTATAGCCATTTTCGACACAAAAACGCACAGCTAAACAGGACTCATGAGCTCCTTCCGATATCAGTGCTGAATGCAGGAATCAGAAATGAATCGCAATATCAACAATAGTAATTGAAGGAGCAATCCTTTTTTGATATGCAAACAGGTAGGAGAGTAGAAACAGGAGGTTGTTAGAAGGTCTTTTAAGATAATTTTGGCATGTATTTTAGCTACAGAAATTCCATTTCATGCTGCCTATGCATTCTTCTAAAAATGGTAAGTTCATTCTGGGTATCACTGCACTTTAGCGCCAGCGGACTATATTTCTTCACAAAATGGAACGCTGAATTGAACTGCAAGTCATTTGATCTTTAAAACTAAGCTGTCAGGAAATTTTGTTGGTTGAACAGGAAACAAAAATATTGCTAGTATGTGCAGATAAGAGGGCACAAGAAAAGAAACACATCATGACATTTATTTTGCAGAATACTGCATTTGAAAAAATGAATGACCTGAGATACTGTATATAGTGCTTGTCTATAAATAGGACAGTAAAAAGCCTAGTCCCTGCATTATTCTCTTTGGCCTTGCTTTCTGTTGCCCCATGCTTTACCAAATACAATAGATTATTATAAACCTATGCAATCTCATCTTTTAGCTTGGGTTATTCACTGTAAAAGTAAAACAGCAATAGAGTTCTGAAATTTGAATTTGCTCTTTAACTGGGCAAATTTCTGTGATCAGTGCAAGAAATTTCTTGTTGCTTACATCACCGTTACTAGGTAGTAGCACAATTCAATTCAACTTCCAATTGAAGGTGTTGTGGCGTTGTGGTGTAATCCTCTGACACTGCAGCCAGAACAGTCAAGTGGAGTGGGTTTGAATCCCAGTAGGGCCCCACCACTTGAGCGTCATGACAAGGGGTTGTGGACTCGATTAGGCCTGCTCTATTTCTGCGATCCCAGTGCTTGGTGCTGAAAAACGCAACTTCACCTTCACCTTCCAACTAGGTAACAAAACTTGGTCTGCTTAAGTCACAGCCATCACATTGGGCTTCTCCGTTCACTGGGGAATCCCCGATATGAATGGCCGAGCTCTTTTGACGTCAAATTCTCTGTAATCTTTATATTTTTAAAATGTTACTTTCTCCGCTCGTACACATCCGATTTTCATCACTGAAAGTGGAGAATGATGACAAAGACTTGTCGAATCTTTTTAAAGGTTTTCTGAGTGACCGCATGGTATTTAAAGCACTTATTTGATTTTGCGAAAAATCAAAAAATCGGCGTTTTCATTTCGAAAACAGAAAATTAGGCCGAAAAGTCCTTTATTTTGCAGCAAAAAACCGACATTTCAGACTGCAATTTTTGTAATTTTTTTTCATCAGAATGTTGAAAATATGTCAAATTAACTTATTATCAATGGACCATTAGAAAATATACTTGTTAACGGTCGAGTTTATTTTAAAGTTTCTGATTTATCTGCAAGTTTTGTCAATTTTGAACAGAAAACGCATTTTTTATCAAGATAACCTTAAAAGGATCAAAATGGCCCAGTGATATCTGTGAATTACTTGCTTCTAACAAACCACAGGGAGCCCCCTTAAAAAGTAGCGAAAACCAGACACAATGCGTGCTCTACCCGTCCTCTACCAGTGAGACACATGAAGCGAGCGTAGCATCTGCGAAGGAGCAGTGAAGACGGAAGAACGGAGTGAGTTAGCGATTGCGGAGATGGAGGGAAAGAGCGGTTCGCTCTTTCCCTCCTCCTCCGCAATCGCTAACTCGCTCCTGGTTTTCTGTGTCTGGTTTTTGCTAATTTTTAAGGGGGCTCCCTGTGAACAAACCAATCCATTTCTAAACTATCGTATAAGATCAACTAAAATGTCGGTAAAGGGATTTCTTTCGAGGAGGTCAAGTCGCGAAAATCCCCTGTGATCAAGGATTCGAATAATATAAAATTGGCCTGGATTCCACGATACCGCTGCTCTTTTCCCAAGGTTTTCAGCTAATAATCTATTTCTAATTGAAATAGAATTTTTCAAAAATGTTGGTTGATGCCTTATTTTCATTGCCATGTCTAGGTTTTTGTTTTAGATTTTTGTGCAACATTTAATGTTTTACTGTTCAAAATATCTGCAATTCTCGCAAATTATGGCTTTCCCGACAATTCATTACTTTTTTTTGGAGTTCCTAAAACCAAAAAAGGGGCCTTCGGTTTTCAACGAAGCTCAGCATAGTATTTCACAAAATTCAAACGAAATAAATGCTGCCAAACTGTCGGCAAAATTATATACTTAAAGTGGGTCACGCCACGAAAATCCCGTCTGATCAAGGATTCGAATCACAGGAAATAGGCCTGAACACAGCGATACCGTTGTGCCTCTTCTTGGGTTTTTTGCGAATAATTTGCTTCCTATTCAAATGAAATTTATCAAAAAATGTTGTTTAATGCCTTATTTTCATACGTTGAAGCTTTCTGCGCAAAATAAATATCTTATTGTTCAAAAAATAGCTTCACAAAAAATAGCTTTGTATAAGAAACTGAACATCAATCAGCCTGGATAGTTTCTTGTTCAGCGAAATCAGGCCTGAGTTTCGTATGGCGGGATTTTACTTATTTTTACTGTATTTTTACTGTATTTACTGGATTTACTGTATCTTGCTGAATTAAAAGACCCGGTAGTGATGCTTGATGCTTATTTCTTAGAGACAAAGTTTGTAGCTGAATGTAGTTTGAAGGAAGAAAATGAAAAGAAAACAGAAGTTCAAAATCGCTAAACAAACTCTAACCTTTTGAGTGGGCTTGTGGGCTGCAACTTTTTGAGTAGGCTGTACGTTCAAAAAATAGCTATTTCTTATACAAAATGTTTAGGGGTAAGAGAGCCAGATTACCAATAGATAATTTAGCTATATTTGCGTTGCACTGCGTGGGGCATGGGCTCCCAGAAAAGGGGCTCGTTATCCTCTACCCCGTTATTATTAGATTTGCACCAACAACGCTAGATCTTTTAAAGAAAGTAATATCAATGAATAGAAAATTGAATTGCGATTCAGAATATGTCTGAGCCATTAATAACCACTTTTGCAGAACAACGTAAAAATCCGTGAAAATCAGCTTCATTTTGAATAACTGTTTTTCGATTTGCTGCGTTTCAGCTCAGATTTCAAGCTTCCTTCTGAAGTTACTTCATTTTCACCTCGTTGAAAATGTTTTGTAGAACCCACGTTCGGGAAAATGATGTCATTGAATAGAAAATTGAATGGCCATTCAGAATATGTCTGATTCATTAGAAATCACGTTTGCCCAACAGCATAAAAATTAACTTTATCGTGAATGACCGTTCCTCGATTTGCTGCGTTTCAGCTCAGATTCGAGCTTCCTTCTAAAGTTTCTTCGTTTTCACCTCGTTGAAAATGTTTTGTAGACCCCACGTTCGGGAAAATGATATCATTGAATAGAAAATTGAATGGCCATTCAGAATATGTCTGATTCATTAGTAATCACGTTTGCCCAACAGCATAAAAATTAACTTTATCGTGAATGACCGTTCCTCGATTTGCTGCGTTTCAGCTCAGGTTCTGAGCCCTTTTACTGAAGTTCCGTACGGAACGTAAATTCGGAAAATGTATAACTTTATAGGAATCGGAAGTTGTTCGGTTGAGAAAGTTAAATTTTATCAACGCCGCTACCTGAAATATGCGAAACCATTGCAAAGTCCTTCTCTGTGAACGGTGTGACTGCTGTGAAGTGTAGATTAACCTCATTTTGCGTACACCAATGTCTTGTGTCTTGCAAGATTTAGATATTTTTATGCCATAATCACCATAAGGAATTGAAGGATAATGGGAATACAAAATGAATGACAGGAATTTCCCTGAGCTTATGCTAGCTCCAGCTGTTAAATACCAAAGATCTTTGAAATACTTTGCACCATTTTTCAGGTTCTCATTTCCGCATTTACATGGTGGTGATCCACTTTCTTCACTTTTTTCAAGACAAAATGCATTTATGTTCATTGCATCATTGTATATTTAATTTTACCATTGAATTATTCTAAAATATGCATCTCTTCATTCTAAGTTTCAGACAGAATACAATTCTTCTTTCAAAGGCCCAAAAGGTGACATTTCTAAGATAGCCAGGAGCCCTATTCTGAAGCCAAGATCAAATGCAACTTTAAAACCATCCGATGTTGAAGGAGAAAAGGAGGGGAGAGAACGAGAGGCTGGACTTCGATCATTTGAAGCTCATGTGAGGCAAGAGCCACCTCTCCAGTACAGAAAAGTTGTACAACATGACAAGAATCATAATATCAAGAAGACAACAACAACTGAGCAGGATGCTGTTGTTGACAGAGGAAGCCTTCAAGCAGACGTGGTCCACAATCCAATTCTTGATTATGCTTCAGATATAAGCAGAGCAAAAAAGGGCAGCAAGAGCTCAAAGGTAAATATCATTCTGAGACATTTTGAAACAAAATATTTTTTCACAAACCATTAAGTTTTCTATCTTTAGTTTATGGATTGTTTACTTCATAGCAGGGTGCAATTATTTGGAGGTTTCCTGGAGGGAGGTCCTCAGAAATGAGTTGCCAGTTTCAGGCAGGCAAAATTTAGAATCTACTTGATCATGTTCACTATTGAATGACTTACTTGCCAATACTATGGTCTAGATATCCAGGGAGCTTTGATCTTCAAACAGGGATTGTATTTTTCACTCACCTGGTACTTTGAAGTGAAATATTGCTTTTTACTCCTTTTCTCCTTACTCCTTCTTCTTTACTCCTTATCTTGAAGAACATACCACAGGTCCCAGCAAGTTTTTTCGAAAGTTCTGTCAAGTGATATTTCCAAGAAAGATTTTCATCAAGGTGGACACCAAGAAATTTGACATAACAAGCTTTCCTGATAGGAAGATTTCCAATTTTCATACTGACAGCTTCAGCGAGAGGATGCTGAGGAGACTTAAGAGTAATAAAATTTGTCTTATCAATATTCAGTGACAGTTTGTTCACATCTAGCCACATTTTCACCGTTTTCACTTTTTCTCTCTTTATCTGCCTCTGCACCTCTTTCTTAGAATTTTCCCCCTTAACACTAGATTTTCCATTCCCTCGCATCGCATTGAATGACCCTAAACTTACAGGGACGATAAATGAAAAAATGTAGAACAGAATTGAGGCAAGAGAAATGTTCCTGGTTTTTCATGAGGATAATGACATGGACAAACAGGGTTAGTAATGATGTAGTGCTAAGAAGAATAGGCGTCTTTAGAAAGCTGTTAAAGACTCATTGTTAACCATGATCCTTTGTGCGCGGAATGAAAAGCAAGACAAAGGAACACGAAAGTCGACTTTGGCGCCACGAAGGATCACGGTTAGCAATGGGTCTCTAAAGGAAATCAAATCAGTTTGTCTTGTCTTTTCTCTCCAGGAATCAAAAGAAGTAGATAATGATGTGCAAATGAAAACAGCAAATAAGACCCTGAAGGTTGCTGGAAAAGAGTCAGACAACTTGCGCTATTTGGTCCTAGAGCCACCAATGCAACGGAGGAGAAAATCGCCATACAAGTTAAATCATAACATTTTGAAAACAGACACCATAAATTATATAAATGGCAGTGATAATGGATCAGATGAAGCTTCTGATAGAATCCCCTCACCTCCTGCGAATGGAGAAAAAGAAACGGACCAGACCAAACGTAAGTTAGAATATGAAGAGTCTCCTGTTAGTAGAGCGGCTGGAAAGAGGAGTGAAGACTCTTTAGTGGAGCTTAGGAGAGGCGAAGATGCGACGCCAAAACGGGTGATGAAAGAAAACAAAGAACCAGGGCCAGGTGCAAAGAAATTCAGCCCTGCAAAAGAACAAAGGAAGAAAGATCTCATTGGGATGAAGAATAAACAGAACGAAAGGGTGAGTTTGCATCTCTCTGGCTTTTCTTAATCACAACATCCAGATAATCGCGATTTTTTATTGCAGCCAGAATGAATACTAATGCAGCAAGTGGAAAAGAATCGCTAATGCAGAAAAGAATTTTCGTCCCTTTTTACTGAAAATGTTATATACTATGTTTTTAGTGAAATTTCGTGCATTAAGATACGATTCCCTGGAAGATTAGCAATGCTATTTGCCTGCTATTCAGTATTTTTCCCTTGGTATATATATGATATTGATTAATAAAATATGTTTTTGTAGTATAAGATTTAGCTGAAAGGAGTTTCGTGTCTGAATGACTTAAAATGGAATGAAAAAAATGTATACAAAGAGCCCGTTTGATCTCACTAGTACAAGTTTGAACCATAACCAAAATGCATCAAGTTTACACTGTTCCTCAGACTCACAACATGGTCCCAGTTATCAAAAAAGCAACAACAACGCCAGCAACAACAACAACAACCTTTATCAGTCTATCAATAGCGATAACTACGAATATGTAATCATTCCATGTTACTCATAGCTCATTACGATTGTGTTCAGGTCGACAGAGCTCTTCGCATAAAAGCTGGACTACAGACCATTGAACCTCCGTTGCACAGTCATCCAATCAAATCTGAATACCAAAGACAGTTCGCCTGGAAAGAACCGATGAAGACTGACAAGCCTCAGGTCCTACAAAGTAATGCTGAAGATAAAAGTGTTGGTACTAACACGGATGATTCTGAAAAGCAAAGGAAAAAGAAAAAACCAAGGCCATTTAAATCAGAGTATCAACTGCAGTTTAGAGAATACCCCTTGGTGCGTCCATCATCAGATATGAATGCAGTAGCTCCAGATGAATCTGCCGAGTTGAAACATTCATCAAATGGTAAGGGATATTACCTATCACTTTACTTCATTTCATTTTCAAGTTTTTAGGCATGGTAGCCCCTCAGTTAGAGAAAACTGATTTACAGGGGGCTATGCAATAAAATACACTAAAGCTAAATTAAATATTTTACACAGAATAAAACTGATCGATAACCTAATTAAATTCGCTAAAAGAAATTTCAAAAGAAAAACATTAAAAACGAAAAAGGAGGTTTGTTGGTTCTTCGAGGACAGAAGATCATTTTATGGCTTTCATAAACTCTTTTAAAGTGGACGTATTTTTAGTCTTTTTAGATAAACCATTCCAAAATTTCGCACCCTGGTAAGAGAAGCATCTCTGTCCTGTGGTCGTTCTTAGAAAAGGAACTCTTAGGTCATAATCCGAATTTCTGAGAGACCGTGTTGTAGAGACGTTGACTTTAGTAAACATGTCACTCATATAGGACGGTGCATCACCATTCAGGGATTTGTAAACAATCCTGGCAGATTCAAGGTTTAGAGACTTAATATCTGGTTTTTAAAAATCTTTTTGTTGAAGTGATCATTCGTACAGTAATCGTAGTCCAACAGGCTCCGAAATGCAAAGAGCTGTTGCAGTAAGCCCCCACATACAAGAAACTAAAGGTTTTCAACCAGGCTGTTGAGTTTCTTATAAGTAAACCATAATCCTATCGAATTTCAATTACTGCCCCCTGGTATGGCTTTTCTGCAGTGATGCTGCAAATGATGAAATAAACAGAGCACATAAACGTTGTCTGCGGATACTCCACCAGGACTATGAATCTTCTTTCCAGCTACTATTGAGCCGAGATAACAGCCAAACTATCCATGTTAAAAATCGCTAGATATTAACGACTGAAATCTATAAGTCAACCAAAAAACTCAACCCCTCATATTTATGGGAATTTCACGAAAGGAGAGAAGTAACGTATGAGCTAAATTTATAAGAACTAAAGATCTGTGTAAACTTCCAAAGATCAAGAGACGTTATGGCGCGGATTCACTTTCTTTCAGAGGAAGTCTCCTTTGGAACACACTAAATGACAAAATCAAGCAAAGTCCATCGCTTGCAGCATTTAAGAATCAAATAAAATCATGGGCTGGTGACAAGTACACCTGCAGAATATCTTTATAACGTTTTTTGTTTAGATATATGCAGTACATTTCTTATATTATTAAATAGTTTACTTTACAGTTGGAATGAATTAGTATAATGTACTAGGTTAAAACCCAACTTTAAATAATGCTAGTAACGATGATGGTGAAAAATATCTTTAAAAGAGGCTGGCAGATTTCTTGTATGTAGAATCAGTGATTTTTCTCTTACATGGGATGCTTTCTTCTGCCAACTAGTTTTTAAAGCCTTAAAGGCTTGGATCATTGAAAGGCCTCAAGCAATATAAGTTCTAAATACGTAAATGATGATATCTCATTTCATTTGGTAAAATGTCAAATGAGCTACAGTAAGGCCCCGCATTTAAGAAACTACTTTTTCACCCTGTAGCCTAAAATTTTTCTTTTATCTCTGATACTTCTCATGTTTTAGGCCCAAGTTTCTTAAGTTTCTAATTTATTTTTTAGAAAGTCCTAGGCAAATAAGGTACACCAAAATGGGACTGTCTATAGGTATATCATCCATATTCAGCCATATGTTTATGTCAACAATGATTGTCAAGGACATGAATTAAAATTTATGTAAAAATCTTTTAAATCCAATATATCTTGCTAGCAATTTCTTAATGATTCTTGTATGAAGTGTAATGCTCTCACTCAATCAGAGCAGTACTTAGTGTCACTTAAAATACAAGAAACTTTATTTTGGGTATGAGCCTCAAGAGTTTCTTATAGTTAAGGGGCCTAATAATTTTTCAGTAGCCTAAAAGTTTCTTTTAGGTGGTTTCTTAAATTCAGGGCCTTACTGTATTCCATTTTTACACCGCACGGGGATATGGAAGTAAGATTCCATGGGGCACTAACCAGGAATTCCTGGGGAGGGGCCAACAATTCTTAATCATGCTTTTCTGGGGAATAAAGATATCGACAAACATTTACCAGTGACTAACGCACCTATACACATATTTTCACGGACGCTGTAGAAACCATTCCCTTCTCGCACGCATGCTGCTCATCATTTCCAAGGGATCATTAGTTCAAAGTGCAGTTTCTGAGGGGAGGGGGTGGCTCCTAGCTAATGATTCTTTCCCAAGGGGTGCAACTCTGATAGAAATCTTACTTCTACCCCCCTGTATGGACAATAAAGGAAATAACCCATTACGAGAGATTGGAGAATAACTTGACAGTGCGATAAGCTTTGTTTCATAATTTCATAAGTTTCATAAGTTTTAACCATTCATAAGAAATTGAGAATAAACAGGCTATCTATTTCCTTATAAAGGAGATGGTATGCCCTATGATGGCAGGCTACAGTTTGGGTGGTTCCAGTATTATCCGTACCCCCCCTCCCCTATGAAAGAGAAAATTCGGAGGTATACGAAATTTCCCCGAAAATCCAGGACATGAAGCTGCTGAAACGGAAAAATCCTGGGGTAGTGATGAAAATTAGAAAAACTTCAGACCTTAGAAGTGTTGGTTAACTCTTCCATAGGGGCAACAGAGGGGTAGAGTGACTGTATAATCAAGAAATCCGGACAATCCCGTACTTTTAGAGGCAAAATTCGGGTCTTTACAACACTGGTTATCGCGAAGAATCCGTGGCCTTCCATTTAATGAGTTTTCCTTCCATGGGGGGCATACTTTTTTTCTTTATTCAGTTAAAGAAGCAGTCATGAAACAACAAGATTAATTAACTACGTGCCATCCATAGTGGGAAAGGACTCATAATCAGCGAGTTCCCACTATGAATGACACTTCCAATTATGTACTATAAACTATTCTAATCATAGCTGTAGGAGAGGAACACCCCAGATGCAAACAATTCATCATTGTGTACGGTGCTTGAGGTTAACCGAGCAATGAGCATGCACCTGCAGAGGTCTAGGCTCGAGCAGAATCTATCAAGAGTTAAAATCGTAGTAGTTCCAGGCCATCTCACTCCTACAGCTGTGTTCCAACATAAAATGAACGCTACATACACTAAAACACATTTGTTGACAGAACACATGGGTATTGACAAAAATTAGTTGGCTAGATCTGCCATAAAGTGTCTGTAAAATCAAGAAATCCCAACAATTCTGTAATTTTTTAGAGGCAAAATCCGGATCTTCCCAACTCTGTTTATCACGAAGAATCCGGGGCCTTCCATTTAATGAGTTGTTCTTCCATAGGAGGAGAAGGGTACAGATATTAACTAAAACCACATACTTTCTTGTATTCCCGTTACTTATTTGTGGGGACTTACTGTATCGATATCTTTTTCATACAATCAAAATTTTGCAATACAAGGTACTTATCGACGCTACTTACATACTGCGTTACTACGGTATACTACAAGGACGAATGCCGCGGAGAGCAACAATCTATGGCAACTCTGCAGTGCGGCCTTTACGTTGAAAATGAAATGCGAAGGAGGAGGAGAAAGCTTTTTTCTCAATTTGGACGTCATAAATTATTCAAACAGAAGAAATTTAAATTTGCTCCCTCATGGCAAGTTGCCTTTTACTTGTTTTATTATCATTATTAATCTCTTTATAGTCAGTTAATAGCAAAATGGCTAAAACTAGTTAGCTAATTAATTCCAACGTAAAAACATCACAAAATACATATGTTTATTACATAAAAATGGTGGATAAGATATTTAGGAATCATTAGCATTAAACAGTATAGAAACATTTATCTAAAAATGTGCAGCATAAAAGCCCAAGTTCGGAACAAATGTGCGGTATAGCCTGCATGAACAATCTTCTCCGTACCAATTTTTTATCTTTGTTTTAAACTGATAAAGGGATTCTTAACTGCGTATCGTTGGTGGTAAAGTTTGCCACAGATGCGGACATTTAAATCATATAACGTCCAACTTAAGGTCGACTTTAACACTACAAAGAATTACAAGGACAACTAAGAGTATACGAGTAGAAACTAGGTAAAGATGAGGTAACTTGGTTGCTATGTTGCGAAAAACCATGGTTTGAAATTATATTAATCGAATGGATCAGGCAATGTTGTGGATATAACGCTGCGTCAACTCAATTTCCTTTCTGTTTAAAGGACAAGTCCGGGGTTTGTATAATTGTTGATTATTCAAGTGATTACACTGTTGTGAATGGTAATACTTGTTTTCAATTTTTTTTCTCTTTTAATCTGCGAAACTACATATTTCAATCTGCTTAAAGTGCGAAATGATGTCAATTTCTATGACGTAACTTCACGTTGACCTGAACGAGGCTGCCAAATGTGTGATGATATTATACAGTGGATATTATACCATTCACATTGCTAGCCTCCTTATTGCGCCCTCACACACTCGTACAAAATGCAAAATGACGACGATATTTGCCTAACTTTCGAAGATTAATCAACCAATTTATGATAGTTGGAGGCATCAAAACTTGGAAAGAACTCACGACTGGTGTTCAGCAGTTGGTAAGGCTTCTTTTTAACAATAATTCTAGCAACCCCGAACTTGTCCTTTGACTCATTAGTGAGCTCTTTGCCGCCATAAAGTAACAGTTGTGATAAAACTTTGTTTTAAGGAGGCTAATATATCCAAATTGTCGTACTAAAGCAAGGTCGCTCGTGAGAAGATCCCATATAGATTTGCAACGAGACAGTTGCTTTGACAGCTAATGATTACCGCAACGGCTTTTCTTATCATTGACAAAAAACCATCTGTTGGTTAGATTGCCATATGAGCAAGAAAATCTGTGAAACAGCAGAAATAATCTCGAGATATTTAAAGTCGGTGTTTGCTAAAAGAAATTATCAGCTAAAATTAGACACAATTAAAGTTCTCCATTTTTAGATGGCCCTTAAAGTTCTTAATCAGCTAACAGGCAAGTTTGTGAATCAAATTAGCAAAATTTCGGTTGATCTTATTTTCATTAATTGCCAAAATGCGAAAGTTCACGAATTTGGCGCCAGGTGTGTCCACTGGATGAAGAACAAACAGTAATCTTTTGTAATTCTTTGCAACCGCTATCCTCATTTCCTGATAGTTATATTTAGAATGCAGACTCGACCACGAAGATCATGCCATATATGTCCGTCGACAAGGGCATCTGCTATACAGTAAGCCCCCGCATGCAAAACACTTAGAATTTTCAAGCCGGCTGTTGAGTTTCTCATGTGTTAGTAAATGTCTTTGCAAGGGGCTGGCAGATTTCTTATCTATCCCATAAAAAACCTTTCTTTTATATGGGATGCTTTCATCTGTCAGCTGGTATTTTGTAATGCCTTGGACAATACTGAGTAGTTGCAAAGTTGTAAAGCGTTTTACGTCTAAGTATGGAAATAAATATACATTGGGTACCATTGTGTATCGGATACATTGGGTAAAATAAATTGTATGCAGGGAATTACTTAAAGGAGGAGCTCCCTTAGTAGGTAAACTAATCGAGGAGAGAGCCCCTCTATCTTAAGATGTAATCAGATAAATTTTTGTGAGTTTAAATCATCATCATCATCATCATCATCACCATCATCATCATCATCATCATCATCATCATCATCATCATCATCATAATCATCATCATCATCATCATAATCATCATCATCATCATCATCATCATCATCATCATCATCATCATCATCATCATCATCATCATCAACAACAATTTATTTACAGTAGGCAAAAGAATTTTAAAATAGCAAAATTACTGCTAATTAAGGCCTACTATCTTAAAATTAAAGGAAAATATATTACAGCCGATTAAAATAAAGATTGATACATGTTATGTTAGGTACCCAATTTATTTTTATTATATGTAAATAAAGATTGATCATTTCAGGTGGTGAAAATGTTTACAAATTTGACATTGCAATAACTCTGTTTTGCAATAACTTTGTTTCATAATTTTTAACCACTTATAAGTCTCACGCGCATGCTAACCAGTTTCATGTTATACAGGAGAATATAAAGCTGGAGATCTTGAATAAACTTTATCACGTGATAGCTTCTAATTTTGACTCGTATCTTTCAGTCAAACGCATTTTGCTACGGTCCTGTTGTTTTTGTTTATTTCAAATCTCACAGTCCTAAAGCAGTTGCTGTGGCGACAAAAACGCGTCCTTGTAACGGGAAACCCGCGGGAAATGTGCAATTAAACAATAGGAGTGGCGAGATTCTATATTGCCTCGTTTTTGAAACTTCAGTCAGGTAGTAAAGTTTCTTATAAAGGGAAGACTATGCTGTGGTTTCTGTCATGTCCTTTTCTGATATGCGTGGACCTCCTGTACAGGGTGATTCAGAAAAAACGTCACCAAGCTTTATTCGAGATTGTTCAGGAAATAATGATGTCGTATTCAGTTAGACGCTTGCCATCGTAAAGTGCGATCTATCTTATTTTCAGTGATATCCAGACAGGGCGAATTAATTGAAGTTTTCATTACTTAGCTGAAATTTTGTCAGTATGGCCTATATTAGATGCGGTTAAAAAATAGGATTTTTACTCAGGGAAGAATCCATCTTTGTGAGAGCTTATTTTTCAGTCTTAACCAGTGCATTTAGTGTGAATAGATTTTTCTCCGAGCCTTCGTGCATCGCCCCAAGTACTTCTTGGCCTGAAATGTTTTGACGAAACCTGTTCAAAATTTTTGCCGTAAAGCAATAATCCATCTTTGTGAGAGCTTATTTTGTCAGTCTTAACCGATGCATTTGGTGTGAAGAGATTTTTCTTCGAGCCTTCATGCATCACCCCAAGTACTTCTTGGCCTGAAATGTTTTGACAAAATCTGTTTCGGAATTTTTGCCGTAAAGCAATGTTGATTTGCTGTTTAAGATGCTGCATTTGAAATTTGGGATGCTTGATAAAATATCACTTCAGTGATGAATAACTCCATTAATGTATGCAAACTGCATATCATTAGAAAGAAGAAAGATTGTACTTTCTGATGACAGATCAGAAACTGCATAAAATGACGTCATCAACCAATTTGAGATAAGGCAGTGTTTGGACAGATAAGCTTTTTGAAATGGTGGATCAAGAGTGTTAGGTCCTAGGAAGAAAATATCAAGTGTTGCCTAATTGTTGGGATCTGTTGCAGGGAGCTATGGGGGCTCAAAGTTACGGTTTTTCGCGCATGCGTGCGCAATATCTGCTCTGTCCTTTTGATGCTGTATACATATTCTAAAACCTTACCATTTTTTAAAGATTTTCAATATTGGCTTAATTGTGTTTTTCTGAAACACCCTCTATATTAAAGGTGATCTGAAGTGAAACTTTTTATTGAGGTAAATGAAAAGCACTGTTAGTTGATAAAGAATGTCGTTAAAAATTTTTTCATACCTTGTTTCATTTTCGAGTTATCCACTATTTTATAGGATTGACTGGTGACATCATTTTGTTTGCAAGAAGTAGGGAAAGTATATAAGATTTGCTATATTTCCGAAGGGAAATCGATTCAAAGAAGTTTCCTTCAACTGAAATGCCTTTCTAAACATCGTTTCCTTTCATTTTGATTACTTCATTCAGCTCAGTTGAAATGTTTCTTTCAATTGTAGCCTTTCAAAGATCAGATACACTTATGTTTCTGTATATTATCCCAGTAATGTGCAAACAAAATGACGTCATCTGCTGATACTTAGGCCCTGTTCACATTACACCGTTTTTAGATAAAGACGAAGCTGTTAAGCCCCGTTTTTGGCTTTGCGTTCACATTAGTCCACCCCAAAACGGACCTAAATGAAAACGCTTGCAAAAACGGAGTTAAATAACAACGGAGCTAAACAGAAACGCACAACTGTAATGTGAACACCCAAAAACGGAGGAATTTTGAAACGCTGATAACAAACAAAGACCGAAACATAGTCAGGAAACAAAGAAAAAAAGAACAGAGAGCAAAGACAAACAAAAGGTGATCAGATCCGTTTTTGAGGACAAGTGTGAACAACGCACTCGAAAGATATCCGTTTTTATTTAAAAACGTAGTATTGTGAACAGGGAGGAAAAATAGCTCCGTTTTTAGTAACAAAAACGGATCTAAATGAAAACGGAGTAATGTGAACGAGGCCTTAGAATTAATGGATAACGTGAAAACGAAATGAGATATCAAAGAAATTTGAAGAGGATTCCTAATCATTCGACAATGCCGATCATTTGCACAAATAAAAATCAGGGCACCTTCACGTCAAAGGGATTGCCCAAGTTTATGCTCAGTTTCAGTGAAGGCTTTCCTTGTGGCTGTCAAAAGTGGGTACTTTCTTGGTACACTAATTGTCACTCACACTAATTATCTCTAGTGACATTTCTTCGACAGTAAGGATGGATATGCCAAAATGATTTTAATGTTTTCTTTTCTGTAGAGAATGTTGGAAAACCACCAGACAAGAGACTCATTCAGCCATCGAAAAATATTCAAGCACTATTCTTTCCCCATGGCAGCCAGAGGTAAGTCAAAGATTATAAAGAACTCAGCTTTTTATTAGCAAATTTAGACTTCTGACCTGTGATCTACCGGCTGACCCAAATGGAACTTCACGAGCTAAATCATGACTTGCTAGCACAGGGCTCCAATCTTGCAAAGGTTTTAAATGGTGGGTGTAAAATTGTATAACATTTTTCTATAAGTTGAATAACTTGAAAGGAATTTGAGGTAACTCTCTGTAAATCTACCGCTTCAATTTTTCAACATTGCGATTTTTTCAAAATGGCGGTATTCTGGTTAGTTTTGTACAAGTTCATCGAAAATTCTGGATAGTCAAGGCAAACGATCCAGCTCATTTTCATAGTCTATTCCACGTAAAATGTCTGTTGCTACTACATGGAAGTAAGCCAGCCCGGTAAGCGAGCTGGCTCTCTTTGATCAGCCACAAGCTTCAATACATGTCTGTGCTTTGCAATTTTTTCATGATCATTTATTTCGATGCATTTTGTGTTTTTGTCACTGTCTTTGATTACCAGGTTGATCTTAATGTTTTCTAAGTCCTTTTCAATTAGTTTCATCCATGTGATTTTCTGCCCTCCTCTAGGTTTTCTGCATATCTTTTTCGTTTCCTAATATGATTCTATGGTCTTCGGATGTTATAGCCAGCCCGGTGAGCGCGCTGAAAATGCACCATAAGGCATATACAGTTTCCATTCATCCACGTGTCGCAGCTCCTTACACATCATTTAATGCCAATCTGAATTCCATCTCGGCAATCAAGCTAGCACGTCTACCGGGCCAACCCGCTCGCATATAATAAGGCCCTTTGATTATAACGACAATGCCAAAAATCATCTTTCTGGAATCATAGCGAACGATCTATAATTCCCCTCCAATCTATTTATTTGAAAGAATATACATTTTAACTATTCTAAAAAGAATCAGAATCGAACCATATTTTGCTACATTTGTAGAATTTTCGAATGTGCTCAATAGTGATAGAAGCTCTAACGCCACTCGATCAAACCTCGCGTATAGAAATGTATAAAAATGACGCTCGATCCAGGCTCTTTTTATAGAATAGCTAAAAGATCTACTAGGCAATAGCGTCTTACGCACCTAATTTTGAATTTTCTCAAATATTCGAGCTCTAAGCTGCATTTTTTTTACCTTTTTCATGCAGTTCATTAACGACCGAATACGTTGCAAACTTCAAGTCTCCAGTAGCAGCAAAGAACGGAGGAGTGGCACCACATTTGCAGCCCAAGGAGGTCAAGGAGGTAAGCAGTCATTGTCCTAGCTCATGATTAATTGTCTTTGCAAAAAATTACAACTCAGGATACTGATGGAACCCTTTAGCTTGGATAGAGAATCATTTACCGGATTCATTAGGTCCTTTGAAACTCTCTTTGAAAAAAAATAAAAACTAACAAAAACATAGAAATAATAAAAATCAATAAAAATGAAACTAAAAGGTAATAGATGTTGTATATATGTAATATTTAGTAGTTTTAGATATGCGGACAATTTTTGTCAGCAAACACAAGACAATGTTCTGTTTTGTTGTGTCAAAGTTCTTCAAAGAAATCTGAAGTGTGGGTCACGTTAGGTCACGTCTAAATAACTCAAAAGACTAACTGTGATCAGTGAACACTCAGTTCATATAAGAACCGACAAAAAGAAGAACCTAGAGGCTGCTTTTCCTGAATTATATACCCTTTAGTTAAGAACCTGTTTCACTTTGATGAAATATAGGTTCTTATTGCAGGAGTAGCAAAATTGAATTTTTTTTTGTCATTATTAAGTTCATTGTTCTCAAAGCGGCTCAGACTAGATAAGCTTTGCTTTTTTTGAGTCGTATAAGTTATACAGTACGTTGTACTATGTATATGTATTACTTATAAAAAAGTTTGAATTGAATTGAATTGAATAATTGCAGGGACTCATTGCAATTAGTCTAGTGAGCTGGGTTGTTGATTGGTCTATCTCCCCCTTTCACATTCAGTCTTCTAGGCCTTTTTCGTAATTTGTGTTATCATGATCGATTTTCCAACAACTCCAGCGGCTTCAACGGCCAAGCTTAAAGGCATTGAGTCATGGTAAATAGCAATTCTCCGCTGGGGTCTGTCTGCTTTCTTGTGATCAGTTCGGTTTCATGTGATGAGACATGAAAAGTTTGTCTGCTTTGCTTATTGCGAGGTTACAAAATCATGTGTGCAGTTTGAATAACAGCCAATCGGATTGACGAAGGCTATCATCATGACTCAGCAATTTGTACAAAGTGGGTATACTCGGTCCATTTACCATGATTCAATGCCTTTAAAACTTTGTAACAGCATCGAAAGTTTTGCAAGTCTCTTGAAATGTTTTATCACGTAATCTCTGATTATCTTTTAGCCCGTGTTAGCTGAAGATTTTGACTGGTTTAAAGAGGTGAGTACAAATATGCAATATCCATAATGCAATTTGCCATCTTATTTAGACTTTCCATATCCACCAGCCTTATTCTCATGGTGTCTCATCAGTTTCCTGTCACCGACAATGTTATACAAGACACTTTGAACGTAATATCTCGTCACATCCTTTATCAATAAACCAACTCGTGTTTTCAGAGCCTCGCACTACTCAGACAATTAATGTTTCATAACAATATTCAGTTTCATTCAGTAGCGGTCTCTTTTAGGCATAAGTCAAGTTTAAGTGAGTTTCACAAACCGTATATATCATAATCCTTAACTCCAAAAGAACGTCTCTTGATTATAATTTCTGGTGAATTTTTCACAAGATTCGTGGAGGATCGGCGAAAGGCCAGACACATCAAGCTTGCGATTTTTATTCTGTGGAAATTTGCTTCACAAGTTTCAGTCTCGAAGGCTAGAGTCGATTACATGACGTAGTTTCGCTCCTTGCCTGAACTGATATCGCTACAACTACGACTCACTGCCGACGCTTCTAGAAATGGTAAAGCTCCATATTGATTCTATATGAAACCATGAGCGATAGGATACCCAGTATGTAGCAGTTTAAATTTATATCAGTAGCAAGCCACCTTAACTTATTGTTGTTGTTTGTGTCTTGAACTTGTTTTTACTTCGTACACAACCACCTTTCAATGTTTCGTAATTTTGAAATTTTCAGTAGTGAGCCACCTTGAGTGAAGATCCTCCTTAACCCGTCAAGCTTTACGAGTTAAGGTAGATCTTCATTTACGGTGGCTCACTACTGAAAATTTCAAAGTTACGAAACATTGAAAGGTGGTTTTGTACGAAATGAAAAGAAGTTCAAGACACGAAAAAACAATAAGTTAAGGCGGCTTGCTACTGATATAAATTTAAACTGCTACACACACTGGGTGTCCTATTATCGCTCATGATGAAACCTCTCAACTGCTCTCCGAGAAGTTCCATTAAGTAGTGTTGGACCTTGTATCACTATTGTGAACCTTCTACAAAATGTATTTTTTGATTTATCAGTTAAAAAAAACTACAATTACTACAAAACTACAACTACATTCATTGTGACATTCATGTCGAAGAAAGACACGAGGTCACCGGGCCCTCACCATGAATGTCAATTACAATTCAACTATAAATTTAATTCAACAAAAAATATTAAGTAGAACGAAAAAAATGCGGTACTGCTGCTACATTTCGACATTAATTCAACCTTGCCGAGGCTTTGATAAAGGAGATGGTTGCTTCTAATATGATCCTGTTTGCAACTGTAGCCAAATTTTGATCACCAAATAAGAGTAAAGGACAAAGTAAGTTCTTTCGGATTTACATCGGCAACATTGAATCCATCGATATCTGAGAGGTGGTAAAAGAGATCTTGGCGCAATATACTGTATAGAGGGCAGTGCAATGCAGGAGAAAATGCTTATTGTCCTCTGTACCAGTGCCGCAGACACACATTGGACTTAAGCAGGCGAAGTTATGTTTAAATCTATGCCCATTTAATGCACTAAATATATCAATCTAAATATATCAATCTGTACAAAATGTATCAATCTGTCGTTCAACTCGCGTTCTTTTCTAGAATGCATCTGAAAGATCAGTTGGGCCTAAATAGCCTGCTGATTTTTCTCACAGCCACTGGGTCTAAAATGCCTTAAAGATAAGTTTTCTAGAACTGCTGTACCATAAAATCATGTGTCAGGACGTCGGTAAAGGATCATTCTTGCCACAAAAGCAAAAACCGCCTTGCTGATTGGTAGACGACGGGGTGACAGAATCTTGTTGCCGATTGAAATTTGTTGTTCTTTTTACAGCTCTAGCGAAATAAGGTCCTCAGTGGAGCAATAACAATAACAATAACAATAATTCAACTCAACGAGATGAGCGTAACTTGAAGGTCCCTATGTAGTGTAGTGAGGCTACTTGAAGGCTAGGTCTAAGCCGCTCACACGTTGGATGGGTCAACAAGTTTGAGTGTGTCTGTTAAGATATATACCTCGTCAGCCCCCCGCCCCAACGATAAAGTAAATCATAATGGCTGAGTCAAGAAATATATACCGGTGGAACAGAAAGTTTTCACTTTTTCTTACAAAAATATCGTATCACCAAGAGTACTTCACATATTTGAATGATTCAAGTTTTAGTTAAAAGCCAAGAGATCGAAGTGTTTTTACGATTTTCTTTGCTGTCTTACCAGCTCTGGAAGTATAGGTAAATTCAACTGTACAAGAATTTTATGCCTGCAAAAGGACTGAAAAGGGCGAGGGGCAAATCACTGCTTAAAATCTCGTACGCTCTCAAAAATAATCACATTTTAATCACAAATTAATCACATTAATCACACTGAAATCACATTAATCACCAAAAATCACCAGTCATATTAATCACAAATTTTGAATTTTTAACCACGTTTATTTGTTTACTTTTATAAGAAATGAAAAGATTAGATTGTCCTTGTCACTATTTTCCAAATTTATGTGAACACATTATCAGATATGCAAACCCAAACTAGAAAACATGAACAGCACAACAGTGCAAGATTCTGAGTCCCTGCGATGGAGCAAAAAGGAAGGCCTCGTTCTTGTGTTACAAACAACTCTGCCAAATCAAACTGGCATGATAGTCTATGACTTGATTTATGAAACAGCTTACTGTCATCTTTCATCATTTGGTTTATCAATCTTGCTCTGTCTTGCCTCTTCATACAATTTTTATCGTACAGGAGCTAATTTGAGAACATTTTGGAATGTGTGATTTATTCCAGAATAATCACAAATTAATCACATAAATCATAAAAAAATCAAATTAATCACAAAATAATCACTTGTGATTAATAATCTCGTACGCCATTTTCAGGAATGATTTGCCCCTCGGAAAAGGGGGCTAAGCTTTGATCAAATTATAAGGACTCTCTTCGCACATAACATTATGCAATTGGCGTTTCTGCTGTCTCAAGAGTTATAAGACATTGATTTGGAAAGAAATACTAAAGATTTTAAATTCCATGGCAATATATGTGACAAGGATATTTCTCACCAATGAGAAATTGCATTTTCATTATTGTTCTGTGCGAGAGGAGTCCTTTGTGATTTGATCAATGATTTAGGCACTTTTTCAGTCATGTTAGAACCATGAAAAAATTTTGGTTAAATTGAATTTACCCATATTTTTAATGCTCGTAAGACAACGGAAAAATCACAAAAATACTTCAATATTTTGGCTTTTAACTAGAACTTGAATCACTAAGATCCGTGAAATAATCTTGATGCTATGGACTTTCAAATGTGGGAGCTTTTTTCTGGCTCACCCGGTAGACACTTGGACGCCAGTAGAGCTAAAAATATTTACCGTATTTTTACAAACTGATGATATTTCTTCAGCTGAAATATGTTAACTTAGACTTGCTCTAAGTCTATTTCTTTTCTTCATCATTATCTTAAGAGGAAATAATTTTACCAAAGGAAATGCGAAGGAGCAAAAATTAGGTTTTCGAAAACGCATATGATCAGTGTGAACGCACAAAAACGGAGGTTTTGGAAAACACCGTAATATCCAACAATGACCCCCGGGGGGGGGGTAACTTAACTTGTCCATGGTACGGGGTTGTGCCATTTCTTAGGGTACCTTTTTCATGATAGTTTCCGGATTTATGGGTATGGTTTTCAACAATTTTTGGCATCTCCCGGATTTATGGGTATAGTTTTCTGTCTGAATTCATTTATTGGTGAGCTGTTTTGGCATTCCCAGATTTATGGGTATGATTTTCCAAAATTCTCCAGATTTATGGGTATACTTTCGAGAAATTTCTCCGGATTTATGGGTATACTTTTGAGAAATTTCTCCGGATTTATGGGTGGTACTTTTACGATTTGAATGGCACAACCCCGTATCTTGGAAACTCAAGTTACCCCCCCCCCCCCGGGCAATGAGCTTCACAAAACCGGAGCAATGTGAACGCACAA
Organism: Aurelia sp. 4 Dawson et al 2005; assembly: GCA_964019985.1. NCBI lineage: Eukaryota > Metazoa > Cnidaria > Scyphozoa > Semaeostomeae > Ulmaridae > Aurelia > Aurelia sp. 4 Dawson et al 2005. The sequence continues at coordinate 40,324,166 of OZ026492.1, read as the reverse complement.
AAACGGATATCTTTAGCTTCGTATCTGTTGTCAGGAAGATCAATGTGAACGCACAAAAACGGATGTTTTTCCTCTGTTTTATACGAAAATGGAGTGATGTGAACGGGTAGCTTTGATGCAACAAAAACGCGTCATAACAAAAACGGAGCAGTGTGAACAGGGCCTGAAGTCAATAAAAGAGGCCCTGTGTTTGAAAAAATGTTGCTCCCTGAATACCAAAGCAATGATATTGAAAACTATTGAAAACTGTCTTGTTTTATTCCCGATATGTCCAACTAGGTTCATTATTTTACTTGGCTTTTATTGGCCATTTCTTCCGGTCGAAATTGGAGGTTTTCTGCGGACAGCTCCTTTCAAAAACTTGGAAAAATGAGTGACAACAACAAACGAGATTTCCCTTTGTTCCCCTTCCTAGGATACTTGATATCGACACTTAGATGTGTTCACGTATTTTGTCCTTTTGGTAGAATGAAGTCTCTCCCTCATGAGTAAGTTCTTCATGCTATGTAGATGCCCTTTTTAAACCCCCTAAGAGGATTGCGCGTGCTAAAGCTTACTGAAGTAATCATTTTGGAGCAAATATATCAGGGAAGCTTGCTCGTAATTTTAGCACGTTTTTTTAAGGTTTCTGGAAGGGACCTCGTGCAGAAAATCCTTTACAGAATCTGAACGGAGCGCCTGATTTCAGCCAAAAATATTCTAAGAATAACTGAACACGTTAGCCATTCAATCAGATATTGCAAAAATATCACTGCTTATATACTCAGGGAGCAGTAGCCTATTACAATCGGCGGGTCTTTTCGATTTTATAAAACTGCTTCATCTCAAAATCCTTCGAAACGGGCTTAAATCCTATGGATCATATTGTTCAGATTGACAGTGTCCACGAATATGGAAAAATTTCTGAGCACGCCTTCTTAAGAAATCAGAAAGAAAAGTTGTCCAAGAGTTTCTTTTCAAGTGCTCTCTGTTCGCGCCGCAAAAATGTTGCTTAAAGATCAGGTCATTTGGATATGTCAACAGTTTCTTTTTCCTAAAATAGCCTTGAAATTAAAACTTAATCCTTCTAAACTGGTGATCTATTGATTATGCATAGGTTTGCAAGCAAGAAGGGGAAAGATTGATGTGCAGAGATCCGTTATGAAACGGAAAGTTAACATTCAACACTGCTTGAAATGCTTCAAAACTAACTTTATTAACATTGCAGCGCTTAATTATTCATATAATGAATTTTGAGATCTTTCAACTCACTTTCTTTCACGTAGAGAATGTTCCACCTGCCTCAAAGTAAGCTCTGTTGAGAATATCTAGCACTTTTTGAGCACTGTCAAGTCATTTTTAGTCACGTAGAGAAGTTTCCACCTGTCTTAAAAGCATTGTCGAGAATATCTATTTGGATCAGAAATTAAAATCAACATTGCAATTTTTATATAAGGGTGATGGTACAAATGTACATCAGTTGCATTTTACGAACGGATGAAATTGTAGATGAAGACTTTTTCAATGTTTTCATGTCATTAGTTGCACCTGCATCAAAGCAAATAGTATCGCGAATATCGATTAAGGCCTGAAACTAAAAAATCAATATTTTTCCTTCATATGCGTATTTCGGTATAAAGGGACTTAATTATGTTTCGCGAATCTATCAATGTTTGAGTGAAGATTTCGAATGCCCTCAGCTCATTTTGAGTCACAGAGAGAGCGTCCCACCAGCCTCAAAGCAAGCACTGTAGAGGATATCTGTTAGGGCCTGAAACTTGAAATCAACATTTGTTTCTTTATTTGCGTACATTGGTATTAGTGAATTTGATTATGTCAAGAAATCTGTCTTTTTTATGGACACTTTATACTGCTTTTCAATTATTTTCACCTGTCCAGAGATCTTCACCTGCTTCAAAGTAAGCATTAGCGAGGATATCTTTTTCTGCTTACACGTTTTTTTTATATATAAGAAACTGGTTTATAAGAAACCAGTACTAAGATGGTCAAAATCTTAAGAAACTCTAGTACTATGTCTGAGAAGTACTAAGAAACTTTTCAAAGTTAAAAGCATGGATTTTATAGCGAATAGATCATTGAACCTTCATTCTTGAGCAATATCATCTAACTATTTGTGTTTTCAACATAACAGAACACTGTTTATCCTTTTTAAAGGTCAAGAAACATATCTGCCGCAATGTTAGCGACCACATTGATAATTCTGTATTCAAAAAATAAGAAACTAATCAAGAAACTTGTAGTACTAAAATGGACAAAATGTCATGTGAAATTAAGAAACTTTTAGTACTATGGCCTGATCCAGGTTTCTTATATAAAAAACGTGTAAATGAAGAGTAGGGATTTGCAGTTTTAGTACACGAGGGATGTAAAGATACAACCAGTTGTGTTTCACAAATGAATCAATTTGTTGATGATGACCTTGCGAGTGCTTTCAACTCTTTCGCAATCAGCTAGAAGATTTCACCTGCTTTAAAGCAATTATTGGCTAGGATTTTTATTAGGGTGTAGATAAAAAATCAATACATCCATGGTAACACTTGAAAATATCAATTGATTTCAATTATACTTTGTAAACATGTCGAAATTTTGTAATTTTCAATTAATGAATATCTTGGTTTATTTGAATACTCGTGGAGTAATGTTTGTGTTTGCTAAATAAGATGAAAAAGATGGTGATTATATAGGAGGTTTGGTGCATTGTTGGTAGACCTATAGACCGTTTTGTGTATTCTGCAATTGAATCGGAAAAGAATGATAATTTGATGAATTTTGTAATGGGTGTCCCAAAAAATTGTTCCCCGTTTTTATTGCTGCTGTGGAGGAGTCGTAGATTCAATTATTTCGATTTTTGCAACACAGTTGCATCGATCAGGCTTCAGTTTAGAGTTTGAGACCTTGTATGAGTCGATCTGACAAATGGTTGCTGATTTATGGCAGAGAAAAGGCAAAATCAGTGAGTGCTTTAAAAACAGCACGTCTGTTGTTCTCGAGCAATGTCAAAAGAAAGAAAGTCTTCAAAGAGACAGGTCTATTACCGTCGTATTAAAATTTTTGTGAAATCTTTTAACGGGCTAGCAATGTTGTCTTTTCATAAGAAAGCACCTTATAACTTTTACAAAATATAGTAAAAATTTTGATACGATGCCAGAGCCCTTTCTTTGAAAACTTACTTTATTTTGACCTTGCAGGAGAACAAAAGAAGTGCTGTTTCTGAAGGAACCACTAATTTTGCATTTCTCTGGCATAAATCAATAAGCACGTGTCAGATTGACTCAAACAAAGTCTCAAACTCTTAGTAGATTCTTGACCTATGCAAGGCATTTGTTTCAAATCTTTAAAAATCTTTGTAAAATTCCATGACCTATTTCTTTGAACTGAACGATTTCAAAGAAACTTGAACTATTTTACAGTAAATCTGTCGTTGGAATTTTCTGAAATCTTCAATATTTCCAGAATCGCAGTGTTTTTCTTCTTTTTTAAGAATTCAAGAAAGTTTTCGAAAAAACTTTAGACCATCGTAATTTCTAAACCTGTTGATGCGCGATCAAATATTTTTCAAGAAAACCCTCGTTTATGGGTGCCTACAATAAGGGTATCAAGCAAAACTCTTTCATTCTTCTGGTTTGTGATTTAGAAATTGGACGACGTCACATAAAAAAATGAAATGAGCTGAAGTATAAAAAAGGCTGCAATTTCAACGAATAATCAAGATTTCTGAAAAGTCCAACGCTAGAATCCTAGAAAAGTGGCTAAAGTTTCTTTCAAGTCATTCAGTTTAAGAAATAGGTAATTGAATTTTACACCCGCTTTCGTAGATTTAAAGATTTGGAACCAATGCTCCTATGCAGCTGTGTAATAGAAACTGAGGTAATCAAATCTATAGCTCCTCCACAGTGGCAGCATAAACGAGGCACAAATTTTTTGGGACGCTCTGTAGATTCTTTGAATATGCATAGCATCGATATGGTAAGAGGATATCGCTTGACCGCCTGATCTCTCGATCGTTAGATCGCTTGATCCAGACTGACTCTTTGTAGGATAGTTGAAGGGCCTATTGTCGCACGTGCATGTACTTCATGTATGCTATCGATCTTGAGCTGCAGATCTTAATCAAAGGACCTGTGAAGACGCACGAGTCTATGGCTTTGAAATAAAGTCACCGCCGTCTTAGAAAATGCCATCAGATAGAAATGTTCTTGCCCCCGCAAACTACGTTGGGTTCATGCAAAGAAAGGACAACATAAATTCAGTTTTGGTTTCATATTTCAAATTCTACAAGATACAACTTAGTATATCAGCTAGAATCTAGTGAATCAATCAGTTACCTTTAGGTTGCTAATAATGTTTCCAACTTGTTTTTAATTACATAATGGATGAAAAAAATGAATGAGTTGGTTAAAAAGGTGCTGCAGCTCTGACATGACATTTAAGATACTGCGTCGCCGAACTGTTAACAGATCTGCAGATGCTTGCTGAGGATAGACCTAGGAAGGCTCGAAGCATTCTACTGATATGGCTTAGCCACTCGATTTATGTCACTTTCTTACTATTTATCTTAACATGGACTTGTCAACTTCTTGATTTTTCATCACATGGACGTTACTATTTTATCAACACATGGATTTGTCAACTTTTGACTATGAATGAGATATGAAGCAACCAACATGTTGCTTTTTGTCATCGTTTTGGCCCTAAGATGTGTAAATATTATCATTTTTGGTGTTTGTCCATTGAGGTCTCATTTCAAAAGGCTCTTGTTTCGCTCCCCTTGCAGACTTGTCGCTTCAACAGAACAACTGTAGCGATAACAACAACAACAACAACAACAACAACAAAAACAAGCGAAGGCTAGAGGGACTTTTGACTTGATGGAAGTCTTCGTTTTGTTTCTCTTCGCATTGTCATTGCGGAAAGGTCGTAAACGAGCGTGCAGTGTGAGGACGGCGAGAGAGGGGATTACTCTGTCTGAGATATTTGAGATATCTGTCTGAGATTAAAACTGAGACTTGTAGCAAGTCAAGAGGGACTTATGTCACGAGTCTATGTCCATTGTTCATTCCTTGTTTTCGGCAATTTGTTTGCTATCTTCACCCAAGCAATCACAAAATGACCCTGTAACATCCTTCTTCATCCAAGCAATCATAAGAGATATGAATGTTTGCTTCGTTCTTCTGTGAAGAAGGAAGATTGATCTTCAAAGATAATGCTTCCATTTTTGACAAAAATTTGAAAAGTCTTCGTGATGTTGCCTTTCAAAATACTACAAAATAATTGTTTCACTGAGATTTGGATACAGAGCGAAGACGGAATCCCTCTGATGTCAATGATTTTGTTTCGTAGGTGCTGCGACTGAGGGAAAAAGCAGAGCAATACAAGATTCGATCAAGAGAAACGCATTACCCAACTGTGTTTTATGCCTCTCTGGAGGACGATCAAAGTGATGCGTCTGATGGACCTAGTCACAAAAGCTCTACTGATTCCAGCTGCGGACAAGCTGAAAATGGACAGAACGAGGAAAAAGCCAAAACAAAAAGTACACAAGTTACCAACGGCAATGATATTTCACCGGCTAGCGAAATACCAAGAGAGGAAGTGCAAGAAAATCATCAAGTAACCCAAGATAAAGAACGAGCTGTTGCTTCAAACGAGACTGAAATTGATAACGAGGCTCATGTTTCTGATGCAACTGAAGAGGCTGAGATTGTCACACGCATACATAGACAGGTTTCTTCAAGTTCGTCAGACGATAGCGAGTCTGTTATGGATCTTATGAAAGGACGAATTGATAGCGCACGTTTGAAAAACAACCATGATCACCGACGCCATAATTTAGACCGGACCACTCCATTACGCAAGGGAACCGTTGCACAACCATCTCAGAAATTATCAAGTGAGGTGACTGCACCGGTGTATGAGTTTCGAAGTTTAGGACCGGATATGGGTCTAAGGCGATATAAGCCCGCATGGGCTCCGGATCCGCAGAGGAGCGCTGCAGGCAAGAGTGAAAAAAGCCGTTCACTTCAAGACTCAGGCCATTCAAATGTTGTACGCGAAACGAGAGCTGCACCGGCTGCCCTACAAAGAGCCTATAGACGTGATAAGTATGAAGATAAGAACGGTGATTTAGTATTGTCAGACTTGGAAGAACCGCGCGACGAAATTGACCGCAAACGTGTCACGATAGATGCACCAGACTCCAATGACTACGAAGCTGAACTCTCAAGGAAGAAAACTGTGATTTTCAATAGGACAACGAGACCTCCTAAATCTTTCGTCCAGCCTAGCGAAATTAGACAGAAATTCGCGCGTGAGAAGGAGGCAGTGCACTTCGATGACTTCGACGCATTATCGGATACGTCAATGTCGGCGCGAGATTCTGTCATTTCAGATGTCTTGGAACGGTCAAGGAATAGACGAGACAACTTTTGGTAGACTTGTGCTTTGTATGTTGTATATTTTAGTGTCATGTTTCTGATGGAGCATACCTGTGTTGATGATTCAGATTCTGAATTTCAGAAATATAAACCATTTCTAGAACACAAAATAGACTCCATAAGTGTGCTTAGCAAACTTTTGATGATAAAACAGCCAGAATGTTCACGTGAATTTCCTTGCAAAGGCCTTGGCAGGGTAAATAAAAGGAGGATTGAAATGAGGGGTCTGGGACCCAAGGGACTTTTTGGGCCACGTCCTTCACTGTGGTTTAGAATGCATCTCCCATTGTCGTGCTTGCCATTAGCGACTTGGAAGCTTAATTTTTGGAAGTTATCCCATAAATCAGAGTTTCGAAGAAAGTTTTTTAAGGAATACTCAGATTCCTTTTCTGCCAGTGCTAAATAGAAGCTTTGACAGTTTGATAACGGTCATGTTATATTTGAGCTGATGTGAGCCACTACCATTTTTTTCATTTCATTCCATCGCAGACAATAAGACTCCTTCAAGCATTCCTCGGAAAAGTTCTTACCCAACCTATACCCTGCCATTTTCTCTTTGGTTTTGAAGGACTCTGAGAAGCCCTTTTCGACAAACTAGGGGGCATCAACCCCCCCCCCCCATCTCCGTGTCCAGGCCACTGATTTTTTGTCGCGATCGGGCGCAGTTAATCTTTTATCACTATCAAGTTTATCTATTTGATAGTTGTCCAATCAAACGTATGTACGGTAAGCCTATATCTTCATTGGCTTAGTGAGTGCATGAGTTTTTAGATCTTCTAATTTTAATTGACTTTGTACCCGAGATTTTTAACTGCTGGTGGTTTTGATGTGATATATTGATCTGTTTTTGTGGATAGCTATGTTTCATGACCTAGTTAACAATAGAAGTGTGATAACACCTGCTTCAAAATGTTGCAATCGCTTTGTTGGTTGATAAGGCCTGTTTTAGACGTCGCGCTCCGCTGTACCGAACCGAGTGAATTTCGATCAATTTTGCCTGGTTCTGCACGGTGCGACTCTTATAAAAACAACCTGACACTTGTTTCGACCAGGTGAAACCGTACGCCAAAGGCGTCTCGACTGTGCCGACCCGCTAAGACTTAGAAAACCAATGTCAGTCGCACCGTGCCGCACCATACTCACACCTGCATAAATAAACTATAATTATTTCAATAATGTCAATAGCTTATGGAGTGACGAAGAAGTAAACATTTATTCTCACATCGAATTTCTCATTTAATGAACGAATATATTCAAATGCATGATATTAGAAAGGAAATTTTCCAAGGTCAGTATTGTGCAAATTCGTCATTATGGCTCGGCACGGCACAGCACGACAAAAGTTTTGTTCGGTTTTGTTCTTATAAAACAGAAGAGGCGCTCCAAGTCGAATCTCAGTCGAAGTCAAATCTCTATGGTTCGGCGCGACGCGGCACAAATTATAAAACGGGACTAAATTTCCTCAGAATTGGATGTTTTTTGAAAACTGTAAATGAGAGATTGATAGTAATATGCATGAGCTTCAGATCATCTTCACTTGATGCTGGAAAATTCGGAAATGGCTGTGTTTCAAATGTGATATAGGTTTTTTTATAAGAAACTGGTTCATAAGAAACTAGTACTAAGAAGGCCAAAATTTTAAGAAACTCTAGTACTATGTCTGAGAAGTACTAAGAAACTTTTCAAAGTTAAAAGCATGGATTTTCTAGCGAATAGATCATTGAACCTTCATTCTTGAGAAACATTATCTAACCATTTGTGTTTTCGACATAAAAGAACACTGTTTATTCCTTTATGATGTTTTAAATATCAAGAAACATATCTGCCGCAGTGTTAGCGACTACATTGCTATATCTGCATTCAGAAAAATAAGAAACCAATTAAGAAACTTTTAGTACTAAAATCGACAAAATTTCATGTGAAATTAAGAAACTTTTAGTTCTATGGCCTGATCCTAGTTTCTTATAAAAAAAACGTGTAGTACCAAACAATCGTGTGCCGAGCCATACTCATCTAGGAGCAATTTTTCAAAGTCACCTTTCTCTGTACTTAAGGTGACCAAAGTCTTTTCAAAAGACTTTGAGGTGACTCACTACTGCAAAATTTCAAAATCATGAAGCAGTGAAAGGTGGTTGTATACCAAGTCAAGAAAAGTTCAAAACACAAACAAACAATAAGTTAAGGCGGCTTGCCTCTGATATAAACTTCAAATTGCCACACACTGAGTGTCCTATCCCTCATGATTAAACTGGCAAGAAACTCTGGGTTATGAAAATGTGATCATTTCAAGAAACTTTTAGTTCTGGCTCAAATTCTCAGTGTCTCGAAAAGAATTTAGAGCGTTTCTGGGTGCCTGCCCAACGTAATGAATTACATTGTCTGCCATCAGCTGCTCTTAGTTAGCGAAAGTTGCACGATGAATTACACCATAAAAATGACCATACAAGAGCAGCTGGAAGATCAAACACGTGATTTCATCGTGTTGTACAAAGATATGCTGCGTTTCTACTTCGGGGCTTCTTCAAACAGTTTGAAAGTTTATCTAGAATGTCACCACACTATCTGTTTCAATTTTAGCAAACCATATCTGATAAGAGAGTTGTATTGGGAGAGTAAGGAAAAAGGCGCATGGAAGCTGACTGAAAACATATGATCATAAAACAAAATCAATGGACACCTTTCAGCTATTCGACAAAAGAGCCTGGATCGAGCGATATTCTTATAAGTCTATTAGACTGATTATATGGCTGTAGTTATCGCTATTGAAGGCCGGCTGGACGCTCCTAACTACGACTCATAATCAAGACACTCATACTCAACTAACACAAACACTCATATTTTTCAAATGAAACATATTAATTTGACAACTTCATAGTAAATGCTTAGCGAAGCAACAAAATGGTACCTTCTGACGTGGATTGACATTTTCACCAGCTGTTTTCATTGTATTCTTAATCATGAGACTTTGCTCTGTCAAGCTAGGTTCCTTGAAACTCTGCCTTGACCTTCGAGTTTCCGTTGGTTGACATCAATCAATCGATCATAAAAATCTTCTTGCTGCGTGTAGTACCATAATACAAGATAAACAAGTTAATAATACAGTTTGCAACAAAGACCGAAGATTTTCACTTAATGCCAAGGCAATAGATGTACAGATGATGATATCTCAAACATCTTGAAAAATTGTACTTTCTGCACACGAAAGAAACCTTCGAGGCCAAAACGTTCCTGGAGAGAAGTTATATAGACTTTACTTTACATCTACTATTCTTTCAGGAAGAAATGTAGAAGAAAAATAGAAGCGTGACCTCATACAATCTCTATCTGTCAACCATACCATGAGGGATCTTCGAGAGGTGGGATGAACCGCGATACCCTGGGTGCCAGAGCCTCGATCTTCGTAGACTTGCTCTAAGTCTATTCCGAGATATATCAGCACTAAGGAACATAGTTACTTCTGCGGGGGCGTAAGCCTTGAAGAGGACGCTGCGAAGTCCGTTTCCTTTCCTTTGCGTTCGCTTTTCCTTCGCAGCGTCCTCTTCAAGGTTTACGCCCCCGCAACAGTTACTATGTTCCTTAGTGCTGATATATCTCGGAATAGACTTGGAGCAAGTCTACGATCTTCGAGCACACTGCCACAGACAAATAACAGTACATCCTCGTTCCTAAAACATATAATATCTTCGTTTCTGGATTCGTCTAAAACATAGCATATCGTACTTTTAGTAGGGCCACAGTGCCATACCAGTTTGACTGCGCCAGATAGGGAACTGGTGCCTAACCTAGAGATGGCCTGAGAGAAGAGCAGGGCAGGGCAATGGCGGATGATGACCGATCACAGCGTGCAAATAAGAGGGTAAAGAATGCTTTGGAAGATCTGAAGAGGGTTTCTGCCAAATACACTTCTAAGAAAGCCCCCACAAAGAAATACCGTGTCCTTTGCTATGCTTCGCCTACAACAGGTCATTTGCAGCGACAGAGAAATGCAAGGGAACGTGCTTATTATGCCCGTCGAAAGCAACGTGAACGCCGCAGTCGCAATCCTGTAGATGAAGAGCAAGAAAATCTGCAATCGAATGAGGAGGCATATGAGGTTACAGGGGGTAAAAAAGTTCTCATTATTATCAAACTAGTGTGTTTAGGGTTAAGGTTTGCGGAATTGGATATAATATTGACTTTTTGTTTGTACAGGGGCGTGTGTGGGGCTATTTAACTTGGCTCTTAGCGTCCAGAATCATAAATGATACCCGAGGCAAGCATAAAAGTAGTAGGAGACAAGAGGCTGGGGACCACAACGCCCTTAACACCCGAAAAAATTTGCAAAAATCATTCATGATCAGGTTAAAGTTGGTCTCAAGACAAAGTTGGACAAAATTCTCACAATGGATTTTTTGCCAGGCAGTACCCCCCAAAATTTTATCTCCCGCTATCCTCATGATGAAAAGCTTATTCCAAAACATAATATAAGGGCCTTATTAGCCATGTATGAAGAAGAACACTAGTGCATGAAGCAGCTTAAAACAGCTGATGGAAGAGGCTTCAAAACTGTACAAACCAAAAGACCCAGTATGAAGTATCATGGGGCCTTACTTGTCTTTGGGCTACGGAGCCCTACTGGTCTTATGGGCCTCAAATTAGATGGCCAAATAATGTTCGGGCCTTTGCTTTTGGGCCTGTAATTCTCCTGGACTCAACTTCTACAGGAAATTACTCGTAGTTTTGACACAACTTTTAATTAATCAGAGAGGAATGAGTTGAAAGAAAGTTTTTTCCAGCTTTCCACAGCTTAATTTCATGGTAATCATAATCCAGATTTTGATGCAAGTGGCCCAAAATGCGGGATGAAAACTCATTCCAAAAAAGTGAACTCTCAGGTCACCATAAGAAAATCATTTGTTACGCCTGTTTAGTGCACTTTTTTGGCTTGTTCTTCCTACCCCCTCAAGACTGATTCTTCATAACTCCAGATGCTTTTGCCGAAAACTATCAGATAACTGCATTTGTCATCTTTTGATGCAATAGTGAGTGGCTTCTCCATTCCAGAGAGGTTTATCAAGAAACTAACGTCAATAAACATCTGTTTTATAAGGAAATTTATAAGGAAACTGGTTTATAAGATTAACTAGTACTAACATGGACAAAATTGTAAGAAGCTCTAGACTCGCATTATGCCTGAGAAATAGTATGAAACTTTCAAAACATAAATTCAAAACTTAATTCAAAACCAGAAACAATTCAAGCAACTTTTAGCACTTGTGTTCTGGCCTGAATTTCTTATAAAAGCACTGGGGTCCAGGAGCCTAGTAGAAACCGTAGTTTTCATTTCTTTGGTTCCCTGTGATCCGGCATATGGAAAACAACAAGTATGTAATATGAAACCCATTACGTTATTGCTGCAGTTGGCTTGCTACCGTTATAGTAGTAGGAAAGAAATACGAAAAAGGGATGAATCTCCTGACGATTGGCTTCGGAGGTAGTCTGGAACTTGATAAATTACTGATGCCAGATAAACGCTTTCGATTTACTCTGCATGCTTTTAAACAGACGATGTATTTACCAATACCTCAAGTTTCTTTCAAAATTTGTTTTGTACCTGGAGAAAAAGAGGAAGGTTTCGATCCATTTGGATTTGCGAGCAAATAAAGCGAGGTCACAGGTGTTTGCTACTGCCACAGAGGCTTCAAAGGACACAGGATTAAGTTGGTTTGATTGACGTTTTTGACATCGCATTCTTTGTTCAACACGGTACACAAAATCACCTCTCTTTTCAAGCGTGATACCAAGAACTGTGTGAATGAAATGATTTGTGCCTGGCTTGTACAGAAGCCTTGAATCAGCATTCTGCTATTGCTTTCACTTAAGTTTGTGGGCTTGAATATATCATTGCCTTGATTTGGAACAGAGCCCCTTCTATTTGGGGGAACTGCAAAATGAAGGGGCAAAGCAACAGAAGGTAGCAAATTTGGGCCTTTTTCGAGAAGTTAAAGAGTGCAGAGAGCATTTTGAATATAAAATGATCATAAGTGTTAGGGAGAGATAGAAACAATTTGAATTGAACCTTTTTATTCTGAACATATAATGCAATTACTCATAAGAGACATGACAATATTTTGGCCTAGTAAATTTTGGATACTGACGATCCAACTATTTGAAATGCTGGGTTTTGGAATCATTTTGAAGTAATGCGCGAAGAACAATTTAACCCCCACCAGCCCCGGAGCGCTCCCATAAATGTGACTTCATGTCCTGTCGCAAATAAAACATCAAGAGAAGATCCCCAATAATCCAAAGTTGCACCAAGAGGATAGTAAACTGATCACTATGTTATTCCTTTTAAACGTGGCAGTGAACTTTCAATTACATTTGTCCTCTTTCAGTGATTTCATACTTAAAGTGGCTAATTTGCCAGGTTACGTTGGTCCCTCAAAGTCTGTACAAGGCAAAGCTAACCAACCACAACTTTATGGAGGGGACTCCCCATAACTTTGATTTCATGATTGCAGCGGGAATCCCCACTGCCAGTAGCAAACACTTAGCTCTGCTTCAAGGATCATCAGGAGTGTCATCCCTTTTCGTATTTCTTTACTTATACTATAACAAAGGCGGGCCAACCATGCTTTATAATTAACTGGCCATTGTACATGAACTGCAGTTAAATCCACCAAAGTTGGACAAATGGGACACAAATCAAAATAATTATATAATTTAAATGGTTTGTTTGCATGGCACTTTGCCAAAAATTTTCAGTTAATTTTCATTAATACATTTTAAAAACTGTTATAATGATCTCCTTGCAGGTTCTTATGATTCATTTCCTGAAGCAGTTGGTGATGAAAGCAGCATTCAATCCTGCATACCCAAAGGAGGAGGACTTAGCAGTATACTTTTTAGAAACAATATTTTGAATTCCATATATTCCAGTTGCAAAACATTAATTGGATGTATATACTGTACATATTGGACATTCATAGAAGTGATGATGAAATGGATTTTTACAGTGTACATGGTGTCATCATTATGATGCTTTTGCCATTTTGTTGCAATTTAACTTGTATTGTGACTTGATGACAAGCTTTTGACACATAAAATTATTATCTGGTATCATATGGTACCTCACTGGGTAAGGTTAGGATTAATTTGTAATCATTTGCCATCAAATGTCTGGGTTTGAAGTTTGCCAAATAATATTATCATCAATATGACTTTAGTTTGAATTTCAGAGTTGGTAAAAAAGCATTCCCAGTGTTAATTTGTGATTGAGATATGTTTATAAATCCATTTTAAGGTCTTGCAGAAACACTTGAAAAGTGCAAATCACTGCTTGCAAAGACTGAGGGTCCCAAGAAACAATCATGGTCTGCGAGAGTTGAGGCTGCAAATCAAAGTTGGGACATGAACAGAGGCAATATTTTTCAATTGGTACTGGAAGAGGAAAGAGCTGAGCTAGGCAATTGCAACCAGTGCTTGGTGGAACCTGCTATTGTAAAGTGCATAAGCTGTACAGATGGGAAGACAAAGTACTGTGCAGACTGTGATGAAACTAGGCATAGGTTACTGCCATTGCATGACAGAGCAGTTTCCTTCAATGGATGCTTACAATCAGTGTCTTCTTATGTGACCGTGAGAAATGGTGCTTTTGTGGAAATATGTGAGTTCATATATTTTATCTGTAGATACATTATCAATATGTAGTTATATTTAAATTGAGAAGACAATTATGGAACACTGTATATGCTCTGATGCTTCATTTTTGCTGTGATTGAGCCACAATGTTTGAGATAAAAAGACTTAGGCTGTGCTTGGCTTTTGAAGGGGGATTGGTTTCCAGGACTGTTTGTTATTAAATTTTGTTATTTGGCACAAAAGTTCTTTGTTTTGCAAGTTTATCATTTTAATTGTGATATTTTCCTCCAACCTGAACACACTATATCATTTTTGAAAATAGTTGCACAAAAGATGGGCCAAAAACTCTGTCATGTTGGCCTAATTTTTCAATGACACCTTACTGGTGGAAGCTTTGAGATACATCACTACAAGGTCGTCACAAATAAATGTACTAACAAATGAAAACATGCCATAGCTTTTAAGGTCAGTGTTTTGTGCAATTTTTCCATAGGTGAAGTTGATAAATGTTTGGCTTATTGGCTCATTGAAATATACTGAAACTTAAGAACAGGAAAATTTTTTTGTTACAGATTAACAAGAACCAGTAGAACCCATTCACATTGTGCCAGTACAAATTTGGTTCTGTAACAACGGTTTCATTACTTTGATCTGTTGACAAATTCTGTTGGAACACTATAAACACTTTTTGAAATGGTAGCTTTGTAATGGATTAGAACTGTTTTGGTGCTGTGTAAATATTGCCAGACAGTGCATATATGGTTGCACCTGTTTTTTATTTCTTTCCTGGTGTGATATTGTACAGATAACCTTGGATGAAAAGAGCTTTTTATCATGCCATTTTTTAGAATGCAGCTGTTAGTTTTTCAACAAGAAGTCTATTAATTCTCAGGTTTGCACCAATTTTTTGCTTTCCCAGCACACAGAGTAATGTTCTTCTGATCGCCAGTTTGTAGTGAAAAACCTTCAGTAATTATATCATGATTATATTCATTTGCAAAACATTTGTAGATAACAAGTACCTCCCACTGATACTTGAGAAATGCCAAACCTGCTCTTCAAAATTTGATGGAGATGAAAGCTTTGTTTACATTGAAGAAGGCTTCCCTATCACTGTTGTTACAATTGAGGGTGAGTCATTGTATACATTTATCTGGATCATACTTGCGCCAATGAATCATGCACCATTTCATAGAATTTATTCAAGTGCCTATTCATTAGCATTTTTGTTAGTTTGGGGAGAGAAGGGAAAGCCCTTGTGAGTTTGGTACTGTACTCGAACTTGAATACATTTAGATCCCTAAGGCTATATTTTGTGTGCAAGGTGTCAAATGTTGTAAAAGGCAAAGTGTAAATGGCCATTACACCTCAACTCCACTGGTTTGAGAGAAGCTAATTAGACTAAATTCCTTTTTATCCATTTGGTGCAAAGAAAGAAACAAATAGCAATTTACACCAAGCTTTTTTGAATGCTGCCCACACTACATTTTATGATTCTTTACTCTTTTGATTGTTTGCCCATGTTCCTACATTTCTGTATCTCAATTCCATGAAAGATTATAATGGCTTAGTAATGTGCTGCTGCTGCTGCTGCTGCTGCTGCTGCTGCTGCTGCTGCTGCTGCTGCTGCTGCTGCTGCTGCTGCTGCTGCTGCTGCTGCTGCTGCTGCTAAGGAATAGATTATTGTTGCTGTATGAGAGATTCTCGTTTGTTACTACAATTCATACCATGGAAACACCATTTGCAAAGTATGTTCCTCATGTGTGACAAATAGACCTTTTCGCTATTCTAAAGAGTTGGAGTCGAATGATAGTTGACATGCTTAACAGAATTCTAAAATCTTCACGAAAGTGAAGCTCTAATGCCACTTGATCAATCGTCTTGTATAAAAATGTATAAAATAACACTTGATCCTGGCTTTTTTGTAGAGTACCGAAAAGGTCTATTGATTCATTAATGCATCTTTAAAATGTATCTTTCCTCGCTAGCGGTTCCTAAATATTCAGGTCTCAGGTCCAAATAATCACTTTGTAGGAAGATTCGACGTCTTGATCCAGAAGGTCAAATGCACCAAATGTGGTTACATTTTAGAGAGCCTAAGTTTAGGTATCATCATTCAGAATGGGTATTGGCCAGGCTCAGTCAGGAATATCAGCACCCTTTATGATTGCAAATTGCTTCAGTTTTGGGGTCTAATGCAAGTGTTACAACCAAGATGCTCAATGTCTGGGTTTTTGAAAGTTCTATCCGAATTTTCATCGAGAAATGCAAGGGTGAGTATAAGAGTTTGGTTTTTGAGTGTAATCAGAGAAGAGCATACCTAATCTAGGCCTTTTTATTGCCTCAATGATTCATTTCATAGAACTGGTAATAAAAGCAGCAGCTGTTTATATTTTATTCGTCTTCAATCTCTGTCAAAAACCCATCGTGTAGTTTAATCAAATTATGTGGTGTAGAGGTGAGATTACTTCAATAATTGGTGTATTTCCAGAGTATTTCCTTGGCTACACATGATCATTGTGAGGGTAAGTTGCACTGTATATTGACGATATCAAGTGGAATGGTCTGCAACTGATTTTTCCATTATCTCCTGCATTTGCAATGACAGAAGTTCTTCAAACCAAGACACCTTAAGAACTCAGCGTTTTTCTCCCAAATTTTTACCGTGAATTTTGTGATTTTATTAAGTCATTTTGCAGTGGATTTGCAGGAGATAGTGGGGGCTCTTTGAGACTCGTACTTTATGTTTAGAGCATTCCTGTTTTGATTCGTACATAGAAGATGCATCGGAATTGGTACAAAAGTATCTCTTGGAGGGTTCGAAACTATAATGTGAGCAGCACTTTTTCTCGTAACGATAGAATCTACATCAGGGTGTCGCAAACAGTGATTTTGTAACTTGCGAAATGACAGAAATTGTGATCGAGCTCACTGCCAGAAATAAGGGAGAGTTTGGAAGACAAGAAGCTTCCTAAGACCTACCAGACCGTAAATTTGTAATGAATTTTAGCTAGAGACTCATGCCGCATTAACCTCCGTTAGTGTTTCCTCAAATTAAATAGTACTCAGGAAAGGGATTTCTTATTTGGCTACGAATATACTGAATGAATAAAAGAACAGGACGAGCGGAATATATACAAACGAATATAGTGATCCATCACATGTGGTTGAGTGTAGCACTGTCTTACATTAGCTTTCTTAAGAAATCACACTGAATTGAGATAGCGATGCGAGTCTTTGGCTGTTGTAAAGAGTACTGCCGCCTGCAACGTTTGATATAAATGGCCATTTTGCGTCCAATAACGTGTTTGAATAGCAATAACTTAGATAAGGGGTTCGCTACATGCTTTTAAACATGAAGTACAAGTCTCAAAGAGAAGTCTAGTTGCACTGATGAGCCCTGATATAGGGCGAAACCATTCATTGTAGGTTTTAGAACGAATCTTTCATTATTCTGTTTGAAGAATTCAACAATAAGTGTTGCAGCATTCCAGCGAGCTTCCAGAGAATGGAAATTTTGCATGCATGAATTGGAGCTGTTGCAAGGCAAAGATTGGATGAGATGTCCACCTTGCAGTATTTCACAGCTGACCTCTCACATTGACGGTAATGCTAAACTGAGAAGGTACCAAAAGGGTGGCAGGTAAGTCATATTCTTCCAATGTTTTGCATTTCATTCTCTCTGACAAATATTGGCTCTTGATACGAGCTCGCGAGTTGGCGGCATTATGTTGATTGCACAGGTGTGTTGAATTTTAATGTCTTCTTTAGTTTACACTTATATGCAACAAAGCAGCATAGCCTTCATTACTTGGACCATTGCCCACTTCCTCTGTCTGGATGTCTTGATTCAGTTACACTATTGACATATTAAAGAACAGCACTATCCAAATCTAAGTACTTCAGTGCAAAATCCACGTGCAAAATTTGCAAAATCAAAATTCATGTGCTCCCTAAAGATAGTTGCTTGTGCAACTGCATGGTGATCAATTCAAGGGAAACGTGACATCAAAATCAAGAGTTGAATTCGAATGTGGAAGCTTTTATTGATTTAGGTGAGAGCTCATGTCACGATTCTGTACGTCCAAAATTTCGCATGTTCAAAAATAACAACAAGAGTAATAACAGGATAACTAAAATGACAACTGAGTAAATTGGAAACTAAAGCTTCCCCATCACAGGCGCAGCCGATGCACGTATTATGGTGAAACTTTCGTAGCTGCTAATGAATCTGTTGATGCACACGTAAGCGACCTATATAAAAACACAGGATGCAGGGTAAGTGATTCAATAATATTTTTGAGATGCTGTTATTGAATTTAAACAAATCACAATTCGTGCGTTTAACCTTTGGTAATCTTAAACAAAATGGTTGAATGACTATTGACTTGTTAATGAAATGTATACATGTATGAAAATAATTGCATGCTTGGGTCTTGGAATAGACTTCTAGCGTTTCTCCTTTAGTTTTCTGTATAAGTTACGGTTGCGTACACTTGTCTGAATATATGAGTGAACTGACACCTTGTGGCTGGGTTTTGCGCGTTAGTGCATCGTTTCTAGAGGTAAATTCTGAGCTTCTTTCCGTAACTGGATTTCCCCGATATGCTCGGTGACACAAAATGTAGCAGCGCCTTGGAAATTTCATCCAAATTTGAGTACTGCTTGATTGCCAAGACTCCAATCATTTATTTGTTTGTTTGTTTGTTTTTTTTGTTTTTTTGTTTGTTTGATTTAGAATATGATTGCTGCTTTAAAGGAGGGCTTTTTAAATCGTAAATTTTCATCTTTGCTCACGAAGAAAGATGAATAGCCCTTGCTACTGCCTGCACCGTTAACATACAGTTTGCAAGGAAATCATTTTTAAGTGATATTTTAAGAATCCATACTGCGTCTTTAATCTGAAGATCGTCTTGAAACTTCTTGAGGACACTTGTGTACCTTTAATGATAACAAGTCATTCATTTTTCATTCTCGCTCGATGTTCTGTGTCTTTGCAGAAGATTAAGACGGATAATCAATGTGGGAATTCTGTGTGGGAAGCTGCAGCGAATGATGTGAAGCGTAAGGGAGCATTAGATGAGACAGGGCTCATGTTTACAGGTTGCCGACATCAAGTGGCACAGAAAGGCATAAACATGTTTCAGGGCGAACTGTTTGCTTACCACCACTATCTGCATTGCACTGATGTTATCCCCAGAAATGTCAAATTTTTGTTTCAAGATATTGCATGCAAATATAGAAAGTGGGTGGAGAATGTTGACGCTAACAGTGCTGACAAGGTTACTTTTGCATTAAACCTTATGCATGGTTCAGGTCATGAATGGGCTTGCCAGGTGAGACATATTTGTATTTCTCATTAGTGGGCTAGTACGAAAGGTATCATCCTACCAGGAATAGACCTTTTTAGCTCGTCTACAAAAGATTGCGAATCGAGCATTATTTTTGTGGCTAGCAACAGAATATTTTGTGATAGATTTGTGCACATTTCCAGTGTGAACAACAGTGATAGAAGCTGTAACGTTGAATACTTTGTATGAAAACGTATGAAATTATCGTTCGATCTAAGCCATTTTAGAAACATCACAAAAATCTATTGATCCAGTGTTGTGACACTGTGTTTCAATATAGATGTTTCAGCCAGGTTTTGCAGGAGGTGCGGTTTAAAAACCAAGAATACATCTCGAGAAACAAAGGGTCACGGACCCAAAGTGCTCATTTTTCACATCCCTCTTTCTGCTCTTTCGCTCTTTCTCATAAGCTCAGTCAGTTAGTTGCACAAAGATATAGATAGAGGCTGGAAAGCAAAACTTCATATAAACGTGTCGACTTACTTCTTCTTCAGCAATCAATCAATATACAAGGTGTGACAGAATGATTCACCTCCATCTGCACGGCTGCTGTCGAAAACTTTCCTCTTTGTTTTTCAGGTTTCCAATGTTTTTATTGCGGATTCTTCAACTTTAATAGTTCAATACAGTTTTTAATCTAATGAGTAACTGATACATTGTGGCATAAAGATGTAAATCACTTTGAAACTAGAACTTTTCACATGCATCTTAACTGGTTAAAAAAGATGCGAAACTGAGTCCACAGTGGTTCGAAACCTTGTCATCTTAATTCCTATAACAGGAAAACACTCATTAGATTAGAAAATGCAACGAAAAGAATCTGAAAATGCTTGAAGTTGCTTTTAAAGATTGTAATCGGAGATTAAAGTTGAAACACTGTTATAAAATCATTTTTGTTTGGGAAATCTTTAGTTGTAAGAATATTTAGCAACCAAACAAAGACGATGTTAAATGAGGTGAATTTACTATACCTTGTTCCAGTTATATTTGATTTGTAGAAAAAAGCATATTGCTGTGTTTGTGGTGAGATCTTCCCTGCCCAGTAGCAAAAAGGAATTTAAGGCCGCTTGAGCGTAAACCTCTATGATCAATTGAGAGATCAAAAACTATTTGTTGCAGATTTTGGAAAGCGGCAGATATAAGGAAGGGTCGGGAAGGAGTCACGGTGAGGACTGCGAGATCATCAACAGTATGCTATCTAGTGCTAGTACAGTAACACGAAGAATGACGCCAGAAGGTACTCATTACACTCTTGCCTTTTCAAAACCTAAACAATCAGAACCGCGTACGATTCATCAACGAGTATTTGCTGTGCGGTATTCTCTGTTACTTAATTTCTTGTAAATTTGTTTTCGTCGATCAGATCTATGGCAGAGCATACTGAGTTTTGAAAATTTACATTTTTAAGAATGAGGTATGAGCAAATTGGGAACACACGATATTTTGCGCTTAAAACATCTAAAGAGCGTTGTAAAGCTGTATCTATTTGTTAATTTAGAGATTTCTCTATGGATACTCTTGTTGAACGTACATGAGTACCCAGGTAAGCATCTATAAAATTAGTTTCCTATTTCACTTTCTAACAGGTTACATGAATACAGTATTTTTTAGTTTGTGGACGTGGAACACATCCATAAACCAATAAGGAGAAACTATTTTTGAGTTTTCTGTTCGTTTCTTTTCGCTTAGTTTTGATACAACGTACCATGGGTTTTTAAGTATTTTGTTCAGATTTCACTGTCTGGGTGTTCACCTGTCACAATTTATTTTGTAGTGCGCGAAGAGTATCTGACAGAGCTCGTCCTTGCTTGGAATCAGAGGCGAATTTCCAATCTCCCAAGCATGCTTGTGAAGCGGGAGAAAGATGTAAGGAAAAACAATACTTTGTAATTAATATGTTGCACGTTCTTATACCCTTGTGCTCTATGGTACCTAAAACATCAGAATTTGGTATCTGTTAATTTTCAAGCTCTGAAAAGAAATGTGGAAAGTTTTAATTTTCAAACCTTTTCCTTGCATCGAAATTTGTTAATACTGAATTGAAAACAAGGTCTTGCATCTCAAAGTTCTGTCAGGATAATTCCTGTTTTCAAGAAGCTTCTTGTCAATTATTTGATGAAGTGAATGTAGAAAGAGTATGCATTCATCGAAAGAACTTGTCGGATTCAACTGGACGGTTGCGATGTTGTAATTATGAAATGAGGTGGCGACATCAGGGAAACTGCAATAGTCCAAAAATAACCGCGATTATTGTAGATACGTAGATATGGCGAATATGTTTCATTTCTAGGTTATCAAATCAAAGGAAAAGTCTTTAAAGGAACTGCAAGTTTACTGCAATAACGAGTCGATTGATCTGAGTAAAGTTGATTGCAAGAGATGGCTCGAGGATCTTCAGAATGAAGCTACAGGTATACTGTTGGTCAAGCGTTTTGGTACTTCCTTTTTTCTTCAATGAAAATGATTAAGCAATTGTCGTGTTATTCGTCTTAAAACTTTAGGCAGTGGGGGAATGGCTCTGAAATTTTCGCAGTTCCAGGCGCTACGGAGAAGGCTTTTAGCAACACTTTCTTTAGTGTTTGAGGGTTATCAAATTTCCGTAGGTACTAAGTTTGAACAATGCGATACCCTCTCCAGTTTAAAAGGGAGAATCAAATCTCAAAGGAGAAGAATTGAATAATGAATTAAGTGGACCTCTCGTGGCTCAAGTTGGGTTCTTGTTTGTTGTTGATAGATGGTAGGCTTGAATTAGCTATATCTTGTAGCTATTTTGTCTATAGATGTCTACTTTGCCAACAAATTGCTAATGACAAATAATCTACAAGTTAAAGGATTGTACTTAATTATTGTATCTATGCTGCACTAAGACGTCCGTGAAGATTATTTTGTACTCTACTATCAGTACCACCATTCTCCGTTAAAAACCGTAAAGCTGTGCTTAACATCCTTTTCTATCAAGCACTCCTAGCCAGTAAGTCATTCTCTTTTTGCCAAAATTAAAATAACTCCCTTTTATATTAAGCCCCCCCCCACATATGTCAAATGGCAGAGGTTTCCAAAGATTTTCCATTTACTTAGCAAAACAAGTTTGTATGTTAAAATCAAACTGGTTTTGAATGAAAGCTGTGTTCAATTTGTGTACTTGAGTCTTTAAATTGCTTGTTGATTCCATAAACTATGGGATGAAAGAACCGAGATAAACTGAATTCCTTTCAGAGAGGAAGAGAACTTTGGTACAATGCCGCACACATACTCGAGTTGAGAAATACTGGCTTATGTGCGCAGAACTGGCAACACTTGAATCCCTACCCCCCGAAATACAAACTGGATTGTGCATTAAAGACCTAAGGAGGATTGATCGATTATATGTCACTAGTTTGTCGACAAAGCGAGCAAAGAAAGATTCTAAGAAGGTCGAGAAGATGGCAAGTGATGTCATTGCAATGAAGAATGAATTTGGGCTGCCAAATGTCGAGGATCTGCAAGGCTTGAAAAAGAAAATAATTGTAGCCATCCGATATGGAATATTCGCCAAGCAGCTCTTCATTGATAATCTGCGAGAAAATGCCAAGAAGGTCTCCGGTAGGTTACAAAGTATTTATTTCTCCTTTGTTACCGTCATTTTATCCAAACCAGGTTATCGAATGGAGCCTTCTCATTTGGCAATGTAGCAAATCAATTGCATTCGATTGGTTGAAATTTGACTTCGTTTAGCTGGTTTAACTTTGTCAGCGTGAATGCGATATAAGTCTCCCCTTCATATATAATTTGAACCGCTCAGTTGCAGTTGGCTTCGGTTTGGATCATCACTCATAAGATATCTTCCACTCAGCTTTAATGTTACCATCACTTCTGCAACCCTTCTGAGGCTGATTCCCCTCAGTAGAATTTTTCGAGCGCACTAGAAAACTTTTCGTTTACGAGAGAAAATTTCGCTTTGAATTTGAATGCCGGGTGAATCAAAAAAGGTTTACCCGTTTGGCAGGCTGTGGAATAAAAGGTATGTGGTCAATATTCAAAAACAAAAATGTTAATTTATCAGCCAAAGGCTAAATTAGATGAGAAAATTAAAATTTTGTTTCGTAACATCAGTCAGCTTTAACACCCAAACATAAGAAATACTTGTAAGGGGTTTATATGGGATGCGAGAATGCCACGTTTCATTCCGGTCCATGCCTTATTTTGCATTTAAATTCAAGTTCAAATCAATTGTCAGTTTCAAAAATTAGACTTTTTAATTTCAATAGCAAATATATCATCGAGCACAGCGGAAGGTGGACTTCTCATTCTCAAATACATACCCCTTATAGATATCATTCTAATTTGTGGGTCTTACCAAATAAAATTTTCTCATCTAAGTTAGCCCTTGACTGATAGATTAACATTTTAGTTCCGAATATCGGCCATATACTTTGTCCACATCCCGCCAAGCGGGCAAACTTTTTTGACTCAACCGGTAGAATATTACGCGTGAAAAATCTTTCATTGTGTAGAGTCAGTCCGCTCGGGAAATTCTACTGAATAGCAATCAACCGTAATAGATTCGTTGGCTACAGATTCTACCAAAAAATCGTGCAAGCTATGAAAATCCGTATCGTTCCAAAGGTTTTTCTGTCATCCTTGCAACCACTGTCATAGATTTACTGTTGTCAGGGAGAAAGTATCTTCAATCTCTCTATCGTGACAGACTCTTCCAAAGAATACATTCGTTTGTTGAATCGTTCAAGAAAAGCTAAAGCTGATCTACGGAATGTTGTTGATGTATACAACGATCTTGCCAGAGATTTGAACGAGAAGGAACTCGAGGTCACTGAAAAAATTCCTCTGGAAAATATTGCTACCGAAACGCATTCTGTCGATGGTAAGGTGTATTTCTATGCAATTGTTCTTCATCTAAAAGTTCATAGCAAAGAACTCATCTGGTACCAGGATATACAATTAAATAAGTGAATGGGAAGAAATTTTCTCTGGAAAGAAGCCTTCACGCTTTTCATATTTTATACCCAGTTTCCCGAAAGCTTGTTCCTCAAAATTCCCTAAGACGTTGAATTTGCGAAAGCTTATTCCCACACAACCATAAGACATAGCATTCGCGAATTATGTTCCCCGTAAATTTCCTGACATACGAAATTCGTGACTTTTTGTTCTGACATAAATTATGTTATTTTCACAAAACATGAAAGTTTATCCCCACATAATCGCACAATTCATCGCAAAATTTTATTCCGAAAATTTTCGAAATTGTGAAAGTTTCTTCCTGCAAAATTTTATTTCCTAAAAGTATCGGAGTAATCTTCCGATAAGAATGAGTAACGAAGCATTTTGATTATTGCATTTCTTTGGAACTCGGATTGTACGAATGTCATATATATATATACAGGAGAGTATAGAACTTCCTCCCGTTGCGCACTTCAACGCCCATCGATCTTTTTGCTTTATTTTGTGGAAGAACTGCTAATAGCTTGACATCCAAATTCCTTAGGGTTAGGGTTAGTGTTAGGGTTAGGGTGTTTGTTTAGGGTTAGGGTTAGGGCAAGGGTTAGGGTGTTTATTAGGGTTAGGGTGTTTGTTAGGGTTAGGGTTAGGGCTAGGGTTAGGGTGTTTGTTAGGGTTAGTGTTAGGGTTAGGGTGTTTGTTAGGGTTAGGGTTAGGGTTAGAGAAGAGGGGCCGTGTTGATTTACAAATTTCAAATGGATGTAAGAACCCACAGTTTTAAGTGACATAAAGATATAGCCCCGAGGGGGTTACCTACGTTGCCATGATACTGTTCAAACTGTGCTATTCAAAGCATGAGATTATCACCCATAACTAAGCTACACTTTCAGAGCGGGCTGACTTTTAGACCATAAAATGCTTGTCAGTCGTAACATTCAATTCAAATTGAAAGCAACATTGTCTCACGTGAACATCAGATTTTCAGTCTGTTTTAAAACTTCGACTGAGTGGGAATGAGCCTATATATCCTGAAAGTTTTCAGTAAATCCGGAAAGCCGAAAATGTTCATCCATAAATGAAGTTTTGCAAAAAGTTAAAAAGTCATACCCTTAAATCAGGACTGATCATGAAAGAGGTCCTCTTAAAAATGTCACAATCCCATACAATGTAGAAGTTAAATAGTACCCGGCCCCCCCCCCTCGGGAATACAACTTACATCCAATTTTGAACATTTAGATTTTCTGATGTTCACATTTTTTCTCGAAAATGAAAGAAACTGTAATTTTTTAAAGCATAAGTGAAAACTCATTTATGGAGTACGCTTTTGACTGCCCTTTCCTTTAATGTACATACTAACCCTAATATCCACACTTCTTCTTCCAGGAATTTCAATAGCATCCAAGCGATACGTAGTGGACCGACTTATGTTTGATGAACGTTCCAAGGAAGAACTAGAGATTTTGTCATCAGAGATGGCAAATTATTTGAAATATTATGCATATGACGTCCTGCAATCATTAGAAGACAAAAAACTACAGTATTCAAACTTCTTAACAATCTTGACTGCTTCAGGTTTGTGTTATTCTGGATATTTGTGTCATTTGTGTTAGGCACTGCAATATCTTTATATATGGTTTTAAGTATGCATACGCTGAGCAGAATCTGGTTCCTTTTATAACTGAGGTATGGAGAGGCATCTAAAATCAGCCATTAAAGAATGATATATCTATTATGTAATTTCAACTGAGGATTTATTGGTGTTTCGATCTTGGATAACAAAGTTTTGAATCTGGTATTTTGAATCTCATTCTGTAACAGTATGATCATTCTGATCGACCGTTTTATTAAAGAAAGCCTTTTTTGCCGTAGGAAACCAATTGGCAAGTGGTGCAGACGATGTGGAGAATATCGCCGCGAAGCTTTGTAACCCAGAGGTGAGCATTCAGCAGACTTTACGCATGGCACTGTCAGCACTGATAGAGGTGAACTGTGAAGGTTAGGCGGGGCCTAGGGTGGCAGACACAAGGAAGTAGCTACTTCAGGGGTTTGATATACATACGCCTGCTCTGATTAAAGGGTACATTAAAAACTGAAACTTTCGAACGGACAAAATTCGGAAAAACAACTTCGGAAAACAATTTTTGAACGCTTTTTTGGGCATTTTGTACAAACACAACACCAAAAACAAGCACGAAGAACGAAACGAAATATATGTTAAAATAATTATAATTCTATCATAAAGATCAACTTACAGTACATTCATGATCAATATCACATCTCGCAGCATTTGAATGATTTTCGCCAAATCGAACAATAGTCAACGTAGAAAGGAACCAATCTTTCATATAAGAAGTTCAAGGAAATTGAGCACTACTAGCAAAACAACGATTAATTACCTTTTTACGTTGCGCTTCTCTGTTTATAATGAATCTAAAACTCTCGGACGAAATAACTTTCGGACATCACCAGATTTCGGACAATAGACGTAAAAGTTTGCTGTAGTTATTTCAAGTCACGTGAAACTCTGGGGAAGTTTCAGTATTTTGCTACTTATTCCAGTCATGGCACAACTTTGCATGGCACGAAATATATCAGAGAAATCCAAAGATGTTTTATCAAGCTGATTGTTCACATGACTTAAATTGAGTGTAAAGAAACCTTAGCCGATTTCGCATATTGAACTATAGGACAAAATTTTGTCGGCAAGTTTGATCGTCCGAAAGTTTTTGATTTTAATGTAATTTACGGTATTTTGCCCTGGTTATGGGTCACTCAGGAAGTTCTCCTGGGTTGCCGGTTTGCTTTACCGAGATTTGCTATAGCTACGGGTAAATGTTACCATTTCATACCTATTATTGGCTATTGTGATAAGAAACTTATGTAAACAATTAATTGCGGGTAGAAGTTCACAGTTCTCTGCGTCACCTTATCTCATTATATTCAATGTTACTAATAATTTATTTCCACCATTTTTTCATTTTCAGGACACCTCCCCACGATATAAGCTGGCTTCTGTTACTGACAGGAGTCTTCAAGGTGTAATTTCTCTCCTCAACAATGGAATAATTTTTGTGAATTCGCAAATATCAGATGCCTGCGAAATTTTTGAGTTGGAAGAAGCCACCCACGAGGATACCAATGCAACATCTTCAATGAAAGCTCAATCGCTTGAAAGTGAAACTCAGTCTTCTCATGCTACCCCCGCCCCGATCATTTCAGATACAGAAACGATGCAGTCTGTTCCAATGTCAGCAACTAATCCCGGCTCTTCTCCCTCCATGGAACATGATGTCGCATTTCGAAATGTGGTTGATGCGCACTGCCAAGCTGAAAAGTTGCCCTTCATTTATGAGAATGATACGGATGACAGCGATAGCGAGAGTGAATTCAGTTTAAATCTAGAACCACCATCTTTCATAAGGACACCACGCACCATCTTCCACACAACCACAGAGCCGCATACTGGTAGGACATGTGTTATTTTGTACGAAGAGAAATTTTCGCAAGACAAAGTCGGAGGTAGATACGGTGGAAGTTACGCATGCTCATTTGTTTGCACCCTGTTTGCCAAAATCATGTCCGAGGGCAGGCTCATCTTAACCGATTATGACGACAGAAAATTTAGCAATACCTTTCTAGAGAAAGCCATTTTTGTTGCCATGGAGCAAGGTAACCGTCTTTACGATTACTGTCGCAAGAGCTTGCCTCATCGCTACTGCTCGATGGAGGAAGTAGCTGACATGGTTTCTTCCATTTGCCCGTTCGTTGTCAAGGAGGTGAGACCCGTTTGGATTGTGAATGACGACTATCTGTTAACCCTGAAGGGTCAACTTGAGTTTCTTATGATGTTCGATGAATGGTTTGTAACTATTTTCACATACAATGAGCAGGCATCAATTTTCTATTCATATCGTAAGTGCATCTCATTTATCGATACTCACTGCCATATCTACAAAGGAGAAATTGGCGGCACAGTGTACGTATTTACCGACAATGATCTTGATGATTTTGTGGCATGGGTAGCATCGATGAGTGGAATTCCGAAGAGCGGTAAAGGAAGTCTAACATTCATCAAATTCAAGTAGGCAAAATCTGTAGATATTCAAAGTTATCCAAGGTATCGAAGAACAAATCAAAGACCTCAGGTTCTATAAAGGTTCTTTTGCTAAAAACTTTGCTGATTTTCTACCAGCATACGCAAGCTCAGTTTTCCAGATATCATGCAACCCAAAATGGATCCACTGCCTTTTTCTTCATGTGAAATGAAGATTATTCAGCCCCTGGGGGTACTTGATCTAAATTTGTAAGGGGGTGTGGCCACGACGAAAATTTTTTTACCCGGCTCTAGAAGTTTTTGCCCTCAAGCAATACTCGATTCTAGAAAAAATCGGCGAAAAGCATACTCCGAAACCCAAAAATTGGACGAAATAAAAACCCGATGTAACAAAATGTCTGCGGGCAGGCTACCCCCCCCCCCACCCCGGGATTTTGCGTTACACTCGGTTTATTTTTTTCCCTGTAAATAATCTGAATGCCAATAAAATCCACTTTGGAATCGCAGAAAATTCTGTTATTTTGGTCATTATTCCCGAATTGACCCTTCTCTAAGATGTTCAAACAAATGATTTGTAGTACAAAATTTTGAAATAAACTTTAATATTGGACTCCTCGTCTCAAATTCCCGAACACGACATTAGACACTGTAATCTGTTCAAAGAAAGTTGTAAGCTCTTGTAAGAGAATGATAGCCAAAATATACCAGTTCTAAAGGAGAAAACTGTTGAATCCTGCAAAATAAAATGAATTAATCTGAAACCCCGAAAGGAAGAATAAGTTAATACTAGCTGCAACGGAGCAACCTTGCATAACCAAAAAACGCATTTCTTCGCACACTCTAATAAAGTGAGAGATAAGAGATCAAAGCCTTCAACACCAAATCAAAACAATTGTAATACGAAAACAAATTCCTTCCGTCGATGGCGGGAAGGACCTCGAAGTTTGATAAACACCGTTTTCAAAACCAAAGGCTTTGGCGCCAAAGGTGTACCTGACATGAGGCTTTGGATTTTCTTCTTTTCTTTTCTGCTAATGTCAACTGGCTTGTCTGCATCGAAAATTTATTGTTCTTCGCACAAACCGCACTGACAAGTGTTCGATGAAATGAGTTTTTAGTTATTCAACGTTGCTGTTGCAGCTATTAACAACTTATTTCTTTTCTTTCAGGTTTCAGATTAATTCGTTTCTCCGTTTCTCTCTTGCAGAATTTAACAGTTTTCTCCCTAGGAACAGGTATATTTTGGTTCACATTGCTTTACCGTAGTGTGCAGTTTTCCTTCCACAGCTTACAGTGTCTAATGCAGACTTTGTGGGTTCATGACGAGTCCGTTATTCAAGTCTTCTAGATGTCTGGAAATCAAAGCTTGCCTTTCACGCGTACTTATGTATCATTTTGTTTAGCAAAGTGGCATTTAGATTTCGAAGAGGCTCTTCAAACCTGGCTTTTTCTCGCTTAAACTTCGTGGACATATGCTGCAAAGGATAGTTTTTGGCTGGGGTCTAAAGATTCTACACGTTAGTGATCCGTTCTGCTGCTGGCTCTTAAAGTTACGACCTCAAATTCTGTCAGATAGAGGTCAAACTTAGAGGTCAAACATCATCACACCTGTGTACTGAATAAATCAACTAAATCTACGCAGTCCATCAAAGCAAAGCAAAGTACTGGCGCAATTTCATATTGATAGACCTAATCGACTAAAGTTTGTTTTACCCATTTTTGACTCACGAGGACAAAGTCCAAGTGAGGTATATGGAGGGGACAAAACTCCTGCGAGTTTCGTCCAATTTCGATTGTTTTTTAACAAACGGTGATTGTTTTTTCATCGTTTTTGAACAAGAAAACGCCGTGAACATGCTTTGCGATTTTCTTTGTGTCCAGAGCGAGTATTGTTTAAAGGTTTCATTTGATTGGCGGAAAGGACAGAAATGCAAGAAAGATCCTGGTTAACTTCAATGTCGTAACAATTTTAACGAAATAGAAATGTGTCACGCAAATACGGTAAAAATAACGATTGATAAACAAAAATGTGGCAAGTATAGAAAATTTGTCGCCAAAATACACAAATAAATTCATGCAGCTAATTTAAAATAAGGCTTCCAGGCTCAAAAAATGCCAACAAAAATGCAATAAATCTAGAATTCTCTATTTACAACAAATTTGATGAAAGATACCCTAAACATACATTTTGAAACCTACATTCTTGCTCTCTGCATTTCTCTCTGCTCTCTACATTCTTGCTCTCTGCATTGATGCTACATTCTTAGCCAGCGATACAGTAGCATCGATAAGAAGAATATGCTTCTAGCGTTTGAATTTAAAAATGACCATTGTCTATAAAAGCTAACAAAAAGAGCAACTTCTACTCGGCAGGCTTTTCCAGATGTCAAAGAAAAGTTATCATTTTAGCAAACCAAAGCAAAGCAAACCAAAGGTACAAACAAGAACACGATGAATCATAAACCCCTTTGTACAAAACAGAATTCCGACAGTAAAGAAAATGGTTACAAGTTTAGCTGTCGCTTCAACAGAAAGCATTTTGAAAACATATCAATCTTCTACTTCAGCAATGAATATATTCCATTCGTAAATTAGTGGATTGGCTGTTGCAGAGTTTCCATCATTTCGTTTACGAGTGCCGTTGTAGGTATCCTTTCAATAAAAGCTAGCACACGCATAATGAAACGCACAAAAAGAGATGGAAACGGAACCTTAATTAAATGGTTCGAGTATCAAACGTCCATCTTTGTAAACATTTTTACGAAGGTCAACCTTTGGTACTATGTAGTAGCAGCCAACACGTAAAAACCGCCTGTCTTCAATCTCTTCGTCAGGAAAAATCGGACGAATTGCCTTATCCGCAAGGCCAATTATCTCAATGCAGGTAGAATTCTCTGGTACGGCATTGCCATGAACAGAAGCTCTTTCTGGGTGCACGAAACCAACAGCAACTGGAGCTCCATTGACAATGTATGTTACAGCTGAAATGATGATCTCGATAAAGCTTAGTCACGTTATAAAACTGCAGGATTACGATTAAACAACTTATAACAGCTAAAGTAAAACCGAGAGGTGCAATGATTGAAAAGAGGAATTCTTTTTTGCACGGCTTACGACGTATACCCAGTGATTCAGAACGAACGTGTAGCATTTGGCAGACTGTTAAGTCCTCCCGATTGTAAATGCTGCAAGGGCTTGCTAAAGATTGCATCGGTTTGCAACACTCCCACATAACGACTTAGAAGAAAAGCTTTCATAACAAATACATCATGTGACCGATTTCAATGGGAGAGGTGTTTGATCAAAGTTGCATTTTTAGAAAAAATTTAGTTCATTACAATCGGGTAACTACATGCTATATCACAGTCCTGCAAAATTCTCCACGTTTTAACCTGACTCACCAGGTATAGTAACACTTCTAAATCAACAGTTGAATTGAAACGGCAAAAATCATCTGTAATCAACACACATCTGGATTGAATCAAACCAAAGTGGTTTTATCATTTTACAAAACAATAGCAAGTGGATCCTTTCCATTAGATCATTGTATGCATAGAAAATTCATATGTTACCAATTTAAAGGATGTCTCTATTTCAACTGTATGTGAATGCAAACTCCTCTCACTATAGACTTAAAAAATGAACTTTGTTAATACTCACAGGAATTGGCATTGATACGTGCAGTTGCATCTGTTAGAAGAAAGAAACAATCATATAGCTCTGTGGGTTCCTTATCGTGTTGGAAAACGAAAATAACTCAAACAATAACACTAAGAAAGAAAGGAATAGGTCGATATCACATGAGTGACTGATAATAACACTAAAAACAGAACAACATCAAGATATCAAACTTTATAAAAAGTATGACAACTGACAAAAATTCAAACGACACCATTAAATGGAAAAGAACTAATAAAAATGAATCATAATGTAATCAGTAAACAAATAAAAAGTTTTCCCTTACCTTCACTCACATTTCCAGGATGTCTTGATGCTACATAACCGACAAGAGAAGTTAAAAATATGTCTATCCATAAACATATTATCAAGACTGTTTAGTTACTAACAACGATATCATTTTAAGAAAGATAAAACATGGAGATTTACTCACCTTCACTCACATTTCCTGCACTTCTTGATAATAAAAATGGGAAGAAACAAGTTAAAAATATGTTAATCTATAAAATATAGTCAAGGCTATTTAGCTACTGAACATGATATAACTCCAAAAAACATATATAACATAGATTTACTTACCTTCACTCACATTTCCTGCACTTCTTGATGCTAAAAAGCAAAGAAACAAGTTAAAAATATGTTAATCTATAAAATATAGTCAAGGCTGTTTAGCTACTGAACATGATATAACTCCAAAAAACATATATAACATAGATTTACTTACCTTCACTCGCATTTGCTGGACGTCTTGATGCTAAAAAGAAAAGAAATGAGTTAAAAGAACAGGCATATTTTCAAAAAAGGATCAAAGTTGTTTAGTAACTAAAAATGATATTATTTAAGAAAGATATAACATAGATTTACTTACCTTCACTCACATTTCCTGCACTTCTTGATGCTAAAAAGCGAAGAAACATGTTAAAAGAAAAGGCTTATCTTCAAAAAATAATAAAGGCTGTGTAGTTACTCAAAATGATAATATTTTAAGAATGATATAACATAGAGTTACTTACCTTCGCTAACATTTCCTGGATGACTTGATGCTACAAGAATGAAGAAATAAGTTAAAGAGCAGGCTTATCTACCAAATATAAACAACGCTATTCAGTTACTAAATATGATAATCATTCCAAAAAATGAAATAAATATACTTACCTTCGCTAACATTTCCTGGATGACTTGATGCTACAAGAATGAAGAAATAAGTTAAAGAACAGGCTTATCTACCAAATATAAACAACGCTATTCAGTTACTAAATATGATAATCATTCCAAAAAATGAAATAAACATACTTACCTTCGCTAACATTTCCTGGATGACTTGATGCTACAAGAATGAAGAAATAAGTTAAAGAGCAGGCTTATCTACCAAATATAAACAACGCTATTCAGTTACTAAATATGATAATCATTCCAAAAAATGAAATAAATATACTTACCTTCGCTAACATTTCCTGGATGACTTGATGCTACAAGAATGAAGAAATAAGTTAAAGAACAGGCTTATCTACCAAATATAAACAACGCTATTCAGTTACTAAATATGATAATCATTCCAAAAAATGAAATAAATATACTTACCTTCACTAACACTTCCTGGATGACTTGATGCTACAAGAATGAAGAAATAAGTTAAAGAACAGGCTTATCTACCAAAATATAGACAACGCTATTCAGTTACTAAATATGATAATCATTCCAAAAAATGAAATAAATATACTTACCTTCACTAACATTTCCTGGATGACTTGATGCTACAAGAATGAAGAAATAAGTTAAAGAGCAGGCTTATCTACCAAATATAAACAACGCTATTCAGTTACTAAACATGATAATCATTCCAAAAAATGAAATAAATATACTTACCTTCACTAACATTTCCTGGATGACTTGATGCTACAAGAATGAAGAAATAAGTTAAAGAAGGGGTTTATCTACAAAATATATTCAAGGCTTGTCAATAACGGCTCCAGATTTTATCATTCCAAGAAATACATAATATAGATTTACTCACGTTCATTCACATTTCCTGAATGCCTTGGTGCTACAAAAGCGAAGAGACAAGTTATAACATAAAAGAATAGACCTGTATGCAAAATATAACAAAGGCTGTATGATTACTGAAAATATCATGGTATGACCCAGAAAACTTCACAAGCTGGATTGCAATTGTTGCAGTTCTGTTCAGAACAAGAGATGATTTGTAGACAGAGTTCCTCTTTGAAATGAAACATCCTAGCAAATTAAATTGGTTGGAGGAATTTGACAGCAAACCCAATTCTAAAATAATGTTAGTATCAACTTTAATGAAGGTCCATTAACTATATTAAATCAATGGAGGTTCCCTGACTTATATACAGCAGCCAGTAAGAGCAAGCATATTCTTTTGTAGGCAGAAAATTGATACATGAAATAGATATTTAATCAGAAACCTATTTCTCTAATTAATTAATATGCAATCATTAAATAAAGATAAAAAGGAAAACTGCAACTACTACTTCTCTTGGCTACCACGTAATCCTTGAATAACTTCCTTAAATAGATGCCTGGCTCATCGTTGAGGAACTGGTCTCCAATACTGTCTGCTGGGCTGTAGAACCAGCATGATCCTCTCTCCTTGTTATGGTGAAATCCCATAACAACGACTTCGCAGTCTTTTGCATACAAAATATCTGCCTGTGTATAAAAATGATTGCGTCTATGTATGTATGTATGTACTCATTTGCCACTAGAAAAAAGTCTGAGCTTGCAGCCTACTCTCCCATTTTCCACAATGCTTTGTGATTGACAACAAAGCACCAGCAATGATGACCATCTTCCATAAATCATAAAAACGCATTAAAGAGAAAAATTTCCTGTCATTATGTCCCTTACTAAAATAGTGAGTATGTTTGCAGGCTTCAAACCGATGTAGGACTAAACATATTTTGGAATATGATTTGAGTATGCTTAAGAGTTTGCTTCAAGTTAAGAATTTGCCGTCATTTGCATTAACAAGCAGCATGTATCTTCACACCTCAGTTCAAGGAACATGCCCTGTAAATGGATTTCAACCCTCTTGAGACCAACAAGATTCTAATGTCATGTTTGCAAACAGAAAACAGACTTATGAAAGCTAATTTCTCATTTCTAATTGCTCATATCAGCTCAGGAGGATTCTTGTTCCTATTTCTAGTTCATGCTTGCCATAATTCAAATTTTTCTACAGCTAATAGAAATTGATGTCAAATTGTCTTCTATTTTGATCTTCAAATATTTATGCGTACTTTGGCTGATGTCTTGACCTAGCTTTGACCATGACATTTGGTCCCAAATATTTGGAGGTACTGTACTTTGTTCTCCAAATGTTACTTGTCTCATAATTTGGTAGTTTCTGAATTTAGTAAATAGCAGCCTTTTGTCTGTTTCTCAAGCATTCATCCCTATATGACTTTGGTTCCAAAGTGAAGGCCAAATCCATAAAATAAAATTGACTGGCAGAGGGTT
Organism: Aurelia sp. 4 Dawson et al 2005; assembly: GCA_964019985.1. Classification (NCBI taxonomy): domain Eukaryota; kingdom Metazoa; phylum Cnidaria; class Scyphozoa; order Semaeostomeae; family Ulmaridae; genus Aurelia; species Aurelia sp. 4 Dawson et al 2005. The sequence goes on along the minus strand of OZ026492.1, from coordinate 40,288,605 downwards.
GTTCTTATGGTGATTGTTTTCAAGCTTGATCAACCTGCGAACATTAAGCTCCTATCAAGCCAAACTTATGCCTCTGCCAAGCTTGCATAAATCTTTCTTAAGGTGCTTTGATTATATCTATTCAGTTGGAACACATGCCAGCTGTTTGTTAGACTAATGCTCCCCAAAGATTTTCCAATATCTGATGGAACAGATGAAACATTTTTTTGAATGAAATAAACTCCCTGGCCATTTTAGGAGGGATTTTGTTTTGAGAAATAAGGAAATGTGCTAAAATCACAAGCAAATTTTTCCAATATCCTTACCTAACAGCATGACTTAAATGCACTATAACATGTGTGTCCTCTTGAGAGTATGAAAACAGGGTTCATTGTCCCAAGCGGCCAAAATATATGAACATACTGTTAGAAATGAAAATAGAGAGAACTTTGCTTCTTGCTTGCAAATGCTTTTGAATGTTTTTGAAAGGAGCTTTCTGCAGAAAATCTCTTATATCCACTGGAAGGAGTGACTGAGGTGAAAAACTGATTGGCCATTGAGCTGCATTTTTCAATGTTTGCACTCACTGGTCAGGTCAATAGCAAAAGCTGCTCAGGTTATTAAAATCATTCTATGCACAAGAAAGCTACAAAATCTTACTCTATGTGTCAGCACAGTTTTCAGGTGGTGGAATGATGTGTCCTTATATCTTTGACTCAACTCCCTTTTATCCATGCCAGCTTTTCGTTTCCGCACATTCTCCCCACATTTGCTGCATCTTTTTGAACTTATAATAATTGGTTCCTTACAGTTGTCACAATTGCGTAGGATCTTTAAGTAAAAGAATAATCATTAAGGGTCATTCAGCTATTTTGAAGGAACACAATTTTGCTGCTGCCATCAATGAGTCAATGAATTCTGAGGTGAGAAGAGAAAGTATGTTCAAAGCTTTTTGGGATTTTTGCATTAATGCATTAATTCTAACAGCAGTGGCATGGCCAGGGGAGGGTATGTGGGGGCAGTTGCCCCCTACTTTTCAAAAATCGACGAAAATTGTAATTGAAAAATGCAATAAAAATGGCTGGGTGTACCTTTTTGCCTCCCCCAGTCTGAAAATTTTTAGGTTTTGCCCTCCCAGCAGCGTGGCCAGACAAAAATTAGTGGGAGGGCAAAACTTAAAAATTTTCAGACTGGGGGGGCAAAAAGGTACACCCAGCCATTTTTATTGCATTTTTCAATTACAATTTTCGTCGATTTTTGAAAAGTGGGGGCCTGGCCACGCCACTGTGCCCTCCCACTAATTTTTGTTTGGCCATGCTGGTGTCTAACAGTCTAACATATCTTCTGACATTGTTGCTACACAGGTTACATCATATTAGCAAATTTGCAGTCTAAAACATAATCCAGCACCAAGAGTCTATCAGCAGTTAAAATGTAAGGAATACAATTACCTACCCCAGACATTTTGTAAATGAAGATAGTATATCTGCAACTATTGAGAAAATATTTGGGATTAAAAGGAAGCAACACGAACATTGCACAAGGTGAACACAAACAAAATTTACTTAAATAAAAATTCAAAATTACTCACTTTTACCTTCTCCTGAGGACCCTATAAAGCATGAGAAGTTATCCAATATAAAAGTTGCAATTTAAACAAGTTTTCTTATCAACAAACTCCAAATTCATCCCCTTATTTTCAAAGTCAAAGTAAGAGTTGTGTTGTAATGCAACAAAAAGGAGTGGTTCATGCAGGAAAGAATGCACCTTATAGACTTCCTAAAAGCATCCTTTCTGCTTTGGTGGGTTATGAATGGGGCCTTGTGCTGTTTTTTAGCAATAAGCACTTTAGACATACATGAGCATGGTCCTCAGCCAGTGGAGCCTTCTCTGATCAAGATGTGCAGAGACTATTTGAGTAAAAAAATATAAGATCCCAAGGAACCAAAGTTTAGAATTCTCTACCTGAGGACCAAGGGCGGGCATGTCACACTGGCTACGATGGTTCAACCTTTGTCCGAAAACCGGTAGTTCAACAAAAATTTCTGCACAACCTTTGTCCCAAAAAGTGGTCTTTTTTGATGAAAATTTTCTGCTGTTATTTTTTTTCAATTTGGCGGACAATTTCAACATGATTTATCACTGAAGATGTTCATCCCAAAAACCGGTAATTTGTCCCTCAAAAATTTTTCTTGGTCATTAATATTCTGAGAGATACTGGTCTTTTTGCAAAATTGCCGGATGAACTGATTTGATGCAAAATTTGAAATTTTGGTAGTTTAGGGAGAAATTCACCGGACAAAGGTAGAACCGCTTATGTTAAAGTTTGACATACTGGTCTTTTTTGTTTAAATTTGGTGGACAAAGGTAGAACCAGCTTATTCATAAGCTCCAGGACTTTCATGAGATGGGAGGTTAAAAACCTGAATTTTGTCACAAATCGATGGCAAAGGAAGGCTGAATTCAAAATTTCACCTTTCTCCCAAAAACTGGTTGTTTTAGACAAGAAGTTGTACTGTGTAATAAAAGAACTGGTTATTTTTCCCATTTCTTCAGACAAACAGGGGTCAAATATTTTACAGTACTTGCCCGCCCCTGAAGGACCTGGGAAGTTTGCCTTGCATGGCCAATTTCTCTGCTGCACACTGTGAATTTCAGCCATGGTTCCAGCTGCAAAAATTGCATGAAACAACAAAAGAATACAAATAGGCTATTGTTAGTGACACAACTACAGCCACACAAGTGATTTAGATGTAGGAGAGATCCCCCGTACATTCTGCAAACTCCAGCATGGAAAGTTAAGATTTTGGTGCGCGGGACAGTGCGCCCATAAAACAGTGGAAACAATAGAAACCAAGTCCTTTGTGAGGCTGTGCACCAGACATGTCTGGCGTAAACCTCTTTATTTCCAGGGGTGCAAACTTTCCAACTAAGTTATACTTTCATAATGTAAATCTTATTTCAAAACAAATCTGCCACTAATATTTAATAATAGTTTTATTGTACAGCTATTTTTTCACTAGAACAGAGGTACCTACCCGGAACAGAGTATTGATAAACGGGCCTAAAAAAGTCAGCCTAAGCATTAATTTATCCAGTGTCAAGTGAATTATATTTCTTGCACTTTTTGCTTATTCTTCTTAACAGAACATTTCTTCCTCCTTTCGCATCAAGGTCATGAATCGCAATAATAACAGTAAACTTAGGGACTTTACAGTACTTACCGCTTGCAACGGTCCACAGTGAGCAACTCTTTCCCTTGCGAGTGGAATTCCCGCCAAAACGCTTGCCACCTGACTCAGGCCACTGAAACCAACTCAAGCTCAAGCCCACCTACCTGGTGGTACATAACCACCCATTCACCTTCACTAAAGATTCCCTTAAGTTCTAAAACAAGCTAGTTCTGTGTTTTAGACGAATCCAGAAACGAAGATATTGTATGTTTTAGATTCGAGGATAACCTGCAAATAAGCACCTCTTTTCAAGGTACAGTTGTGCTGAGGGGTGGATACAGATCAAAACAAAACGAGAAGATCCTTCATTTGCTTGCAGAAATTGAATCTATGTATTGCTCAAGGAATTCAAGGAAGGACCATAATAGAAACAAGGTTTTATTGACCTTTATGCCATCTCCGCAATTTTTAAACTGGGGGTGTTTTTAATCTACATTTTGCCTTTAAATTTTTATTATAGTGTACATTTGTTTGTTATGGTGTACATTTGGAATTAAATTCTTTTTTCCTTTAAATTTTTTATGATCACTAGTTCTACTTTGATGGTAAATTTTTACTTACTTTACTTACCAGGTAAGAAATTTGAGAAATTTGCAGATGCCCAGCAAACGTCGAAAGCAGCTGCAACTTGCGAAAACCAATTACGTTTGTCACGTGATGACAATAAGCAACCCACGTGCCTTAGAACTTTCGGCATTTAAGTGGGCGAAGGAAAACAAAAGAAAGCTGGAGAAAATATTCACTTAGGAAATAAAAGAGAAACCAAGATGTCGGCAAAGGAAGAGTCGCAGGCGACTTGTTGATCAAATTCAAATCACAAGATCTCACAAATATAGCCAAATATGACTTTGAGAACTATTATACTTTGTTTATTATTAATTATAGTATCCTTTTCAAGTTCATTCGCGAGCGAAGAACTAGTTAAGAGAAGGTTTAACGATGAAGAAGTGGCAAAGTTTCGATCGTTGTTGCCAGAGCCTAGAGATGAAGAGTATGACGAGGAGAATGAGGAAGATGACGGTATTCACGAGAATACTTGGATCGTAAGGATCGATGCTGCTGATGCAGACATTGCTGATACTTTAGCTAATAAATATGGGTTTGTTAATCGAGGACAAGTCGCTAATTTAAATGGAATTTATAAATTTTATCATCATGGGCATAGCCATGATGAAAGTCACGACCACCATCAAGATGTTCATACAGAAAGTGATCCTATAGTACCGACTGATTCCATGACAAATGAACATGTTCATACACGAACCAAGCGAGATCATATTGAACATGCTACGCTTTTGCGCTCACATCCCCAAGTTAAATGGGTGAAACGAGAGAGAATTCTCTCAAGAGAGAAAAGAGAAGGGAAATCTAAACTCACTTTCAATGACCCTATGTTATCTGAAGAGTGGTATATTCAAAATGATGGACAGACCTCAGGGCCTGGTGGGTTTGATAGTAAGGTTTATGATGTTTGGAAGAGAGGGTACACTGGTAAAGGTGTGGTGCTTAGCGTCTTGGATGATGGTATGGATCACACCCACCCAGAATTAAAAGATAATTATGATCCGTTGGCAAGCACAGATTTGAATGGACATGACTCGGACCCTTTCCCTAATGATTCAGACCCATATAATGCACATGGCACAAAGTGTTCTGGAACAATTGCGGCAAAAGCAAATAACAAATTATGTGGTGCAGGCATTGCGTATGATTCCAAAGTTGGTGCGATTAGAATGCTTGATGGAAAAGCGACAGACAGTTTAGAAGCAGATGCTCTGTCATTCAACCCACAGCACATTGATATATACAGTTGCTCATGGGGACCAAAAGATAATGGAAAGACTTTTGGCAGGCCTGGAAGGTTGGGACGCATGGCATTTGAAGCTGGTGCAGCATTAGGAAGAGGAGGTATACATTTCCTTTTTACCTTGTACAGTACTTTTCAGTTCAGTCATTATACATTTCCTATCAGATGCAATTCTGTATCTTGATAACATTTGCTTTGTTTTCACCAGTGACTAAATGAATGGGCACATGTTTGTGGTTTGAACATCCAGATGTCATTTTAGAATGAATGAATAATTTCTTCAACCATGTATATAACATCAAGATAAATGACCACATCCTTCAGCATTCAAAATATTTGTGTTACCAGGTTCAAAATTCAGTCACCCCACAGAAAACAGGTGCAAAGCACTAACGCTTAACATTTTTGAAACAGGTGCATGCTTAACATTTTTGGCTGCAGTAACCCTTAAGAAAAAGTCCAGCTTGCATTGCAACAAACTTGCACAAGCATGACAGAAGCATGATTCTTGCTTGAAGGAGCTGGACATGAGTCTATATGTTGACACATTTTGGGCCAGTTTACATGTTTGATTTGAGCCTGATCAAGCTCAACAAAAATCCCATGCTAAAATTATTTCCAAACATACTACAGTCAAGCTTCATTAAGTCAGCCTTCAGTTCATAAGATGCATGGCGAAAGCTGAAGTAAGTTTGGCAAATTTCTTTAGTGAAAAGATGTTAGTAGCAGGATTGAAGAATGCTCCAAATTGACCCAATATTTTGATGAGGGAAAAGTTTTTGTGGTAGCATGCAGGTGTACTCCAGAGAGTGGTCAATTCAGGGGGCAAATGGGGGCAGCTGCTCCCTTTGTGATGAAAACTTTGAAGATGTTGTGGCGCAGTGGTGTAATACTCTGACTTTGCAGCAAGAACAATCAGACGGAGTGGGTTCAAGACCATAGGACCCCACCACTGGAGCATCATAACAAGGGGTTGCAGACTCGATTAGCGCTTAGCTAATTCTGCAACTGCAAATTAGAGTCCAGATATTTTTTGTGGCCTTGTCATGCTTACGTTGTTATTTGCACCCACTTTGCATGTTGCCCCATTTTTCAGGCAGCCCCTGATTCCAAAGTAAAGGTAACTTGATTTCAACAGTTCAGGAGAGCAAGCACCCCCATATAGCATTTGAAGTAAAACAAAAGAATACAGCCAGTTTGAAATTCATGTTTCGTTTTCATGCAAAAATGGGTCTATTTCGTTGATGATGCTCAAATTTTCAGGATTATTGTTTGACAGATGCATCTGGAGAGCCATTTTGAATGTTTACAATTTACCGGAAAATTGCAAACTTATCAGACAAAGATAAAACAGATATAATTCCTGTTTGAAAATATTCTCAACAGAAACTGAATTTTGAAATTTATGTACAAGCATACTTAACCTCTGTGAAAAGATTAATGCAAAATTTTAATTATGCATACATCTGGTGTGAAATAAAAAGACTGCACCCAAGAATGAGATGAATATGTAATGAATACTGCCACCTTGAAAATCAAGACTTTTATTCAGTTGACTTGTACATGAGCAGCAGGTTTCAAAATTGCATATTGTCTATGGTGATACATAAAACTTGATTATTTCATTATTACAGGTAACAACTTTGCATGCTAATTTCCTCTCAGTAATCTGTCAAATGCTAGACTTGCTAAACATCTATCTTTTGGTCATAAGAACAAGAGAAGGAAAAAGAAGAGAAAGAAAAACGAGGGGAGAAAGAGAGATATACTTGTGACCCTTGTCCACCCAATTGAGGCAACATTAAAATTTCCTATTTACATTTACCATACAACTTATTTTACGGTGAATAGAAAAATTTTAATGTAGCCTCGCATGGACGTGAGTTATAAGTCTTCCTCTGTTTTCTTTTTCTTCTTCGTTCCTTCTCTCGTTCTTATGACCAGAAGCTAGACTTGTAGCAAGTCCAGTAAAATGCTTTTTTCGTGAAAATTTAGAACAGGTAGCATCTTTGGCAACTTTGTTAAACTCATGCATAATTAATTTCTATGGTTGCAATGAATGAGAATATTTGCAGCTGCATTTTTCAACTTTTTTCCCATCAAACAGAAGATTCTCTATATTCTGCTTGCACTATTGTTATGAAGATAAGATAATATTTGTACACTTCATCAGAAAAGCATATTTTATCATATTCGTGATTTTTTTGAGAATGCGTCAACAGTGATGGAAATCATTGTTTTTTATGCAAAGTAAGCTTTTTGGTTATTAGAAAGAATTTTCCAGTGAGGGAAATTTGTTTGCAGTTTATCTAAAAGCAAAGTTTTTCCTGTTGTTGTAATTTGAACACCAGCCATTTATGAGAATGAAAAGACTGCCAGGTTCATGGCAGCAGAAGGATCCTCTTTATCGCCGCATGCAAACTTAATTCAATAGTCTATTCTCAGTTGTAGCCATTTCATTTTGCACATGAAATGATATGAAGCTGTCTCCAAACTTCTTACACCACCAGGAGTGACCCATTGGTTCCGATTTCTTGCCAAGATAGATGATACTCTTCTGACAATTCTTTTCCCATTAAACAGCCACTGTTCCTGGGGGACGGGAGGGGGGAATGGGAATTCATTGTGACCATGACTCAACATCATCATTCGATCTAGATTAGTTTCAATAGAAGCTATAGTAAAATTGAATTGAAATAAGATGACTGACAGACAAACAAAAAAAGACTCGAATCTGGACTTTGACAAAAGGACCCATTTTTATAACAGAATATTCTAGAATTCAGAACCCTTTGGCATGAATATCAAAAATTATCTACATATGCAAGGTCTATTCAAATCTCTTCAGTTGTGAGAAAATTGTGGGAAAGCTACCCATCTACCCAAGCCATCTACCTGAATAGATCTTTTAGCTATTCTGAGAAAGAATCTCAATCGAACGATACTTTGCTACATTTTGTAGAATTTCCGAACACAATAGTGATAGAAGCTCTTACGCCACTCGATCGAATCTCGTGTATAAAAATAACGCTCGATCCAGGTTCTTTTGCTGAATAGCTAAAAGGTCTGTTAAGGTTAAAAACAGACGACTCATATATAGGGAATTTCATATGAAAAACCAACCAAAGTGAGTGGCGTATCTAGTATCACTTAACAACAATCAAGTTCCCCTTCGGGCCGTCGTCGCCCACCCACCGTCCCTTGCGGGCACGCTACGATTCCAGATTGTGTATGGAAATGAAATTTGGACTATAAATCCACAGTGCAGGCGTTGAACTGATAGAGAACTAGCTCAACTTAAATAGAAATTTTGTGTTGAAACCTCCTCCGCCATGCTTATTCTGATGACCGTCTCAAACAAATTAAACTTTCCCCTGTGGTTTTTGAATGTCCAAATTGATCGTTAGTGGGATACCTGTTTAGAGATATGTTCCTTGAAAAGAGCACCGCATTGGTGAGGAAGTGCTATATCACTCTCAAAACGCTCAAACATTCGATTATTTCCCAAAACGCCGCACTCGCTAACGCATAGAATGTTTTCCGTCCACACTGATCCACTAATCGTTTGTGGAACGTTTTAGCCTGTCTACATGTAAACGCCAAAACAATCGGAAATGAGTGGCGAGCATGAAGTCTGTGACGTGACCGTTTACGAAAGTATGCTTTTACGACTGTCCACACGAAGACGTGAAAAACAGCGTTTTCAAAAGTATCCACTTTGGAAAGCGTTTTCGAGTGTGTGCGTTTTGGGTAATAACTTAAAACGCCGTTTACGTGTGGACGCAAGGAGTAAACGTATAAGAATGTATGCGTTTACAGACGTAAACGTATGCGTGTGGACGGGGCCTAAGACACTATCTTTCTTTCAGGACTTGGTAGTATCTATGTGTGGGCAACTGGAAATGGCGGAATGTCTCATGACGACTGCAATGCAGACGGATATGTAAACAGTATTTACACAATTTCAATTGGCTCTGTCAATGACTATGGTGTGTCAACATATTACTGCGAGAAATGCTCCTCCACGATGGCTGTTACATACTGCAGTGGGCAACATAAGTATGGAACATCAGACAGTTCAGCGAATGTCATCACGACATATCTGCACCATCAGTGCACCAAACACTTCGTTGGGACGTCATCCGCCGCCCCGTTGGCCGCTGGGATATTCGCTCTTGTGGTTCAGGCGAATCCGAAGTTGACATGGCGTGATTTACAGCACTTAGTCGTTGAAACAGCGGATCTCACAAGTCCGTTGGACCCAGGATGGCGTACAAACGGCGTTGGATTTCATTACAACTCAAAGTTTGGTTTTGGCGTACTGAATGCAATGAAGTTGGTCGATAAGGCGCTGAAATGGAAGACTGTAGGCCCACAGCATACTTGCCATTTCCCGATTAGAATCAAGAATAGAGATATTCCAAGCAATGGCGTTTTGAAGATCAGAATCAAAACAGATGGGTGTCAGTCTTGTTTGAAGAAGGATAGAGATGCAAATGACACGTGCAAAAATGCTGTCACTAAGTTGGAACATGTTGTTGTCACTGTTACGCTCAAGCACCGATATCGTGGTGATTTGAGCATCGAGCTGTATTCCCCCAACGGCACAAAGAGCGTGTTACTTCACAGAAGAGTTCATGACAACTCGAAAAATGGCCTAAAGAACTGGTCGTTCATGACTGTATTCAACTGGGGCGAGAATCCAAAGGGTACGTCAACATAACGATGTTTTGTTCACTTGTTCTCCACTTGTTAAGATATGTTTAAGTTTTTCTGCGTTGATTTGATGTGACATTGGATTCACTCACAGTTTAGGCACGAGCAGATAATTCGTACAGACTTCGGTTATATGATTATATACAGAACGTTGTATATTGTAAAAAGGTTAACGGGTCTCTTAATTAACGTTCGCACACTGACGATCAAATAAGAATTCAACCAAGAGTTACAGAATATATTAGAAACTACGCAGAAATACGAATTAAGACAAACCAATCAAGTACAAGAATACACGTTTTTTATAAGAAACTGGTTTATAGTACTTTGTCTGAGAAGTATTAAGAATCTTTTCAAAGTTAAAAGCATGGATGTTATAGCAAATGTATCGTTGAACCGTTATTCTTTGAAATATGAACTAACCATTTGTGTTTCAACATAACAGAACACTTTTTATTCCTAAATGATGTTTTAAATGTCAAGAAACATATCTGCAGCAGTATTAGCAACCACATTGATAATTCATGCATTCAAAAAATAAGAAACCAATTAAGAAACTTGAAGTACCAACATGGAAAAAAATTCATGTTAAATTAAGAAACTTTTAGTACTATGGCCTGATTCTAGTTTCTTATAAAAAACGTGTAACAGGAAAATGACCTTGTAATTTTTTTATCTTATTGAAGCACAAAATCCATTCAGGTAAATACAACACGAAAAAATTTATTACAATAAAAGTTTACAGTATAAGCTCAAATATGTTTCGGGGATCAGGGATTTTTAAGAATATATGTTTTAATGGTTGAACTGACTCTGAATTTTCTCAAATTCTACATACAGCATACAGTAGTAGCATAGTTTGATAACCATCTGTTTGCTACTGCCGGAGAAATTTTGCCTTTTTAAGGTGAATTACTACCAGGTGTCCCAAAAAAAAGTTCCGAAGTTTGATGGAACACGGAGAAAAAGTTTATAAACCTAACGATGTCTATTCACTCTAGCTACATGCTAGACATTTCAACATAAAGTTTGGCATATCGTGGGAAGAAATTAGTCATCTGAAAATGGAATTATGAGCTCTAACATTTCATGTTCACGCTCAAGACAAAACCAGAGAGATTTGTACGGCGTCCTGCCTCATGGTGGTAAAAGGGGACTCCCTCAAAGACCAACATATACACTGAGTTGACGATGCTTTACACATGCACTGAGTCATAATCTGAAAGGAAAATCATTAAAACTTCAATGAATAAACGGAAGCTGAAGGAAAAGCATTTTTTTAATGAATGAAGTCATGAAGATGTTAAAAATTACGTTTCGTCACAGGTGCATGGGTGTTGAAGTTCATCGATCGGGCAGACAACGCAAAGGGTGATGTCGGGAAGAGATTTCAGAGAGATATGGAAGACGTTTACGTGAAGATGCTTGACCGAAGGAAGAGAAAAGCCAAGTTGGAAACACTGAAGAAGAAGATTGTTCAAAGTGTTAGTGATGATGAAAGCGAGGATGCACCACGTGAAACCGAGACTGGTGAGGAATTCCATGTGCCAGCTGCGGAGATCTACAAAAGAGCATTTGATGAGTTACGTCAGAAAGAGGAATCACAGGGGAACAGAGATGGCGAAGATTCAGAGAGTCAGGACTCTGAATTTGATGAAAGAAAAAGAGATGTTGATACGGAAGAATGGTACGTAGATCATCGCAAACGCAGATCTGCAGATAAATTTTCTTTAGATGATAGCCCATTTGCAGGTATTATACAATCATTATCAATTACATTATATGGTACTGCAAATTGATTGAAAATTGTTCTTTAAATTATTTATTTGCTTGGCAAGGGAGTTATATTTGGGTAATCTTGCTTTGCATATCCGAAAATTTTACCAAAAAATAATAGCCAACGCGTAGACCCATTATTTCAAAAGAAGAAGGGGTCTGTGAAACAAAGAGCAAAGGCTTGCTACAACCCCCCCCTAGTTAATTATTCTAGTCCTCTTCTCAAATCATTATTATTGGAACGCGTCTAAACAAAGGCTGCATAAATTGAAGGCAGTCTGTCACGTCTCTGATTGGCCACGACAAAGTCAGAGCTCAACACAACGGACTTCTTTGTCAGTTTGTGTATTTGAAACAAAGGGGGGCTAATCTTCTTGACTTTCTCAGTCAGAGGATTAGCAGCCATTCAAAAATCCTATTCTTTGTATTGTCCAAAGCACCCAATCAAATGCATGACAGACTGCCTTTAAGTTTCTAGAAATCGATAAACCTCATAGCAAGCTTTTGCTGTGTGTTTCGTAGACGCTTTCTTCTTTTGGAATAATTGATCTACGCGTAGGGTACCAAAATAGATGCGGTGCTCTATTTTTAAAAGTCGTACTCCGCAACCATTTTGGGCATCTCTAACAATTTTTCCTTCCTTTGAAGACCCATTGTCAACCGGCATGCTTTGAGCGGACCAGCAATACCACAATGCAGTTCTTGACTGTCAAAGACAAAAGAAACTCTTTAAAACTAATGACTGAAGGCCCCCTCCCCTTGGTTACAAACGCAAAAGCTTTGTTGGCAAAAAACCAACGCTAATACAAGTCCCTGTTCTATTATGATTAGCTTCATCTTTCTTTCGTATTTCAAGAAGATTGACGATCCTAGATCATTGCGGCGTTAGCCGCAAATATGATATGTTGGATATGAATTAAAAGCTTGGGAAATCTGTCGATACGTCGAGCTTAGAGGAAAACCTCGATTTTGTGTTTCCAATTGACACCACTCCACGCTGTAAGGATGCTGCAGGAATGAAACAATATTTGCGTATACGTCCTACTGGGATCACACAGTCATGAAGCATTTAATGGAATGGTAACAATGCCTTTTGACAAAATCGGCTAAGGTTTGTTTACACCCATTTCAAGTCATGCGATCAATCTCTCTATAAAACATCTTCTGCTTTCTCCAACATATTTCATGCCATGCAAAGTTGTAGCATAATACCAAAACTTCCCATGGGCATGGTCACATGACTTCGAATGGGTAAGACAAACCATAGCCGATTAGGCCTATCTTTCTCTCGTTTTGTGGAATGCGAATTTGTCTGATTTGAATTGTCGTCACAAAATGGCCTTCGTGGGTGATTGAAGGTGTCAATTCCAAATGAACAACCATACAGTAAGAGCTAAATGATTCTTGAGACGTGGAGAGACAGGCATTGATATGTTAAGAGCACTGACTGCAAGAACAAGCGGTTGTAAGGCAGGTATCATCGATCATCGCATGTTGTAATGCCAGTACCAGGAGAACGGCCTTTTTGTAAGCTTTTGTTCCAGATGTTGAGTCAGTTTGTTTTAATACCCTCAAATGCCATACTCATTGACTAATTTTACTAATGTTATTTCTGGCTTCTTGTTCTGGCTATTAATTGCAAATTGTTGTCTGTGTTTGTTTGTCAATCGAGGAGAAACGCAGTTATTACTTCAACAAAATTGAATATTATTGAACAGATGATCAATATCTGTGCTTCTCTCCGCCTGTCTTATCTTGCATTGATGGTTTATCACGTTTATGCCACACTTTCCAGAGGGTCTGACTGATTTGCTGTGCAATTACGTCAATCCAACATCAATTAAAGCTTGACGCCACGCCATTTTTAATTCCCCGCCAGGGTCTAAGATCTTGATATATTCCCTCGCAGACAACATACGTCAAGAGAAACAGCGTAACATCTGTCAGTCTTCATTTCGTTGAACTTGATCATTTGGAAAAGCAATTGCTGAAAATAAATCACAAAAAAAGCCCATGCTGTCCATTGTTTTAGTTTCCGTGCCATTTTATCATCAATCTATCCTGCATACATCAATTCTATACATTTAAAATACAATTAAATACAAATACAATACTAGAATTTTCCACATCAAAGGGTTGAGCTACACACACGTTTTCTTATAAGAAACTAGGATCAGGCCATAGTACTAAAAGTTGCTTAATTCAACATGAAATTTTGTCCATTTTAGTATTAAAAGTTTTTTAATTGGTTTCTTATTTTTTCAATGCGTTAATTGTCAATGTGGTCGCTAAGACTGCTGCAGAAATGTTTCTTGACTTTTGAAACATCATATAGGAATAAACAGTGTTCTGTCATGATGAAAACACAAATGGTTAATTGATATAGCAAAGAATCCAGGTTCAACGATCTATTTGCGATAAAATCCATGCTTTTACTTTGAAAAGTTTCTTAATACTTCTCAGGCATACCACTAGAGTTTCTTAAAATTCCGGCCATCTTAGTACTAGTTTCTTATAAACCAGTTTCTTATAAAAAGAACGTGTAGCTACTAAGCTACTAGGGAATGACATCACATAAGTGTGTATAGGATCTCATCAAGGCAGAGCTCTCTAAATAGGTAAACAAAACGAGAGAGCCCCCCCCCCTCCCATAAAAGCAAAGAGACTAAAGACTGTGTAAATAAAACAAAACAGATCAACATAAACAAATTTTGAAATTAGACATGCGAGTTAATGAATTGGGTTTTTGGTTTAGAGTGAACAATTGAAATAGAACCGGCAACACACACGAAAAGTGAAAGAGCATTCCACAATTCAGATACAAAAGGCTGAACTGATCCATTTAGAGAAAGGAATAGATCACCCCTGGTGGCGTGACGAGTTTCTAAGCCATGGGTAGAAGAGTTTAGGGTAAACTAGATAAGAAATTAGATTGGTGACAATTTATTGATAGCTTTAAAAACAAACGTTAGAATATTTAAATGCGGTTATGATTGATTTGTCCCTTCGATGCGCTCTTCCCGCTCGAATGAACCATTTCCTAACATACTTTAGAGGGCTCCTCCTCCAAATTTTTGTCTAAATGATGGGTTTGCAGTTTTTTGCAAGGCAGTATCACAACGACTCTTCATCTTTTTTTCAAAACGAAAGAGTTATTTCGCAGATAAATCTTTGTACTCCACAGAAGAAGAAACCACACATTCATATCACTTACTATTACTCTGCTATGAATTGACTTATCCCGGTTACTTTTGCCTGGCTTGGGTGAAGCCACCAAACAAACTGCAGAAAACAAATCGGACACGTGACCAAAGCAATGGTGTTTGCAGCTTTTTTAGATTTGGCGACTGGCCCCCTCAATACTTAGTACGTGGCGTAGCATGATATGAGCTTCCCTAGATACCAGTGACAGTAAAGAATGATTAAGAAAAAGGACGAAAGAGCCATTTCCCTGCGCTTTTTGAACTCTGGTACCCCGTGAGGGGGGGGGGGGTACTTAGTATATTTTTCTGACGGGGATGTGCCGTTTTTCAAGGTAATTTTGTTAGATTGGGTTATTATTTCGTCCAATTTTTGTGTTTTGGAGTAAAATTTTCACTGAATTTTGTAGAATCGAGTATCATTTGAAAGCAAAGATTCTGGAGCCGGTAAAAAAATCTTTTTGTCGGTACATCCCCGTACAAATTTAGTTCAAGTACCCTTAGTACCCCCCCCCCCCCGGATCTGGTACCCAGGGTAAATGTGACCATGCAAAGCAAGTCTACCCAACATTTGAATAATTAGTGATCGTAGTTAGAAAATATGGTGATGTAATCAGACAATATATCAGCACCGATGAGATCTTTCATTAAGATTTGGGTTATGGTCGACCTATTGCAAATACATCCCTCTGTCGTACGTTTATTATTTGAGACGTATATTTCTGCTATTTTGATGCGTAGTTTACGCAACCACTTGTTTGAGCGTCGTCCTTTTTTGGGTAACGAAACTTACAACTCTGGTGGTAAGTCTGTCTCTCTCGAAGGCTCGTGGATTTTTGTGAAAAGCAATATAGGAAAGAGTTTATATGGATTTTCTCACAACGAAGAGTTATTAGCACTAGGAAGTCAACATGTCGCTATCAGGTATCTACCAGTTTGCAACGATATGTAGAATAGCTTTCTACGTTACTATTTCAGCACTTGCCCCAGGACGAGACTTGGAGCAAGTCTACCTAAATGTTGGAACCTTGAACCTTGGAATCAAACTGCAAATATTAAGATCGAAATTCTTAGATTCTAAAATGCTTGAGCGGCGAAAAATCAGCCCGGCAGTACTTAATCTGCAGTTTCTTTTAAGCTATAGCTCTTGCTGCTCAATCACATACGCATCCGGGGGGATGGTCAGTCCGAGGAATATTCTGGCAAACCCTAGCATGTCAGTTGAGCTTCACTGAAACCCAAAAATTATCAGTTAATTGTATACCTGGATACCCCCTGGATACCTGCAAACAAACATGGAAATCCTGAAACATTGCAAATTTAGGCCAGGATTGCCTCTACAGAACCCAGAAATATCAGTTATACAGTATTTTTTCCAAAAACATATGATCATAATTTCAATTAGTTTGGACCCAGAAATATCGGACCTACCTCCCCATATGCACATGTACTGAGTGCCCCCCTCCCCTGAGGTTTACTGTATCGAAGGACAGCTGTGACTTTTGGGTACGTTCTACAGTTAAACATATCATGACAAATCTCTCTGTCTTGAAACTTTATCGAGCATAGTTTTCAAAACATTAGTTTTAAAAGTTGATATGTACAGCAGAAGATTCAACTTGTATATCAAAAAGCAGGGTTTTAATTTCTTTATGCCAGAAGTTTAGAAGTTGCAATATTAAAAATCTGTACAAAAGTTGCAGTTGTTTTTATTGATTGCAAAGTCCACTTTGTAATCGTTTTTGACGTGTTGCAAGAATCATTCTCTTGGGATTCTTGAAATTGCCACTTGTGCAGCACTCGTTGCTGCTACCTTTACATGTTCGAGTCCAAAAGCGACTCATGTGGTAAGTCTTGCGTTGCATTGTTCATGACAATGCAAATCTCGTTCCTTAGCAGTTACTTCCTTCTTGTGTCACTGTGCCCTTAAAGGGCAAGTTCGGGGGTCCGGGGTTGATAAAATTATTGTTAGAAAAGCAACCTTACCAACTGCTGAACACCAATCGTGAGTTCTTTCCAAGTTTTGATGACTCCAACTTTCATAAATTGGTTTATGAATCATCGTAAGTTAGGCCAAATATCGTCGCAATTTTGTATTTTGTACGAGTGTGCGAGGGCTCGATAAGGAGGCTCTCAATGTGAGTGGCTTAATATCAACACATTTGGCAGCCTCGTTCAAATCATCATGAAGTGACGTCATAGAAAATGATGTCGTTTCGCACTTCTTCAGCAGAATGAATTATGTAGTTTCGCAGGTTAAAAGAGAAAACAATTGAAAAAAGTACTACTCACCATTCACAATAGTTTGATTTCTTGAATAGTCAACCATTATACCAACCCCGGACGTGTCTTTTAAGAACATTGGGATACAAGGAAAGCCAGGCACATGGAAGCAGTGAAGTGCAAAACTGGTGCAGCAACAACAACTACCGCGTATCTAAGCATCCATGGCTGTAGTTTCAACTTGCATGGAGTGGTGCTGCCCATTGTGGCGCTTTGCTTGGAGAAATGAGATTTCAGGGGATTGGGACTGTTGATAAATAAAGCTGGACTTTGACGCGAAATCTTTGCCGGTGCAAGTCTTACTTTGATTTGACCTTCAACAAAAGCCCCAATGCTTTGCATTGAAACCCAGCCAGAAAATTTGTCTTTATCACTGTGAGTCTGTCAGTAATTGCAGCTTTACATTTTTGTTTAGATTCGGCCAAGTCAAGTCATAAAAAAGTCTTGCAGCTGTTTTGAAGGATTTTTCCTCCTACGGTGGATGTTTCTAGTACCAAGCGTAACTAACCACCCGCTGAACCAAAGTCTCTGATTTGTTGTCATTTTCGCCCCATATTAAGAAGGTCGTCATTTATAATTAACAAATTTACAATCCTAAAGCTTGATTGCAAGCACCTGTACTGATTTGCAGCATTGGCAACAAAACATTTTGAAAGCTTACGTTGGTTGCCAAGGCCTATGTTGACGACTACATTAGCTGTAACAAGACACCAAGCCAATTTACTTTGAAGA
The DNA here is from genome assembly GCA_964019985.1 of Aurelia sp. 4 Dawson et al 2005. Classification (NCBI taxonomy): domain Eukaryota; kingdom Metazoa; phylum Cnidaria; class Scyphozoa; order Semaeostomeae; family Ulmaridae; genus Aurelia; species Aurelia sp. 4 Dawson et al 2005. The sequence goes on along the minus strand of OZ026492.1, from coordinate 40,270,879 downwards.
CCTTCTGAAGACAGTTCGGAGAGAAGTTTACGGTAAATATTGCAAAGAAGTCGCTATTTGGAGTTAGACAGGTGAGTATTGAAGTACAGTAAATCAAAATTTGAATGAGAAGTAGCATCAGGTTATGTTTATTCACAGCTGCAGAGGAATGTTCTGGCTCACTGCGATTCTGTGTTTCCTGGGTAATGCAACGCTTACTCTTGCCAAGCAAATGTTGGTTTCATTTGTCAAGAATAGCTACATCAATACGTATTCTTTACAAGCAACAGTCATTAGAAACGGTAGGCTCAATTTTTCTAAGGTTAAAGGGTCAGCTTCATCCAGCATGCCTTGTGCGTGTCGTCTTTTGGATTGCCTTTGTTGCCACCATTTTCATGGGCCACGTAAATGACGACAAACAAAGCAAAGGCTAACCAAGGAATGCTGGATGAAACAGTCCCTTGAAGAACTTTACCTGAATTTAAAGCGCTAGAAAACTTTTGTGTTGCAGTTTTCATTTTCCCACGTCACTCAAAGATAAACAAGTAAATAACATAAAATGTAACTTTGATGCTAACTGAAAGAAGCGACGTTTCGAGCATAGCCCATTATCAAGTTCTATTCTCAGCAAGAAGATTTTTTGGTCACTCAAAGATGTTGTGGACACTGTGCAGTAATAGCAATTTTATGGAAATTATTATGAGTGCAAATTGTGTTATTTACTTTTCTTGAGATCGTACAAACTAATTTGGGAGGCTTCTTCACAAAACTAAATTTGCTGTACACTTCTGGCATTGAACATTTAAGAAACGCGAAATGTTCAAAGATTTAGGAAACTGCCTACCAGCCCCGGCCCGGACTGCAAGTTCGTTAAAAGAATGCGCGTCCAGAATTTGAACAAACCATGCATTTAGATTCTTGCACCCCAGGAAATAGGAAACAAATGGAAAAAGCTTCATAACTGGATGAAATTTGTGTATCAAGCTAGAAAACTTTTAGTACTAAGTGCTAATCCAAAATTCTTATATCAGAACACAGTGTTTTTAAACGATGATTCTGCCATAAACAGCCGGCAGCTCGTTTTTGAGACGATAGAAAGCAGGGACGTAGGAAGCATCTCAAACTTGGGGGGGCACGATGCTTCGAGGACACGTTTTCCTTAAGAAAAAGGGGACATTTTCTAAAAATAAAAGGAGCAATTCTTTGTTTATTGCAAAATCTTGAGGGGGCACGTTCCCCCAGTGCCCTCCCGGTTCCTACGTCTATGATTGCAGGTCCACATCAACCTTTGGTTTGTAACACAATCAGAAGTCATATGCCTCATCAGTGACTTTTCTTCCAGTTTTCCAAGCAAAGAAAGCATTTTTCAGTAAAGTTGAATGTACGAAAACTCCATTTACATTATCAAAATGTGTGAAAAGGGACCCAGATCCGTTAAACACATTATAAAGGAATCTCATCGTTCAAACACATTTCACTTTCCAGGCGTAATAATTAATCAAATCTTATTGAAAAAAGTAACATTTATGATCAAGGCAAATAGTGTTGTGAATACAACATTTCAATTCATTATACACGTATTTTTGTGCAAGAAACTGCTCATATAAGAAAACTCAACTCACAAATTAACTCATTACATAAGTCTCCATTGAAAAAAGAATATCAAATTAAGAATGATGAAAGAATTCAAGGAACCACATCGCCACTCTACTCCAATGTTGGAAAATATAACTCAAGAAACTATTTGGGAAAGCTTCCCCAATAATCTTCTCAAGTTTTTTGAAAAATACCATCGAGCTGAAGCGAAAGTACCGGTGTTGTATGTTTGTGTACCCGGACACTTTTGCAGAAGGGCACCGAAATGCATATTACACCGGCTTTGTCATATCCGGCCATCCGACAGTCCCGATACTGTCATTCTTTGAAGGGGGATCTAAAAGGAAAGAAATTTTGGTCCGAAAAATTTTGAAAATTTGTCCAGCAACTATTTCGAAAGCGAGATTGCTTCAAAACGAGGTGACACCATAGCAACAAGTTGGCGCCCAAAGATTCTGCAATGGCTACCAGACACATGCAGGCAGCACAAAAAACAGCAAAACAGTCATGAAAGAATACGTTGTAGCGACAGATATCGGCAGTCCACGCCTTGCTTGGGGAGATGCATCTTCTCAAAGCTCTGAGGTGAGTTTTTAGTTACCCTAGCCTAAAGGCCCAAAAAGAAATGGAAGGACAAAAGGAGGATACAGGTAAAAAAGGGCGGCACAATATGATTAATAAGACAATAAGATTGAAATGCCACCTAAACCGGACCCTAGACAACTTTCAGCTTAATTGCGAACAAACTTGGCCACACTTGGTATTATTAGCAGTTAGGCCTTAATATAGCAGCTTATTGGGGGACCATATATATGGAAAGGATAAATATTAATAAGTAAGGTCACTTGAGCTTTTAATGCTATCCGTCCCTGCCTTCTATGATTAGGGGTGTTTTCTTATTTTGTTTTTATTAACGTTGCTATGTAAATTGTATTGTAACTATTTTAACTATACATCTTTTAACCTAAACCATTGTAAATATTTTGATTTTGTGGCAAAGGTTACATGCATAGGGTACTTTCGCCCTGAATGGGTCTAATATTGTTATTCGTCAGAATGACACGCTCCTCTTTCGACGTGAAATACAAGGCTCCTGGATTTGATATTTTTCAAAAATCCAATGAAAATGGTTTGCTGACTCTTTTCTTCGTGATATTATTTGCCTGTGTTTCGTTAAAGAGGATATTTCTAAAAATTATGAATCTTTTCGGGCAGCCTATTTTCCGTGGACTTGCAAGATTCGTCAAATCTGCTGTTCGCGCTGTAGTGGGGTTTAATGGGTCAGCTTGTATTTTTTCCACTTTTGCACATTTGATATCCTGTTAAACTGTTTCACAGTTCTACCCAACCTTTTAAGATTAAATTCTAGCATTCATCGCAACGTCTTGTTAATTTTCGTTGCCGGTAAATGGGTATTTTTCAGGAGGCAGATAGATCGGGAAAAATTCGCCCTGAATGGGTCTATTCTTTTCAAACGACTCTACGTAGCGAATCAAAGTTTACAGGTGCTGGTTTTGTGTCAGTTTAGAAAGGAAGGGTGCTACTTTACTTACTTTGATATATTTTTAGCGTTTCATCAACTTTGGTGCCTCTTCAACTTTGAGGAATACTGCAACGGTTGAATTTTACGTAAATTTGAGATTCATCGGCGCAGGAAAGGCAGGATCTGTTTGTCAAAGTCTTGTGTTGTCAATAATGTAAAAAACCGGATGTTACACATTTTCTTAAAGTCTACTCAGTATAGTAAATATAGCGAGATTCCTGGCTTCTCTGCTAGTAAAGTTTCCTTGCTGGGGCCGTGACAATATTTAGACCCATTCAGGGCGAAAATTGAGGCAAGCTGTTGTTTTGAGTGCTGCTGATGTTAGCCACAGTTTTGGAAGCAAACGCGAGTAAAAATACTTTCTGCTTAGAAATAATGGTTGACAAGGAAATGAAGTCTACATCCACGAAGAAAACATTTCTGAGAGTCATAGTATTTAATAAGAATATCAATTCTATTTGAGATTAGACCCATTCAGGGCGACAGTGCTCTACAATGCATTCTTTTGCTTTCTACATACAGTACGTCTATGTTGCATTTCAATGTTTCTCACTGCCAGATGTTCCCACCAGGGATGTAGGCATTGGTATAGCAGGATTTGCCGCAAATTTGATGGTCTTCATGGGAGTGGCAAAAAGAGGACAGGAAGATAACAGATTTGGGTGACAAGTAGGGGCGTACCAGATCAAGATTTTCAGAATTTGGCCAGAACCGGATTTACCGGATTTTTTCGTGGAGTCCAGCTGGATAATCTGGCTTCATTTTGCTGGATAATGTGGCCGGAACCTGACTTTTCTCTGTAAAATGTTTTTCACTGGTCATCTGAGATGAGGAATAGTGACAAAAGCAGTAAGGAAACATATTTAAAGAGACATCTAGCAGTCTTGCAGTCTTCTGATGCTGAGCACTTACATTTGAAATTCATTGAAAAGATAGAAAAAAGTCAAAGAGGGGCTTGTCTCTTCTCCATAAAACAGTATGCAGGATTTATGGAACAGGATGATTTGAATCAGCATCTAAGAGAGGCTTTCTTTAGACTTGAATAAACACTGGAGAATGAATTTTATGCCTGTATAACTCGTTTGAATAACTCGTTATAACAAGCTATGATGACCAAAATCTTGACAAATTCTAGTACTACGATTTGCAAGCACTGAGAGAAGCAATTGGAAACAAAGATCAGCTCAGCACAGCCCCAAATTATCCGGCCTACTGGATATCCGGTACACCCTTAGTGACAAGTTCAAAAACAGAACAGAGAACAAAAAAATCCAGAAATCCATTATTGACTCCATTCCAACATATTTACTGAATTTATGGCCATATGCACCACACCAACTGATTGCCATACCTCATTGAAGGATATTTTGCTGCCAAAACCCTTGGCGTGAGAAAATTAAAAGATGGCTGTCCACTGGATTTCTCCTGTTGCAGGGCCTCGGAATGCACCCTCGCAGTACATCCTTTGCATATAAAACCAAATTACAAAAAAAGGAGATGTTGTGGCGCAGTGGTGTAGTCCTCTGACTTTGCAGCCAGAACAGTTAGGTAGAGTGGGTTCAAAACGCGGTATGACCCCACCACTTGAGCATCATAACAAGGGGTCACGGACTTGATTAGTGCTTAGCTATTTCCACAATCCCAGCACTTGGCACTAAAAACTGCAACTTCATCTTCACTTCACCTTCAAAAATAAGAAACCTTGCAGGCTGTATTTTCTGAATTAAGCTTCTTGTATTGTAAGAAACTGTTTTATTTTGAAAAACTATCATGTTCTTATCACAAAAAATTGGTAGTTAAGATTTGACTTCCTCCCTTGCTATTTGTACACTTACAATGTAAAGTTGTAAGGTTTCATTTTGGGTGCACTGTAAATTTGTCTTTGCACACTTATATCTCTGGTGTTTGCTGGATGATTTTTAAATGCAAGGTATTTGAATCTGAGTTGAAGATTGATAAATTTAGCTGTCCACTCAGAGAGTGATGTTATCTTATCATTTCGTTCCTATTCCAGTCAAAAGGGGGTAATTTTTTGAGACACTTGGTACTTTAACTACGACTAGCAATATTAAATGCTAAATGCCCTGCCTCTACCTGCAGGTTGATATAAAGTTGATATACTGTAATAGCATTACCTAAACAAATAAAATTGATCAATGCATTCCTAGCCTGCACACAGCCATTTCTGAAATGTTGGTTATTGATAATTGAAACAGAAAATTGAGCCTGTGTTGAGTTAGGCATGGCCATTGTGGATCACTGTCTGGTATTTGGAAACAAGCCAACACTTTCATTGTTTTTGTGCTGGTTAACCATTGGGATTTCGCAAGAAAATAGCAGCCAGAAATTGGTTTTACAAACCAAGGAATAAACCAAAACGAGCTAAAATAATCTAAAATGATCCAAAATGAGTCATAACAACCAAAAAAGCCAGAATGACCCAGAACAATCCAAAAACAGCCTGAAATGAACAGGAGTGTAGAGTCTGAATGAATTTCAGTGACAGGGATGACAGCAGTCAGATGGAAACTACAGTACTCAATGCACTCCCATTGCTTGTGTCATTCATGTCACAAGAAAATTATTAAGAGACGGGGATGACAAGAATGGTCAAATGAAGACCAGGCTTAAGCATCCCCCATCTTCTAAATCTCTGAGATAGAATAAAGTATGCACAGAAACAGTTTAGTGGGTCCACACCCTTCCCCCTATTCTGCTGGCACTATGCTGTGCTACTTTCTCATCCCTTTATCATACATTATCATTTATTTCAATTTTATTTTTGTAGGCTTCAAAGTTTTTGGGTGATTATCCAGTTCAAGCTAAACAGAAGAGGCCACAGACTTCAAGAATTAAACAAAAGAGCAGCGTAATGGAACGGCCAGTGTCACAAAATGGTGAAAGACTTGCAAGTATGTTCTTGACTGTATTGTGTCTTAATGTTTTACCTCACTGTATTGCTTCTGCACCATAGAATTCCATTGTTTACAAAAAAATCATATACTGTATTGCTCATAAATCTTTAGACAAGTTGGAGTAAAATTCTGTCACAGCTTTGTTTTAGTAAAATGGCTTGGAGGGAAGTTAAGAGTTTTTTGTTCAAACCTGTCATGAAAAGTTTCTGATGTCTCAAATGGTTACAAAATGGCAGTGCTTTTATAGGATAGGGCACGACTTTATCAAGTTAGTGCTTTCTTTTTTAACAAAAGTAATAAGAGACATATTTCAATGGGGGAAATGTTTATGATCTAAGTTAGACTGTGAGCTGCATAGAAAATTTAGTTCAAGATGATTGAGTGGCTCAGTGTGAAGCGACAGTCCGACAAACACCCCTTGTCTTTTCTGACTCACCCGATAGAGTGTTCTCAATGTAATTTGAAAAATTTTTAAAGTCATTCCTCTGTACATTTCAATTTTGATGGAGAATGAAAGCTTACCTAATTTATGCTTCTATAATTTTACTTTCCACAGGCAAATCCCCAAGAAGTGATAGAGCTGACATTTGGAGTACATCAGAGAAATGCAATTTAGTTAAAAGTCATGATGATTTTCGATTAAAAGATCCTAAGGCCTTCTATTTAACAACAAATCAAAGAGACTTTGATGGGCAAGCTGGACTGCCAGCACCCTTAACTAGGTTTGTTTATTATCTATATTGTTGTTGTTATTGTTGCTTTTGTAGTTGTTGTTTATATTGCTGTTGTTGTTGTTGACCTACGACTTGCCATCATGTATACACATAGACTAACTACCTCAGTTCCAGTTTCCGCTTCGTTCATTGAATTGGATGCCGCCACTGCGCTTCATCTAGGCCTGATAATCAAACTAACTGAAAATCCAGCCAAAATCGCCGCAAAAATGGCGCGCCCAATCAGATCGCAGGACCTTCTACTTGTGATCTGATTCGTCGAGAGAGGATCAGCGTTGCGACCTATGCTATACGAAAAGTCAATTCTAAAAAATGATTCTATTTTCCGAGCCAATAATGAATGCATGACAGACTGCCATGAAGAGACGGGAGCACTTGGGAGTCTTCTGACAAAGAAAGAACAACAACACAGGTCAAAAGACAAGCTTGATAGTTTGCCGACCATGAACACCCGCTTTATGTTTATTACACGGAACCGGAATTATCGTTACGAGGCTGGCCTCATCTAGCCTCAACTGGCCGATTTTTCGAATAGCTTGATCATGAGTCGTAGTTATAGCGATTATCAGTTTATCAAGGAGCGCAACTACGACATGTAATCAGTCAAGTATACACCTATTCCTATTTGATAGTTGAAGCTAGGCATGTTTAGTCCAGGTCATTACCAAGGATGCCAGATCTTTGAAATGGGTTGCGGCCAGAACTGTTCATGGCTCACGGCCAAATTCGGCCAACCAAGCAAATTGTCCAAAAAAGTCAAATTTCGGCCAATCATGTGCAGCGATAGTGTAGTTTGGGGTGGATTTGTGTCCGAGAATGACTTTTACACTTTTGTCTTTGAAATGTTACATCAAGTTTTACTTTTCTTTGCCATATTTTATCTGGCAAATCTAAGATTTTCAATGAGAGCATCAACTATCCAAAAATGGTTGTTTCCTATGTTTATTCACAATTTTTCTTCGTACAGCCAGAATTCGGCCAACTTTTGCTTTGTCGGCCAAATCATTTTTTGTTGGCCAAGATTTCTGAAAAACGAGCAGAATCGAGAAATTTGGCCATCAGATCAGCCAAAAGGCAACCCTGGCTCATTACCAGGATGGGTAATCACTGGTAAACACCCACTACCATAGGTTACTACCTCATGAAAGTGTAAGATTGGTACAGTATCTCAGTGATGAAGGCAATAAAAACATCAGAAGTGCCAACTGTATGGCTGCAGACTATGTCAATAATATGCTCCAAGGGAGAAAATATGCCCAAGCTGAGGAGCATACAGTAGGGCTCAAATCTTTCAAATCTTTAAAAAGGTGGGGTGTAAAATTGTGTCACATTTTTCTGTAAATTAAATGAACTGAAAGGAACTTTGGATAATTTGCTGTAAATCTGTCGTGACAATCCTTGACATCTCAGTTATTTTAAAAATGACAGCATTTTGGTAATTTTTGTAAAACTTCGTCAAAAATTTTAAAAAACTTAAAATCATTGTAAATCTTAAACTACTTGAGAAAAATTGACACACTCTTCAAGAATATAGTAGTTTATGAAGGCCTACAATATGGTGGGAAGCAGAAATCTGTAGCTCTACTGGTTAAGGATTTAGAAATTAATGACATCACAGCCTCAAAATTAATAAATGCCGCCATTTTGAAACTAATCAAGATATCAAAAACTTGTCACTGCAGATTAATTACCCAAAGTTCCTTTCAAACACTTTAATTCAAAGAAAAATGCAGTAGAATTTCACACCCACCCTTGTAAAGTTTTGAGCCATATGCTAAGCTGAGAGGTCAATTGAATTGTAAATCGCCTATGAAAATACTATGGTGTAAGCTTATCTCTATAGCAACATTTTGAATACCTCTTATAGCTGTTTTGCTTCAAGGTAATAATGATTTTTCGAATATTCAAACTAGATAGACGCTTCAACCTACGAAAAGCTGTTATCAACGTGTGTCCAGTATAAATTATAGAGTGCAACCTAAACATAAACCAAACCTAAAGAGAAGCAATAAAAATTATAGTTATCAATTTTTAAAATAAAAATGTCCGCGCATTTCAGCTAAAATGTTTCTTTAAAAAAGTAAGAAAATCAGTTGTTGGCATTTCACGAGCTTCCCATGGGAGCATATTATACTCTTTTGCACCGGTGAATAAGAAACTTTTTCTGGCGCACCCCGTTTTGATCATTGGCAGAAGTATTATTTTTGAACTGTTTCTTGTCCGTATCGAATGTTCTATCAGCTGGAAGTAATTCCTGAAAGGATAGATGACTTTATCATCTAGGCATGATCTGACAAGGGGACAAGGGTACAAGCTCGTTTCTTGTTGGCATTGGTAACAGACTGCAGTGTGATTCTGTTGACCGAGTTTCTATTCACAATGGCTTCGGTTCTATTGCGCAAGGAGTGCAACTTTTCTGATTGGGTTCTTGCGTCTTGTTATGTCTTATCATATCACATAATATACTCCTCTTGCTTTTACCTTAGGCCACAGTCTTCAAAGCTGTATCCAACAGAGGCAAAGTTTGTCAAATCTTCATATCAAAACGATTTCATTGCCCTGGAGGGTACAAGGTGGACACCACAGAGATATGGTTCTGCCAGCGGAAATAGGCGTAACAATCCTCACCCACATCACACATTCATGGTATGGAAATTCGCTGATCGTCTCCCTCCCCTTGGTCCGACGGATGACATCAGCCAGGATGTAATGAATTACATTGCAAAACAATCTTTTAAATCTACCTATCAGTCTGATTATCATGGATTGCCTCAAGGTTAGTGGGCTAGATTGCTGTAAATATTTCTGTAAATATTTCTGTTGGATTACAACCATTCGTTGAAATCAAAAGCCTTTCTGACAACGTTCTTGTAAAACTTTTGCAAAATGGTACTAAAGACCTTTCAAGTAACCTTAATAGAAGCATACTGGGGCTAGAGTTACACTATATCGGATTGCTATCGGAACGGAGCAGAGCGGAGTGATTTTCACTCCGTAGTGACATTTCGGGTAGCAGTTACACTATGACACTTCTCTTGCTCCCACGTCATATTCCTCCGCAGTTCTTGTTTACTTTGCAGGGTGATTTTGCAGTCTGGCGCCAAAGTTCATTGTTAGCTAATCTGAAACTTCATTGTTTCGAAGCGCAGTATATCGGATTCATGCGATTACACTACAACGCTTCGCTACAGAGTGATTTTCATACCACCTCCAGAGCGGAGTGATTTTCACTCCGCTAATCAGAGCGTTGTGTATCGGATTGGTGCGGTGTACTGTAACTCAAACCCCTATCTGATACGAAAGTCACTCCGCTCCGATAGCGATCCGTTATAGTGTAACTGGGGCCTGGAACTGACTTTAGATTCTATTCACAAAATGGGTCGATTTGCTGAAGTTAGATAAAACCTTTGTTTCGTGCCACACAGCCACAAAATACTTTTCTTTTCAAGCCATTTCTTTTTCTTTCCATCTTCGTTTGTTTGTATCTGCCAGTAGCGTTATAAATAGATATCGTTAATATGTATCCTTTTGTATTGTATGTTTAATGACCCTTTTGATAGTTATGGGTTCTTGCTTCCTAGGTTATCGTTTTTGTTATGTAGCTCAGTAGTCTTAAGTATCTTGTTTTTTACGTTTTTTATATTGAATAAAAAAGATATTTTTGATGCTTTATGACCTTATGGTGTTCCTGCCTTCAAATATTTTATATTACTCTTCGTTGTTAGCAATCAAAACAAATTCAATCAATATCCTTCTTAAGTATGATGAATGCAGAAACAGAAAACTGTATGAAAATCTGTCAACTATATATAGATTAAATATCTCAAATACGTTGGATGGTGAGGTCCTTCTAGGGAAGTTAAAGTTCCCTTGCTCCCCAGTCCTTTCTAGTTTGTTCCCTTGTTCCCTGCAAGACAATTTAGAAAATTCAACAATTTGTTCCCCAAAAATGTGATTTCCACTTCATTTGACGAGTATTCCCGTGATCCCAGTTTGAAAATTCAGAGTACCCCCCTGTTTTGTAAAATCTTTGTAGGGCCTCGACGGTGCCTCCATCTTCAATTTGTTAGCACAAAATTTTAAAGATTTTTTTGTTATATTTGTATCTTTTCTCTCCATCTTTGGTAGAAAATTGCTGACAGTTATTTCTTCTTTCCATTTCAGATGTCCAAATATCGGAATCATTGAGAATTCTTAACGCAACTCTTGATCCAGAAAAACCGCCTTACACATTGGATTCAACAACAAGATATCAATACCAACGGCCAGAAAGGCATGATAATTTAAAAAACAACACGTCAAGATATGGTTGCAATTTAATGAAAAAAGTTCCGTCTGTTGGTGCAGGTAAGATTCTAAACTTACAACACGATTCCTTACTTTAAGTTAATGTTTTTAGGTTGTTTTTGAGTGGTAATTCCAAAAGCTACCCAGGGCCGATACCAGTCATGACTGCCTAGGGAAGGGGGCGAGAAACCAAAATTTTCCGACGATAAAACCATCAACAACAACAGCAACAACAACACTTCTAAGAACATACGTTAAATTCATGCATTATATGACCAATATAATTCCACAGTAACTAATATTTTGCCACATTTCGCAACCCAACCTTGAAATCAGCACAATTAGTGAATATCAGTCAAAAATATGCCATAGATTCAATAATTTCTATTGGAATTCACGTTTTAACACCAATAAATTCATGTTTTTATGCATCATTTTTCCTCAAAATCCTCCAAAACTAGGCATTTAAATCGCGAAAATTCCGACAAGAGAGCAACATTTTCCGACAAATGGTCTCCTGGGGGGGCGCTTCGCCCCACCAGCCCCCCCACTAGCTTCGGTCCTGAACCTACCAAATTTCAAAGAAAGCAGAATTCGTAGAGACGGAACTCCGTAAAGAAAGCAGAATTCGTATGTTTCAGAGTATGTATGTGCGGGTTTTTACTATAGGCTGAGGTAAAAAAGTAGCTTTTTCAAAGTGAGACTTTAATGTAGTTCTGAAGTTCTGAGCACATCGGACACTGAATATTTGTTTGAGATGCTTCCACCATTTAATAATTCTTGTTTTCTTTTATAGTTCCCTGTGTTCCGACAAATGCACCTGCCATAAAAAAGAACAATAGAACAAAGTATGAGGACGAATACATAGACAAATCAGAAGACGTAAGCTATATGTAACTTCGTTACTCCTGGAGGGGGGGGGTGGTAAAATGGCTTACGAATAGACGAGAATGTACAGCCCGGTTTTCAGAAAGTTACTCTCTTCTAATTACCAAAACTTGCTTTCACCTGAAGTTAGAGTAACACTATATCGGATTGCTATCGGAGCTGAGCAGAGCGGAGTTATTTTCACTCCGTAGCGATATTTGGGGTAGTAGCTTTTCTTTCTTTCACGCCATATTCCTCTGCGATTCTGGTCTACACTGAGGGCGCTTTTGCAGCCTGGTGCCAATGTTTATTGTTTGCTAATCTGAAACTTAATTGTTTCGAAGCGGAGTATATCGGATTCATGCGATTACACTTCAACGCTTCGCTACGGAGTGATTCCGGAGTGATTTTCGTATTACCTCCAGAGCGGAGTGACTGTAACTCCGATAATGGGAGCGTTGTGTATCGGATTGGTGCGGCATAGCGTAACTCAAACTCCTATCTGATGCGATAGTCACTCCGCTCCGGTAGGAACCCCGTATGTTGTAACTGCGGCCAGAGATATATAGCGCCTGTCAATAGATAGGGCAAAGGAACACTTAATCCATTCATGATTTTCTTGGCCTTGCTTTCTTTCGCCACGACCTTGATCATCCCACACAACAGATTATGTATAAACATATGCTATCTCATCTTTTAATTCAGTTTATTCCCTTTGAAATCTACTCTCATGATGAATTTTGTTTGACAAATTTCACTTTTTTACTATTTCAGTTGAATTTCAGCAAGACTCACCCATATTCAAGGGAAATCTACCGAAAAACGAACCCTTGTTTAGAGAATTTTTTGACTCGAAAACTGACTGAAATGGCCGACACATATCCGTACCCTCAACATGTTGTGTAAAAGGCCCCCCCCCCAATTCGTTACTTTTCTTCAATTGCCATGTCACGTAACATAGGCGACCAATCCAAGCCAACTTGTCTGCCAAGAGGCATTCTCAGCTCTTGATGTGGCGTTTCCCCAATTAACTCGGCAAAGTTTTTCAGGATGGTGTTTCTCTAGACTGATGCATTTTCGTCCCTTGTTTCCCTGCGTTCCTTGGTTCGGAGGGACTAATAACATTACTCTTAACATAACACTGAAAGGCCGAAAAAAAGTCGAAGAATGAATGAATGAAATTTCGCAAATTCAAACGCAAAATCCCAGAAGCTTAATGAGACCGAGGCTGCAAATTAGTGGACCCACTATTTAAGAGAAATTTTATGAGTCCCTCGTGACCAAGTGACATCAGCAAATTAAAGAACGCAAGGAAACAAGGGACGAAAAGGCATGAGTCTAGTGTTTCTCTGCCTGTCTCTACCGACCTTGTTTGCCGTCGAATTTACTGCTTTAGGGGTAGCATAATTATTGGCGAGAAACGATTCGTTCGTGGAATTGTATCTCAAATTTCCCCCGGGCTTTACATATTTTTGTAGCTGAGGTTTCACTTGTAAGACATTTTGTAACGGGGTGATTCACATCTTCTAGACGAAATTAAAGAAATAAAGCAAGTATATTTGTCTTTATTCTTCTCAGGCAAAGATATCGCAGCACCTTAGACCGATGGTTGCCAAGAGATTGAACAGATATTTGAACAACAGAGCCAGAACAGGTAATTGCCCAATATTCCTTATATATTCCAACCAAATGCTTGAAGGCTTGAAATGGTGCATTCATTGAAACCGTTGGTCTGCCAAATGATTGAATGTAGAATTTTTGTTCTCATACAAACCCCTGATCAGTAATTTTCTAATTTCTTGGTCTAATAGATATGTGATTTTACCAAATTTTAGGCTTCAAATATCTAAACAAGATGGTCGCTGGATCGTCCTTTTGAGGCTGTTGTTGTTGTTGCTGGAAAGAATGGAATGTACCGAAGAAACTGTGCAACGGAGTGACTGCGTTCCCGTGTGTACAAAAACAAAAATCGATACGCAATCATTCCGTTCCCGTGTGAACAATCTAATTTTATGTTCCAGAAAGTGGAACGAAGATGAAACGGAACGACGTCGTTCCCGTGTAAACGGGACCATAGCCTTCACGCTTTGACTGGCATCATCAAATTGCTAAAGCATACACCAGAAAGTTACATAATTTTGCTTACAATTCTGGTTCATAATTTGCTTGCCATTTACAATTAGATTTTATTTCTGAAAATGACAACTGCATTGAATCTTAATCTTAATGGAAAGTGAATCATTCACCGGAATCAAACGTGGAGTTCTCGTTCCCAGTTCCCACACACCCTTTACTTGCTCGGAATACTTTCAGTTGAAGTTTTTTGGATTTCTCTCCAGAAGAGCTAGAACCCCGTCTAACATTTCTGGAGTCTGTGTAGTGCTGATTTCAGGGCTATCGTGTTTACTTTTCCTTTGTGAATAGACCTTTTAGCTATTCTACAAATGAACCTGGATCGAGCGTTATTTCTTTGCAATTTTATACGCGAAGCTCGATCGTGTGGTGTTAGAGCTTCAACCACTATTGTGCACGTTCGAAAATTCTTCAAAATGTATCGTAACATCGTTCAATTCAAATTCTTTCCTAGAATAGCTAAAAGGTCTATTCGCACATGCCCCAAAGCGCTTCGCTCATTCCATTGATCAGGCAGCCAATCAGAGTTAACAACTTTCCCACGCAGCATCCTGAAAAATACCAGCTTTTCTCAAGCTTCTGAATGAAATGATGAGTGATTTTACCAAGCAAAATTTTCGCATCTAAGTTATTAGCATTTGACTTATAGACTAATTATTTTGTTTGAATATTTGCCACGTGCCTTTTATCATACGGTTGACCTTGCCTGGTGCAGACTCTACAGTAAGTGCGGAGGAGTGAATAGGAGAAGACAGCTCCCTGTAGAGCGCTGTAGAGTCTGCGCAACGGCGACCAATTCTGTGTTTTGAGTTCTCAGATTTTGTGGAACCATCTGTGATTGAGGGCACGATTTAACTTTTGTTCTTACTGGTGTTCAGCGTGATCTACTTGTATCAAGCTTTAGACCAATGTTTGTTACATGCAGTATACGCTCTGAACACAAGTGAAAACAACAGTCAAATCGTCCAGCCAATGCCAGACGGTTCCACAAAATCTGAGAACTCAAAACACAGAATTGGTCGCCGTTGCGCAGACTCTACAGGGAGCATTCTTCTCTTTTTCGCGCTCCCGCACTGACTGTAGAGTCTGCACGCAGGCTAGGTTGACCAAACGTGTTAACTTTTTTGGACTCATCCCGTATACTGTACGCATCCTCATTGCAGACAAAGAGAATATCAGGAGTTAGAAAGATCAGATGAAGTCGAAAGTGAATTCCAATTGTTACATTACATGAACAAGGTTAGATCCTGAAAGATGTAAGCACGATATTATTCTCTTATTTATAATGCACAAAAGTTTTACTGCACGATGGAAAAGTATAAAATTTTGTCTTCTGACTTTTAATACTCAGTGATATAATAAATTAAGATCATTGAAAATTTATAATTTAGATTTTTTCAGCCGATAGATCAAATGTAAATAACTCATTTTAGATTGGTAATTTGCCTTTAAATTAATTTTGTTATAAGCGTTTTTTATAAATGTTTTTGTGCCTGAATTATTTAAGAACAGCTAATAGGTACTATGTTATCATAAACTACATTTAACAAAGCTTCTTAAACTTGGTTAAATTGTAGCTTCTGTCTTGTTCTTACTTGATCTCTTTCTAGAATCTGTCTTTAAAGGTTATGGCTGGTTTTCATATATCACATTTCGTTGTATTTCATGGTTATTTGTCTGATATCCATAATTGCGATTGTCAAATTATGAAAACCTACAATCCTAATGCATCGAAATTCATCCTATTTCATCGCAGAAAACAAATTTTCGACTCGTTTCAAAAATGTGGAAATTCTTTAATTTCTCAGACTATCCCATCGTTTTCCAGTCCAGTTGTTTGATAATAAAAATAATGATAATGATTATTTCTCTCAAAAGGAGGAATCCGGAATTCAAGATTTTCTTCAGAATCTGGCTTTTTGGATGGTAATCATTCCTTAAATTTACCATTCAACATCTTAAAAAAGATAGCTTAACCTTTCAACTAAACTATGATACAAAATATTTGGCAACAGCCTTTGATTTCAGTGAGCTAGTTATGATGATTCAGCTCGTGAAGTTTTTTTTGGTCACCCGGTAAAATGATAGAGGACCATAAATCTTTCATTTTGTCCTTTTCTTGATTTACCAGATGTCTTAGATAAAAATATGCAGATTTGGTTAGGCCCAGCGGTGAGAATTTAGCTTTAATCACCAACTAATCTATTTCAAAGTATTTCTTGATAGTTCTCTTGGACATAGATATCTCGTTTGTTGATATTAGTGCTTTCAGAGCTGCTTGAAATTTCAAATTTGCCTCCTTTCGCAGATCAGAGCTGTGTTTTAGCCCAAGCAAATTCTAGACGCATATCAAAATTTAATATTGAAATTACAGAAAATGAAACGTAGCGCAATGATTGACGTCTTGTAAACAGACTATAATAGGCTCCAAGTTTTATTCAAAATTCATCAAGGATGCTGTTGGTTTATTGTCATTGCTTCAAGAATTTGCTGAGGTCAAGATTCCAAAGCTCTGGTTCCTAGGCTCTGTGACAGCAAATTTGAACTTTCATGATGGTTATTTCAACTCTGGAAGCACTAGTGTCAACAAACGAGGTACAACTATCAAGGAACATTTTGAAAGAGGTTAGCCAATGATTAATGCTAAATTGTCATCAATGTACCCAACCAAATTTGTATGCTTTTTGCCAGGGTAGCCAGACACACTATTCTTGATCCTCGATTGAAAACTTCTCTCTAAATTGTACAAAGAGGTCCATCAATTGAAATTTATATACTAAACAAAATAACATTACATTAATACTTAAGATACAGTTAAATTTCTAATAAACATAATCACGAACTAACACAATTCAGCACTTCTTTTCGTCCTATACTTATTACTCGCGCCTTTAAAGTTCTTTATGCACGACCTCACCATTGCTCTAGGACAACTACCATTGCACGGATAGCGACAATCCGTATTAATATGTCTTTTCTCTCCACTTCGATCATTAAACCAATCATGGAAAGCATCATTTATAGTTTGATTATTTACACGTATTCTAGTCCACGTGTAATCAACAATAACTTGTCCGTGTCCGATACACGAATCAGCGTACAGTCCGGCATTCTTCATATGCCCTAACGCGTCCAGTAAATGATCATACATAACATTCCTAAAGTTTAAAATTCGATCTCTTTGTTCTGGTATACAATTATCATTGTTATAAACACAATGGAGTCTTTGTAGCTCTGATAACTGCCAGTGATCGTACAAAGCGTTGACAAAATACACTGGTAATTTGGTGTGAAGAATTGTCTGTTGTGGAAACAAGCATTGATACTTTGTGCTATTGTCCTTTCCATTTTCACATTTCATCCTAAGCTTGGGCTGGTGAATATCGAACAACCCTTTGAATTGATTTTCAACAACGTTCGAACCATCTTCTGATGGTGAATCAAGGAAGAATCCTGCATCGACTAATCCCCGGACTGTAGCTGTCCTCGGGAGCCTATGCTTCAAATAGTCCCCTTGTAACAAAACAGCCAGCCCTCCTGCCGAGGTCCCACTCAGAATGATATCATTCGCGCTCTCTAGATTCCGTCTTTTCAAGCTTTCAACCATTGCTTTCAAGATAGGCCGTCCTCTGAAGTACAACTTCCTTCCATTAATCTCCAAAGCTTCTTTACGCTTTCCCGAGAACAAGCCTCCATCGCAATATGTTTGTACGACAACATTCCAGTTATGAAAATATGGGTTAACTTCTTGTTTGTCGGATAAAAATCCTTGAAAGAAATTCGTTATATTTTCAGCAGACCAATGATTCGTGGAACCAAGAATCGAGAAACTACGTCGATAACATGATTGGGCATCATAACACCACGCACCTCCATGTAAATGTATTATCCAGTTCTTTTCCCCTGAGCCGAAACCACGGCGTAAATAGTAACCGGGGGTTGATCCATCGATGCATAGAGCACCACGTTTCGCTGCATTTTCAATTAGAAAGTATTTCACATTTGTTGGCATGTTGTTTTTGAATTTTGGTTCTTGTGCGGGACTTGCACTCTGTTCACTTCCACTGATGCCAAATTTAGCAGTCCCTTGAACGGGCTTTTTGTGTTTATGTCTATAATGATGATGAAACATTTTCTTGTTCTTAGCTTTTACTTTATGTTCTTGTTTTTCAAAGTTGCCCGCCGCATGCTTATTTTCTTGGCTTCCTATTTTACGTTGCTTTTCTGCATGACCTACTTCATGTTTACTATCTGCTTGTTGCATTTTATGCACGCTTGCCTCATGACTCATTTTATTGCCTCGTCCTTGATGACTCATTTTACGTTCTTCTCTTGCATGACCCATTTTAGGTTCTTTCTTGGAGTGACCCATTTCACGGTTATTTTTCTCACGACCCATTTGAAGTTCATTCTCTGCATGACCCACGTTATGATCTTTATCGGCATGAATCATTCTATGCTCTTCTTCTCCGTGACCCATTTGAAGATCATTTTGCTCACGGTCCATTTGATGTTCACTTTCTGCATTACCCATTTTCCTCTCGTTATTTGCATGACTCACTTTACGTTCTTCATCTGTGCGGCCCTTTTCACGATTTGCCTTATGATTCTTCCTATTCCGACCTCTTCCTTTCGATCCTTTACTTTTCGTTTGTTTACGTTGGTGATGTGTCACTCCATCGTCTTTCTCCTCATCATATTTTCTTTGTTTCCACGGTTCTGAGAGCATCTTCTGACTTTGCAATGGCCTTTGTTTCAACTGTTCCCATGGCTCAGACAGTGTCCTTTGTTTTGATTCTTCCAATTGTTTTGAATCTGTCTCCTGTTTCAATTGTGTCGTGATTGCTCTTTGCTTCGATAACAATTGCATTCTTTGTATCCATTGTTGCAATCGACTTAATTGTTTTGATTTTAATTGTTTTGACAATGGCTGCATGCCATGTTTTGACTTGTATCTCCCATCCTTCTTTGCTCCATCCTTTCTTTGTAAGATCTTCTGATGCCCCTGTAACATTCCTTTTACACGCAATTTTTGCTCTTTTCTCACAAGTTCTGGATGCTCAACCAAATCAACTAAATTCTCATGATTCACTTTATAGAACACATCAACAAGCGGCTCGATGTCCATGGAGACGACATCATGATGTTTCCATAAGCTGCTATTCCCGTCGAAATACAAAGACGGATGCCTGTGCCACGAAACCGTCAAATTTTTACCATGTCCCAACCTCAACATTCCTTCTTCATTCTTTCTCAGCATGCCTTCCTCCCTGTCCTTCAATTTCCTCCCCAGGACGACGTTACTTTCATTCTTTCGAAGTTCAAAGTCTCCAACTTGTTTCACATCTTTTTGCTTCAAATACATTCTCTCATTCATATCATCATTAGCCTCATTCTGATAATCCTGTGCCTCGCTCCCAAGGCTCTCCTCCGTATTATAAACGCTCAAATTACCAATCGAGGGCTTGGCTCTCGCCACTGGCTGCGTCAAATTCGCAGCTGAGGCATTTCGTTGCTTCAAAGCCAACTCTCCAATATCTTCTCCTTTGCTGGTCTCGTCCTCTGATTTTGCTAATTCACCTTCGATCTTCGCGTCCAATACCTTGTACTCGTATTCCTGCTTGCTACCATCAAGCTTGTCCAAATCAACGTTATTGCTTAGGCCCGCTCCTTTTTGCTTCTGCATGACGGTTTTACCTGGATTTTCATTCTCCAAAGTGGCTTCTTTTAAACTGGCATCTTCAATGTTCTCATTATGAGGTGCTGGAACTTCTTTCTCTTTTTTATCAAGATTTACGTCAACTTTCAACTCTGCTAGTTTGCCAATTAATGAGCTTGGTGTGTCTAACTTCTCAGCTACGTAGTGTTTTCTAGCAGCGTCCATTTTCCCATCCATTGGCCTAAGTGCCGTCTGCTTCATTAGTTTCTGGTCATTTTCCATCATCGTGCTCAATAATTTGCCAGCAAGTTCATGCACCCCCTTGACTGGCTCTATAGCATCAGCTGCTGCATTACTGATCTTTCCTGCTTTGCTTTCAGAATACTGCATGGTTATGGAATTTTCCAGGGGGATGTGTGATGCTCTCAGATGTTGTGCAATCATAAACGGGCTTAATTTTGAATGTGTTTGAAAGTGTCGTCTTCTTGCAGTTTTATGACGTTTTTTTGTCATCAGTGCTTGTGAGGTGTCGTGTATCAAATTCATATAAAGTTCCCTAGCTTTTTGACTCATCAACATTGTACTAAAATCAAGATTTCTCCCATGGACTTTTCTGTCTTTCTTTCGGTTTCCTGATCTATGTTTTCTTCTGCCTTGCTTTGTTTTGAATTGTTGCTTATTTTTAAACCATTGCCTCTCTTTATTCTGTAGCCTCAATTCAGTTTGTTGTCTCTCCTCTTGTCCTTGCTGCTCTTTGGCCTGATGCCTGTCTTTCGAATGTTTCCCTTCTTTCAACTGTTGACTCGGTTTAGGTTTTCGCCTCAGTTTAGATGCATTCTTTGCTTTTGAGTTTTGCCTCACTGTGGACTGATCTTTTTGCCCCTCCACCTTTGGAGAGAGTTTCACTCCTTTCTGCTTAACAGTGTTATCATTCCATGCTTTCAGATTAACCCTTGCATCACTTCTCGTTTCATTTCGCACTTCTACCTTGTCATGGAATTGTTTATTTTCCGCCTCTGATTCGTCCATATCATCTTGTAATTTCACACCAAATAACTGTTCTGTGACTTTATCAAATGGGTTGTTTATCTGTCTTGCTGGCTGTTGAGTTTCACTTACAACAGAGTCGTTGGGTCCAGTTTTCATTTTCACCTTAAAACCAGCCACATTAGTGGAATTCAATTCCATCATATCCACAGGAGATTCATTCGCACTAGATTGCTCGCTTGGCGTCTCCTCTTTACTGAAGCTGGTCATATTTGCTTGGGTAACATCTTTCTTATTGCTACTGTGTGTTTCATTCGCCTTCACCTTCCCTTGATCTTCATTGCCGTGCTGAGAAATAAGACCCAAGTCTTCATTTTGCTGAGCTACTGTCTTTTGCGTCACTTCATCACTAAAGCTTGTTATGTTTCCAGTGGTAACACTGCTCTCATTGCTACTTGACTTTGTAACTAGACGTCCTTTCTTACCAGTAAACATCCCATGTTGTTCATTGCCTTGCTTGGGACTGCGACCAACATTTTCATCATGATTCTCAGCATCCCCACTATTGTCTTCTTGAGTCACATTCATAGCCTCCTTTATTCCTGATACTTCTTGCTCAGCATAGCTTTCCCTCAGCTTTCCACCAGCACCATTTGGCGATTTTACTTTGGCTGTGCTGAATGGCCCTTCTTCAGTTTTATCAACCATATTCACATATTTGCCTTTCTCAACACTGCTACTACTACTATGATCAATATTCGCTGGATGGGCTTTCTTTTCCTCCATGCTTGCATCCTTCCCGTTCTCATCTGTATTATTTCCATGCACAATTGACAAAAACAGTTTTCTAGCAGCTTCTTCACTGCTGAGTCTTGTTTTTAGTAGATCATCCTTGCTTATATTCACTAGCCCCTCGTGCTCATTTTCTTTGCATTCTTTCGCGTTTTCTTCGCGTTCTTGCCCATTTTCTTTGAGTTCTTGCGCATTTTCTTTGCGTTCTTGCGCATATTCTTTGCGTTCTTGCTCATTTTCTTTGCGTTCTTGCACATTTTCTTTGCGGTCTTGCTCATTTTCTTTGCTTTCTTGCT
Source organism: Aurelia sp. 4 Dawson et al 2005 (assembly GCA_964019985.1). Taxonomy (NCBI): domain Eukaryota; kingdom Metazoa; phylum Cnidaria; class Scyphozoa; order Semaeostomeae; family Ulmaridae; genus Aurelia; species Aurelia sp. 4 Dawson et al 2005. The sequence goes on along the minus strand of OZ026492.1, from coordinate 40,249,091 downwards.
CATTTTCTTTGCTTTCATGCTCATATTCTTTGCTTTCTTGCCCATTTTCTTTGAGTTCTTGCTCATTTTCTTTGCTTTCTTGCACATTTTCTTTGCGTTCTTGCTCATTTTCTTTGCGTTCTTGCTCATTTTCTTTGCGTTCTTGCTCATTTTCTTTGCGTTCTTGCTCATTTTCTTTGCCTTCTTGCTCATTTTCTTTGCGTTCTTGCGCATATTCTTTGCTCTCGTTAAACGTCTGCTCAAACGAAACTTTCTTTTCTTCAGCAGCTTTAGGACCATCTGTCTGATTGGGAGACTCTTTCCTTTTCTGAAACCGGTCCCTGTTTCCGAAATGGTCTGATATTCCTTTGTCTTCAGCTCTGCTTGTATGTACGCCATTTAGGCTCTGAGAAGTGCTCAAATGATCTTGTGTGCTGTGTTCCACATTCATATGTTCTTTGTTTTGAAAACCTGCCTTTGGCGAACCTGAATTAGACTGCAGACCTAAACCAGCTTGATTCTCTTTTACACTTCCATCATCAGAAATAATTCCCTTGTCAAGGGGTTTACTATCAGGACCAACTTTGCCATATGTATATGCATTTTCAGAGTCGTTGTCTTCCGAAATCTTGCCCCCTCTTCTTGCTTCCTCCATTCCATTTTCTTGGCTCTTCAGAACCATACTATCATTTGCAACTGTGTTTTTATTTGTTTCATGGCCTCGTATTTTTGGTGCCCCTTCCTCACTATTTGTTTCCTCGCCTTTCTTGTTCGGATTTCCTAAATCACTTTCAATGTTCTTTCCAGTTATTTTTTCGTTATTTTGTGCTTTTGCCGTCCTTGCCTCATCATTTATCTTGCTTACCTCAATCAAGCCATCTGCTATCACATTTCCATCTGCTACCCCAGCTTGCTTTCTCGTCTCACTTATTCCTTCTTTTGCTTCTGCGTTCTCAGCTTTTCCGTGCCCAGTCACCTCTGTCGTTTCTTCGTCACTGTTCGCTCCCATAGACTGCAAACCCTTCGCGACCAAACTATTCGAATTCTTTACATGTTGCGAATTATTTTCAGTTGTATTGATGGCGGTTGTTTCTGTAGGCTCTAGCTCTTCATGAGCCTTACTAGTTGATGTATCACTTTTTGCCGCATTGTTAGTTTCATTTTGCCTTTTCTCATTAGTTTCAAGTTGCTGCGACGTTTCCCTGTCCTTGTTCGACTGCAAAGCATTATCAACAAAAATATCCACAATTTTTCCTCCAGTTTTTGCTGCAATATCTACATCTCTATTCTTTGATTCCTCATCATTTTGCATGCCATGTAGCTCAGTTCTATTTTCATCTGCCTCTCCCCCTTTCGTTTCATCTCTGGCGTTATTTTCAGTTTTCATTTTCGCAACTTTATCATTTTTAGGCCCAATTTCAGTGCTTGAATTTGAAGCGGCTTTAGTTTCCTGCCTACTATTAGCATCTTTGTTATTCTTTTCCTCACCTCCTTGGCTATCGTAAAGTTCATCTGTATCTTTTCCTACTTCGTTACCTTGTGATTCATCTGTAGAACTGCTCTTTTGCAGCTGTTGCATGTCCTTGATTACACCATTTCGGGGTCCATTTTCAAAGACACTCGAAGTAATTTTTCCTCCTGTTTCCTCTTCAATATTCGACCCGTCATCATCCACTCCAACATCTTGCTGTTTGTCCTTTAATTCATTCCTACTCTTATCTGTCTCACTGTCTCCTGTATCATTACGCTTTTGCTGTATTTCCTTGTTTACACCATTTTCCTGCCCATTCCCCATATACCTGTTTATTTGTAGGTCTTCATGTAGCGTATGGCTGTTATTAATTGCTTGTCCATTAGTGCTCACTTGTTCACTGGTGCCCATTGTAATTTCCTTGCTTTCTGAGGTTAATTGCGTATTACTGGCAAGTTTGCTTTGATTGTTCTTGTTCCCAATATTTGTATCTCCATTGGCAGATAAATCTTTATGCCCTGTAATATCCTTGTCTTTGTTCGTCTCTGATTCTGTACTCAATTCCTTTTTCGTATCCAGTCGCTTTATCTCATTCTCTTCTGATATCTGCTTCTTAGATGTCGAATTGGTGGGAAAGCTTTTTCTGTTCTCTAAAATCCTACCTTTCGACTTCTCAGCTTCTTTTCCAAGTTTCTCTGCAGACTTCTCCGACCCTTGGAACTTCTTCTCTTCTTCTGAAACTAGCGTAACATTTTCTTGCGTTACCTCATGTTCCCCTATCTTTACCACCTCCACTTCATCCTTTGTGCTGCCCCAATTTCTAGGCTCAAAGTTTCTCACCTTAGACTGACGAGCACTATATTTGTTGTCATCTTTTGAACTCAGCTTTGCTTGCCCTTCGGTTTTTCCAGACCCACTCTCCTCCTGTCCATCTGCGCTACCTTCACCACTTCCTGAACCTTCATATTCATCAGAATTTCCCCTGTAAGGTGCTTTATTGTTAAACTCATCCTGTTCTGCAACAGTCGTTTTCGAATGCTCTGTTTCCTGCTTTCCCCACAAATTATTGTCTCCCCTTTTGTACATTTCAGCACTGGATTTCAATGGGTGTACATTTTCTTTGATAGAAGCCCCTTCATTGACACCTTTTTCAAACTGCACACCCCTGTGACCTTTATAATCCTCATAGGAAGCAAGTCCAGCTTTCAGCCCTTGTTTTTCTTGCTCGCCTTTATTCTCGTGGGACCCAGATGCTTCAGGGTATTTACTAGAAGGCAAACCCTTGAAGTCCTGCCCATTCCTTAGAGATCCAGAGCCTTTGCTCGCTTCTCGGTAGCTGTTATAACCAGTAAGTTTTTGACCTTCAATTTTGTCATCCTGTAAGTGTCTTGAATCTTTTTCGAAATTTCTGAGTCTGTCTTCACCATTTGAAATCACATCGTTTGTAAAATCCTGCAGAGGGGTACTTCCAGGAATATTTTCTCCGAATTTCTTCGTAGCTAAAGCTGGAACGACGAATTCAGAATCGTCTCCCTCGTAAGGTTCTTTCATATCAGAGGGCTCAATTTGTGCATCAAGACCAAGAATTGCTTTCTTATACCTCGCTAACGGCTTGAATATCTGTTCTAGGCCACCAGGCTGGTCTGGAAAGATTTCTGCAACGAATATGTCAGCATCCTGGTCGCCATCTTGTTCTGTAGAACTCAAAGTTGCAAGGATGCCAGCCTGAGGTTGATTTCCAGCAAAAGTTTGGTCACCAGGTTGAGTTTCGTCTGCATTCTTTTTGGCTACGGGGAAACTTTCCTCATAATTTACACCATTAGTGAGCTGAAAATCGTTTCCACTCGTGCTTTCCAGAAGGAAGATCATTAATAACAACACCAGACAATTGAGTTTTGATTTCCTTCTATGGTTTGCGTTTAACATCTCCATTGTTGAGTGTGCATTTGCTTTTTCTTAGGCCTAAATCACAAATTCTACGTGCACATAAGCTCAAATTACATCGGAGAGAAGCAATTAGGTATCTCAATAAGCAGCAAAATTAGCAAAGAGCATGGCCTATGACGCCCAATTTACGAGCAGGCCTAAGTTTGCTTAAACAGTGTTAACCAAATGAAAGCAGTGTGAATAAATACCTGTAGTTGAGTGCACATGAATAAGGTCAGACGAAATGACACCTAAGCCTGTGCGAAGCCTGTTCAATGCTGCGCAGGTTAATGAAATATTCAATGAACCAGTTAATAAAATACAATCATCGTTTATTTTGATTTTTTCGCACAATCCTTCGGCGCAACCTCATTCTTCACCAGACAGAGATCTCCTGCAGGCATGGTCTGTAATTTGAATTCTTTTCTTCGAAAACTTAGGCCTCTGCGAAGCCTGTTCAATGCTGTGCAGTAGCCTCACCCCATAAGGGCATCAACTAGCGCTCATCATATTGAATTGGCTTTATGTTGTTGTTGTCTCTTCAGTGAGGGCCGTATGTTATCAATCAGAATGGAAGATGACGAATAACATGATCGGATTGGCTGATTTTTCTTTAATCTAAACTTCCCTTCAAATACAAACAAAGCGCGTTCGACGGAATGGCCGCCACGATCAAAGTCTCAAAGTCCCGAGCGGATTTAGAAGATCTTTTACGTCCCCAAACCCCGGGGGTACACTTGAACAGATTTTGGTCGGGGACGTGCTATCGAGGCTTTAAAGACATACCTTATACCAATTTTTGGAAAAGGTATACCCGACCTTATACTAATTTTTCGTATAAAGTACACCAAAACCTTAAATCTTACACTGGAATCTCGAAAATTGGTACCGTTCCTTATACCAAAATTGTTAAAATCGATAGCGTTGCTTACACCAATATGTGGAAAGTCGATAAACTTCCCAATGGCACGTCCCCGTACCCAAAATATATGTATTGCACCCCGGGCCCCAAACAAGCAAGATATCGTTTGGTAGGAGTTTCTTGCTGAAATAGCCCGAAGAAAGATCCACCTGATTGCTGATAGCTTGTTGCAGCACTTCAGGAAGACTGCTTTTTTGATGTTTTAGGGTGGATAGTTTGAGAAAAAACCTCAGGTGATTTTGGTCATGCCTGTTGCTATCTTTATAAAAGATAACAATGGCACTTTCTTTCAAAATCGCTCTCATAATTGATCGGTTGTTTTAGGAAGCCTCACATCACTACCATAATGTGCAGTCATCAACAAAACTGACTCAAGAAGTTTCACTTTTTTGTACTGGTACACTGATGTGGGGCACTTAGTTTTTCCTATTGCTAGTTTACCGTACTGACTGTTGGGACATTTGTCCCAGCGGGCCCTTTTTCGTGTCCCAGCAGTGAAGGAAAATTTGATACTTTCACCGCCCGTAGCGTAAGTCAAAATAGGACCCTTTTTCCTTTTCCTTTGTGAAGAAAACAATGTTACTGATACTGGTAGCTGAAATAAGAGCTCAGAAAATCACTGATATGAAATTACGTAAGAAAATTTGTGTTGAGAACTATGATTATGATCTGGCCGTATAGAAAAATTGTTTGTTTTCGGGTAAAATTTTGTTTTATACAATATATGTATATATCAAAAACATCAAATTTAATTATGTAGTTTTGAAGTTTTGTGTTTTTTTGACATTTCAATAAATGTAGCTTGACTTTATCAGTGATGCGCAGTTGACTTTTGCCTTTGGCGTAAACTCGCATCGTAAGAAATTGGGGACTGGGCTGCTTTCCCCACGAGCTGAAATTCCCTAAAAGATACCCCTGCTATGCCCAGGGTGAAATTCGTACAACAAATGTACAGTAAAACCCTGCTAACAAGAACATAGCAAATTAAGAATCTGAAGACAGATTTTGCGGGGAAACACACCCAAAGATAAGAACCAAAAACTGACTGATTTACTTCAATGTTCTTATGAGATGGTACACCTGATCAAGAAATTTCATTATATCAGTCTAAAAAAGCTTTCAACTTTTGATAACTGACCACCTAGCTGTATGATATAAACGACCCTGTCCAGAACAAAATACCATACCCCATAGTTTTTTAAATGCAGTTATCCCAACTTCAAGTTTTTCAAACACACACTGTTAGCTTTATATTCACAATAGTCGTAAGTGTCCTTGTGATAAGAACCGCACCCTGAAAGTGTCATAAGTACCTCATTTATAATAACCTAGTCAGTCTGTTTTCTAGAAAGTATGTTCTTGTTTGCGGCGTTCTACTGTATTTGGAAAACCAGAGGCAGCACTTTATTAACAATATTAACCGCCCATATGCCATTGGTATCTTGTGACATCTAATCGTTTCAACAGACGCTCAACTTGTGCGGAAGTTCCTCTTTGAATCACATTGGGGGCTTTCATCATCTTTTACGTCAATGTTGATATAGAAAAGACAACAACCACGCCGAAACAAGTTCTATTCCCAGATCTTAAAACAAGACAAAATTCTGTGATCTAACCTCGCTTGAATCGAAAGAGAAAGGAGATTAGACTTGACACTTGAGCAGACTCGAGAAAATGTATGCTACAAACGACGAAGAAGATGATGAAATCTATTTCCCAGAAGAATTATGCAAATGCTACGAAAATAAATACATGAAACTTGGTTCAGGTTAGTCCTGTCTTATTTCTGTACCTTTTGCTATTAATTCATTAAATTCGCTGCCAAATTCTACATCAATAAAAAGACAAGATTGGATCAGGGCTGAATGATAATATGATGTTTGTCACCGAATGTTTTGAGAATCAATACACGACTTTGTCTAGGTTTGACGATTCAAAGCTTCTGTTTATTATCTGTTTGTTGCTGTTTTCTGATGTCGGCATGGTCAATCTCTTTCAGCTACGGATTATGCTCAAATGTACTTCTCAAAAATGACCTTCCTGGTTTATTTTCGTATTCATTGAGAATAACGTCTGCAAAATTAGAGCTGTACGAGCCAAGGCATCACTATAGTGGCTCGTGGCAAGCCAGGAAGGGGTGTGTTACCCTAGCATTTCAGAATTTATTTATCAAAGCCATTGACCGGAAGTAGGCTTTCCCATGCAGTTGGTACAACAAGTTTGGAATTTTGTAGCCCTTATTGACGAGGATTATGGGCCAATAAGCCCACAATATTATATGATATGAAAACTGTAATGCCCACTTCTTTGAAAAGGTTAGAATCGACGAATAAACAATTTTGTATTTTGATGTTTTTCCAGGAATCAATAATAATTTACAGCAGTTCCCTTTGTATGCCAACAAGGAGCATTCTGAACGTACAATGCCTGCCAAAAGTCCTTGGAACACTTAGGCCATGTCTTCATAATCCACATTTGTGACCATAGCGATTAGGTTTGAATACCCCCTTACCCCCGAAACAATGTTGATCTGGAAGGTTATTGTCCTAGTATTCCAGCAGAGTCGCGGATCATCCTACCATCCCTATTTTATTACCACAAAACAACATTGATCTGAGGGGGAAAGGGGGAAATCGCAAAACAAGGCAAAATTAGCAGAGGTGTTCCAAGACTTTTGGCAGGCATTGAAGCTTGCGTGCAACAGGGCTGGAAAAAATAGCAGACCACGTCACCAATGGTCCCAGAAATTTTTTCAGGTCTCCAGAAAGAATGAAAAGGAGAAAGTAAAAGGGATAAATTTAGAGAAGTGAAAAGTGGACAGTCAATATTTTTGTCAAGATTGTAAAGGTTATCTTAATTGATAGAAATTATTAAGTAGATTAAGTACAAAAATTTTCGGCAGATAAAATTTCGGACAATAAACTTCGGCGAAAATATTTTCGGACAAATTTTTTATATTTCGGACAAATTATTTTCGGACAAAATTTGGACAGGCCTTAAAACCATTAATGCAAAGATCGCATCAGGTTTCTGATTAACTGAAACTAAAACACCTTCATAATATTCGCATTAGCCTCTCATCATGTCCTGAAGTCCCTTCTCGCGTAAAATTTTCTAAAAAAGAACAGCAAAGTTCACTAGTTTCCTTGTCTCTATTCGTATGTCGTCAATTTGAAAGAAGATGGTGAGGATATTGTAATTTTTTCGAATGATAACAATTATGCTGGATTTGAAACATAAGTTCTTTTTAAAACTTTGCATGTTTACGATAATCCTTCACGCCATGATTGAGATTTGCTTTCATATTTCTTGTCTCCGTTCCTGTTTTCGTCATTGAATTCACGCTACAAATGCGCATATCGGTTAAAAAATTTTCGGCGTGACAAATTTTCGGACAGTACCATATTTCGTAGAAATAAATTTTCGGACAAATCTTTGTCCGAAAGTTTGTCACGCCGAAAATTTTTGCACTTAATGTAGATTTACAGTAGATCGTCACAAGACCTAGGAATTTCATAAAAAAGATGTTGCACACAAGTCTTGCAGTGTTCAGCTGAAAGATCAACAAAATTTGCCTAACAAATATAATTTACGATTGTAATAAGGCTGCTAATCAGTCTTCAGTTCTCTCATACTTCTTACATGTCATTAGCAGTCAAGAGTGAACACTTTTTAAAGCGATGCTCACGGAAATTTTTGCAAGACTTGTTTGGTCCCAGAAATTAAAATATTTTTTCCATCCCTGGCGTGCAACCTCTTCACGGAGGAGTATTCAGTCTGCACACTGGCTATCTGAACGCAGAAGACAGGTGCAAGACCACTGAAAGTCGTACCTAAGAGCTTCTTAGAAAGCAACTATTGTACCCAAAAATTTCACCACCTTGTGTCTTAGTATATTTTCATTACTTAAAATTTCAAGTATGTACTTTATCCTTCCAGGTTCCTTCTCGAAGGTTCTTCTTGCAGAACATAAAGGAACCCAAGAGCTTGTGAGTATCATATCTGAAATATGTAACACCTATTGCAGACTTGCACCAAATTTATTTCTTTACTTCATCAGTATCGTTTGGAGGAAATCACAACCTGGTTCTGAGGGCCAGTTTCCTACGTCAGTACTGACCCTTGTACCGGCCAGGTCCAATTCGCAGTTTGATTGGCTGTTCGATAAAAAGAGCCTCACTAATTATTCCAAAGAGGTTGGTGTAGACTCCTTTTGGGGCATTGGGACGAGGTCGAGGAAATCATTTTATTGAAGGGAATGCAAAGGAGCAGAAATCCTCATTTTCAGAATTTGCTCCTTCGCCTTTCCTTCAATAAAATTCCCTTGAAAGATACTGATGAAGAAAGAGACTTGAGACTTGAGGAGAAAGAGATGACAACATGCCTGTCTTCTTGGATTTCACAGTTTCAGATCTGGATTTCGATTGATTTGACTGATCTATTCTTAAATTGAAGCTATGATCAAATTACGCAACTTTTTGCAGAATCATCTTTTCCATGTATTATATTATGACTAAGGCCCTGTCCACGCGTATCCGGATATTTTGAAAACGCATCTTTTTTACTTGTGTGAAAAATGTTCACGTCCACACGAGGAGCGTTTTCAAAATCATCCCTGTCAACGCGAAAACGCCGTGATATTCGAAATCCAAAAACAGATAAACAAAATGCCCTCGCGTGATCCCCAAAGATCCGAGCGCATGCTCTGATGGATTATAAATTGACACTGTGACGTCAGCGTTTTCGAAAAGATCCGTTTGCACCTGTCCACACAAGAACAGGAAAAGGGCGTTTTCAAAAAGGTCCGCTCTGGACAGCGTTTTCAAAAAGCTTCGTTTTCAGTAACCGAAAAAGCCGTCTCCGTAGTTGACGCTAACCCAAATGGATAAAAAAGATGCGTTTTCAAAAATATCCGGATACGTGTGGACGGGGTCTGAAGATTTGTTGTGTCTTTCTTACATTGCAAAATTATTTGAATGAGTAAGAAGGAGTATTTAGAAAGAGGAACTTTGAGTAATACTTGGAAGGATGTTGTAATAGAACTCCCACTCATTTTGACATTTCATTTAACACGGGCACAGTAAAATTCACTGCAGATATTTACAGGATGGTCGGTCTATGTTTGATGAAATCGTAAAGTAGAACAGCTGTTTTTGAATCATCGAAAATGACCAAGAGCTGAGATGTCAAAATTTCGGTTTCAGTTTCTTTGAACATGCCTCCCCACGTGTTGCTTCTTACGATTCGCTTTCTCAAAGAATGAAAGTGTTCACGTTTTTTACCTTCACGAACGATTGCAATAAAATTGTAAATCCAGGGAAGATTCTAAAAATTTGATAAGCTAAAAATCTGCATCTCCTCTACAGTAGCCCCCCCGGGGGGGGTACTTGACTAGGGAAGTGATGGGGGTGTGCGGCAAATCTCTCCACACCCTGTACCCTGTCGCATAAAAATAGCCCAAAAGTATACCCTGTCGCATAAAAATTCTGCCAAAATCCATTGTTTCAAGAGAGCTCTAAAAGGCATCCTTCCACACGGTACCCTGTCGAATAATTTTCTTATCAATTGTAATACCCTGTCGCATAATTTTTATCAGAAAAAGACACCCTGTCGCATAATTTTTACCGTAAAAGGACACCCTGTTGAGCGGCACATCCCGTCAAGTTAAGTATGGGAGTACCCCCTCCCCCCGGGCAGTAGCCACACCAAGGGGCCACAATTTTTTTGGGACACTCTGTACTGGCTAAAAATAACTTGAAGATTGAACGAGAAATCGACGTAATGTGATGTTTCAAACGGGGGTACTCTTTAGCGACACCCGGTAGCTGAACGAATCTTTTCACATACTAGTCTGATTTGCCTTGTTTTATCTTGTAATCTTGCAACTTCTGTGTCTAAGGAAATTGAAATATCTCGTTTTTCAGGTTGCAATCAAAGTTATGTGTAAAGAATTATTGAAGAAAAAGGTTCGCATCTTACATTTATTTCTCTCATAGCAAATTTGAAAATTGCGAGCAATTATGAAATGCCTGAATCTTTATTGTATTTGAAGCTACGTTAAACTGTTAATAGCTATGAATATTGCAGCACTGATTTTGACAAATGACAATTTTTCACAATATTGTTTTTTACAGAACAATCTGCATCGTTTTCAATGTGAAGTTGAAGCATTGAAGACATTGGTCCATCAAAATATTTGTCAGCTTTATCAAGTTTACGAAAGTGATGAATATGTGTCACTCGTTATGGAGGTGAGCAGCTGTGCCATTTGCCGTTGCATTATATTTTGAAAGTAAGCAACTGCTGTATAGAACGATGGAATAAGCGGTGAAACGTTTTAAAAAATTGCCAAAATCATTTTTCTTTTGATCTGTGTTGAAGATCAAATAATTGTAATGCACGATTGTTATTTCATTCTTTTGCAGGAGAGACTATTAAATTGTTGGCCAAGGGATTTAGGTCCCGTTTACACGATACCGTTTTCATTTCATATCGGATTGGTTTCATATCGGATTGGCCTTCTGTTTACACGATACTGTTTTCATTCCATATCGGATTGGCCTCCTGTTTACTCGAGAACGCACCAATCCGATATGCTTCATACCGTTTTTGCGTTTTCAAATGAAGATGCTCTGAAAGTGGCATGAAACCAATCCGATATGAAATGAAAATGGCATCGTGTAAAGAGGAGAAATTTTCATATCGGATTGAGTAAGACAATCCGATATGAAATGAAAACGGTATCGTGTAAACGGGGCCTTTCTCTGAGCTACAGTTTTCGCAGGATACAGTAGAGACCTGCGTAAGAATACCTACCTTTATAAGAACCGTGAGCCTCAAATTTAATCTTTTTAACCCCATAAATTAGCCGCAGAGGCTTAGACTTGGAGAGGTTCTTATGCAATAGATTTCATGTGTTCAGAATTCCTCAGAACTTTAAAGAGTTCTTACATTCTGATCATAATTCTTCAGTGGTACGAAAGACTATTAGATGAACTACCTCAGTCCCAGCTTCCGCTTCGTTCATTGAATTGGATGCCGCCACTGTGCTTCATCTGGGCCTGATAATCAAACTAACTGAAAATCCAGCCAAAATCGCCGCAAAAATGGCGCGACCAATCAGATCGCAGTACCTTCTACTTGTGATCTGATTCGTCGAGAGAGGATCAGCGTTGCGACCTATGCTATACGAAAAGTCGATTCCACAAAAATGATACTGTTTTCCGAGCCCATAATGAATGCATGAAAGAATGCCATCAAGAGACGGGAGCACTTGGGAGTTGTCCGGCAATGAAAAAAACAACAACACAGATCAAAAGACATGCTTGATAATTTGCCGATCATGAACACCTGCTTTGGGTGTATTCCGCGGAACCGAAATTATCATTACGAGGCTGGCCTCATCTAGCCTCAACTGGCCGATTTTTCGAATAGCTTGATCATGAGTCGTAGTTGTAGCGATTATCAGCCTATCACGGAGCGAAACTACGACATGTAATCAGTCTAAAAGACCATCAGAATTATTTGCTTGAAACAAGAATTCTAACTTGAAACTTGTTCTCAAGAATTGTCAAAAACCTTCAGAATCCTTGTACTGAAAACACTATTAATGTGTCAAGGCGATCTTGCAGGCTGGAACTTAGATTAACAGCCATTTGATTAAGGACCTGTTCAGGCTGGCGAAGAGGAATGCAGGTTCTTTTACGAGGGCTTGTGATTTCACATGAAGTTTGGAATTTCATGCAAAATAAAAGCTTCCTCAAGTCAAGAAGCGAGTCTAATTTGGGGGGGGGGGGGTAAAAGTCTAATTTTGTATTTCTTTCTTGTGATTTCTGAATATGCTTCAAAAGCAGGTAGGTGAAGCCATTTCAACACTACGTAATATGTGCACGATTAGGTCACGTTCACTCGATGCCGGCACCTTTTAAAGAACTTGAAAAATGTGACAGTAGCAAAATTATTGCCAGCGTTCATGCGATGCCGGAACAATTTGAAAACGAAAAATGTACCTACACCCTAAGAATTGATCAGTCACGTTCCGAAAGTGTCGAAAAATGTTCTGTTTTCACCATTTCCGAGTAATCACATGGTGTCGTTTTCTAAATTTGCCGGTTAGAGTTCCGTTTTAAAAATCAACCTTTCAAAATTTGTCGGCAAAAATGTGCCGTTTTTGTGTGAACTGGAGGCAAATCCGTCACATTTTTCACCGTTTTCAGAATATGTCGGTATCGTGCGAACATTGCCTAATTTGGTCTTTTGATGCAAATGCACATGAAGACATCCACATTTTTGACATAATGCTTAAATTTTGATGATTTTTCAAAAAGTTTCACTTTTTTGTATCATCCGGTATGTGTTCCATTGTCAAGTCACTGTTAAGCTCCGGTCAAACAGATCAAACATTTCACCTAACATTTCAAAAATGAATGTTTAGTGAAATGTTGGGCTTGCTTGATCACCTTGTTTGGTCTCATAACATTTGTTTGGCAGTGTTGGGCAAAGTTTGATCTAGGTCAAAAACAAATTTTGTTTTTCGTTGTTGTGTGAAATGTTGGATATGTTTGACCACTCCAACAAACATTTCGCCAAACATCGTCTTTTGTTTTCATCAAAATGCCTTTGTGCATGCTCCGCAGTGTCTCGTTGACTGCACAGCCACCTTCTGATCACAGGCTTCAAACCAAATGTTAGGTGAAATGTTTGGTGACATGTTAGTTCTGTTTGACCACCAACCCACAACATGAAGCAAAATCAAAATATGAATTTTGATAAATGTTTTGTGAAATGTTTGATCAGTTTGACCGGGGCTTTAGTAAAAATGTAACTATTTGCACAAAAAGGCCTTGAATGATTGTTAAAACATATCTGTTTACGATCTTATCTTTTCTTTAGCATTGCCCTGGCGGAGAATTATTTGATTACATCGTATCAAAGAAGAGGCTTCCGGTGAGCATTTAGATCATACTTTGGGTGGTTTTGTTTTGGCTCCATTTGCCTCTGACAACATTTTTATAGGGAAACGGTTATATCAGCTTCTGAAAATTACCTTTATCTTGGTTCTTTTTATTGCTATTTAACAGCCAATCAATTTTTGAAATGCTGTTGTCTTTTTAAGCATAAGCGCAGAGGAAGATGAAATTTGGTACAGCTGCCCGATGAAAATCCATTGTTTACCAAAGTTTTCCCGGCTTAATGCGGATTTCTGCCCGATTAAGGCCGATTTTTGCAAATTTTTCCAGTGTTGGGACTGGTGCTCTTAAGACGCATATGAATCGAACGGTGCAGGGCCGTGTTTAAGGTACTGATCTGGTGGAAAGTTTTCAAAAATTTTGAAGCATGTTTGAAAGAAGTCCTGCATGGCAGGACGAAATATTGGTATCTAATATATATTTCTTAATTTCGCAAATAATTGCTGTTGCTCTTCGTCGCATTACGGTGTTCCTGCTCTCAAATTTATTCACGTATTATCACTGCAAGCATCCTCGGATCCGACTAGCGACATTGACATTGTGTCCTTTTCTTTTTCGATTTACTTTTACTCTGATGTTTAACGAGCACTTTGCTCCAATTTTAATGGACGTCAGAGAACAATCTCCTCTTTGCTTATGAAAACGACTACATGGATGATATCATATTTCTCACATTTTTTTTTGATACTTTATTTATCGTTGGATACATAATCTAGCTTAATCATAAATACATACAATCAGCTAATTGATACCAACTAACAAGTACAACAACAGCTAAGAATATACATAAACTAAAACATGTTCATGGATTAAGATGATAAGTACATATTAATTTGAGTGATGTATCCCAGGTTTGGTATATACTGGGTGCATAATTTGCAGGAACATGGGATCGTTATTTGTTTTATTTGTCTTTTGAAGATTTCTAGATTGTTTGCATTTCTTACTTCGGTGGGTATGTTATTCCAGATCTGACTACATCTGTAAGAAACTGTTTCAGTTCCATAAATGACAGTGTTTGGCTTTTTAGAAGAATATGCTTCATTTCTGAGGTCATATGAAGATTAGTGAAATTTGAAAATGTCATTCAAAAAATCTGGATTTTGGTTTATTTTTGTTTTATACATTTCAATGGCTAGTCTTTGCAAATTTTGTTGATGTATTGTTGTAGCATGATCCTTTGAGAGCAGAACTTCAGAGGTGGAATCATAGTCATTATACGCCACCCTTAGTGCTCTTTTGTGGACATTATTGATTATCATGATAATCATAATTTGATTGCATTACAGGAAAATGAGGCGAGGATTCTATTCAGACAAATGATTTCTGCGTTTGCATTTACCCACGAAAATGGATATGCCCATCGAGACATCAAACCTGTAAGTGATTGCTAATACCTTTCAAGCAACTTTGATATCAACGAGTTCTGATGAAGCGAAAGCGAATCGTGGTAGTCAGACAGAGCAGAAACTGCGTACCCATGCGCGAAAACTCGTAACTTGGAGCCCCCTTAGCTCATTGCAATAGATCCCAAAATTATTAGGCAACACTTGATATTTTCTTCCTAGAACCTAAAACTCTTGATTTATCATTTCAAAAAGCTCATCTCTCCAATGGACCTGTCACTAATAATGCCGGGTAGGGGGCTAGAAGATATTTAGAGGGGCCGCCAAAATTTTAAGCAGTGAAAGGGGGGCCACGAAAAGTCTGAAGTCTGAAAAAGGGGGCCATGAAAACTACAAAGCTACTCTGAGCTATCTGAAACGAAAATTCCTTACTTCTATGATCTTTGTAAAGCGTTGCATTTCTCCGCACAGTATCATTAATGAATATTTTCATAAATCTTAGGAAACCATTTTTTTCTATTAAAAGAATTTCTATGCTTTTTTGTGGCACTTGTTATCCGAAAATATGATATATTGCTAAGAAATTTGTGATTAAATTTGATACAGAGGGGGGCCACGAAAAATTACAACTAAAAAGAGCAGGGGTCCTTGAAAACTTTTGTAACGAAATGAAGGGGCTATGAAAAATTTTCATTGTCAATAGAAATATCTTCTGACCCCCTACTCGGCATTGATAATGACTGATCCCCAAACACTTCGATATCTTAGATTGGTTGATGGCATCATTTTATGCAATTTCTGCTCTGTCGATGAGTCAATAAACTTAATATCCGTTTGATGCCCCGTCCACACGTATACGTTTACGTTTTGTAAACGCATAGAATGTTTTCCGTCCACACTGATCCACTGAGCGTTGTAGCTTGTCCAGATGTAAACGTCAAAACAATGGGAAATGAATGATGAGCATGAAATCTATGACGTCATCGTTTACAAAAGTATGCGTTTATGACCGTCCACTGGAAAACGCAAAAACAGTGTTTAAAAAAAACTGCAAATAATTGGTGAATATGAAGTCTGTGACATCACCGTTTACGTAAGTATGCGTTTACGACCGTCCACACGGAAACGTGAAAACAGCGTTTTCAAAAGTGGAAAGCGTTTTCGAATGTATGCGTTTAGGATAACTTGAAACGCCGTTTACATGTGGACGGAAGATGTAAACGTATAAGAATGTATACGTTTACAGACGTAAACGTATACGTGTGGACGGGGCCTGACATGCCAAGCTGAAATGCCAAGCTCCCTGGATATCAAGACGATGATAGGAGCAAATCTTCAAGCTGTTTCAGGAAAAATGAAACCCATTTTCATTCGAGTATCTTCAGGAAATGATAGAATTTGAATCAATATGAGACATACCATCTGAAAGTACGATCTTTCTTCTTTCCATTGATATCCAAATTGGGTGGATTAATTGAATTTTTCATTGCTTAATTGACGTTTTTGTAAGTATGGCCTATTTCAGACGCCGGAAAGTGATAGGAAATTTACACAAATGATAGTCCACATTTGTGAGAGCATATTTCATCATTATCTACAAATGCATCTCGTGAGGATGTAATTGCTTTTTCCCTCCTCAAGGCATCATCTCGAGTACTTCTTGGCCTGAAATATTGTGACAATTTCTTTTCATTATTTCTACCAGAAAGAAGGGGTTCACTTTGCTTTTGCAGGATGTAGTTGAGCGTTAACGCTTTCCTGAATTTGTGCTGACAAACCGCTTACGTCCCTTTGTTGTCGCACAATAGTACCAAAGTCATTAGAAGTGGAGACCAAAGACTTCATAATCCTTGCATTATATCCTAAAGAATTTCTTTGGTTTGATATCAATAGGGATTAAATGACAACTTTTGTTTCATGATTGCAAAGAAGTTAATGTTTGTCATGAGAGCGCTATTTTTAAGGACCTGAATACACCACATCGATTAAGCAGCCAAATTTGTCTGAATTCCTTTCTATTGTTCTTATGAAAATTTAAAGGCTAGATTCGGATTTAGCACAGAAACATTAGTCGAGTCACACGTTGTTAACCTGCTGGCATTTGTGATGTTGATTTTATGACAATTTAAAGTTCAAAGATTTACAAGGGATTTGACTGTCAAAAATCGTTCAGGGTGAAACTTTACAACCGAGTCATTTTCACAGTCAAATCCCTTACAGATTTCCAACTTTCCGTCGCCATAAAGTTAACTCCATGACTGCTAGCAACATGAGAACTTGTGGTTCGACTAAAGTTTGGCAGCTAAATCCGAATTTCGCCTCCAAAATTTCATATGAAAGAATTTAAGATAATTTCCAAAACGAGGCTGTTAATCGAAGTGGTGTATGCCTTTAAGAAAATGTAAATTAAGTGATAAATAATTCCATTAGTGTATCCAAACTACATATGATTAGATAGAAGAAAGATTTTACTTTCAGATGGTATACATTACATGCACTCAAATTGTGGCAATTTTTTTTAGCTTTTCAAATTATAGTTAGGTAGAGTTTTTTTTCTGAATCACCCTGTATTCGGCTATAGATTTCGACTTCGTTATTCAACACAGTTTTCAGTAGCAAAGGTTCCATTTCTTTGGTTGACTGACGGTGACAAATGTAACAATTATATGTTCTCTCTTTCTTGCAGGAAAATATGCTGCTCAATAATGAAAAGGTATGTAACTTAAAGCATGGGTTGTCTGAGATTGCAGCAAAACATGTACCGATTAAATTTGAGATATCTGTTCCATGAAAATTTTGTCAAATGCCCCATTCACACTGCAAGTTAAACCAGCTTAAATCAAACCAGGTTTTTGAATAGGGCCTTCTGATTGGTCAGTCAAACAAATCCAGTCATTTGATTGGTTGAAACTTAAAATGGTTTAGATAAAGCTGGTTTAACAGTGTCAATGTGAATGCAGTATAACATGTCCCATTATCGGCGGAAGTTTAATGGCTACAAAATTTAACGTTGCTGCGTCAATGGGTTTAGTGTGATGAGAACGTAGGTTCGAAAGGCCTCAGTGTGCCGAAGATCTGTCGTTTTCTTTGCGTCCGCCTTCTTCATGGTAATAGAGTTTTTAAATTAGAAATATCATTTTCAGTCTTGACTTTTCGTCATTGTTCTTATATTTGAATGCCGTGCAAAGATCGTCATCTGCTTTCCGTTTTTTTCAAAGCTTCGAGCCTTTTTTATGAAAAACTATCAAAGTTGATCCTAAAGTGATAAATATTGTTCGGGTCACTCAATAAACGATTAAGTAAGATTCAGAACGATCTTCAACAAGGGGATGCTCTCTTCTCGATTAGTTTATCTATTTTACAACGATGATATGGCAGTGATGGACTTCAAGAATTCCGGGCAAACTTGGAATGAATATAAATGTGATTATCGTCGCAGTTCTTGTATTCAGCTTCTTAACACCTTTCATCTGTTTCCTGTATCACATTACTTGGGAGGCACTGGAGTAAAGTATAAACTTTGGAAAGGCTTAACAAATTTGTTAGGAAATGTTCAGGAGGGCACATCAACATTTATTGCGGCCGAAGGTCGCTTACTAATCTGTGTGTAGCTGAGTGAATTTGAGATTTGAGCGCATACCTTACTAATTAGGCAATTGTTAAAACAATGGCAGTCACATGCCACGACTTTATTTGATTGGTGGAAAAGAAGAATGAATAGATTATCATTGGCCGGCCTAACAATTAGTAGGGTTGTCATTGGCTGACTCGAAGAAAAGAATGACAATAGGGCGACACAGCGACTGCGACTGATGAAGGAAATATTGCAGTGACTTTGCAGTGAAGTTGGAAAGGGGCTGGAGTTCGAGATTTCAATTCAAGTTACGAACAAATACTTGGAAATTGCCGATGTGGAAGGTGGAAGCTTTTATGGGACCTGGTAAACAACAAGAAAGATCCAAAACTTGCAGAGATGCAAAGCTGTGCTCGAAATCAGTGGATAACACATGAAACCAAAACAAGCTCTCTTTCAAGCTTCAGTTCCTCGGGATCAAAGCTAAATTCCACATTGGTTCAAGATAAGAAGCAAACTCTCCACTAGAACAGTTTGTTACGTCACAGCAACTGTAACATTTTTTCTGTAGAACATAACAAGCTCCACCTTTTCTGTAGAACATAACAAGTCCACCTTCGAATTTCCAAGCACTGCAAAGTGTCAAACCCTCGGTCAACTTGCTTTGAGATGCGTCTTGAAATCAACTTCCTCTTATAGATTCCTCCCTTTCGACACAAGTCAATGAAAACAAATTTGAATAACAGTGTAATTCATTTCCATGGTTGCAAGATGAAAGTACTAAAGCCAAATTCTTTATTTCTTTCAAATGTTCGTTCCATCATTTCTAATCCTCCGCAGAGGCAATCCTGTTGAAAGAGCCCCTTGTAGCGAAACAGTACTAGACGGTAATAAGTCTACCTGAAAGACTTACGTTAAGTCTACACTTCTGGGGACAATCTTTCCTGATTCGAAATCATTTTATATCCAACAATACTATGATTCAGCTACCCGGCCGCATGTTGTAATTTACAAGTTACTAGTTTTTATAGAACCTTTAAGAGACTTGAAAGAAACTCGAGTGCTCAAAACCTAACAACCCCAAGAAACTTTCAGCACTGGATCTAGTTTTTAGTTTCTTGTGGAATAAATTACTTGTAGTGGAGTAGTGTTTTCTTAGCTCTATTTATAGACAAGCCTATTGGCCGTTTAATCAAAAATATATTTCTTTCTATTCTAGTCGATCAAAGTAATAGATTTTGGCTTATCTGTCAAGCCAGCAAGTGGATTGGATGTGCCTTTGTTAACAAGAGTTGGCTCTCCGGCGTACGCTGCACCTGGTAATTTCTATGTTTGTCACATCTCTTTAGAATGTCTCCTTAGATTTATCAACAGATATTAAAATTAAGTAAGTAAAGCTGTCTCCTCAGAGACATCAACGAAATCTAAAGTAAGTAGGTAAAGTGAGTGGCTGATATTAAAGGACAAGTCCGGGGATGATAATTTTATCGTTAAAAAGCAACCTTACCTACTTCTGAACACCAATCGTGAGTTCTTTCCAAGTTTTGATGCCTCAATCCAAGTTTAAATTGGACGATGAATCTTCGTAAGTTAGGCCAAATATCGTCGCCATTTTGTATTTTGTACGAGTGTGCGAAGGCGCGAAAAGAATATCAACACATTTGGCAGCCTTGTTCAAGTCAACGTGAAGTGACGTCATATAAAATGACGTCATTTCGCACTTCTTAGCAGACTGAAATATGTAGTTTCGTAGATTAAAAGAGAAAAAAATTGAAAAAGTACTACACTCCATTCACAGCAGCGTAATGTCTTGAATAATCAACAATTATACCAACCCCTGACTTGTCCTTTAAAAGCAAGACGAAAATTTTCTTGAGCATTTATGAGGGATTGGCAGCAAGGTTTAGGTGAATGTGAAGTTGTGGTCTTAGAGACAATTGCTGAGATGACACAAGTAGCTAAGCACAAATTGAATCTGCATCCCCTTATCGTGATGCTCAAGTGGTGGAGCTCTACCTGGTATCGAGCCCTTGTCCGCCATAATGTTCGGGTTGTAAAGTCAGAGGACCACACCTTGGGCCACAAAACCTTCATTGCTCCATTTTATTTTTCATAAACATAAAATCCTCTCAGCTGGCAGACTCAATAAGAAAATAAATGCCCTAATTACATTAACGCGTTGTATAGAAAAGTTAGAAATTTGTACAGTTACCTATCTTCATAGCAGCTGCTCTTCCCGGGGGTCGTATTTTCGTTTAATTTCAGCTCTTAAAAATCTTTTAACTTGCTTTAGGAATCTGCTAAGTGTAGGGAGACTCACTGTTGCAAAATTTCAAAATTTCAGTTCCCGAACTTGCTGTTTTGAGAATACTAAAAAAGTGCTAGATCATACATTTTCGTAGAATTTTTAGTTCTGTTGTGTCATAAATGTTATATTCGTTTCTCTTTAGAACTCGTGTCTGGTGATTTGTACTTTGGCAATGAGGTAAGAATCTTAATTGACCTTTTACTTGTCGGGAAAGAGGCTTGGATCACGCGTCCGAATCTTGTAAATTTTGCTAAGGAAAACATAGGCATAACTCCTGTTCTCAGTAGAAACAGTGCTAGCTGTGGCGAGAAGTTGCTTCGGATCTCAGAGTACTTCTTAGAGAGGTAATCAAGAACAATTTTATTCTTATTCAGTTACAAATGTTACAGTTTTTACACGGTTAAGTTTTATTAGCATTTTGTTTTCGCTATTTTCATGAGATGTTACTGGAGTTTCTTGTGTAACAGTTGCATTTCAAAAACTGCGAGCATGGAAGTGCTTTATTTCGCGAATTTGCAAATCGATGTATATTGCTTTTAACTGTTGTTATTCTAATGAAAAGAAACGTTGTTTTATTTCTAGAAACATTTTTTTCGTCCTTGCTATGCTAACATTGAATAAAGAACAAAAACAAGCAACGCCAAATTGCGAATGAATCTTGCTTGTGTATAAACTAAAGACTAATTAACTTGGAGGATATTTTTCGTTGATAAACTCTCTGAAAAGTGTTCTGAGATCCCAAACAACCTCTTGCTACTGCTGGCAGTGTTTCTACGTAGAACAGGGGTCGTACTTTCATTTCCGTTCTCAAATTGTACCAGATTTGGACGCTCGATCCAAGCCTCCTGTCTGCCAAGTAGAAAGGTCTGTTCCTGGTGAGTTCATGGCGATGCCACGGTAATGAGGAACACAGTCGAAAAAATCTTGAGTCAGTGGCCTGTTTCAAACTATTTTAAAGCGGCCTAAGTAGATCTAAGGTATTAGAACTGCATTAAATTGCCGCTACTTTTCAGTAGAAGCTACTTTTCAGTAGTAAAGTAAATTGACAGAATCTTTTTTCCGCTTTAAAAAACATGAAAATGAGGTTTCTACTGAATTTTCTTTTCTTTTACTTTCCTATTTTCTTTTGTCATCTGTTCTGTTATACCAGCACCTCTAAGGGATCATTATGGAAATACGGTTAGCTTGACCCTTTAGTGCCTGGCACTATAATTAGGTGTGCTTTCATTTTACTTTTTTAACCTTAAAGTTTATACTGTATTGCATCGTATCCATTTTCTATATTTATCATAATAACTTTTAAATATTGTTAAGTGGTAAATTGATACATACATAGATGAAATCTGACTTTCGATATCTTTCACAGACGGACGTATGGAGCCTCGGTGTTGTTCTATATGCCGTATTATGCGGATGCCTGCCCTTTGATGAAGATACAACACAAGAACTTTATGACAGTATAAAGGTTCGTCTATTTCTCCAATATCTATGTTTAGTTAAATCTTTCGGTACGGAGTAAAAGAATAGCGACATTCCACAATTCTCCCATCTCTTTTGGTAAATGGCTGTAAAAGACAAGTCTGGTGTTGGTGTGATTAATGTTAGAAACAAACTAACCAGCTGCTGCAGCAAATAAAGAACTTATGTCCACATTTTTACGTCATAACCGTTGTAAATTGGTAAACATGCAGTGAATTCAGGCCAAAAATAAGTTAAACATGCGGCGAATTTAGGCCAAAAATCGTTGCAATGATAGCCTGCGCGCAGACTTAAGGCTATTGCAATGATTCTACCACACGTTTTATCAAGACACGATAAAGAGGCTAGTCGCCATGAAAATGATAAGGCGACCTCGTTTCGTTGAGCATGACAGAGATTCCTTGCGCTCCTTGACGTTACCATCATCTGGTCGGTCATTTGAATCTGTAATTTCGCAGAGAAAGACGAAGAATGGCGGGAAAAAGTACGACACACCATTCATAAAAGTATAACCTTGTATTTTATCATCAATCATACCAGCCCTGGACTGGTCCTTTGACGCTGATATGTCTTTGATGTTCGAAATTTTTAGCCTGTTGCTGTGGAAAATAATGGATGTCTCTGTTCACTCAGATCTCCCTTAGGTGAACCAGCTATGTCACGTTGGCCACCCAACTTCATGTAGACAGATCCT
The DNA here is from genome assembly GCA_964019985.1 of Aurelia sp. 4 Dawson et al 2005. NCBI lineage: Eukaryota > Metazoa > Cnidaria > Scyphozoa > Semaeostomeae > Ulmaridae > Aurelia > Aurelia sp. 4 Dawson et al 2005. The sequence goes on along the minus strand of OZ026492.1, from coordinate 40,226,423 downwards.
AACTTTTCTTTGATACTTCTCGTTATTAAGTATTATATACTTCTCGAATTCAATCAGGATTCCTGCCGCTAAATTGATTTTCAATTCCTTACCTGCAAGCGCAGTGTATTTTTTAGAAACTAACCATTTGAAATGTAGCAATTCTTACATTATTAGCACATTTGTCATTCTTATGGACTGCCGCTTGCTCGTACTGATATTAACTGAAAAGTTTTCAGGTTGTTTCGAAACTGTTCTTCATCTTCTGTTTTCTTTTCAAAGAAAGAAGGGAGCATATCATCAGTCAAAATATCTGACTAAAGGTAAAGTGTTGTCGTTTTAAATATTCAGAATACTTAACTAGAGTGTTATGGAAGGAAGAGATACATATATCTTTAAACTGATTCTGCAACGCCTACAACGCCTCATTAAAAGTCTCTGTATTTCACTTAGAAGTAATATGTTATTACATGAGCGTCAGGACACCATTATGTCGAATTAGATCGTATTAGATTCTTTGCCTACCGTGAAATGCCATAGAATTCTCTTCCTTGCTATTAGCAGCCTTTCTCAGCCATACTTCCTGGCCTTGAACCGAAGAGCTCCATCACATGTGCTTTCAAAATGTTTGGGATAAATGACCTTTGCCATCTCCTGCGCAACCACATGTGATGGAGCTCTTCTGTTCAAGGCCAGGAAGTATGGCTGAGAAAGGCTGTTAATAGCAAGGAAGAGAATTTTATGGCATTTCACGGTAGGCAAAGAATTTAATACGATCTAATTCAACATAATGGTGTCCTGAAACTAATGGTTATTGCAATGGTTATACGAAGTGCTTAGCTACTATAGAAGCACTATTTAGTTCCCTCTTTATAAAGCCCTCTCTTCTAACCCAACTTTTGAGAAAGCCGCCCATCTCTATTAAGCCTCACCACTCTTACCAAATGCTAGAGGCAACCAAAGGTTTCATTTATTTAGCAAAAAAGTTTGAATGTTTGTTTGATATGTTTTTTCATAAAAGCTGTGTTAAATTTGTTTATTTGACTCTTAAAATTGCATTTTGATTCCACAAAATATGTGGTAAGAAATTAAAGAGCAATCAATCATAACTTTGTCATTTGACTTTGTGAAGGAAGGTGTTGTGGCTGACTGGTGTAATCCTCAGACTTTGCTGTCACAATAGTCAGGCGCAGTGGGGTCGATACCCGGTAGGGCCCCATCTCTTGGGCGCCATGACATGGAATTGCTGACTCCATTACCGCCTCCCTACTTCTGCCATCCAAGCGCTTGGAGCTAAAAACCGCAACTTCATCTTCACCCTATCTTCGCCCACTGACTTTTAAGGCTTCCTCTGGAATCTTCAAAGTCAAGGCTTATTAGATTAGATCTCTTACAGTGTTCTAGCCCAGATAATTTTAAGTCTCTAGGTCCCTCCCGCCATTTCAGTTTTACAATCAATGTAAAATGCTTTCGTTGACTAGGAGACCCACGGGCCCTGCTCTGTATAAGGGAAAGATAATGGTTTAGATAAGCGACAAGGTTTTATATGGCCCAAAAGTCTTGCTATTTCATAAGGTGCGACAATTGTGGGCTGTTTTCCTACAACTTGTTACATGCAAGGTTGACTTATCCAGTTTTAGTTTCAAAGAGGATTTAATTCATGGCTTATTTTACTCTCTTTATTCTAGGAAGTTCACAGCTGATTCGCTGCATGTTGGAGGTAGGATGATGCTAACGGATGTCCTAGGGAAAAGTTTAGAGACTTGGTTTGGTCCAGCAGGACCGTAGGAAGCATCTCAAACTTGGGGACAATGCCTTTTAAAAGCACTTTTCCTTAAGCTAAGGGGCATCCTCTAAAAGTAGAAAGGCACTTCTTTGCTTATTCCAAAATCGTTTTATATGTTATCTCATAAAGATGCAGCAACTACACAACTTCCCAACTACACAACTGCACAACTACACAACTACACAACTACACAACTTCACAACTACACAACTGCACAACTACACAACTGCACAACTTCACAACTACACAACTGCACAACTACACAACTGCACAACTACACAACTACACAACTTCACAACTACACAACTGCACAACTACACAACTGCACAACTTCACAACTACACAACTTCACAACTACACAACTTCACAACTACACAACTGCACAACTACACAACTGCACAACTTCACAACTACACAACTTCGCAACTACACAACTTCACAACTACACAACTGCACAACTACACAACTGCACAACTACACAACTGCACAACTTCACAACTACACAACTTCACAACTACACAACTGCACAACTACACAACTACACAACTTCACAACTACACAACTTCACAACTACACAACTGCACAACTACACAACTACACAACTACACAACTGCACAACTTCACAACTACACAACTGCACAACTACACAACTGCACAACTTCACAACTACACAACTGCACAACTACATAACTACGCAACCACACAACTACACAACTATGCAACTACACAACTGCACAACTACGCAACTACACAACTTCACAACTACGCAACTACACAACTACACAAGTGCACAACTACATAACTACGCAACCACACAACTGCACAACTACACAACTGCACAACTTCACAACTACGCAACTACACAATTACACAACTGCACAACTACACAACTGCACAACTTCACAACTACGCAACTACACAACTACGCAACTACACAACTACACAACTGCACAACTACATAACTACGCAACCACACAACTACACAACTACGCAACTACACAACTGCACAACTACACAATTGCACAACTACACAACTGCACAACTTCACAACTACGCAACTACACAACTACACAACTGCACAACTACATAACTACGCAACCACACAACTGCACAACTACGCAACTACACAACTTCACAACTATGCAACTACACAACTACACAAGTGCACAACTACATAACTACGCAACCACACAACTGCACAACTACACAACTGCACAACTTCACAACTACGCAGCTACACAATTACACAACTGCACAACTACACAACTGCACAACTTCACAACTACGCAACTACACAACTACGCAACTACACAACTACACAACTGCACAACTACATAACTACGCAACCACACAACTACATAACTACGCAACTACACAACTGCACAACTACACAATTGCACAACTACACAACTGCACAACTTCACAACTACGCAACTACACAACTACACAACTGCACAACTACATAACTACGCAACCACACAACTGCACAACTACGCAACTACACAACTGCACAACTATGCAACCACACAACTACACAATTGCACAACTACGCAACCACACAACTACACAACTACACAACTGCACAACTAGGTAACCACACAACTACGCAACCACACAACTACACAATTATACAGCTATGCAACCCTACAACTACACAACCACACAACTACACAACTGCACAACTACGCAACCACACAACTACGCAACTACGCAACTACACAACTACGCAACTGCACAACTACGCAACCACGCAACTACACAACTACGCAACCACACAACTACACAACAATGCAACTACACAACTACACAACCACACAACTACACAACTGCACAACTACACAACAACACAACTACACAATTACACAACTACGCAACCACACAACTACACAACTACAAAAGGTTACAAAAACGATTACTAGAAAAAACGATGCCACAAGGAGAATAGAAATATATATCAACCCTGTGGTTATTTAACATGTAATTGTGAATCTAAACAGAAAGAAATTAACTAATTCAAATCAAAGGTTACATTTACAAAGGAAAGATATGTCTATGTATTAGGGATTGGCAGGAGGAATTTAAAAGCGCTTAGTTGCGTGAATGAATTTTGATTGACCTCTACGAGTCGTTTATTAAAGTCAGATGTTAACCTTTCATTGCCATACAGAATGAGTTCAACTAACAATTCATTTGAGAGGTTAGAAATGTCACTAGGAGGCAAAATTGTGTCCAAGACCTTGAGGGGTACGTGCCCCCTGTGCCCCTCCCGGTTCCCACGACTATGTTCTCGGCCATGATGATTTAACTTTAATCAATGGCAAATCAATTTCAAAATTTTCTTTAATTGTTAAGTTGAACACAGATGCCTTGTTGAGTGTTGAAATAATCATGCTGAAAGCTCAAGTTTGCTGTCACTGCCAATCTGAAAGTTGGCTTTTTTTCCCTAAACATATTATTGAAGCACTGCTAAATGAAATAACAATATCCTTGATAAATGGGAACAACTTTGGATCATACTATAGTCTGTTTGCTGAAAGTCATCCATCGTGCCTGTTTCATTTTTTCTTTAATTTTAGTTTAAAATCTGTTTGATTTGCTGCAGGAATTTATTCAAGCCAAAAGACCAAACCTCTTGCTTGGATGTGGGGGCGAATTTGAACTTTAACAATTGTGATTTAGCCGTCAGAGAGCCAAAACCAAAAAAATGATTGGAATAAACTAGCCATTGGTTAATGCTAAATTCACATCGTTGGACCCGACCAAATCTGTATACTTTTTTATCTATGTTTAAGTTTACTATCAAGGAAAACTATCACATCGTTGGGGGACCCAACCAAATCTATGTACGTTTTTTCTGGAGCACCCAGTGAATACTTTCTTTTTTACATTATTCATGTGGGTTATTTTGGTCAAAATTTCATTATATTTCGCGCAATCAACCATTATTATCATTGTTCTATCTTAGTCCCTTGTGCTTCAAAATTATTGTTACTGAAAACGTAGATGCTCTGTATTTTTCCCTTAGCCCCTTAAGCGCAACTAGAACACAGGGAACTAAGGTACAAAAACGACCAATAGTTTTAGGGATTGGGGACAAAGAAAGACCATTTTTATTTTTAGCGACTAACAATCATTTTCTGGTTTTGCTGTAGTAAATCTTTTAAGAAGCCGCTTGCATCGCCGCCTGTAATTTTACATTGGAAACAACAACAAGATTACAAACAGTTTTTCAGTATCTTTTCGAATGATATTTGAGAAAAAGATCATTGTATCTTTCTTCTAAGTAAAAAGGGAAGTTGAAAGGAAAAGATATAAACAATGCAACATGCAAATGAGAATGCTGCCCGTCATAAGGGGAGATCAGAACCAGTATGGTCCAAGGAGCAAATATTTTATAAATTCTATCCAAACTTTCAAATTGTTGCATTTACGTGGCGAATTGTTAATTTTTTTGCTTTAGGTTGATCCCAAGAAGCGAATAACAATGGCCAATCTACGACGCCATGATTGGGTAACAAATGGTACTGAAATGCCACCAGTGACGTCAGAAAGTACTTGTCAGGTATACTTACTTCTGAAACTTTTGACGCGACATATTTTGGAAAAGAAATTGGAATTGGAATCACACAGGCAATCGCTGCAGAATGATTATTGTGCTGTTTGTGAAAGTTGTGGTTTTTAGCAGCAGGCGCTGAGATTGCAGAAGAAGAGGAGACTTAATCAGGTCCGGGATTCCTTGTCATAAGGCTCTAGTGCTTTCGATGTTGATGATTCGTCATGATTCGATTGTTCGTTCTACGCTCGAGGGTTGGAAGACGTTCGACCTTTCTTTAGATTTTTCATGGGATTTTGGTTGTGTTTAGAGTCTGTTGGGTTTTGGGTCCTTCTTTGAGTGAGGATAAAAATGATGTTGTAGATGATATGAAGGTGCTTGAGATGAACTTTGGGCAATTTGCTGTAAGTCTGCCGAGGCATTTTTGATTACACCAAAATGGCGGCATTTATTAATGCTGTGACATCATTAAATTTCTAAATCCTTAACCAAAGGAGCTACAGATTTTTGCTTGCAACCTTGTAGATCTTGATAAATACTAGTTTTCTTGAAGATTGTATCAATTTTCCTAAAGTATTTTAAGATTTAAGATGATTTTGACTTTTTTCAAAATTTTTGATAAAATTTTAGAAAAATAATTGAATTGCTGCCATTTTGAAAATAATCCAGATATCAAAAATTGCCACGGCAGATTTATAGCAAATTTCCCAAAGTTTCTGTCAAGCATTTTAATCATGGGCGGTGGGAGACTTCTGTGTTGGCCTAAAAGTGCTTAAATAGCCTCAAAAAGAAATGTATTCATTCAAACTTACGATGCTGTGGTTGTCTCTTTCTTCTTCATTATCTTCTGCCAAATATTTCCACCAATACAGTATGCACACCACAACTGTGGCCTAGTGGGCGCCAGCACCATATTGCATTGATTCTACACTTATGGTTCTGGCGCCCACATGGCCACAGTTGTGGTGTGCATACTGTATTGGTGGAAATATTTGGCAGAAGACAATGAAGAAGGAAGAGACAACCACAGCATCGTAAGTTTGAATGAATATATTTCTTTATGAGGCGATTTAAGAACTTTTAGGCTAGCACAGTAGTCTCCTACCGCCCATGCTTTAATTGAAAGAAAAATGTGATACAATTTTGCAGCAACTTTTTTAAAGATTTGAAAGGTTTGAGCCTAATGCTATCGTTTCTTTTACCAGTCCACCTTTGGTTAATCTGTGATATCATTCTTTAGGTCTCGTCATCAGATACAGATATTATTGAAGATGTTGCAGAAGCCTTGAATATGAGTGAAGAAGATGTGAAGATAAGTATTGAAGAGGTGAATTTTGGGTTCAATCGTGAATTTTAGTCTTATTACTCGAGTCTCAGTTTTCTGCATTGAACTGAATGATTCTTTAGGATTCAAACTGAGACTCGTGAGAGAGAGACAGAGCAGAAACTGCGCATGCATGCGCAAAAACTCGTAACTTTGAGCCCCCATAGCTCCCTGCAACAGATCCCCAATTCTGCCAACACTTGAAATTTTGTTGCTTAAGCCTTTAACTCTTGATTTTTCATTTCAAAAAGCTTATCTGTCCAAACACTTCCTCATCCCAGTTTGGTCGATGACGTCATTTTACGCAGTTTCTGCCCTGTCGACTCTTGACAATGCAGCTTCTCACAACAGGTCCAATTGTATCATTTTTGAGAAGCAAAATAATACCCTATTCACACTGCAGTTTAAATCAGTTTAAACTAAACCAGGTTGTCGAATGGAGCCTTGTAATTGGTTAACCCAGCAAATCCAATGCATTTGATTGGTTGAAATTTAACCTGGTTTAGATAAAGCTGGTTTTACTGTGTCAGTGTGAATGCAGTATAACTGATGTACACATGTCATGACCTGTAGCAAGTGTGTTCCAAATCACAATTTTCAACAACCCTTAACATGTTCAATATTCCTGGTTATCATAGACTCCAATTCATGACCATATGTTTAACTTATGAACATCAGAAAACCGGGCTAGGTACAGTAGTGTCCCGCACATAAGAAACACTAATTTAAGAAACACCAGACCTTGATTTTCAACATTATATCCCCTCTTATAAGAAACTGTTACAGGTCTGGAAAAGGCTAGGTTCTTATTCAAAAACCACACACACATTAGGAATTTGAAAAACATAACAAATTCAGCTTTACATTTGAATCAGTTTGTACCTATTCAAATGAAAACAAGAGATTTCCATGGAATTGAAGCAAAAATAACCTTCCTTGAATAGATGTAACCTTTCTTGGTAGTGAGATTTACAAATACAAAAGAAAATATTATGTTTTGTATTACACCATAAAGCTTGTGTCCAAAAAGTTCATTGATAGTACATGATTTCCCCAATAAGAAACTTAAGAAACTTTACCCTGATTTGAAGTTTATATATATCTCATTTTATAAGAAACATATCAGACCTCAAAAAGAAAATATTGTTTCTTATATGCGGGACACTACTGTATGTTTTTCCATTAACTTCTTTGAATTTCAGTATAATGGAGAAATATGATTTCTCTGGTTTTGATGCATCTGGTTTTGATGCATCTGGTTTTGAGGCATCTGCTTTTGAGGCATCTGTTTTGAGGCAGCCAATGATTCTACCCTCTTGCTCCATAAATACACCTTCCAAACTGAGCAGCCTCATTTTGTAACTTTTCAAAATTTCTTTAGCTTGTGTCTTATGGAATTTCTGACCCCAGATTCACATATAGCACCTAAATTATAGTCTAATTCCAAATTTTCATAATCGTTGCGTGCGTGATTTTAATTTTATGAAGGTAACAAGTTTGAAACTTTATAAGAGATTTGACCGTGAATAGTGACTGAGGGTGTGAAGTTACACCCACTGCAAAAAATGGTGAAATTTCCCCATCTTCTTTGTGTTGACAATTTTAGGGAAACGGACAGTTTCCTGGCACTTTCCTACGAGGGAAAAGGAAATTTCCGTTTCCCTTCAGTTTCCCAGAGAGAATGGTCCATTTCCCCTAAGTTTTCATGCAAAAACTGTACGATTTTCACAGTCAAATATTCCTTATAAATTCTCAAATTTATTATCACCATAAAACTGAAATCGCAAACTCTAGGAATGTGAAAATTTGCCACTTGACTAAACTTGGGGTGCTGAATCCAAATCTGTGGTCAGCAATTTCGTATCAAGAAATTTTCAAACATTTTCAAAACGAGGCCGTTAATTGAAAAGGTGTATCTCGTCCGATTTACTCAAAATCGGTGTCAAAGTTGACGTCCCTCCTATCAAAAACCTTAAGAACGAAAAGACTGGATATATGGCTGCTTGCTCCGCAGCAACCACTCAAACAGCACGAATGTTTGTAGAAAACCCTGGTTTTGCATTCATGAATCACGTCTCTTTTTCAGAAAAAGTACGATGAAGCAATGGCCTACTGTTTAATGCTGTCGAAGAGGAAGGAAAAAGATGTTCGAAAATTTCAACTTATATATGGCCTAAGCAAGTAAGATCCCTCACACCTTTTCTGATATTGTCAGAAACAATGATGCACCTACCGGAAAAGCTCTATTAAGCCCCCGGGGGGGCTTATTTAATCTCGGACCTTCCAGAGGGAGGGCTTGATATTGAGGGGGGCTTATTAGAGAGGGGGCTTTATTCACAAAAATGAAGTGGCAAGGATATATTTGGTAGCTTTTCAGTTCTTTTATCCCATATTTTGTTACGAATCAACATACAATTTTACGACTCAAATGCATAATTTCAACAAAATCCCAAACCATATCAAAATTAACATGCAAGGTTGTATCTCTAAGTAAATGGAAATATTTAGTAAGTTTCTAGAACTTTGCGTAAGTGGGGGGCTTATTCAAAAGGAGGGTTTATTTCAAATTTTAACTAAGAGGGGAGGGGTTTATTAGAGAGGGGGGCATAATAGTAAGGGGAGCTTCTAAAGTATTTAGGCCCAAGATAAAAAGCTGAAGCAGAAAATTCATCTTAAATGTCTTATCTTCATTTAGGAATAAAATTTGTTTCCTCTTTCAGTCGAGACATCGAACAATTGAAGCTAGTCGGAGTAAGTAAAGTTTACGTTTCTCTTGGCAAAAAGTTACATTCTCTGATTAGATGTAAAATACATTTACACATTTCTAGCTTAGTTTTAAGCGCAATGTAAAGCTCATTTCATTTTGTTTTAGTCCGAGAATACAAGTTTGACGACAAGACAACGTTCAAGCTCAGAAAGAAAAGGATTGATCGAAAAAATGATGATTGATTCTGATTATGATGACTCCGATGATGAGATGATTCAAATCAAGGAAAAACGTGCGTTCAATCTAGCCATTTTCATTCATGTTATATACTTTGTATGCGGTAACCCCGTCCGCTAAGGTTTCTTTTCAAGGGGCCTTTGAAGCCTCACTCCACAGGGACCCTCAACTTGCGCTCATCTCATCTTATCTAATTGTTCTGATGTTGCTGTTATGCCTCCAATGAAGGTCTTATTACCGTAGTAGAGCGACAGAGCAGAAACTGCGTAAAATGACGTCATTTTGCAGTCTGAGACAAGGAAGTGGTTGGATCGATAAGCTTTTGACGTGATCTTTCAAGAGTTTAAGGCCCAAGGAGGAAAAGTCCAGATTTTGCTTAATTTCAGTATCTGTTGCAGGGGGCTAGGGGAGGGGGGGGGGCTTAAAGTTACGAGTTTTCGGGCATTGGTGCTCAGTTTCTCGTCTGTCTAGCAGAGCTGCGAATTTGGACAAAAATCTCAATTGGAGGCAATTTTCGTCGTCTTTGTGTGTTGAACATAATGTGGCCTAGAGGAACGCGTTCTTGCAACTATGGCTCTAAGAAACGTTAATCTAAGTACTGATAGCCAGCGTTATGATACAGCAGTTCTGGAAGACTGCTTTTGTGTGTTGTTTGGGGTTTTATGAAAAAAGCAGGGGATTTAGGTATAATTGTACAGGTCATATGGAATCAGTACGAGGCTAATCTGTTTCTGTAAACGAGGGTAAATGAATTGTAGTTGCAGGGTGTCTGTTAAGTCGAAAGTGAAACTACGACAGCATAGGTTCGAGACCTTCAAAAAGGTGGGTGCAAAATTCAGTGACCTATTTCCTTGACTTGGATGGATTCAAAGAAACTTGAGCTATTTTGTAACAATTCTGCCGTTGGACTTTTCTGAAATCTTAACATTATCAGCATCAGAGAGTATATTCTTCTTTTTCGAGAATTCAAGAAAAATTTTCAAATGAGCTGAAAACTATTTCTAAACTTGACGCAGCACGAAATAATTTCCAAGAAACCATTGCTTATGGATGTCTACAATATGGTATGAAACGAAAGTCTGTCACTTTTGTCGTTTAAAATTTAGATGTTTGACGACGAAATATAATGTAAGATCTGCTGTGATTTAAAAAAGATGATCAAAATTTGTGAAAATTTTAAAGGTTGAATTGTGGATAGGTAGCTATGTTTCTTTTACGCCATTCAGTAGAAGAATTGCACGCCGATTTGAAGATTGAGAGGCTGTGCTGACAGCGAAATGTATTGAGTCTTTCTTCAACAATTTTAGAAAAATCTTTGACGCCATCTTTAGCACTATTGGGTATAGGCTCCAAACCTTTAAAAAGGTTCATGTAAAGCTCTGTGAGCTCGAATCTTGTGTTTTGATACTTATCTCAAAGAAACCTGCTCATTTTTCAGGTTCAATATTTGGAAAGAAGGGAACAATGCACGAAAGTCTTCCTCGACGAAAGATTAGCAATATTGAGACGTCAAAGTATGTTTCAATCTGAGTTCGGTTTCTACTAAAATATGTTTTTTTGGCTATTTTTCAGCATCTGGTCGTACACACAGATGCGTCAGGCCTTCGGTGTCGCATTTAACGAGAAAAGTTACTTTTCAGTCTGTGAATCTTACTAAGTTGAATTTTGCACAACCAGAAATTATCCAACCAAAACTGTCTTCTTGTTACACGGAGAACTTTTCTCGCATAAACTGTGAAATTTGGGCTGCCCGGAAAAATTCTACTGATTGGAAACTAGCCTTTAGTAGGGTTTCATTTGATCTCATTAGAAAGAAGCAATTAGGTACTGAAGGCCTTCAACTAAGATTACATCCTCCCAATTAAATCTAGGGTTCTGTTCAAAGTTCAAAACGTTTGATGATATAATTAGTTTTGTAAGGTGATCTCTAAAGTCGTTGACTTTGATTTAATTGAGCACACTCATTTGTTTTGTAAAAAATTTGGCAGTTAAGTAAGACTGCGTGCACACGATTCCAGCGCATTTTGAAAACGGTTTAATATGTGGCGAATAGGCCTCCCTTTCTCACGAAAACTGCACATTTTTTGCCGAAATATTTTTGACGCTTTTGGAAAGAGACTGATCGATTCTTAGGGCGTATGTACATTTCCTTAGCAGCAAAGCCTGTCAACAAAGTTTTTATCGTCAAATTTCCTACAGTTGTTAGATTGTTCCGGAATCGTTTGAATGATTGTTTAAGTTTTGCAACCATCACATTTTTCACTGTTTTCAAAAGCAAAGCCATTTGATGCTGTTCTTATTAAACCTAGATTCAGCTCTAATAGTTTTGAACAACCGGGCCGAGAACAGTAAGGTGGACAGGGTTTGATACGCGGTAGAGTCCTTCCATTTGAGCGTCATGACAACGTGTCCCGGATTCGATTAGCGTTCAGTTTGTACTGTGATCCCAATGCTTTGGTGCTAAAATAGCAAACTCACCCTCACCCTCGCATCTTGAAATTTTTTGTAGAATGAAGCCACTTTTACCAATTGAAGAGCGTTCAAGGCCAGACAGATCTCCAAATTCAAGGCTTAAAAACTTAAAAGATCAAATCAAAGGAAGGTCGGTGACGCTGAATGAATGCAAGGCTAGGTCAGGAAGCAAGCTAAATGACGTAAGTTTTTAAACATTTCCTGAATCTTGTAGTCTACGACAGAGGGCTCAGAAAACTAAGTAGTGTGGTAGCGGCACCACCAGGAAGATGGCTGAAGTGTTCAAATTTCTCTGCAAGGAAAATGAGGAAAAGGGAAAAAGAAACATAAGGAAAGAGAGATGAAGGGAAAAAAGAAGAAGAGAAAGGATTTGAGATAGAATGGGGCGGTATATTTGGAAAAAAGAAGGAATTTTTTAAAAAGAAACGAAAGTGCTTGCTACCAGTAGGGAAAAAAATTTATTGAGCCCTGGCCTACCAGTAGATTCATCAGAATAAAAGGTTTAGTTTATGTTTTGAAACTCATTCCCTTTGAGCACATTGATCAATTTTTATTACGTAAGATCATTTTACTTTTGTTGACATCAAAAATGGATTGCCACAAGTCTCTCTCTCTTTGTAGTCCGGATAAGAGAGTTGTAAGAAGTCCGCATCAAAACCCACTTTGCCACTTCTTAAGGGAAGACTCACTAATCGATCTTAGTATTACAAATGTTAATCTGACGTTTGGTATTCAACCCCCCCCCCCTCTTCTAAAGGTCAGGTCAACCTTTCTCCTGATTTTCGATGAATATTAGTTTTTTTACAGTTTTGAATTCTATCGGTTTGTTCTTCAAAATACGGACATAGCCTAGGCCTATTTGATTGCTAGGGCCACATCATGGTTTATGACTTAGTTTTTTCTAGTTTTTTTTTCAGCTTTCAAGTTTTTTTATCTGCTGTTGCTCTTTGAGTCAAGCCTAGAAGAATAGTTTGCAATTATATCACTTTTTAGCTTAGGCCTACTCGATTTTTATGGAATTTTCAATCTTTTCTAAAAGTCGTAGGCTGAATTCCCCTCCCCCATACGATGGACTGACATTTGGCCTACCAAAATCGATGTTTGAGTCTTGCTTAGGCTCGATCCATAACCAAAGATCAGCATCCGTGTCTTTCATTCCAGCTTGTGTCGGCAGTGTTTAGAACAGAAGACAAACCAAGGAAATGCAAGGTGAGCCAAATATTTCCTCGTAGTTTATGACGTTCAATGAAATGTTTCACTTCCCGTCATGAACCTTTCCGTTGGTGCTTTCTGATTACTCATTCAATCAGATGAGTCAAAAATACCGGATGATACAAAGAGTATTTCTGGGTCTAAATGATTAGTTATTTGGCCAAACAAAACTTTCACGTCTAAGCTAGCCTTTGACTGATAGATTAACGTTCCGGGTTTGGCTATCGGCCAAGTAGTTTTTATTCCATGGCCCGCCAAACATGTTTATCTTTTTTGACTCCCCCAGTATAGTCATGCAGTCTATGAATTTACAGCAAGAGCTGCCTTGAAGATACACCATTTCGGGACCAGTATTCTAAAACGTAGCTATTTATCACTCAGAATATTATTTTTTTCATGATTTTGTTTTTCATGTAATTCTCTAGGCTTAAAAGCTATATTTGTGGTCCTTAATCAATCAAGAAACTCAGTTTCATAAAGATTAAGATTCTTTTTACGGAAAGAATCGGGGCCAATGTTAAGAAACCTTACTACAAAATTGCAGTGCTTTTTATATCTTTAAATTCATCGCTAGGGATTCTATCACATGGAAAACACATCAACAAAATCAGCTGAACTCATAAGGGCGGAGCTAACAAGAGTCCTCGAAGAGATGACAACACATTCACTGATCTATAGTTACAGTAACCCAAAAAGGTAAGGAACAAGAGCTGCTATGGCAATCTTTTGATCTCTTGATTTGTTTTAAAATAGCACCATTTATCATTTTTGAGGCTGTGACGTCATCATATGTCTAAATCGTTAACCAGAATAGTAAAGGAGTTAAGAATTATACAAATCGGTTAGCGACCAGACTGCCACTTACCTTACGGAAATTTTTGTCAGGTTTCCGACTCAAGCAAGAGAGAACTTCGCAATACCGAAACTCATTTACCGTTCCTCGTCGCAAATCGGCTTTTGGACAGAAATGCGTTTCGTACAAGGGCTCTAAATTGTGGAACAATCTTTCCGCTGAAGTCAAATCATCCAAAATTAATGAAACATTCAGAAAACATATCAACAGCAACTTCAACAGTCAATGCTAATTCTCTCTCGCTAGCTATGGTTAGCATTATTTTAGTTTGATTATAAAGAAGAATTGTAAATAAGATTATGTATTTGATTTTTAGATTTACTCAATTGTATGTACTAGCATGGCCCACTGTAAATCAATCCTTTGATTGATGTGGCCACCGTGCCTAAAGAATTAAAAATCACATTACGTCAAATCAAGAGCTGGAGATTTCTGCGTGCCACCATGTTATCAATCTTCATAACTTTGTTTTCCATCAAGAAAGTGTCATGTTTTCTATAATGATCGAGGATCTGCAATGTTTTAAAAAGATTCGATGAATTTTAGAAAATGATTAAATACCGTCGTTTTAAAATGATCAAATATCAATTTATCTCCTCGGCATATCTACAGCAAAGTACCACCCACTGTTTCTCTCTAGCTATTTGGTTAACAGAAAATGTAAAGAATTTACACCCATATTTTTAAAGATATGAAAGAATCGAGCCTGATGCTGGCAACGAAAGCCAAGGTTTTGGTTCGTATCAACTTATCGTGTGTTTTTAGCCCGAAAAACACTATAATGGGTTTAATGACTTGATAATTGGTTAAGCCCGAAACGTTGTATTAAGCAAAGCTCTGTTCGTAGCGCAATTAGTAATACTGTGTTTGTTCACTTGTTGTGTGTTTGCCTCCAATTGCGTCAATTTTTGTCCGACCAACAATATGTCCTCCGGTAACAATTTTATGAGATTGCTAGCGCATTCCTTCTATCGGTAACCATTATTTGCTGAACCTGTTGTCAGCAATTTTCTTGAGAAACGTTCTAAACCAAAGTATCTATGCTCGGTTCTAAAAAAGTTCCTTTAAAGGACAAGTCCGGGGTTGATAAGATTAATGTCAAAAAGCAACTTTACCAACTGCTGAACACCAGTCGTGAGTTCTTCCAAGTTTTGATGCCTCAAACTGTCATAATTGGTTGATGAATCTTTGTAAGTTAGGACAAATATCTCGCCATTTTGTATTTTGTACTAGTGCGCGAAGGCGTGATAAGGAGGCTAGCAATGTGAACGGTGTAATTTATCAACACATTCGCTAGCCTCGTTCAGGTCAACGTGAAGTAACGTCATAGAAAGTGACATTACTTCGCACTTCTTAGCAGATTGAAATATGTAGTTTCGCAGATTAAAAGAGGAAAAAATTGAAAAAAAAGTACTACACACCATTCAAAATATATTGTAACCTCGTGAATTATCAATGATTATACCAAGTCCGGGCTTGTCCTTTAAATAAGATAGTTGATTTCCGATTACTTTTAATACAGTATTCTCCGTTGTTGGTATTTTTATCATTTTGTGTAGATTTCTGTTCAGATGCAAAGCATTCGATAAGAGAGAGAAGAAAATGGCATTTGAGCTCGAAATTTGCTCGATCCCCAAAGTCGAAAATGTTTTAGGTGAGTAAAAGCAGCTATTATCACAGTGTGTTTATTGGTAAAACTGTAACTAATCATTTCATGTATTGTGTTTGAATAAAACATCATTTAACCCTATTTTAACCGGGGGGGGGGGCGTTTTTCGCCCCACTCCCGAACTTTTTTAATAGCTCCTAAACGATGATAGCTATGGCACTGACTCTTACTAAAATTTAAACTGGCAATCAGAAAATAAATTTCAATCCCTATTGTTCGGCCACGTGACCACCAGATGACCATATTTGGAGAGTGGTCACAATAAAATCGTGAAAAAAGTTCTAGTTTCTTCATTTTGTATCAAATCCCATCAATATATGTGCCATTCGATTTTTCTCCATGAGTACTTTCATTTGATATATAATTTATCTATTTTTGCTGACGTCAACAATTTATAGTTTCTATGACGTCATAATCTTTATGACGTCATATTTCTAATGAATTAGCAACTTTTACATGAAAAATCATGTAATTACTTTAAATATTGATAAAACTACTTGATTTTACCCAAATTATGCGTAATTGATGATGTTTAAGCATTGTTATTGAGCAAACAATTTTGCATTGAATCGAATTACTATTATTTATTTAGTTGATTAATTAGGAACCACAAATATTCATATAAAACTAATTGAAATCTCAATCTAAAGCTATCAAGTAAGTATTTAGATAGTTTTTAGCCTATTTTAGTCAGTTATTTAATGCAAAGCTGCTTTTTCCTCCTAATAGCTCAATTTCGTCAAAATTTGCCCTATTTTTGGTTGCCTAGTAACTAATCACGTGATTAGAAATTAATTGATGCTATTTTTGAATTCTCCTTTGTTGAATTATGACACAGTGCAAATTTCATTGTGATAGCTATTATAGTTGCGAAGATAATTAGGGGAGGGCGAAAATCGCCCCCCTCCAATAGAAAACCCCTTTTTTCACCCGGTTAAAATAGTGTTAATGAGCGAACAGATGGATTCTTGAATACACCCCCGTCTTTGTGCCCCAATGAGAAGTCAGATGTTCACCGGGGTCCAAGGGTCGAAAAGTACGTCAAATTTTCATCGGAGTGTTCAATCATAGTGTTCCAACCATGTACCGAGACAGCATAATCATTGGCGGGGGGGCTGTTTGTGTGCAAATAACTCCACAAGCTTCTCCCGGGCTTTGCCAGTTGGAGCTTGTGAGGTGTTTTTGTACCGAGGAGATTCATGTCTTTTCCGGGGTATGTTTTGCCTCATATATTTTTCATCGGGGAAATCACTGGGGTAGAATGTACCGGGGGGAGGGTGTTTATCACTTAACAGCACTAAAATGGCAAAAAATAACAGAAAAAAATGATATGATTTCAAAATCACAAAAACCACTTACGCTATTTTGAGAAGTGATTTGCCCCTCGTGATGGACAACAGTGAGCAGAAATTGGCCAGGTTAGTACTGGCTCGCAAATATACTAATAAGTTTTCAAGTATGAATGGGCTTCTTCTAGATGGTTTTGCTCTTTACAAATGCAACCTTTGACCATATGCAGTCTTATTTCTTCCTCGCTTCTGCCAGCTTCGTGATTTTTGTTTCTTTAGCTTACCTGCCAACTTTGGAAATTCATGACTTATGGATTAATGGGGGTCTGCTTCCTTGTTTTCGGAAAGCTACTCTTGTGTAATTACCAAAACTTGCCTTCGGACCCATTTTTATGATCAATTTCGACGGAAAACTACCCATTTTTAACAATTTTGGCGAATTTTAAGCCAAACCCACCCATCTTTAAGGAGAATCTGCAGGAAGAAGACCCTTGTTAGCCCTTTCATTTCCAAATATTGAAAAATTTGTCAAAAAATTTTTTTCTGCAGTTTTTAGCATATTTTTCCATAAAATGACTCATTTTCCAGAAAGAAACAGCATGATTTTTTGCATGTTTGTCCACCTTAACTATCTTCCAATACAAATTTCCTATTGATTTCATCTAAACTCCAATTGTTGCCAAATGGCAACGCCAATATTTGTGCCAAGTTTTGCGGTGCTGAGCAGTGCCTACGAGAAATTTGATTTAATGTGCTTCAACCGACAGCTTTGAGCTTAGGAATAAACCTATGACACATATTTTTCAATTTTCACTCAACGTTACCTAGATCATTATCCAGCGACCATTTCTGTAAAATAGCAGCACAGAAAAGATAGGAATCAAATGTTTTAGCCGATTTTTGCTCGTGGCCCATGGCCGGAAACCTTCAAATCCTC
Source organism: Aurelia sp. 4 Dawson et al 2005 (assembly GCA_964019985.1). Taxonomy (NCBI): domain Eukaryota; kingdom Metazoa; phylum Cnidaria; class Scyphozoa; order Semaeostomeae; family Ulmaridae; genus Aurelia; species Aurelia sp. 4 Dawson et al 2005. The sequence goes on along the minus strand of OZ026492.1, from coordinate 40,208,405 downwards.
ATTTTCACGGACCAATCAGACGGCGAATCAGCGAGGAAGACAGAACAAATGTGTGAAAATTTTTCTCAACTTTACCTACCTTCATAAAACGCAACCAGGACAAAAAACTGCTGGAAATTTCCCGAATTTTTTTGAAGATATCTAATCACCAGATGTTTGGGTTGGTATCCAGATTTGGATGCCGGTTTGAATACCTCACAGTTTGATGGAGATATAACGTTTTCCGATAGGCAACATCGGCCGAGGCTTGCCAAGCCTTGTTTACGCCACTTCAAGTCAGGTGATAAAACCTCTTTAGAAAACCTCCTTTCAATTTCATCACTAATCTCGAACGATGGAAACTTATGCCATGAATGCAAAAAGTAGTATAATACAGAAATTTCTCAAGAGCATTGCCATATGACTTGAAATGTGTGAACTAACCGAAGTGAATTTCTTCAATTCACATAGAAATCGAATGGGCATTGAATCTTGAAGCAAAGAAACTGCGGTCTCAGGACAATAGCAAGAACAATTAGAAACGTAAATATTTGCCGCTCTGGGATCGTTCTTAAAACAATCACTATTGTTATTGCCATTGTTTCTAACCCAGAACTTCTATTGTTTAAGGTTGCGTGCCTCATCGGTTTTGGAAACGCCATAACTCCGAGAAGCCATGAGATATCTAAACCGGCATCCAAATCTGGATACCCAAACATCTGGCGAGTAGATTCCTTCAAAAAAATTCAGGAAATTTCCAGCAGTTTTTTGTCCTGGTTGCGTTTTATGAGGGTAGGTAAAGTGGAGAAAAATTTTCACACATTTCTTCTGTCCTCCTCGCTTATTCGCCGTCTGATTGGTCTGTTAAAATGAGGATTTGAAGGTTTCCGGCCATGGGCCACGAGCAAAAATCGGCTAAAACATTTGATTCCTATCTTGCAGCACAGAGGTTTCATTCATTTTCAATGCTCAATATTTTTTATGAAAAGGCTGTCAAACATCAAACATTTGCCGCATTCTAAAATAACAATGGCTCCTTTACAGTAATACAAGGAGCAAATTGCGGACCAAGGAAGCTAGGGAGTCGTGGAAGACCGTGAAACATGTGTTGCCAAATGGCAACGGTGGGTATGAAAAGGTTAAGAGAATTTTTGGACCCAAAAACCGACCGATAGGGGCGGCACATACCCGTACCATCAACATGCTTTGTACTTCCCTCCGCGCGTTCCGAAAGATTTCATTTCCGTTCATTTCATTTCAGATCTTTGAACTAATTTTCTTGGAACATCCGGTACATTTTGGAAATTCTATTTGTTGATTTGTAGGTATACGAAACAAGAGATTAAATGGAGATGTTTGGTGCTACAAAAGCCTCGTTGAACAAATCTTTGCAATGGCAAAACTATAAATGAATGTCGCGAAATGATTATCAATGCGAAACTCGCCATGATGCAGTAGGCTGAAGACTAGCAAGGGCAGATTTTGTAATGCCATAGCACCAGTTGCTTTGATTGCAATCAAAATGCAAAGCGGTCAGCTACTGAAGACAAAATATTCTCTAAGCCAATAATTCAAAACAGACGATGCCGCAAGTTGCCCTGAACCAGTGGGGCAAAATCTCATTTTGTGTATGTGGAAAGATGGCTTTTAAGAGAAGCTATGTGCTTTTAACGATAGAGGAGGGATAAATCTAAAGTTATGTTTAGGGGATTTTGGTTATTTGATTCAGAAGCCGAGCAAAAGGCATTGCAATTCCTGCATATTCAATGCTCAAATATAACAGTTACTCTTCAGCTCCTAAAATAAACAAAATCTTCAAAGCAGATCTTTAGATTTACCCTGCTGCTGCTTTAATTATAAACTCATGAATTTTCTTAGAAAAATCTTTTCGTATGCAGAAGGCGAGAGTCTGCCCTACTGGTGTCAGAGCTACATTTGCAGCTTTGTTTCCTTTAAAGTGCTCGTTGAGAGAATTCCTTTATTATTTGCAATTGATAATTGCTTTGAATTGAGGTATCAATTAAATCAACGACTGCTGTTGAGTTACAAAACTTCTCCTTGTTCTGAAGTCTCACGTAGAAGAGCTGGAAAGATAAAAAAGGACAGATTTCGTAAGACAATAGCATCAGCTGCTTTTGTTGACACCTAAATGCAAAGCGATTCGAAATAGCAGACATAGGAAATTCTCTCAACCAGTGATTCAAACAAACAAAGCCGCAAAGTTTCTCTGAAACCCAGGTAGCTAGCTCTCTTGTTGTGCATTCCAGAAATGGTTTCTAAGAGCAAACATGAGCTCATATCGAAAGAAGGAGGATATATCTAAACGTATACCGCGGACATACAGTTGATTTGTTTGGTACGGAAGTTGATTTGGAGTCGATTCAATTCTCGTATTTTTTTGGTGTAATGAAAGTACTTACTGCTCAGCTTTTGAGCAACAAATAAAATGCCCGCGGTAGATATTTAGATATATTCTCCTACTTTCAATATTTGCTCCTGTGTGCGTTTAAAAAGTATTCCTGGAATGCACAACAAGAGAGCTAGCTACCTGGGTTTTAGAGAAACTTTGCGGCTTTGTTTGTTTTGAATCACTAGTTGAGAGAATTTCCTTTGCCTGCAATCTCGAAACTCTTTGCATGTAGGTGTCAACAAGCCGACCTTTCGAGCAACTTGATATTGGAATAAATAAAAATGAATCAAAAATATGCCGAGGATTCCCTTAATCATGATAAATTCTCAAGTTATGATTTCTGAATACTCGAGTCTTTTTCAATGTTTTGGCGATCTTAAAGCTGGAGTTTCTTATTAGCAGTTTCTTATATAAAAATACCGTGTGCCCATATATTATTCTTTTCAATGGGCAGGTTTTATCAGAGGCATCAAAATTTTTGATAGTGAGGTGAAGTTTTAGCAGAATAATTATTCTTAAATTCTATTCTTAAAATGTTTATTTTAATTTAATTCAAGAAATTAACGATACATATTGATATTTTTCTGGAAAATGAAAGTTGTTTTAATGTAAAATATTTTGATCATATGGATGTATTTATTATCTAAATCAGAAGAACTATCTCATTGTACTTTATCTTCTTCAAAGTAAATTTACTCAATCGCTCCTTAAAAGTTTCATTGAGTGTGTCTATGAAAATCATTTACTTGATTAAAATGTTCATAGAGGGTGGTAAAGGGGGGCTCACGATTTCGAATCACGAAATGAAATATTAAATTTCACGTTTCACGTTACAAAAATATAGCACTTTCACGCTGCACGAAAATGCATACTGGCTTTACACCCAGAGTGGTAACTACCTAGACTTATGACGATGAGTCCCTTGTATCCCTGCGGTAAACCTTGCTCAAGAGGAACTCATCATGAAACAGTGAAAAACCCGACCCTATCTCATGCATTCGATCATGATTCGATCGATCGAATTAGCATCGAACGACTGCCGTAGCGCTGTTCAACGGTCACTCCTCGGAAAGAAAATGCGATAAAAACCACGTTAAGCTGGCGTTTAATCAAAGAAACTTGGTATAAATCTGAAGAAGGAAGTTCACTTTATCTGGTAAGTCCAAAATGAGTCTTTCAACGCTACATTTTCTTTGTTTTTAAGACCAAAACAAACCAGAGAAAACTTCAGCCATCTACCGTAGCAAATTTGTTCAAAATTTAGTCAACTGCATCATTCGAATCGAGAATTCGACATCATTGTTCTCTGCCAAATCTCGCAATCTGATTGGTACGTTAGGACTTGCGAAGTTTGGGCTTCCAAGTTTTTCAGAGTAATACTATGAGTCTCTATTGCCTGAAGTGCCGTCATCAAGTCATAGAGCACAGGGCAACAAGAGACTCATCGTCATCAGTCTAGTAACTACCATATATCCTCGTACAGTATGTGCCTTTTTTGGGGTGCCTTTTTTCGAGCAGAAAATAGATTTTGGGGTATCATTTTTGGTAAGATCACAAGGATCCATAAATTTTGGGACCTCATTTTAGAAGATAACTTTTTAGGGTATTGATCTTGATCAAATTTCACTTACTTGATTTAAATTTTGGACTGCTGTCACAATTTTTAGGGTATACAGTTTCGATGGCTTGTAAATTTGGGGGTATCGTTTTCGCGAAAACTCACATAAATTCTAGGATGTGATTTCAGACAAATGGCACACCCCCATCACCCGCCTATTGAAGTTACCCTCCCCCTCCCCCCGGGCTTTGCACGTTTCGCGAGAAAGGGGATATGACCAAGTTATATGGCATATCATGTTTCATGAAAAACCCTTTACCACCTATTCAAGGTTTGCTCTGATGCCCAGTTTTATCGACCAAAATGCGACCTAATTTTAGCGAAGAAAAACAAGCCTATGGCCTTGCTGTTTAGTGAAAAATAAGGACCTTTGACATCAGCTAATTGTCACGAAAACGGCAAGCCTATTGCCTTGCATTTTGGTGAAACGTTTTCGAGAAAGACTAGCCTATGGCCTTCCATTTGGTGAAAAATTAGGCCTTTTGAAAACATCTTATTCTAACAAAAAAGGCAAGCCTATATATAGCCTTACTTCTTTGCAAAAAGCGAGGACGTTTGCAGCAAGTCAATAGCGAACAAGGTAAGCTTCTCTTTCTTGTAAAAAGGAAGGTTAATGTTAGCAAAAAAGGCATGTCTATTGGGCCCGGGGGGGGGGGTACTTGACCTAAATTTGTACGGGCATGTGCCTACGAAATAAAATTTTTTCACCCTGCTCCAGAATTTTTGCCTTCAAATGATACCCTGTTCTAGAAAAAATCGGTAAAAGGTATACTCAAAAACAAAAAAATCTGACTAGATAATAGCCCGTTGTAACAAACTTTCCTCTTTTGACATGTTTGACAACCTGCTCCAGAAAATTTGCCTTCTTTTGATACCCTGTTCCAGAAAAAATAGGCGAAAATGACATCCTGAAAAACGGCACATCCCCTTCGGACAAATATACTAAGTGCCCCCCTCCGGGGGTCTATTGCCTTACTTTCTAATAGGAAGTGAGTACTCGCGAAATCAGTAAATTTTAGTGAAAAGGACAAGCTTATATAGCCTCACTTTCTGACGGAAAATGAAGTCCTTCAAAATCAGCCAATTTTAACAAAAAGGCAAGCCTACAGCATAATGGGTACTTCGAAAATCACGCGATTTTAAGCAAAACATTCGCCTTGCTCTATAGTGCAACATCAACTCATTTAGAATCAGCCAATTTCAGCAAAAAGCAAGCATATAGCACTTTGCACATTTAAAGATAGCTGAGGAGTTCTCAGATAGTAAGCCTGCTGCTTGGCCAAGAATAAAAGGAGCAATACCAGAAATAAATTTGTATAGAGGAGACAAGCGCAACTTTCGATTTTACTTACTACGGTACCAGATATATTTAAAAACTTTCATCCAATAATGTCGTCTTGTTTGGCGAAAAATTAGCACTTGGACGAAAAGCTGATGTTTATGAAAATTCATATCAGTCGTCTTCCACTTTTCTCCTTGGGTTCAATATCTTTGCAGAATAGCGGAAAGACACTCCAGCATAAGAGAAGGGAAAAAGAAAATTTTAGAGTAGGATCTTTCGTTCTCTCTTCTTTTCCATTTTCTCTTTTGTTCCTCTCCTTTAGACTTGTAGCAAAGTCCAGCTATCCATTTTTTGTTACAAGTTGTGCGGTTTATTGTGATCTCCTCTGCGCATGCGTTAATAAGATATTTTGTGGCATCCCATAAGTGTGTCATTATAGTGCTTCATACCGTCGGCTGCAGGCCCAAAGGTCAGTTTGAAAAGGGCATCTGCCGTCAATGGCACGTAGCTGGGCCCTATGGGGACCGCTGCGCGGAATCGCCATCAAGAGATTTCGGATGCATAATTTTTAAAACCGGGGGCAGTTGATCCCGTTGGCTCGGCGCCCCCATCAGTCAACGAAGGAAGCCATGGCCATGGCCACTGATGCCGTAGTTCTGCCGCCTAGCTGCTGGTTTGCCTAAAGTAGCGGAAAAAATACTTGCAACACTGGTGGAGCTAATATAACCTACTACCTTGATATAGCAACTACCACCGGCAGATCAGCAATTAAACGGGCTTTAACTACTTCCATGCAGTAAACATTGGTCAAGTTTTCATGCATACAGTAAAGTCCCGCCTATGAGAAACGATCTCAGCCTATTGTTCTCCCCAGAGTTAATTAATTCTGTTCTCCCATAAATAAACCTTTTAGCAATCGAACGATATTTCATTACATTAAGTAGAATTTTCGAATATGCACAATACTAATGGAAGCTCTAAAAGCTGACCTCCACTTCAGTGAGAACTGCTTATGGCCAAAAATAATTTGCGTTTCGTGGAGCGAAGGCATGGAATAAACTCGACTCGGAAATGAAATTAGCCCCTTCGATTCAGTCATTCAAATCGAAACTAAAAGCTTTGAATTGAGAATATTCAAGGAAAGCTGTTCTACATCGAAAAAGTCATCATTATTTTTCTTTTTCGCTTTCTCGTTTTATAGCTATGTAATTAGAAACTATTGCAAATAGGTTTATTTCTCATTAGCTTTTAATTTATTTCTTTTTGCTGGGACAATTGGAAAGCAGTTGCTTAATCTATTTTTTAACTGAATTGTATCCCAGAGTAAACATTTTTAAAATGAAAATGAAATGAAAGTAATTTTTGTCGGCGACGCGCGCGTTTGCTTAATGCGCATGCTCTTTAGCAACAAAGCATGCGCACAAGGCAAGCGCCTTGGTCGCCAACCGAAACTACCGCAAATGGAGGACGGCCTTAACGCCACTCTATGGAACCTTGTGTATTAAAACGTATAAAAATAACGCTCGACCTAAACTCTTTTGCAGAATAGCTAAAAGGTCTATTGTTCTCATATTTTTCTAGCAAAATTGAGGGCCTGAGTTTCTCACAAAGCAGATTCTCAAGGGGGACTTCTACAGTGTTACAACATATAAAAGACAGAAGTCTAACATCAAGAAACTACAGCATGATTTGTAACGGAGATCTTTTGAAGCGCAAAGATGGAACCTAATAATAATAATTCTCTACAACGATATCCCTTCAGTATAAGCGTTAAAAATCTTACAAAAAGAACTTAATATAACAATCAAATAAACTGATCTTCCAGGGAGTCGTTCTTGAGGGGGCTGGAATTAATTATCAAGGCTCATCAGATGCTTTTTTAGACGTGTTTTAAACAGGCGCAGTGATGGCAGTTAACCTATGATTTAGCGGACGAAATTATTGGACAGAATTTGACTGCAATTCTGTTGCCTTGATGATAACAAGCAAACAAGAGCTTATACCGGGTGAGTAACAAAAATTACGCGTTTGACGGGCTATGAAATGTAGCCCTGTCCATAAATTGCTCGTCAACTTTTGGGCAACTTTTAGGAATTTCGGCAACTTTTGCAACATCGAGCAACTTTTCCTTCTTTTAGCAATATTACGAAAATTTTAACGATGTTTTGTTTATTCTCTGCAACAGTGATGAAAATTAGAGGTGGAAAGCATCTTTTTTCTGGTCAGGCTGGGATTCGACGTCTGGATTTGTGAAGAGCTGGTCTTTGAGAATAGTGACTTCTGACTATGATGATGATGATCATGATCATGATCATGGTGATGATGATGATTATCATGATGATGATGATCATGATGATGATGATCATGATGATGATGATGATCATAATGATTATGGTTATGGTGATTATCATTATTCGTTAATTATTATTGCTATTGTTGTTTATGATCAAGACATGATTCTTGCAAAAATTCTGAAGATGTGTCAAATGGGCCCAAAAATATCACCGTGAAAAGGAGCAAGCTTCCAATAAACTGCTGTAGTTAACAAAATTATCGAAATAAAGAGCATCCTTTTGTCACTAATTTTATGCATAGATCTCCGTTATTCATATATTTATAGCATATGACCTTGAAATATGACAATAAATGAGCAACTTTTGGGCAACTTTTTGAAAAGGTGCCAACTTTTAGAGCAACTTTTCAGGAAATTTTGAGCAACTTTTCGAGAAATTTCGAGCAACTTGTGGACAGGGCTAATAAAATGAGACTTATCTTGCTGAAATTACAAAAATGCTCAACTTTCAGTCAAAGGATAACTCAGATGAGAAAATTTTGTTTGGTAAAATCACTCATCATTTAGACCCAGAAGTTAAGAAAATGCTGGTAAGGGGCATGTTTGGGAACCATGATTCCACATTCCATTCTGTTTGGGAACCAGGATTCCACATTCCATTCTAGTCCAAGATTTACTTGCTATTGAAATTAAAATTCCACTTCTGATACTGACAATGACATTGGGATTTCAACTTTAATGTCATATAAATCATGGACCAGAATGGAACGTGGAATTCTCTATTCCCATACAAACCCCTTAGAGGAATTTTTCTAATTGCTGGGTCATAAAGATGTGTGATTTTGCCAAACAAAATTTTCCAATCTACGTCAGCCTTTGACTGATCGATCAACAATTTTGTTTTGAATATTGTCCACATACTTTTTATTCCATACCCTACCAAACACGTAAAATTGTTTTGATTCACCCGGTACATGGGCCAAAATGTTAGTCGCTAATATCGAAGTTACGAATCATAGTCTACTATACCGAGTACTATCACAGAATAAACTAATGTAGTGATAGCACAGCTATGTATGCACAAAGGAACGAAAGCGGAACAGCGGAACCGGGGGTAACCTGACCTACATTTCTCCCCCCCTAATAAAACTGAAGCAATATGTCTAAAACTAAACTAAGATAATTCTAAATCTAAATCTAAATATTAATAACACTCCACGGAATAGCATCCGGTACCTCACGAACTCGTCTATCTCGACGAGGGTAGTTTCTTCGAGGAACAACGTCTTCCAGCGGTGGTTGGTTCAGTTCGTTCTGGAGATCTTCTTCGTAGTCACTTCCAGAGCTTTCTGAAGATACTTCGGATACAACTGAAAGTTCTTCTTCTGATAAATCGATTTGATCATGCTCTTCATCCGACAGTAATTCAGCGTCTCTTTCAATAAATGGTAATAAGCGATCGTGATGCACCACTTTTTGTTCTTTTCGCGAATTTTCGATTTGAAAGTTGACACCGTTTGGCAGCTTCCTTAGAACAATCCACGGACCATTTCTTCGTGGAGCTAGTTTGCGGTTTTCTCCAGATTTGTAATGCTTATTTTTCAACCATACCTTTTGCCCTTCTCTGTAATCATTGAAGCGAATGTTCTTATTATAATGACGTTGCATTGTTTTCTTACTTAATGCCAACGAGCTCATAACTTTTTTGAAAACATCATTTAACGATGACGAGACAGTATGGAGATGATCGTATGCTGATGTATGCTCAAACACGTCAGGAGTATTACCAAAAACAATATCTTGAGGCAAAACAGCAGGGCGTCCAAAAACAACTTCATATGGAACACATTTAGTGGCTTTGCTGATTGTCGTGTTTAAAGCAAAAACGAGAGAGGACAAGATTGAACGCCATTTTGATTGCTGAAGACGGCGGTGTAATAGCACTGCTCGAAGCATATCCTTTACAGAACGGATGTTCCTCTCAGCAAAACCGTTTCCTTGACTATGATAAGCAGAGGAGCGACGTTTCTCGATGCCCAATGTGGTACAGATTTCTTGCATAACATTTCCATCCACATTAGATCCTTGATCTGAAAGGACATAAAATGGAGAGCCGTGAATGAAAATCCAATTTTTTAATAATGCATCGACGATCAATGGAGCCGTTTGATCTTTTAATGGAACTGCCGAGATAAACTTCGAAAAAATGTCACCAATCAGAAGAATGTATTGGTAACCGCTGTTATCCTTGGGCAGGTAAGCTATATCTAACGATATAAACTGCATTGGTGCACTGGGAATGAACATTTCAACCAACGGTGCTTTAGGCGGAGCAGTATCACATTTAGTACGCTGGCAGGTTTCACAGGAAGATATGAATGATCGAATATACGCGTACATATTAGGCCAATAGAAACGCTCTTTTAATAACGAATATACCTTGTCGATTCCAAAATGTGCGATATTATGGTATTCTTTCACAACTATTTTGCGTAACGATGGTGGAATGACTGGACGTCCTGATTTTGTTAAAACTCCCTCCTCAACTCTCAATTGCTTTTGAACCCTTTTTAATCGTCCTTGTAAGATCTCGTTGTTGGCGGATAGTTGCTTCAAAGTGCTGCTGATAGTTGCGTCTTTCTGCTGCTCTTCTTTTAGTTGTGCTGAGAAATTAGCATTCTCTGTAAACAGGGCATAGATTTTCTCTTCGAACTGAGATTGTGGTTGATTTTCGAAAGCATTATCATTTCTCGATAATGCATCAGCTTTTACATTCTCTTTTCCTCGAATATACTTGATGGTGTAATCATATTCCTCCAACTCAGATATCCATCTGCCGACTTTGCCACGAGGATCTTGCTGATTTCGAAGGTGTGTTAAAGGGTTGTGATCGGAGTTAAGGACAAACGTGGACCCAGCCAAGTACACATTCCAATGGCGAACTGCGAGAACTAAAGCGAAGGCTTCTTTATTGGTTGCAGACCAATTTTTTTGGGCTTTTCGCAAGGCTGTGGAAAAATATGCCACAGGATGCAACTGTTCATCTGAACCTTTTTGAGATAAGGTTCCGCCGACGGCATGATTACTTGCATCGACCTCAACGACAAAGGGTTGGTTAAGATCAGGAAATTTCAGTACAGGCTCTGATGTCAATTTCATCTTTAGTCGCATGAAAGCTTCTTCGCATTCATCTGTCCAAATAAATGGTACATTGTCATTAGTAAGGCTATTTAAGGGAGCACTGATGTCAGCAAAATTTGGTATGAATGCTCGGTAGAATCCGGCAAGACCAAGAAACCCACGTAATTCTTTTTTTGTAGCGGGGCGTTTGTAAGATTCAATTGCTTCAGTTAAACGAATTTGAGGCTTGATACCCGTGCGGGATAATTCAAATCCAAGAAAGTCAACCTTGTCACTAGCAAAAATGCATTTGGAAAGCTTTAAGGAGATGCCAGATTCCCTTAAACGTGCAAACAGTTGCTCAATATTCACAATATGATCTTCAAACGTTTTACTGAATACTACAATGTCATCCATGTAGGCAAGAATTCTATCAGAGTCCAGTCCGGATAAACTCATGTCAATCATCCGTTGATACGATGCACCCGCGTTGCATAAACCAAACGGGGTTACATTGAACTCATACTTTCCTCTGGGCACCGAGAAGGCAGTTTTTTCTTTGTCAGACTCATTGAGTGGCATTGACCAGTATGCAGAAGCTGCATCTAAGGTGGTCCAAAACTGTGTTCCATGCATTCTGTCTATGACATCACGAATGTGAGGAAGCGGGTAAGAATCTTTCTTTGAAACATCGTTGAGGCCCCTGAAATCACACACGAATCGCATTGAACCGTCTTTTTTCTTGACTAGAATGATGGGCGAATTCCAAGGGGAAGATGATGGCCGAATGATATCATTTTCTAACATTTCTTGGATCTGCTTGTCGATTTCAGAATTCCAAGCATGTGGTAGCCTGTACGGTTTACGTTTAATGGGCAACGCTTCATTTGTTACAATATGGTGTTGCATGTTTGTGACGATTCTTGGTTTTTTCGGGTTCTGGGCAAAAACATCACTGTATTGCGAAATCAATGTGGATATTTTGGCTTTTTCGTTGACTGACAGATTGTCTCCATATACGATATTTTGATCCAGATTGACAGATAAATCCGAGTCAAGAGTTTCAGCACAAGCTACAGTTTCTTCTACTGCAATAAGCGAACCAATTTTCTTCTCACTATTTAACCGATAAGATGTGTTATTGACATTTAGTAATGTTATTTGAAAAACACCCTTGATATTTGGAATCACACGGCAACGGGTAGCGTATACCCCAGGGGTTACAGGAAAAGGCTCGAAGTCTGCTGTTAATAAAGCGAGAGATCGATTGCACTGGACAGTTACAACATTTTCTGTACGGGCAGGCAAATCAATGTCATCAATCAATGATACGTTTCCGGATTTGCTGATTTTCACACAGTAATGCCAATTGTTTCCCAACTTGACCCTGTCCTTTTTGAAATCAAATTCAACGTTCTCAAATTTGGATAAAAAATCTCTGCCCAGAATTACATTTCTGTAAGTTTTGGAATTTAGAATTTTCATCTCTTGAGAAAACACGTGCCCTTTTATGGTAATATTGACCATAGTAGAGCCAATTATACTCATGTCGTTTCCAGAAGCATCAACCAGCTGATTAGGAAATGGAATAATTTTTGACTGCAAACCCAGACTTTCAAAAGTTCCCATATCCATCAGTGAACAGCTAGCCCCAGTGTCAAGTAAAGCATTTACTGAATTGTTCTCAAATTTTACATTCAAAACAGCAGAAAAATTGTCAGTGTAAGCTTGGTTTTGGTTTGATTCGTCTTGGCCTAGTCATTGATAATTTGGGCATGACTTGTCCCAGGAATCATGACCTTTATTGCCACAGGCCTGGCAAAACCTTGAAGGGCATTCTCGGACATAGTGATCGGTGCTTTGACATGACCGACATCTTTGATATCAGGTTATCCTCGAATCTAAAACATACAATATCTTCGTTTCTGGATTCGTCTAAAACACAGAACTAGCTTGTTTTAGAACTTAAGGGAATCTTTAGTGAAGGTGAATGGGTGGTTATGTACCACCAGGTAGGTGGGCTTGAGCTTGAGTTGGTTTCAGTGGCCTGAGTCAGGTGGCAAGCGTTTTGGCGGGAATTCCACTCGCAAGGGAAAGAGTTGCTCACTGTGGACCGTTGCAAGCGGTAAGTACTGTAAAGTCCCTAAGTTTACTGTTATTATTGCGATTCATGACCTTGATGCGAAAGGAGGAAGAAATGTTCTGTTAAGAAGAATAAGCAAAAAGTGCAAGAAATATAATTCACTTGACACTGGATAAATTAATGCTTAGGCTGACTTTTTTAGGCCCGTTTATCAATACTCTGTTCCGGGTAGGTACCTCTGTTCTAGTGAAAAAATAGCTGTACAATAAAACTATTATTAAATATTAGTGGCAGATTTGTTTTGAAATAAGATTTACATTATGAAAGTATAACTTAGTTGGAAAGTTTGCACCCCTGGAAATAAAGAGGTTTACGCCAGACATGTCTGGTGCACAGCCTCACAAAGGACTTGGTTTCTATTGTTTCCACTGTTTTATGGGCGCACTGTCCCGCGCACCAAAATCTTAACTTTCCATGCTGGAGTTTGCAGAATGTACGGGGGATCTCTCCTACATCTAAATCACTTGTGTGGCTGTAGTTGTGTCACTAACAATAGCCTATTTGTATTCTTTTGTTGTTTCATGCAATTTTTGCAGCTGGAACCATGGCTGAAATTCACAGTGTGCAGCAGAGAAATTGGCCATGCAAGGCAAACTTCCCAGGTCCTTCAGGGGCGGGCAAGTACTGTAAAATATTTGACCCCTGTTTGTCTGAAGAAATGGGAAAAATAACCAGTTCTTTTATTACACAGTACAACTTCTTGTCTAAAACAACCAGTTTTTGGGAGAAAGGTGAAATTTTGAATTCAGCCTTCCTTTGCCATCGATTTGTGACAAAATTCAGGTTTTTAACCTCCCATCTCATGAAAGTCCTGGAGCTTATGAATAAGCTGGTTCTACCTTTGTCCACCAAATTTAAACAAAAAAGACCAGTATGTCAAACTTTAACATAAGCGGTTCTACCTTTGTCCGGTGAATTTCTCCCTAAACTACCAAAATTTCAAATTTTGCATCAAATCAGTTCATCCGGCAATTTTGCAAAAAGACCAGTATCTCTCAGAATATTAATGACCAAGAAAAATTTTTGAGGGACAAATTACCGGTTTTTGGGATGAACATCTTCAGTGATAAATCATGTTGAAATTGTCCGCCAAATTGAAAAAAAATAACAGCAGAAAATTTTCATCAAAAAAGACCACTTTTTGGGACAAAGGTTGTGCAGAAATTTTTGTTGAACTACCGGTTTTCGGACAAAGGTTGAACCATCGTAGCCAGTGTGACATGCCCGCCCTTGGTCCTCAGGTAGAGAATTCTAAACTTTGGTTCCTTGGGATCTTATATTTTTTTACTCAAATAGTCTCTGCACATCTTGATCAGAGAAGGCTCCACTGGCTGAGGACCATGCTCATGTATGTCTAAAGTGCTTATTGCTAAAAAACAGCACAAGGCCCCATTCATAACCCACCAAAGCAGAAAGGATGCTTTTAGGAAGTCTATAAGGTGCATTCTTTCCTGCATGAACCACTCCTTTTTGTTGCATTACAACACAACTCTTACTTTGACTTTGAAAATAAGGGGATGAATTTGGAGTTTGTTGATAAGAAAACTTGTTTAAATTGCAACTTTTATATTGGATAACTTCTCATGCTTTATAGGGTCCTCAGGAGAAGGTAAAAGTGAGTAATTTTGAATTTTTATTTAAGTAAATTTTGTTTGTGTTCACCTTGTGCAATGTTCGTGTTGCTTCCTTTTAATCCCAAATATTTTCTCAATAGTTGCAGATATACTATCTTCATTTACAAAATGTCTGGGGTAGGTAATTGTATTCCTTACATTTTAACTGCTGATAGACTCTTGGTGCTGGATTATGTTTTAGACTGCAAATTTGCTAATATGATGTAACCTGTGTAGCAACAATGTCAGAAGATATGTTAGACTGTTAGACACCAGCATGGCCAAACAAAAATTAGTGGGAGGGCACAGTGGCGTGGCCAGGCCCCCACTTTTCAAAAATCGACGAAAATTGTAATTGAAAAATGCAATAAAAATGGCTGGGTGTACCTTTTTGCCCCCCCAGTCTGAAAATTTTTAAGTTTTGCCCTCCCACTAATTTTTGTCTGGCCACGCTGCTGGGAGGGCAAAACCTAAAAATTTTCAGACTGGGGGAGGCAAAAAGGTACACCCAGCCATTTTTATTGCATTTTTCAATTACAATTTTCGTCGATTTTTGAAAAGTAGGGGGCAACTGCCCCCACATACCCTCCCCTGGCCATGCCACTGCTGTTAGAATTAATGCATTAATGCAAAAATCCCAAAAAGCTTTGAACATACTTTCTCTTCTCACCTCAGAATTCATTGACTCATTGATGGCAGCAGCAAAATTGTGTTCCTTCAAAATAGCTGAATGACCCTTAATGATTATTCTTTTACTTAAAGATCCTACGCAATTGTGACAACTGTAAGGAACCAATTATTATAAGTTCAAAAAGATGCAGCAAATGTGGGGAGAATGTGCGGAAACGAAAAGCTGGCATGGATAAAAGGGAGTTGAGTCAAAGATATAAGGACACATCATTCCACCACCTGAAAACTGTGCTGACACATAGAGTAAGATTTTGTAGCTTTCTTGTGCATAGAATGATTTTAATAACCTGAGCAGCTTTTGCTATTGACCTGACCAGTGAGTGCAAACATTGAAAAATGCAGCTCAATGGCCAATCAGTTTTTCACCTCAGTCACTCCTTCCAGTGGATATAAGAGATTTTCTGCAGAAAGCTCCTTTCAAAAACATTCAAAAGCATTTGCAAGCAAGAAGCAAAGTTCTCTCTATTTTCATTTCTAACAGTATGTTCATATATTTTGGCCGCTTGGGACAATGAACCCTGTTTTCATACTCTCAAGAGGACACACATGTTATAGTGCATTTAAGTCATGCTGTTAGGTAAGGATATTGGAAAAATTTGCTTGTGATTTTAGCACATTTCCTTATTTCTCAAAACAAAATCCCTCCTAAAATGGCCAGGGAGTTTATTTCATTCAAAAAAATGTTTCATCTGTTCCATCAGATATTGGAAAATCTTTGGGGAGCATTAGTCTAACAAACAGCTGGCATGTGTTCCAACTGAATAGATATAATCAAAGCACCTTAAGAAAGATTTATGCAAGCTTGGCAGAGGCATAAGTTTGGCTTGATAGGAGCTTAATGTTCGCAGGTTGATCAAGCTTGAAAACAATCACCATAAGAACAACCCTCTGCCAGTCAATTTTATTTTATGGATTTGGCCTTCACTTTGGAACCAAAGTCATATAGGGATGAATGCTTGAGAAACAGACAAAAGGCTGCTATTTACTAAATTCAGAAACTACCAAATTATGAGACAAGTAACATTTGGAGAACAAAGTACAGTACCTCCAAATATTTGGGACCAAATGTCATGGTCAAAGCTAGGTCAAGACATCAGCCAAAGTACGCATAAATATTTGAAGATCAAAATAGAAGACAATTTGACATCAATTTCTATTAGCTGTAGAAAAATTTGAATTATGGCAAGCATGAACTAGAAATAGGAACAAGAATCCTCCTGAGCTGATATGAGCAATTAGAAATGAGAAATTAGCTTTCATAAGTCTGTTTTCTGTTTGCAAACATGACATTAGAATCTTGTTGGTCTCAAGAGGGTTGAAATCCATTTACAGGGCATGTTCCTTGAACTGAGGTGTGAAGATACATGCTGCTTGTTAATGCAAATGACGGCAAATTCTTAACTTGAAGCAAACTCTTAAGCATACTCAAATCATATTCCAAAATATGTTTAGTCCTACATCGGTTTGAAGCCTGCAAACATACTCACTATTTTAGTAAGGGACATAATGACAGGAAATTTTTCTCTTTAATGCGTTTTTATGATTTATGGAAGATGGTCATCATTGCTGGTGCTTTGTTGTCAATCACAAAGCATTGTGGAAAATGGGAGAGTAGGCTGCAAGCTCAGACTTTTTTCTAGTGGCAAATGAGTACATACATACATACATAGACGCAATCATTTTTATACACAGGCAGATATTTTGTATGCAAAAGACTGCGAAGTCGTTGTTATGGGATTTCACCATAACAAGGAGAGAGGATCATGCTGGTTCTACAGCCCAGCAGACAGTATTGGAGACCAGTTCCTCAACGATGAGCCAGGCATCTATTTAAGGAAGTTATTCAAGGATTACGTGGTAGCCAAGAGAAGTAGTAGTTGCAGTTTTCCTTTTTATCTTTATTTAATGATTGCATATTAATTAATTAGAGAAATAGGTTTCTGATTAAATATCTATTTCATGTATCAATTTTCTGCCTACAAAAGAATATGCTTGCTCTTACTGGCTGCTGTATATAAGTCAGGGAACCTCCATTGATTTAATATAGTTAATGGACCTTCATTAAAGTTGATACTAACATTATTTTAGAATTGGGTTTGCTGTCAAATTCCTCCAACCAATTTAATTTGCTAGGATGTTTCATTTCAAAGAGGAACTCTGTCTACAAATCATCTCTTGTTCTGAACAGAACTGCAACAATTGCAATCCAGCTTGTGAAGTTTTCTGGGTCATACCATGATATTTTCAGTAATCATACAGCCTTTGTTATATTTTGCATACAGGTCTATTCTTTTATGTTATAACTTGTCTCTTCGCTTTTGTAGCACCAAGGCATTCAGGAAATGTGAATGAACGTGAGTAAATCTATATTATGTATTTCTTGGAATGATAAAATCTGGAGCCGTTATTGACAAGCCTTGAATATATTTTGTAGATAAACCCCTTCTTTAACTTATTTCTTCATTCTTGTAGCATCAAGTCATCCAGGAAATGTTAGTGAAGGTAAGTATATTTATTTCATTTTTTGGAATGATTATCATGTTTAGTAACTGAATAGCGTTGTTTATATTTGGTAGATAAGCCTGCTCTTTAACTTATTTCTTCATTCTTGTAGCATCAAGTCATCCAGGAAATGTTAGTGAAGGTAAGTATATTTATTTCATTTTTTGGAATGATTATCATATTTAGTAACTGAATAGCGTTGTCTATATTTTGGTAGATAAGCCTGTTCTTTAACTTATTTCTTCATTCTTGTAGCATCAAGTCATCCAGGAAGTGTTAGTGAAGGTAAGTATATTTATTTCATTTTTTGGAATGATTATCATATTTAGTAACTGAATAGCGTTGTTTATATTTGGTAGATAAGCCTGTTCTTTAACTTATTTCTTCATTCTTGTAGCATCAAGTCATCCAGGAAATGTTAGCGAAGGTAAGTATATTTATTTCATTTTTTGGAATGATTATCATATTTAGTAACTGAATAGCGTTGTTTATATTTGGTAGATAAGCCTGCTCTTTAACTTATTTCTTCATTCTTGTAGCATCAAGTCATCCAGGAAATGTTAGCGAAGGTAAGTATGTTTATTTCATTTTTTGGAATGATTATCATATTTAGTAACTGAATAGCGTTGTTTATATTTGGTAGATAAGCCTGTTCTTTAACTTATTTCTTCATTCTTGTAGCATCAAGTCATCCAGGAAATGTTAGCGAAGGTAAGTATATTTATTTCATTTTTTGGAATGATTATCATATTTAGTAACTGAATAGCGTTGTTTATATTTGGTAGATAAGCCTGCTCTTTAACTTATTTCTTCATTCTTGTAGCATCAAGTCATCCAGGAAATGTTAGCGAAGGTAAGTAACTCTATGTTATATCATTCTTAAAATATTATCATTTTGAGTAACTACACAGCCTTTATTATTTTTTGAAGATAAGCCTTTTCTTTTAACATGTTTCTTCGCTTTTTAGCATCAAGAAGTGCAGGAAATGTGAGTGAAGGTAAGTAAATCTATGTTATATCTTTCTTAAATAATATCATTTTTAGTTACTAAACAACTTTGATCCTTTTTTGAAAATATGCCTGTTCTTTTAACTCATTTCTTTTCTTTTTAGCATCAAGACGTCCAGCAAATGCGAGTGAAGGTAAGTAAATCTATGTTATATATGTTTTTTGGAGTTATATCATGTTCAGTAGCTAAACAGCCTTGACTATATTTTATAGATTAACATATTTTTAACTTGTTTCTTTGCTTTTTAGCATCAAGAAGTGCAGGAAATGTGAGTGAAGGTAAGTAAATCTATGTTATATATGTTTTTTGGAGTTATATCATGTTCAGTAGCTAAATAGCCTTGACTATATTTTATAGATTAACATATTTTTAACTTGTTTCTTCCCATTTTTATTATCAAGAAGTGCAGGAAATGTGAGTGAAGGTGAGTAAATCTCCATGTTTTATCTTTCTTAAAATGATATCGTTGTTAGTAACTAAACAGTCTTGATAATATGTTTATGGATAGACATATTTTTAACTTCTCTTGTCGGTTATGTAGCATCAAGACATCCTGGAAATGTGAGTGAAGGTAAGGGAAAACTTTTTATTTGTTTACTGATTACATTATGATTCATTTTTATTAGTTCTTTTCCATTTAATGGTGTCGTTTGAATTTTTGTCAGTTGTCATACTTTTTATAAAGTTTGATATCTTGATGTTGTTCTGTTTTTAGTGTTATTATCAGTCACTCATGTGATATCGACCTATTCCTTTCTTTCTTAGTGTTATTGTTTGAGTTATTTTCGTTTTCCAACACGATAAGGAACCCACAGAGCTATATGATTGTTTCTTTCTTCTAACAGATGCAACTGCACGTATCAATGCCAATTCCTGTGAGTATTAACAAAGTTCATTTTTTAAGTCTATAGTGAGAGGAGTTTGCATTCACATACAGTTGAAATAGAGACATCCTTTAAATTGGTAACATATGAATTTTCTATGCATACAATGATCTAATGGAAAGGATCCACTTGCTATTGTTTTGTAAAATGATAAAACCACTTTGGTTTGATTCAATCCAGATGTGTGTTGATTACAGATGATTTTTGCCGTTTCAATTCAACTGTTGATTTAGAAGTGTTACTATACCTGGTGAGTCAGGTTAAAACGTGGAGAATTTTGCAGGACTGTGATATAGCATGTAGTTACCCGATTGTAATGAACTAAATTTTTTCTAAAAATGCAACTTTGATCAAACACCTCTCCCATTGAAATCGGTCACATGATGTATTTGTTATGAAAGCTTTTCTTCTAAGTCGTTATGTGGGAGTGTTGCAAACCGATGCAATCTTTAGCAAGCCCTTGCAGCATTTACAATCGGGAGGACTTAACAGTCTGCCAAATGCTACACGTTCGTTCTGAATCACTGGGTATACGTCGTAAGCCGTGCAAAAAAGAATTCCTCTTTTCAATCATTGCACCTCTCGGTTTTACTTTAGCTGTTATAAGTTGTTTAATCGTAATCCTGCAGTTTTATAACGTGACTAAGCTTTATCGAGATCATCATTTCAGCTGTAACATACATTGTCAATGGAGCTCCAGTTGCTGTTGGTTTCGTGCACCCAGAAAGAGCTTCTGTTCATGGCAATGCCGTACCAGAGAATTCTACCTGCATTGAGATAATTGGCCTTGCGGATAAGGCAATTCGTCCGATTTTTCCTGACGAAGAGATTGAAGACAGGCGGTTTTTACGTGTTGGCTGCTACTACATAGTACCAAAGGTTGACCTTCGTAAAAATGTTTACAAAGATGGACGTTTGATACTCGAACCATTTAATTAAGGTTCCGTTTCCATCTCTTTTTGTGCGTTTCATTATGCGTGTGCTAGCTTTTATTGAAAGGATACCTACAACGGCACTCGTAAACGAAATGATGGAAACTCTGCAACAGCCAATCCACTAATTTACGAATGGAATATATTCATTGCTGAAGTAGAAGATTGATATGTTTTCAAAATGCTTTCTGTTGAAGCGACAGCTAAACTTGTAACCATTTTCTTTACTGTCGGAATTCTGTTTTGTACAAAGGGGTTTATGATTCATCGTGTTCTTGTTTGTACCTTTGGTTTGCTTTGCTTTGGTTTGCTAAAATGATAACTTTTCTTTGACATCTGGAAAAGCCTGCCGAGTAGAAGTTGCTCTTTTTGTTAGCTTTTATAGACAATGGTCATTTTTAAATTCAAACGCTAGAAGCATATTCTTCTTATCGATGCTACTGTATCGCTGGCTAAGAATGTAGCATCAATGCAGAGAGCAAGAATGTAGAGAGCAGAGAGAAATGCAGAGAGCAAGAATGTAGGTTTCAAAATGTATGTTTAGGGTATCTTTCATCAAATTTGTTGTAAATAGAGAATTCTAGATTTATTGCATTTTTGTTGGCATTTTTTGAGCCTGGAAGCCTTATTTTAAATTAGCTGCATGAATTTATTTGTGTATTTTGGCGACAAATTTTCTATACTTGCCACATTTTTGTTTATCAATCGTTATTTTTACCGTATTTGCGTGACACATTTCTATTTCGTTAAAATTGTTACGACATTGAAGTTAACCAGGATCTTTCTTGCATTTCTGTCCTTTCCGCCAATCAAATGAAACCTTTAAACAATACTCGCTCTGGACACAAAGAAAATCGCAAAGCATGTTCACGGCGTTTTCTTGTTCAAAAACGATGAAAAAACAATCACCGTTTGTTAAAAAACAATCGAAATTGGACGAAACTCGCAGGAGTTTTGTCCCCTCCATATACCTCACTTGGACTTTGTCCTCGTGAGTCAAAAATGGGTAAAACAAACTTTAGTCGATTAGGTCTATCAATATGAAATTGCGCCAGTACTTTGCTTTGCTTTGATGGACTGCGTAGATTTAGTTGATTTATTCAGTACACAGGTGTGATGATGTTTGACCTCTAAGTTTGACCTCTATCTGACAGAATTTGAGGTCGTAACTTTAAGAGCCAGCAGCAGAACGGATCACTAACGTGTAGAATCTTTAGACCCCAGCCAAAAACTATCCTTTGCAGCATATGTCCACGAAGTTTAAGCGAGAAAAAGCCAGGTTTGAAGAGCCTCTTCGAAATCTAAATGCCACTTTGCTAAACAAAATGATACATAAGTACGCGTGAAAGGCAAGCTTTGATTTCCAGACATCTAGAAGACTTGAATAACGGACTCGTCATGAACCCACAAAGTCTGCATTAGACACTGTAAGCTGTGGAAGGAAAACTGCACACTACGGTAAAGCAATGTGAACCAAAATATACCTGTTCCTAGGGAGAAAACTGTTAAATTCTGCAAGAGAGAAACGGAGAAACGAATTAATCTGAAACCTGAAAGAAAAGAAATAAGTTGTTAATAGCTGCAACAGCAACGTTGAATAACTAAAAACTCATTTCATCGAACACTTGTCAGTGCGGTTTGTGCGAAGAACAATAAATTTTCGATGCAGACAAGCCAGTTGACATTAGCAGAAAAGAAAAGAAGAAAATCCAAAGCCTCATGTCAGGTACACCTTTGGCGCCAAAGCCTTTGGTTTTGAAAACGGTGTTTATCAAACTTCGAGGTCCTTCCCGCCATCGACGGAAGGAATTTGTTTTCGTATTACAATTGTTTTGATTTGGTGTTGAAGGCTTTGATCTCTTATCTCTCACTTTATTAGAGTGTGCGAAGAAATGCGTTTTTTGGTTATGCAAGGTTGCTCCGTTGCAGCTAGTATTAACTTATTCTTCCTTTCGGGGTTTCAGATTAATTCATTTTATTTTGCAGGATTCAACAGTTTTCTCCTTTAGAACTGGTATATTTTGGCTATCATTCTCTTACAAGAGCTTACAACTTTCTTTGAACAGATTACAGTGTCTAATGTCGTGTTCGGGAATTTGAGACGAGGAGTCCAATATTAAAGTTTATTTCAAAATTTTGTACTACAAATCATTTGTTTGAACATCTTAGAGAAGGGTCAATTCGGGAATAATGACCAAAATAACAGAATTTTCTGCGATTCCAAAGTGGATTTTATTGGCATTCAGATTATTTACAGGGAAAAAAATAAACCGAGTGTAACGCAAAATCCCGGGGTGGGGGGGGGGGTAGCCTGCCCGCAGACATTTTGTTACATCGGGTTTTTATTTCGTCCAATTTTTGGGTTTCGGAGTATGCTTTTCGCCGATTTTTTCTAGAATCGAGTATTGCTTGAGGGCAAAAACTTCTAGAGCCGGGTAAAAAAATTTTCGTCGTGGCCACACCCCCTTACAAATTTAGATCAAGTACCCCCAGGGGCTGAATAATCTTCATTTCACATGAAGAAAAAGGCAGTGGATCCATTTTGGGTTGCATGATATCTGGAAAACTGAGCTTGCGTATGCTGGTAGAAAATCAGCAAAGTTTTTAGCAAAAGAACCTTTATAGAACCTGAGGTCTTTGATTTGTTCTTCGATACCTTGGATAACTTTGAATATCTACAGATTTTGCCTACTTGAATTTGATGAATGTTAGACTTCCTTTACCGCTCTTCGGAATTCCACTCATCGATGCTACCCATGCCACAAAATCATCAAGATCATTGTCGGTAAATACGTACACTGTGCCGCCAATTTCTCCTTTGTAGATATGGCAGTGAGTATCGATAAATGAGATGCACTTACGATATGAATAGAAAATTGATGCCTGCTCATTGTATGTGAAAATAGTTACAAACCATTCATCGAACATCATAAGAAACTCAAGTTGACCCTTCAGGGTTAACAGATAGTCGTCATTCACAATCCAAACGGGTCTCACCTCCTTGACAACGAACGGGCAAATGGAAGAAACCATGTCAGCTACTTCCTCCATCGAGCAGTAGCGATGAGGCAAGCTCTTGCGACAGTAATCGTAAAGACGGTTACCTTGCTCCATGGCAACAAAAATGGCTTTCTCTAGAAAGGTATTGCTAAATTTTCTGTCGTCATAATCGGTTAAGATGAGCCTGCCCTCGGACATGATTTTGGCAAACAGGGTGCAAACAAATGAGCATGCGTAACTTCCACCGTATCTACCTCCGACTTTGTCTTGCGAAAATTTCTCTTCGTACAAAATAACACATGTCCTACCAGTATGCGGCTCTGTGGTTGTGTGGAAGATGGTGCGTGGTGTCCTTATGAAAGATGGTGGTTCTAGATTTAAACTGAATTCACTCTCGCTATCGCTGTCATCCGTATCATTCTCATAAATGAAGGGCAACTTTTCAGCTTGGCAGTGCGCATCAACCACATTTCGAAATGCGACATCATGTTCCATGGAGGGAGAAGAGCCGGGATTAGTTGCTGACATTGGAACAGACTGCATCGTTTCTGTATCTGAAATGATCGGGGCGGGGGTAGCATGAGAAGACTGAGTTTCACTTTCAAGCGATTGAGCTTTCATTGAAGATGTTGCATTGGTATCCTCGTGGGTGGCTTCTTCCAACTCAAAAATTTCGCAGGCATCTGATATTTGCGAATTCACAAAAATTATTCCATTGTTGAGGAGAGAAATTACACCTTGAAGACTCCTGTCAGTAACAGAAGCCAGCTTATATCGTGGGGAGGTGTCCTGAAAATGAAAAAATGGTGGAAATAAATTATTAGTAACATTGAATATAATGAGATAAGGTGACGCAGAGAACTGTGAACTTCTACCCGCAATTAATTGTTTACATAAGTTTCTTATCACAATAGCCAATAATAGGTATGAAATGGTAACATTTACCCGTAGCTATAGCAAATCTCGGTAAAGCAAACCGGCAACCCAGGAGAACTTCCTGAGTGACCCATAACCAGGGCAAAATACCGTAAATTACATTAAAATCAAAAACTTTCGGACGATCAAACTTGCCGACAAAATTTTGTCCTATAGTTCAATATGCGAAATCGGCTAAGGTTTCTTTACACTCAATTTAAGTCATGTGAACAATCAGCTTGATAAAACATCTTTGGATTTCTCTGATATATTTCGTGCCATGCAAAGTTGTGCCATGACTGGAATAAGTAGCAAAATACTGAAACTTCCCCAGAGTTTCACGTGACTTGAAATAACTACAGCAAACTTTTACGTCTATTGTCCGAAATCTGGTGATGTCCGAAAGTTATTTCGTCCGAGAGTTTTAGATTCATTATAAACAGAGAAGCGCAACGTAAAAAGGTAATTAATCGTTGTTTTGCTAGTAGTGCTCAATTTCCTTGAACTTCTTATATGAAAGATTGGTTCCTTTCTACGTTGACTATTGTTCGATTTGGCGAAAATCATTCAAATGCTGCGAGATGTGATATTGATCATGAATGTACTGTAAGTTGATCTTTATGATAGAATTATAATTATTTTAACATATATTTCGTTTCGTTCTTCGTGCTTGTTTTTGGTGTTGTGTTTGTACAAAATGCCCAAAAAAGCGTTCAAAAATTGTTTTCCGAAGTTGTTTTTCCGAATTTTGTCCGTTCGAAAGTTTCAGTTTTTAATGTACCCTTTAATCAGAGCAGGCGTATGTATATCAAACCCCTGAAGTAGCTACTTCCTTGTGTCTGCCACCCTAGGCCCCGCCTAACCTTCACAGTTCACCTCTATCAGTGCTGACAGTGCCATGCGTAAAGTCTGCTGAATGCTCACCTCTGGGCTACAAAGCTTCGCGGCGATATTCTCCACATCGTCTGCACCACTTGCCAATTGGTTTCCTACGGCAAAAAAGGCTTTCTTTAATAAAACGGTCGATCAGAATGATCATACTGTTACAGAATGAGATTCAAAATACCAGATTCAAAACTTTGTTATCCAAGATCGAAACACCAATAAATCCTCAGTTGAAATTACAGAATAGATATATCATTCTTTAATGGCTGATTTTAGATGCCTCTCCATACCTCAGTTATAAAAGGAACCAGATTCTGCTCAGCGTATGCATACTTAAAACCATATATAAAGATATTGCAGTGCCTAACACAAATGACACAAATATCCAGAATAACACAAACCTGAAGCAGTCAAGATTGTTAAGAAGTTTGAATACTGTAGTTTTTTGTCTTCTAATGATTGCAGGACGTCATATGCATAATATTTCAAATAATTTGCCATCTCTGATGACAAAATCTCTAGTTCTTCCTTGGAACGTTCATCAAACATAAGTCGGTCCACTACGTATCGCTTGGATGCTATTGAAATTCCTGGAAGAAGAAGTGTGGATATTAGGGTTAGTATGTACATTAAAGGAAAGGGCAGTCAAAAGCGTACTCCATAAATGAGTTTTCACTTATGCTTTAAAAAATTACAGTTTCTTTCATTTTCGAGAAAAAATGTGAACATCAGAAAATCTAAATGTTCAAAATTGGATGTAAGTTGTATTCCCGAGGGGGGGGGGGCGGGTACTATTTAACTTCTACATTGTATGGGATTGTGACATTTTTAAGAGGACCTCTTTCATGATCAGTCCTGATTTAAGGGTATGACTTTTTAACTTTTTGCAAAACTTCATTTATGGATGAACATTTTCGGCTTTCCGGATTTACTGAAAACTTTCAGGATATATAGGCTCATTCCCACTCAGTCGAAGTTTTAAAACAGACTGAAAATCTGATGTTCACGTGAGACAATGTTGCTTTCAATTTGAATTGAATGTTACGACTGACAAGCATTTTATGGTCTAAAAGTCAGCCCGCTCTGAAAGTGTAGCTTAGTTATGGGTGATAATCTCATGCTTTGAATAGCACAGTTTGAACAGTATCATGGCAACGTAGGTAACCCCCTCGGGGCTATATCTTTATGTCACTTAAAACTGTGGGTTCTTACATCCATTTGAAATTTGTAAATCAACACGGCCCCTCTTCTCTAACCCTAACCCTAACCCTAACAAACACCCTAACCCTAACACTAACCCTAACAAACACCCTAACCCTAGCCCTAACCCTAACCCTAACAAACACCCTAACCCTAATAAACACCCTAACCCTTGCCCTAACCCTAACCCTAAACAAACACCCTAACCCTAACACTAACCCTAACCCTAAGGAATTTGGATGTCAAGCTATTAGCAGTTCTTCCACAAAATAAAGCAAAAAGATCGATGGGCGTTGAAGTGCGCAACGGGAGGAAGTTCTATACTCTCCTGTATATATATATATGACATTCGTACAATCCGAGTTCCAAAGAAATGCAATAATCAAAATGCTTCGTTACTCATTCTTATCGGAAGATTACTCCGATACTTTTAGGAAATAAAATTTTGCAGGAAGAAACTTTCACAATTTCGAAAATTTTCGGAATAAAATTTTGCGATGAATTGTGCGATTATGTGGGGATAAACTTTCATGTTTTGTGAAAATAACATAATTTATGTCAGAACAAAAAGTCACGAATTTCGTATGTCAGGAAATTTACGGGGAACATAATTCGCGAATGCTATGTCTTATGGTTGTGTGGGAATAAGCTTTCGCAAATTCAACGTCTTAGGGAATTTTGAGGAACAAGCTTTCGGGAAACTGGGTATAAAATATGAAAAGCGTGAAGGCTTCTTTCCAGAGAAAATTTCTTCCCATTCACTTATTTAATTGTATATCCTGGTACCAGATGAGTTCTTTGCTATGAACTTTTAGATGAAGAACAATTGCATAGAAATACACCTTACCATCGACAGAATGCGTTTCGGTAGCAATATTTTCCAGAGGAATTTTTTCAGTGACCTCGAGTTCCTTCTCGTTCAAATCTCTGGCAAGATCGTTGTATACATCAACAACATTCCGTAGATCAGCTTTAGCTTTTCTTGAACGATTCAACAAACGAATGTATTCTTTGGAAGAGTCTGTCACGATAGAGAGATTGAAGATACTTTCTCCCTGACAACAGTAAATCTATGACAGTGGTTGCAAGGATGACAGAAAAACCTTTGGAACGATACGGATTTTCATAGCTTGCACGATTTTTTGGTAGAATCTGTAGCCAACGAATCTATTACGGTTGATTGCTATTCAGTAGAATTTCCCGAGCGGACTGACTCTACACAATGAAAGATTTTTCACGCGTAATATTCTACCGGTTGAGTCAAAAAAGTTTGCCCGCTTGGCGGGATGTGGACAAAGTATATGGCCGATATTCGGAACTAAAATGTTAATCTATCAGTCAAGGGCTAACTTAGATGAGAAAATTTTATTTGGTAAGACCCACAAATTAGAATGATATCTATAAGGGGTATGTATTTGAGAATGAGAAGTCCACCTTCCGCTGTGCTCGATGATATATTTGCTATTGAAATTAAAAAGTCTAATTTTTGAAACTGACAATTGATTTGAACTTGAATTTAAATGCAAAATAAGGCATGGACCGGAATGAAACGTGGCATTCTCGCATCCCATATAAACCCCTTACAAGTATTTCTTATGTTTGGGTGTTAAAGCTGACTGATGTTACGAAACAAAATTTTAATTTTCTCATCTAATTTAGCCTTTGGCTGATAAATTAACATTTTTGTTTTTGAATATTGACCACATACCTTTTATTCCACAGCCTGCCAAACGGGTAAACCTTTTTTGATTCACCCGGCATTCAAATTCAAAGCGAAATTTTCTCTCGTAAACGAAAAGTTTTCTAGTGCGCTCGAAAAATTCTACTGAGGGGAATCAGCCTCAGAAGGGTTGCAGAAGTGATGGTAACATTAAAGCTGAGTGGAAGATATCTTATGAGTGATGATCCAAACCGAAGCCAACTGCAACTGAGCGGTTCAAATTATATATGAAGGGGAGACTTATATCGCATTCACGCTGACAAAGTTAAACCAGCTAAACGAAGTCAAATTTCAACCAATCGAATGCAATTGATTTGCTACATTGCCAAATGAGAAGGCTCCATTCGATAACCTGGTTTGGATAAAATGACGGTAACAAAGGAGAAATAAATACTTTGTAACCTACCGGAGACCTTCTTGGCATTTTCTCGCAGATTATCAATGAAGAGCTGCTTGGCGAATATTCCATATCGGATGGCTACAATTATTTTCTTTTTCAAGCCTTGCAGATCCTCGACATTTGGCAGCCCAAATTCATTCTTCATTGCAATGACATCACTTGCCATCTTCTCGACCTTCTTAGAATCTTTCTTTGCTCGCTTTGTCGACAAACTAGTGACATATAATCGATCAATCCTCCTTAGGTCTTTAATGCACAATCCAGTTTGTATTTCGGGGGGTAGGGATTCAAGTGTTGCCAGTTCTGCGCACATAAGCCAGTATTTCTCAACTCGAGTATGTGTGCGGCATTGTACCAAAGTTCTCTTCCTCTCTGAAAGGAATTCAGTTTATCTCGGTTCTTTCATCCCATAGTTTATGGAATCAACAAGCAATTTAAAGACTCAAGTACACAAATTGAACACAGCTTTCATTCAAAACCAGTTTGATTTTAACATACAAACTTGTTTTGCTAAGTAAATGGAAAATCTTTGGAAACCTCTGCCATTTGACATATGTGGGGGGGGGGCTTAATATAAAAGGGAGTTATTTTAATTTTGGCAAAAAGAGAATGACTTACTGGCTAGGAGTGCTTGATAGAAAAGGATGTTAAGCACAGCTTTACGGTTTTTAACGGAGAATGGTGGTACTGATAGTAGAGTACAAAATAATCTTCACGGACGTCTTAGTGCAGCATAGATACAATAATTAAGTACAATCCTTTAACTTGTAGATTATTTGTCATTAGCAATTTGTTGGCAAAGTAGACATCTATAGACAAAATAGCTACAAGATATAGCTAATTCAAGCCTACCATCTATCAACAACAAACAAGAACCCAACTTGAGCCACGAGAGGTCCACTTAATTCATTATTCAATTCTTCTCCTTTGAGATTTGATTCTCCCTTTTAAACTGGAGAGGGTATCGCATTGTTCAAACTTAGTACCTACGGAAATTTGATAACCCTCAAACACTAAAGAAAGTGTTGCTAAAAGCCTTCTCCGTAGCGCCTGGAACTGCGAAAATTTCAGAGCCATTCCCCCACTGCCTAAAGTTTTAAGACGAATAACACGACAATTGCTTAATCATTTTCATTGAAGAAAAAAGGAAGTACCAAAACGCTTGACCAACAGTATACCTGTAGCTTCATTCTGAAGATCCTCGAGCCATCTCTTGCAATCAACTTTACTCAGATCAATCGACTCGTTATTGCAGTAAACTTGCAGTTCCTTTAAAGACTTTTCCTTTGATTTGATAACCTAGAAATGAAACATATTCGCCATATCTACGTATCTACAATAATCGCGGTTATTTTTGGACTATTGCAGTTTCCCTGATGTCGCCACCTCATTTCATAATTACAACATCGCAACCGTCCAGTTGAATCCGACAAGTTCTTTCGATGAATGCATACTCTTTCTACATTCACTTCATCAAATAATTGACAAGAAGCTTCTTGAAAACAGGAATTATCCTGACAGAACTTTGAGATGCAAGACCTTGTTTTCAATTCAGTATTAACAAATTTCGATGCAAGGAAAAGGTTTGAAAATTAAAACTTTCCACATTTCTTTTCAGAGCTTGAAAATTAACAGATACCAAATTCTGATGTTTTAGGTACCATAGAGCACAAGGGTATAAGAACGTGCAACATATTAATTACAAAGTATTGTTTTTCCTTACATCTTTCTCCCGCTTCACAAGCATGCTTGGGAGATTGGAAATTCGCCTCTGATTCCAAGCAAGGACGAGCTCTGTCAGATACTCTTCGCGCACTACAAAATAAATTGTGACAGGTGAACACCCAGACAGTGAAATCTGAACAAAATACTTAAAAACCCATGGTACGTTGTATCAAAACTAAGCGAAAAGAAACGAACAGAAAACTCAAAAATAGTTTCTCCTTATTGGTTTATGGATGTGTTCCACGTCCACAAACTAAAAAATACTGTATTCATGTAACCTGTTAGAAAGTGAAATAGGAAACTAATTTTATAGATGCTTACCTGGGTACTCATGTACGTTCAACAAGAGTATCCATAGAGAAATCTCTAAATTAACAAATAGATACAGCTTTACAACGCTCTTTAGATGTTTTAAGCGCAAAATATCGTGTGTTCCCAATTTGCTCATACCTCATTCTTAAAAATGTAAATTTTCAAAACTCAGTATGCTCTGCCATAGATCTGATCGACGAAAACAAATTTACAAGAAATTAAGTAACAGAGAATACCGCACAGCAAATACTCGTTGATGAATCGTACGCGGTTCTGATTGTTTAGGTTTTGAAAAGGCAAGAGTGTAATGAGTACCTTCTGGCGTCATTCTTCGTGTTACTGTACTAGCACTAGATAGCATACTGTTGATGATCTCGCAGTCCTCACCGTGACTCCTTCCCGACCCTTCCTTATATCTGCCGCTTTCCAAAATCTGCAACAAATAGTTTTTGATCTCTCAATTGATCATAGAGGTTTACGCTCAAGCGGCCTTAAATTCCTTTTTGCTACTGGGCAGGGAAGATCTCACCACAAACACAGCAATATGCTTTTTTCTACAAATCAAATATAACTGGAACAAGGTATAGTAAATTCACCTCATTTAACATCGTCTTTGTTTGGTTGCTAAATATTCTTACAACTAAAGATTTCCCAAACAAAAATGATTTTATAACAGTGTTTCAACTTTAATCTCCGATTACAATCTTTAAAAGCAACTTCAAGCATTTTCAGATTCTTTTCGTTGCATTTTCTAATCTAATGAGTGTTTTCCTGTTATAGGAATTAAGATGACAAGGTTTCGAACCACTGTGGACTCAGTTTCGCGTCTTTTTTAACCAGTTAAGATGCATGTGAAAAGTTCTAGTTTCAAAGTGATTTACATCTTTATGCCACAATGTATCAGTTACTCATTAGATTAAAAACTGTATTGAACTATTAAAGTTGAAGAATCCGCAATAAAAACATTGGAAACCTGAAAAACAAAGAGGAAAGTTTTCGACAGCAGCCGTGCAGATGGAGGTGAATCATTCTGTCACACCTTGTATATTGATTGATTGCTGAAGAAGAAGTAAGTCGACACGTTTATATGAAGTTTTGCTTTCCAGCCTCTATCTATATCTTTGTGCAACTAACTGACTGAGCTTATGAGAAAGAGCGAAAGAGCAGAAAGAGGGATGTGAAAAATGAGCACTTTGGGTCCGTGACCCTTTGTTTCTCGAGATGTATTCTTGGTTTTTAAACCGCACCTCCTGCAAAACCTGGCTGAAACATCTATATTGAAACACAGTGTCACAACACTGGATCAATAGATTTTTGTGATGTTTCTAAAATGGCTTAGATCGAACGATAATTTCATACGTTTTCATACAAAGTATTCAACGTTACAGCTTCTATCACTGTTGTTCACACTGGAAATGTGCACAAATCTATCACAAAATATTCTGTTGCTAGCCACAAAAATAATGCTCGATTCGCAATCTTTTGTAGACGAGCTAAAAAGGTCTATTCCTGGTAGGATGATACCTTTCGTACTAGCCCACTAATGAGAAATACAAATATGTCTCACCTGGCAAGCCCATTCATGACCTGAACCATGCATAAGGTTTAATGCAAAAGTAACCTTGTCAGCACTGTTAGCGTCAACATTCTCCACCCACTTTCTATATTTGCATGCAATATCTTGAAACAAAAATTTGACATTTCTGGGGATAACATCAGTGCAATGCAGATAGTGGTGGTAAGCAAACAGTTCGCCCTGAAACATGTTTATGCCTTTCTGTGCCACTTGATGTCGGCAACCTGTAAACATGAGCCCTGTCTCATCTAATGCTCCCTTACGCTTCACATCATTCGCTGCAGCTTCCCACACAGAATTCCCACATTGATTATCCGTCTTAATCTTCTGCAAAGACACAGAACATCGAGCGAGAATGAAAAATGAATGACTTGTTATCATTAAAGGTACACAAGTGTCCTCAAGAAGTTTCAAGACGATCTTCAGATTAAAGACGCAGTATGGATTCTTAAAATATCACTTAAAAATGATTTCCTTGCAAACTGTATGTTAACGGTGCAGGCAGTAGCAAGGGCTATTCATCTTTCTTCGTGAGCAAAGATGAAAATTTACGATTTAAAAAGCCCTCCTTTAAAGCAGCAATCATATTCTAAATCAAACAAACAAAAAAACAAAAAAAACAAACAAACAAACAAATAAATGATTGGAGTCTTGGCAATCAAGCAGTACTCAAATTTGGATGAAATTTCCAAGGCGCTGCTACATTTTGTGTCACCGAGCATATCGGGGAAATCCAGTTACGGAAAGAAGCTCAGAATTTACCTCTAGAAACGATGCACTAACGCGCAAAACCCAGCCACAAGGTGTCAGTTCACTCATATATTCAGACAAGTGTACGCAACCGTAACTTATACAGAAAACTAAAGGAGAAACGCTAGAAGTCTATTCCAAGACCCAAGCATGCAATTATTTTCATACATGTATACATTTCATTAACAAGTCAATAGTCATTCAACCATTTTGTTTAAGATTACCAAAGGTTAAACGCACGAATTGTGATTTGTTTAAATTCAATAACAGCATCTCAAAAATATTATTGAATCACTTACCCTGCATCCTGTGTTTTTATATAGGTCGCTTACGTGTGCATCAACAGATTCATTAGCAGCTACGAAAGTTTCACCATAATACGTGCATCGGCTGCGCCTGTGATGGGGAAGCTTTAGTTTCCAATTTACTCAGTTGTCATTTTAGTTATCCTGTTATTACTCTTGTTGTTATTTTTGAACATGCGAAATTTTGGACGTACAGAATCGTGACATGAGCTCTCACCTAAATCAATAAAAGCTTCCACATTCGAATTCAACTCTTGATTTTGATGTCACGTTTCCCTTGAATTGATCACCATGCAGTTGCACAAGCAACTATCTTTAGGGAGCACATGAATTTTGATTTTGCAAATTTTGCACGTGGATTTTGCACTGAAGTACTTAGATTTGGATAGTGCTGTTCTTTAATATGTCAATAGTGTAACTGAATCAAGACATCCAGACAGAGGAAGTGGGCAATGGTCCAAGTAATGAAGGCTATGCTGCTTTGTTGCATATAAGTGTAAACTAAAGAAGACATTAAAATTCAACACACCTGTGCAATCAACATAATGCCGCCAACTCGCGAGCTCGTATCAAGAGCCAATATTTGTCAGAGAGAATGAAATGCAAAACATTGGAAGAATATGACTTACCTGCCACCCTTTTGGTACCTTCTCAGTTTAGCATTACCGTCAATGTGAGAGGTCAGCTGTGAAATACTGCAAGGTGGACATCTCATCCAATCTTTGCCTTGCAACAGCTCCAATTCATGCATGCAAAATTTCCATTCTCTGGAAGCTCGCTGGAATGCTGCAACACTTATTGTTGAATTCTTCAAACAGAATAATGAAAGATTCGTTCTAAAACCTACAATGAATGGTTTCGCCCTATATCAGGGCTCATCAGTGCAACTAGACTTCTCTTTGAGACTTGTACTTCATGTTTAAAAGCATGTAGCGAACCCCTTATCTAAGTTATTGCTATTCAAACACGTTATTGGACGCAAAATGGCCATTTATATCAAACGTTGCAGGCGGCAGTACTCTTTACAACAGCCAAAGACTCGCATCGCTATCTCAATTCAGTGTGATTTCTTAAGAAAGCTAATGTAAGACAGTGCTACACTCAACCACATGTGATGGATCACTATATTCGTTTGTATATATTCCGCTCGTCCTGTTCTTTTATTCATTCAGTATATTCGTAGCCAAATAAGAAATCCCTTTCCTGAGTACTATTTAATTTGAGGAAACACTAACGGAGGTTAATGCGGCATGAGTCTCTAGCTAAAATTCATTACAAATTTACGGTCTGGTAGGTCTTAGGAAGCTTCTTGTCTTCCAAACTCTCCCTTATTTCTGGCAGTGAGCTCGATCACAATTTCTGTCATTTCGCAAGTTACAAAATCACTGTTTGCGACACCCTGATGTAGATTCTATCGTTACGAGAAAAAGTGCTGCTCACATTATAGTTTCGAACCCTCCAAGAGATACTTTTGTACCAATTCCGATGCATCTTCTATGTACGAATCAAAACAGGAATGCTCTAAACATAAAGTACGAGTCTCAAAGAGCCCCCACTATCTCCTGCAAATCCACTGCAAAATGACTTAATAAAATCACAAAATTCACGGTAAAAATTTGGGAGAAAAACGCTGAGTTCTTAAGGTGTCTTGGTTTGAAGAACTTCTGTCATTGCAAATGCAGGAGATAATGGAAAAATCAGTTGCAGACCATTCCACTTGATATCGTCAATATACAGTGCAACTTACCCTCACAATGATCATGTGTAGCCAAGGAAATACTCTGGAAATACACCAATTATTGAAGTAATCTCACCTCTACACCACATAATTTGATTAAACTACACGATGGGTTTTTGACAGAGATTGAAGACGAATAAAATATAAACAGCTGCTGCTTTTATTACCAGTTCTATGAAATGAATCATTGAGGCAATAAAAAGGCCTAGATTAGGTATGCTCTTCTCTGATTACACTCAAAAACCAAACTCTTATACTCACCCTTGCATTTCTCGATGAAAATTCGGATAGAACTTTCAAAAACCCAGACATTGAGCATCTTGGTTGTAACACTTGCATTAGACCCCAAAACTGAAGCAATTTGCAATCATAAAGGGTGCTGATATTCCTGACTGAGCCTGGCCAATACCCATTCTGAATGATGATACCTAAACTTAGGCTCTCTAAAATGTAACCACATTTGGTGCATTTGACCTTCTGGATCAAGACGTCGAATCTTCCTACAAAGTGATTATTTGGACCTGAGACCTGAATATTTAGGAACCGCTAGCGAGGAAAGATACATTTTAAAGATGCATTAATGAATCAATAGACCTTTTCGGTACTCTACAAAAAAGCCAGGATCAAGTGTTATTTTATACATTTTTATACAAGACGATTGATCAAGTGGCATTAGAGCTTCACTTTCGTGAAGATTTTAGAATTCTGTTAAGCATGTCAACTATCATTCGACTCCAACTCTTTAGAATAGCGAAAAGGTCTATTTGTCACACATGAGGAACATACTTTGCAAATGGTGTTTCCATGGTATGAATTGTAGTAACAAACGAGAATCTCTCATACAGCAACAATAATCTATTCCTTAGCAGCAGCAGCAGCAGCAGCAGCAGCAGCAGCAGCAGCAGCAGCAGCAGCAGCAGCAGCAGCAGCAGCAGCAGCAGCAGCAGCAGCAGCAGCAGCAGCAGCAGCAGCAGCAGCAGCAGCAGCAGCAGCAGCAGCAGCACATTACTAAGCCATTATAATCTTTCATGGAATTGAGATACAGAAATGTAGGAACATGGGCAAACAATCAAAAGAGTAAAGAATCATAAAATGTAGTGTGGGCAGCATTCAAAAAAGCTTGGTGTAAATTGCTATTTGTTTCTTTCTTTGCACCAAATGGATAAAAAGGAATTTAGTCTAATTAGCTTCTTTCAAACCAGTGGAGTTGAGGTGTAATGGCCATTTACACTTTGCCTTTTACAACATTTGACACCTTGCACACAAAATATAGCCTTAGGGATCTAAATGTATTCAAGTTCGAGTACAGTACCAAACTCACAAGGGCTTTCCCTTCTCTCCCCAAACTAACAAAAATGCTAATGAATAGGCACTTGAATAAATTCTATGAAATGGTGCATGATTCATTGGCGCAAGTATGATCCAGATAAATGTATACAATGACTCACCCTCAATTGTAACAACAGTGATAGGGAAGCCTTCTTCAATGTAAACAAAGCTTTCATCTCCATCAAATTTTGAAGAGCAGGTTTGGCATTTCTCAAGTATCAGTGGGAGGTACTTGTTATCTACAAATGTTTTGCAAATGAATATAATCATGATATAATTACTGAAGGTTTTTCACTACAAACTGGCGATCAGAAGAACATTACTCTGTGTGCTGGGAAAGCAAAAAATTGGTGCAAACCTGAGAATTAATAGACTTCTTGTTGAAAAACTAACAGCTGCATTCTAAAAAATGGCATGATAAAAAGCTCTTTTCATCCAAGGTTATCTGTACAATATCACACCAGGAAAGAAATAAAAAACAGGTGCAACCATATATGCACTGTCTGGCAATATTTACACAGCACCAAAACAGTTCTAATCCATTACAAAGCTACCATTTCAAAAAGTGTTTATAGTGTTCCAACAGAATTTGTCAACAGATCAAAGTAATGAAACCGTTGTTACAGAACCAAATTTGTACTGGCACAATGTGAATGGGTTCTACTGGTTCTTGTTAATCTGTAACAAAAAAATTTTCCTGTTCTTAAGTTTCAGTATATTTCAATGAGCCAATAAGCCAAACATTTATCAACTTCACCTATGGAAAAATTGCACAAAACACTGACCTTAAAAGCTATGGCATGTTTTCATTTGTTAGTACATTTATTTGTGACGACCTTGTAGTGATGTATCTCAAAGCTTCCACCAGTAAGGTGTCATTGAAAAATTAGGCCAACATGACAGAGTTTTTGGCCCATCTTTTGTGCAACTATTTTCAAAAATGATATAGTGTGTTCAGGTTGGAGGAAAATATCACAATTAAAATGATAAACTTGCAAAACAAAGAACTTTTGTGCCAAATAACAAAATTTAATAACAAACAGTCCTGGAAACCAATCCCCCTTCAAAAGCCAAGCACAGCCTAAGTCTTTTTATCTCAAACATTGTGGCTCAATCACAGCAAAAATGAAGCATCAGAGCATATACAGTGTTCCATAATTGTCTTCTCAATTTAAATATAACTACATATTGATAATGTATCTACAGATAAAATATATGAACTCACATATTTCCACAAAAGCACCATTTCTCACGGTCACATAAGAAGACACTGATTGTAAGCATCCATTGAAGGAAACTGCTCTGTCATGCAATGGCAGTAACCTATGCCTAGTTTCATCACAGTCTGCACAGTACTTTGTCTTCCCATCTGTACAGCTTATGCACTTTACAATAGCAGGTTCCACCAAGCACTGGTTGCAATTGCCTAGCTCAGCTC
Source organism: Aurelia sp. 4 Dawson et al 2005 (assembly GCA_964019985.1). Taxonomy (NCBI): domain Eukaryota; kingdom Metazoa; phylum Cnidaria; class Scyphozoa; order Semaeostomeae; family Ulmaridae; genus Aurelia; species Aurelia sp. 4 Dawson et al 2005. The sequence goes on along the minus strand of OZ026492.1, from coordinate 40,170,637 downwards.
TTTCCTCTTCCAGTACCAATTGAAAAATATTGCCTCTGTTCATGTCCCAACTTTGATTTGCAGCCTCAACTCTCGCAGACCATGATTGTTTCTTGGGACCCTCAGTCTTTGCAAGCAGTGATTTGCACTTTTCAAGTGTTTCTGCAAGACCTTAAAATGGATTTATAAACATATCTCAATCACAAATTAACACTGGGAATGCTTTTTTACCAACTCTGAAATTCAAACTAAAGTCATATTGATGATAATATTATTTGGCAAACTTCAAACCCAGACATTTGATGGCAAATGATTACAAATTAATCCTAACCTTACCCAGTGAGGTACCATATGATACCAGATAATAATTTTATGTGTCAAAAGCTTGTCATCAAGTCACAATACAAGTTAAATTGCAACAAAATGGCAAAAGCATCATAATGATGACACCATGTACACTGTAAAAATCCATTTCATCATCACTTCTATGAATGTCCAATATGTACAGTATATACATCCAATTAATGTTTTGCAACTGGAATATATGGAATTCAAAATATTGTTTCTAAAAAGTATACTGCTAAGTCCTCCTCCTTTGGGTATGCAGGATTGAATGCTGCTTTCATCACCAACTGCTTCAGGAAATGAATCATAAGAACCTGCAAGGAGATCATTATAACAGTTTTTAAAATGTATTAATGAAAATTAACTGAAAATTTTTGGCAAAGTGCCATGCAAACAAACCATTTAAATTATATAATTATTTTGATTTGTGTCCCATTTGTCCAACTTTGGTGGATTTAACTGCAGTTCATGTACAATGGCCAGTTAATTATAAAGCATGGTTGGCCCGCCTTTGTTATAGTATAAGTAAAGAAATACGAAAAGGGATGACACTCCTGATGATCCTTGAAGCAGAGCTAAGTGTTTGCTACTGGCAGTGGGGATTCCCGCTGCAATCATGAAATCAAAGTTATGGGGAGTCCCCTCCATAAAGTTGTGGTTGGTTAGCTTTGCCTTGTACAGACTTTGAGGGACCAACGTAACCTGGCAAATTAGCCACTTTAAGTATGAAATCACTGAAAGAGGACAAATGTAATTGAAAGTTCACTGCCACGTTTAAAAGGAATAACATAGTGATCAGTTTACTATCCTCTTGGTGCAACTTTGGATTATTGGGGATCTTCTCTTGATGTTTTATTTGCGACAGGACATGAAGTCACATTTATGGGAGCGCTCCGGGGCTGGTGGGGGTTAAATTGTTCTTCGCGCATTACTTCAAAATGATTCCAAAACCCAGCATTTCAAATAGTTGGATCGTCAGTATCCAAAATTTACTAGGCCAAAATATTGTCATGTCTCTTATGAGTAATTGCATTATATGTTCAGAATAAAAAGGTTCAATTCAAATTGTTTCTATCTCTCCCTAACACTTATGATCATTTTATATTCAAAATGCTCTCTGCACTCTTTAACTTCTCGAAAAAGGCCCAAATTTGCTACCTTCTGTTGCTTTGCCCCTTCATTTTGCAGTTCCCCCAAATAGAAGGGGCTCTGTTCCAAATCAAGGCAATGATATATTCAAGCCCACAAACTTAAGTGAAAGCAATAGCAGAATGCTGATTCAAGGCTTCTGTACAAGCCAGGCACAAATCATTTCATTCACACAGTTCTTGGTATCACGCTTGAAAAGAGAGGTGATTTTGTGTACCGTGTTGAACAAAGAATGCGATGTCAAAAACGTCAATCAAACCAACTTAATCCTGTGTCCTTTGAAGCCTCTGTGGCAGTAGCAAACACCTGTGACCTCGCTTTATTTGCTCGCAAATCCAAATGGATCGAAACCTTCCTCTTTTTCTCCAGGTACAAAACAAATTTTGAAAGAAACTTGAGGTATTGGTAAATACATCGTCTGTTTAAAAGCATGCAGAGTAAATCGAAAGCGTTTATCTGGCATCAGTAATTTATCAAGTTCCAGACTACCTCCGAAGCCAATCGTCAGGAGATTCATCCCTTTTTCGTATTTCTTTCCTACTACTATAACGGTAGCAAGCCAACTGCAGCAATAACGTAATGGGTTTCATATTACATACTTGTTGTTTTCCATATGCCGGATCACAGGGAACCAAAGAAATGAAAACTACGGTTTCTACTAGGCTCCTGGACCCCAGTGCTTTTATAAGAAATTCAGGCCAGAACACAAGTGCTAAAAGTTGCTTGAATTGTTTCTGGTTTTGAATTAAGTTTTGAATTTATGTTTTGAAAGTTTCATACTATTTCTCAGGCATAATGCGAGTCTAGAGCTTCTTACAATTTTGTCCATGTTAGTACTAGTTAATCTTATAAACCAGTTTCCTTATAAATTTCCTTATAAAACAGATGTTTATTGACGTTAGTTTCTTGATAAACCTCTCTGGAATGGAGAAGCCACTCACTATTGCATCAAAAGATGACAAATGCAGTTATCTGATAGTTTTCGGCAAAAGCATCTGGAGTTATGAAGAATCAGTCTTGAGGGGGTAGGAAGAACAAGCCAAAAAAGTGCACTAAACAGGCGTAACAAATGATTTTCTTATGGTGACCTGAGAGTTCACTTTTTTGGAATGAGTTTTCATCCCGCATTTTGGGCCACTTGCATCAAAATCTGGATTATGATTACCATGAAATTAAGCTGTGGAAAGCTGGAAAAAACTTTCTTTCAACTCATTCCTCTCTGATTAATTAAAAGTTGTGTCAAAACTACGAGTAATTTCCTGTAGAAGTTGAGTCCAGGAGAATTACAGGCCCAAAAGCAAAGGCCCGAACATTATTTGGCCATCTAATTTGAGGCCCATAAGACCAGTAGGGCTCCGTAGCCCAAAGACAAGTAAGGCCCCATGATACTTCATACTGGGTCTTTTGGTTTGTACAGTTTTGAAGCCTCTTCCATCAGCTGTTTTAAGCTGCTTCATGCACTAGTGTTCTTCTTCATACATGGCTAATAAGGCCCTTATATTATGTTTTGGAATAAGCTTTTCATCATGAGGATAGCGGGAGATAAAATTTTGGGGGGTACTGCCTGGCAAAAAATCCATTGTGAGAATTTTGTCCAACTTTGTCTTGAGACCAACTTTAACCTGATCATGAATGATTTTTGCAAATTTTTTCGGGTGTTAAGGGCGTTGTGGTCCCCAGCCTCTTGTCTCCTACTACTTTTATGCTTGCCTCGGGTATCATTTATGATTCTGGACGCTAAGAGCCAAGTTAAATAGCCCCACACACGCCCCTGTACAAACAAAAAGTCAATATTATATCCAATTCCGCAAACCTTAACCCTAAACACACTAGTTTGATAATAATGAGAACTTTTTTACCCCCTGTAACCTCATATGCCTCCTCATTCGATTGCAGATTTTCTTGCTCTTCATCTACAGGATTGCGACTGCGGCGTTCACGTTGCTTTCGACGGGCATAATAAGCACGTTCCCTTGCATTTCTCTGTCGCTGCAAATGACCTGTTGTAGGCGAAGCATAGCAAAGGACACGGTATTTCTTTGTGGGGGCTTTCTTAGAAGTGTATTTGGCAGAAACCCTCTTCAGATCTTCCAAAGCATTCTTTACCCTCTTATTTGCACGCTGTGATCGGTCATCATCCGCCATTGCCCTGCCCTGCTCTTCTCTCAGGCCATCTCTAGGTTAGGCACCAGTTCCCTATCTGGCGCAGTCAAACTGGTATGGCACTGTGGCCCTACTAAAAGTACGATATGCTATGTTTTAGACGAATCCAGAAACGAAGATATTATATGTTTTAGGAACGAGGATGTACTGTTGATATTGGGAATTTGGTGGTTGATATCCTCCTCTAAAATTCCTTGAACGAGGACGAGACTTATTTTTGCCACGTGTAGTAAAGCGGTTGGAACTTTTACCAAAATAATTGACACTGGGTGAAGCTTCAGTACCCCCGGGAACTCCCACAGACATACCTTTCATCTTTGCCAAAACTTTATCGGCTATAGAATCAACAAGATCTTCTGTATTGACGGACATACAATGACCTTGCTGAGATGACGCAAAAGATTCAATACCAGCGATTTGTAATCTTGTTGTCTCCTTTGCCAAGTCATTCAAAGAAGCAGTTGAAAAGTTAGTCAATGACTTCAAGGCAATCTGCATCTTCTGATGCAATCCCTTGACAAAATAATCTTTTGCAACTGTCTGTCGTGATTCATCGTCAAAGGTTGGGTAGGCCAGTTTTACCAACTCTTGTACTTTGAAAGCAAAAGTTTGAGGAGACTCATCGTGATGTCTTGCACGGCTAGACAATTCGTGTATGGCAATTTCTCTATCTTGGTTTCCGAGCTCGAATTCTTTCATTAATTCATCTTTTAATTTATCAGAGTCTTTCTTGTCTTCGTCTGACAATCGCAAATACACGTCGAAAGCCCTTCCTTCTAATCGACTTGCCAAATTTTGAGCTGCTTTTTCGCCCTCAAATCCTTTCAATGCAGAATGCAAAGATATTTTCTCGATGAAAATCTTAACGTCTCCTGAACCATCGAAACTTTGTAATTTTTTGTCCATGTTTAATGATTCTGTGATAGTAATGTTAGTCGCTAATATCGAAGTTACGAATCATAGTCTACTATACCGAGTACTATCACAGAATAAACTAATGTAGTGATAGCATAGCTATGCATGCACAAAGGAACGAAAGCGGAACAGCGGAACCGGGGGTAACCTGACCTACAAAAAAGAACGTATTTTACTTACAAGACTTGAAAATAAGTCATAACATTTGTTTCACACTACTTCACTACATGAAAAACCCGCGTATAAGAACCTAGTGATTAAGAACCTACAGGCTGAAATTCTGAAATTAGACCCCCCCCCCCAATATATAAGAACCCATTCAGCGTGAAATTTGAAATAGGTTCTTATTTGTAGAGTTCATCAAATTAGATCAACACTCCAGTTGCTTAGTCATTGAACCTATACGGACTGATACTGCCATATGTGCATTTTGCTAAGAAAAATAACGACGCTTTGAGAGCTTTTCATTGTATCTTGCAAAATTTCTGATTCTTTCACGCACTGCTGTTGTGAATAAAGCCTCATGAACTCAGGTGCCTCTGAACTGACAATAAACAATGAGCTGGAAGTTTCAATCCGAACAAAAGAAATACCTGAAAGCCCTGAATGAAATAAGAACCAATTTAAGAACCTGAACAGCCTAATTTCCCACTAAATACTCTATATATAAGAACCTAATCAGGCTGACTTGCAAAATTTTTAGGTTCTTATACGCGGGTTTTTACTGTACTATAGTATCGGGTGCGTGAAACAGCAATCGCAAAAACAATAAAATATTCCGAAGATTACTACAAACAGGCCTAAAGTCCTAATTTGCATAGCTGTGAAGCTTCAATGTTGGAAGATTTGATCCTGAAGTTGAGTCCTGGTTTGAAAGATTCAAAGACCCCATCCACATGTATCCAGATATTTTTGAAAACGCATCTCTCTTTTCCGTTCGGGTTTGCGTCCACGCGCAAATGGCGGCTTCGGTCACTGAAAACGAAGCTTTTCGAAAACGCTCTCCTGACTGGATCTTTTGAAAACGTCGTTTTCCTGTTGTCGTGTTTACAGAAAACAGAGCTTTTCGAAAATGCTGATGTTACAACATCGATTCGCTACTCTCAAGTACCCAATAATCGTCCCCCCCCGCTTATCAATTTTTGAAAAATTTTCCAGCCCCAGCTCTTATTCCAACCCCCCCCCTTTTATTAATTTTTGGAAAAATGAAATGATATTAGACGTAATTTCTGAATAAATGCAAGAAAAAGTCTCAAGAAGTGCATTCAACAGAACCAGAGTTCAAAAGTAAATGTATCAGTAACATCACTGTTCACATAAATAAATAACAGATACGTGTTTGCCTAAGAAACGGGCTATTTTCTATTTCTCCAAGCACCCCCCGATTGTTCCAGCTCCCCGATTAATGTTATATATAGCCATTTCCAGCCCCCCCGATTATTCTCACCCCCCCACCGCCTATTTGATACTCGAGAGTACATATCATAGCATGCGTTCGGATCTTTGGGGATCACACGAGGGCACTTTATCTGATTTCAAATTTCAAATATCACACCATTTTCGTGTAGACAGGGATATTTTGGAAAGCGTCCCTCGTGTAGCCTGTGTTCCAGACCACTTGGAAGACAGATAAAACACTTACCTTTCTTCTGACGTGGCCTAGAACACAGGTTACCCTTGTGTGGACGCGGATCTTTCTTCATATGGATAAAACAGATGTGTTTTCAATATCATACCGATGCTCGTAGACAAAGCCGAAGGATGTGTTTGATGGGTGTGCGAAGAATCAACGACACCTCCCTTTTCGTTTTTAATGTTTTTTTTTCAAATTTCTTTCAACGATTGTAATTAGGTTATCGATTAGCTTTTTTGGTTAAAATACTAAATCTAGTTTTAGTGTATTGTATGGCATGGCCCACTGTAAATCAGTTTTCTCTAACTGAGGGGCTACCATGCCTAAAAAACTGAAAATGAAATGAAATGAAAATGAAATGATAAGGTAACACCAAACTCATTGAAAACAGAAGATTTCGTGGAGAAAGTATTCTTTCTCCAATCAAACAAAACTCTTCGTCAGGATTTGCAAATGAAAACAAGGATCTCTCCTAAAATCTGCAAAATCTTCCACTTAGTGAGACAGAATGCTTTCCAGACCTACCAAACTTACAATTTTCGAAAATTTCGCAGTCAATCAAACACAAAATCCAAGTCTACGAAGTCTACCGTTTTCAAATTTGTAAACAATCAAGCACACCCTGAGAGAAACATTTTTATGAAATCACTTGTGAATCGATAAAACAAGACGGATTTTACTTCATTAGGTTTTATCAATTAAGTTGGTGTGTCTCTAACACAACTATGATCAATCTTAAGGAATCTGATGACTAGCCATGAAACTAAAGGCTTGCAAAAGTTTTAACTAGAGTTAATTCATCCGGACCATTTTACAACCTTCTTGCCCTTAATCATTGCATTGAAAACTATGTTCAGCATCATAAATAGCTAACCAATTACACAGTATCTTCAATATTCATATTTCTTGTATTCCATACCATCTGGGGGTTTACACTCAACTTTTTTTGATCCAATATCTTTCCAGTTCGTGCTTAATACAGTACCCCCTGATTCTTGAAAACTTTTATTCATTGCACGCTTCGTATCCTCGTCAGCATTTTTATAAATTTTCTGGAACAGTTCATTCAAGGCAGCATCTCCTTCCTTCTTTTCCTCACTTTCATCTTTTTCGATTTTCGTTGCTAATTTATCCCAGTCGTGATATTTCTTCGATGATGATGGATAATGTCGAACTTCTGAGTCACCAGAGGCAGCTTCTACAAGAATATGAAACATTCTCTGTGCTGTAAGAGTGATAGACCTGTTAGTTATCATTAAAAGGGCCTAAAGCGGGCGATATCTTCACACACATATTTATACACAAGGTAAACAAATAAAGAGCGAATAATTGCGCTACGAACAGAGCTTCGGCTCGACGTTTCGGGCTTAAAGACCCTCTGCTAACCATAAGGCTTTGCACTTGTCCTTTGCTATGGGCAAACAAATAACAGCAGACGGCACATGCGAGGTATGGGAGGCATGTCCATTGCTTAGGCCCCTTTTGAAATTGGAGAAAGAGCAATATCAAAATTTGGACTCTACACCTTGGTCTATTCTCAAGACCCATTATTAAACATAATCCTTTGTTCGCTGAATGAAAAGCAAGGCAGAGACTTTAGGCCACAAACGACTTTCAGATAATGCGAAAGTCGTATTTGGCGCCACAAAGGATCATGGTTAGCAGTGACTCTTTAAAGAGTCTGTTTCATCCAGCGTGCCTTCTACGTATCGTCTCTTGGATTGCCTTTCTTGTCGCAATTTTCACGGGCCATGAAAATGAGGACAAACAAACGCCAACCAAGAAACGACAAGTGCAAAATGCTGGATGAAACAGACCCTTTAAACCACTTATCAAGACCAGAAACGCAATTTAGGCCCGCAACGACGTATTAAACAAAACTCTGTTCCTAGTGCAATTAATTATACTTTAAATGTTTATTTACAAAGAAACATAGTGCAACACGCATACAAGAAGATCGTTTGTGCTTTTATACAAAGCTTCAATGGAGTGGCGTTGGAGCATCTTCACTATTTTGGATATTAGAAAGTTCTTAAAAATATATCAAAATTTAGTTCAAATCAGATTCTATTTTAGAATAGCTAAAAGGGTAAAAGGTATTTTCCAGATTTGGCATGATAGGTGATAAGATGAAAGTGCATGCTGGCGCAACATTAGACAGTGTCATCTGTGGAAAGAAAAACTGCTAACTTCTGTAAAAGAATGAAAAACAAAATAAACTGCGATTAGGGAAAAAACTACTAGAGAAGTGACAGCGAATCAAGCTGAAACCCTGCAAGCAAAAAAATTAATTTAATAGCTGCAATAAAGAGAAATATCGAATAACGGCAAACGCGTTTTGCTTCACACTCGTCAGTTCGGTTTATGCTAAGATTGCGTGTTACCACTCAGTAATGAATGGTGTATCGTATTTCTTCCAGCATTTTGTCTCCTCTGTGTCTTTAAGTTCTTTATGAAGATTTTAGTTCCTGAGTTTACCTTGGAACATTCAAACAATAGCCGACAATAAGAATTTGAAATTATTGCAAAACTGTTACCTACCTTTATCTTCAAGAGTCGCAAATGCCTGCTCATTTTTATTTTCGAGAGACGACCATCGACATGCACCGGTTTTCTTCATTTTTATTTCAATCTAGATTTAGAAAGAAATTGAAAGCAGCTCAAATACAACAAAGTCCAGTCATTGAGAAGTCTACTGTAATTAGCCTGTCGTTTTTCCAACAGCCCTATTCTTTTTCCAACTGCTCTTTTGAAAATTCAGGACCTACTCTCAAGTACCGAATAGTCGTCCCCCCCCGCTTATTAATTTTTGGAAAATTTTCCAACCCCCCTCCGCTTTATTCCAACTCCCCATTTTATCAATTTTTGGAAAAATGAAATGATGGTTAACATAATACTCTGAATAAACGCAAGGAAAAGTCTCAAGAGGTGCATTCAACAGAACCAGAGTTCATAAGTAAATGTATCAGTGACATCACTGTTCACATAAATATATAAAAGATACGTCTTTACCTAAGAAAAAGAGAAAGACTATTTTCAATTTCTCCAAATATCCCCCGACCCAAACAGCCCCCCGACCGTTCCTACACCCTCCAACCGTTCCTACCCCCGAGTATTGTTAAATCGAACCATTTCCAGCCCCCCCCCGATTATTCTCAGCCCCGGTTTATTCAGTACTCGAGAGGACTTTTCTTAAAAATTGGTTTCTTAAAGTAATATGCAGCAAAAGTTTGTACCTTACTACCGGGTGTCCCAGAAAAAAGGTAACAGATTTGATCATGGCTAGCGCTAAGGATTTAGCTTGAATCGATCGGAAATAATCTTTAAACTATTCCTCGATAGTCAACTTGAAGATAGACACCTTGTTTGCTGATATTGGAGCATTGAAAGAAGACATTTTTATCATGAAAGTCAAGATTTGCCTCCATCCCTAAACCAGAGCTTTTGGGTTTTGGCCTAAGTTGTTGACGCACTTGTTGTGGAATCTCCTGAATCAGAGCGAAGTACAAGCAAGAAGCCTCGTGCTTCGGAAAAATTCTTGATGGAAATCGAAATCGAACTTGAAATCAAATTCACGATTCTTTTCCCACAAGAGACATCTCCTTTCATTCAGCAAAACCTTTGAATTAAACCTGCCGAATAAAAGTTATTCATCAGCGAAATAATTCCCTTGGGTGTGAAAAATCTTCCTTGTTGGAATAAACTGTATTTTTGTTATCATTGGAATTATTACGAAACAAGCAATCGCGTATACCAAAAGGATAAAAATTAACAAGGATAAGATCCTTGAAAGTGCTCACTCGTGCTTAAATTGTTTCTATTCTGTAAATTCATCTTGACTGAAGAAAGATATTCCTTGGTGATTATATTCATTGATACGTTTGTCAGTCTTTCGTTTTTACATTTCCATTCAATTGTGTACCTAAGCACACTGGTCCTTGTTCAGAATTTCTACGCTATGTAAGTCCTTGAGGAGATTCCCCAAAACAGCGCGTTTGTAGTTTAGGCCAAAACCTAAAAGCTCTGGTTTCGAAATGGAGGCAAATCTGTGCTTTCAAGATAAAAATATCTTCTCTCAATGTTCTTATATCACCAAACAAGGTATCTATCTTCAAGTAGACTATCAAGGAATAGTTCAAAGATGGTTTCCGATTGATTCGAGCTCAATTCTTTATACTGGCCTTGATCAAATCTGTTACCTTTTTTTTGGGACACCCGGTATTATCAAATATTTGCAAATCCCTCCCGATAAGGATAATAGTAATGTCTATGGATTATTTAAAAATCATTTACCATTAACGATGCATTTAATTTTTAATTTTTACGCTGATGACGTCACAATCAAAATTCTCGAATGTTTTATCATGAAATTTGTTGTTATTCAGGAACCAAGCCATGAAAACAAACATCTTACCATATTTCTGCATTTCTAGGTCATTGACAAAACATATCGGAAGTAAAACTTAATCAAAAAATGTGTGATGGCCGAGTTTTGATAATTTAAGCAAGAGTATTGGAAGACCTACTATACCTTTTGCTATCTTTAATCCTAAGGCTGGGTACGTGACTAGAGAAGTGACGGGTGTGTGTGGCAAATCTCTTCACACCCTGTACTCTGTCGCATAAAAAATACCCTAAAAGTATACCCTATCGCATAAAATTTTTGCCAAAAGCATACATTGTCCACATTTTCAAGAGAACTCTAAAAAATTTCCTTCCGCGTGATACCCCGTCGCATGATTTTCCTATCTATGACAGTACCCTGTCGTAAAATTTTTATCAGAAAAGGACACCCTGTCGCCTAATTTTTATCGTAAAAGGACGTCCTGTTGAGCAGCAGTTCCCGTCTAACCAAGTATGGGAGTACCCCCCCCCCTGGGGCTTTAATTTCTGAAACAATGATATTCAAATCAAAGCAATCAGCTCAACAAAAATATTTACACACTTACTTTTGTTGATAAAACCCGAAAAATACTGTCATTTGGTACAATAGGATGAGCGAGATCCAAGTCCCAAGTGCAATCTTTATCACGTGACAATTTGATTGTTATATCAACCTTTGGATAAAAGAAGAGAAAATATCAGCAAAATATCGAGCAACCCTGAAAATGAAGTCTCAACATTTGCTGAGTAGCTACTCATTTCATTTAATCTTATTTAAGAACAACATCCATTCAGCTAAATACAGTACCAAAAGTAAAAATAAATTACAATAAACGTTTATAATATAAGCTCAGGCTACGTTTCCATTACTCCGTTTTCAAATGTCTCCGTTTTCATACCGCTCCGTTTTCGGATGATCTTGAACTGTTTCCATTTTTCCGTTTTCGCCAAGAGCGCCTGGTACGAAAACGGGGGTGATTCCATTACTCCGTTTTCGTTCGTTTTCATTTCCTTTGTTCGCACTCGTTTTGAAACCGAGGATATTGTATAGATTCTTGTTGTAGCGTTTTCGAATGACTCCGTTTTCGGTGTTTCCATTGAAAACGATGCGTTTTCAGATGTCTCCGTTTTCAATTCACTCCACTTTGAACAGCGTTTTCAAATGTCTCCGTTTTCGATCGTTTTCAATGGAAACACCAACCCAAAAACGGAGACATTCCATTCCGTTTTCATACGAAAACGGAGTAATGGAAACGGGGCCTCAAACATGTTTCCACCGCCCCCGCCCCCTATGTATTGATCTTCCATGGATTCGTGCACAAGAATTCTCCAAAGAAGTACAACAAATAATTCTCCAAAAACTTATAGAGGGTGCACAATAGGGTTTGGTGAGTTGCGGAATGGGCAATTTTTGACGAGCGGGGTACGGGATGCACGATTCCTGGCTATCGGGATACAAGATAGACAAGGGCAGCGAGATCAGGATTTGAGTATCTTGCTATATGGCAAGCAGGATATGCTGACATAATGATGCGGGATGAAGGGATGAAGGGACCATATTGTGCAACCTCCTTAAAGGGGGCTCGTCTGCAAATCTTTGTTAAACTCTTTCGTATTTATTTAGAAATCGATGTCTTATAACTCTTGCGGGAGGTGAAACACCCATGGCCTAATGGCCTATTGTTCGATGTGAATAGATTACTTACGATTTGATCAATGTTTCAGGCCCTTTTTAAGTCATTTTGCAACCATAAAATTTTTAATAATTCAATCTACCTATATTTGTAGTGCTGATAGGACAGCGAGAAAAATCACAAAAATACTTTGATCTTTCGACTTTTAACTAGAATTTGAATGATTCAAATACACGCATTGGTCTTGGTGCTATGAATTTTCAAAAGTTGGAACTTTTTCTGACTCACCCGGTATATGTTTTTCAACCTGACCTGTTTAAAGAAATTGAAATAAAGCACTAACATTGTCACACGGTATTGTATCAATTTTCAATACTTATACCAAGCCAGAAAGGCAGCTAAAGTGACAAGAGTACATAAGAGAGAGAGAGACACGAACTGTATACATGGTAAAAAGTGAACTAACGTTTTGATTACCAAATTCGACGGTGACATCCTCTTTCTTGCAATTCTTCATTAGTATTGAGAGAACAACATGTGTTTCTGTTTGATACCAATCGTGCCTAGCAAAAATAAATGGCAAGGAAATTGAATACTAAATCTTTCAGCTGTTCTACAGGGTTTCCCAAAAAATTTGTGCCACATTTGTGTGTCTACTGTGGAGGAGCTTTAGATTCAATTATGTCAAATTTTACACAGTTGCATAGGTTAAGCTTCAACTTAGACTTTGATCCCTTCAACAAGTCAAACTTTTTCCGAAATCTTTTAAATGGTTAGGACTGCTGCTTATTCATCAGAGAGCGCTTTCTACCTTTTAAAAATGTAGTGAAAATTTTAATCCGATGCCAGAACCCTTTCTTCAAAAATTTACTTTACTTTGACACTGCTGCAGAACAAGAGAGTGTGTTTTTGAAGCAACCACTTATTCTGCCTATTCTCTGCCATAAATCAGCAACCACTTGTCAGATTGACGCATACAAGGTCTCAAACTCTAAGTTGAATTCTAACCTATAGAATTGTGCAAAAAGCGAGATAATTGAATCTAAGGCTCCTCCACAGCAGCGACACAAATGGGGCATAATTTTTTGGGATACCCTGTAAAAAGATTTGAGTAACTGTGTAGCATGTCATGAAGCATAAACAGCTATAATAATTGATCATTTCTATCTAAAAATAAGTTCTACAAGTTCTAAAAATTATAAAAAGGAGTCTTTATCGAGAGATCTTCTTATACTTATTTACGCTGAAGCTTTGACTGAATAGAGCTTCTATTTTGCTTCTATCAGCAAGGGTGAATTTCGCAAAACAAAAGATATAGTTCTACTTAAGACTAGTAGATGATCTGACAGCCTCATGAATAGATTTCATACCTCTAACACAGCCTAACACAATGTTTTGCTTTCTAAGTTTATTTTGATTTAATTGAGTGCACTCAGAGGAGTGTGGCAGGATAACCGAGAGATCTAAACAAATTCAAACGACTACGAGTACTTTGCACTTCTCATATGGCTCGCTGAGCCCAACGCACTCAAATCAAACTAAAACGCTTCTTAAATACTAAAAGTTATACCAAAATTAGTGCCATTACATCATTACCCTAAATAAACAACAAAAGAAAAATCTAATAAAGAATCTCAATCCCGTGACGATCACAACAAACATACATGCAAACACAATATCAATGATATCCCGATGAAAGTTAACTGATAACATTCGTAATAAAATTAGAAAGTACCTTCAAACGTCACAGTGTCCATGGAAACCAACTACAAGCAAAATCTAAAACTAAACGTTACCTAATGTTCTAATAATACCGCTGGAAAAGAAACGATGAGAAAAACTAAGTGGCCTAATGCCCATCACAAGGAGTGAAATCTGATCTTCAGAAATCAGATTTCAGAAATCAGAAATCTAATGCCCATCACAAGGAGTGAAATCGGTTTGCCTTTTCAAAACCTGAATCTTTTGTTTACAAAGATTTTCCATTGCTACTTCTGCCATTGTTATGCACATTAAAAATGCGGCAAATCTCAACAAAATGTGTAAAAGTACCGATCGATCCAGACCCCTTGATGGAAAAGCACAATGGTCCATCCCACGACTTAATAAGGATCCTAAAATCAAACTACTAAAATGAAACAATTTTTCTTGGAGTAGCAAATGTGGTAGGATAAAATCGAATGCTGGAATTTTCGCAAATTATTCTGGTTTCATAAGAGCAACAATAAAGTCTTTGATAACTGCAAAGGCAACCAGGATTAGCTATTGAAATTGACAACCCCAAAATGAGCGAGACCCCAGGGACTTGCTAGCTCCTAGCATACTTTTTATCTACAATAACTAAACATGTTGCAGATCTTCCTCGATAAAGAACTGAAAACTTACTTCATCGGCGGGGGAAGTTTCGGTTGCTCTTCAGTTTTCTTTTCGGTTGTTGAAATGTCTGCTGTGGACGTAACCTTTGACTCCGCTTTCGTGACATTCAGATCTTTTTTTGCTACAGTAGATGGTTTGAAAAATCATTAACAGCAGCCTACCATTTAGAGGAACATGAAACTAACGACAAAGTTGAGAGAACCAAAAAGGAGTCATTGGTGTTGCAGAGAAACAGCACTAATGAATCTTTATCGCACGTTGAAAAGTTCAAAAACAATGCTAGAAGACTTTTTGCAGTATCCAAATATTTGATTTTGACATTTATTTGAGCACTGAAAGAACTTCTGTTTCTGCAACAACCACTGACTTAGACATTTTTGTTTCATAAATCAGTGACCACTTGGTTACCCTGAATCAAGCAAGGCGTGAAACTCTAAGCTGAAGCCTTCCCAATGCAAAGGCATAAAAATGAGAAATCGTAGAATGTGAAGCAAGACAACAAGCAAATTCGTATGCTATGTCATTCATTAAGTTTACTAATAGCACAAGATAGGCCGTCACTTAGGGGTGTGTTTGATTGGCCACTCAAAACCTACCAAATTCTGAAAACGGTAGACTTCGTAGAGACGGAAATGCAGTTCCAAATCAAACACGAAGTTCTTCAAAGCAGCAAGTTTTAGATTTTTCCACGCAAAGAAGAGGTTTCCAATTGAAAAACACGAAGACGAGTCTGGTGCTTGGCAACAAATAGTAAAGTTACCGATTACCATAGCAAAGCGAGCAAAGTCGCCTCGTTTTCAGAGTTTTGCAAATGAAATCACGAATCTCAGCAAAGTATGCCACACCTTCTGCCTTTGGAGTAGAAGGTTCACCAGGTTTGCCAAGCCTGCCGTTTTCAGAAATTGGGAGTCAATCAAACACAAATTCTGATTCTTCAAAGTCTACCGTTTTCAGAACTGGTACCAATCAAACACATCCTTAATTCTCAACAGTCATTAATTCCTCTTTTGTCTATTTCAGTTTTCCCAAGGTACTTCTTACTCAGTATTTCTATCCTCTGACAACTAAATTACACGACTTAAAAGACTTTTTGTTCTATCTTGATAATTCCAAGTTAATTAAAAATGGATTGTTTACTCTTGATTTCACGGGTTGATTATGAATTGAGGACAATTCGACAAGTACAAATAACGATCTGAATCTTATTCACTCTTGGCTGTAGGGCATTTAACCATTTGATTTTGTGAAAATATTTCTTCTCTGCTAACGGATATGTCGAATGAATGATCTAATACTAATTATAACTTTTATAAAGCGCCAAAACTATAAGAAATATATTCTTTAGTGCTTAACAATACCTAAGTTAAAAAAACAAATTTTCATATTCGACGATTCGTGACGAAGTTGCGCTTCCCACCAGAAACGAGAAAGTTGAAATTACATAATTGCAGAACAAACAGGACGCGGTTTTTGGGGACACCCTCAACATACTTATTGTCGAAATAACTTGAGGCAACGATATATTGACAGCCGAATGCTGTTTTGGCAGTAACATTTAATCCCTAAGTCATTCATACCCAGGCCAAATTCAGGGCATTTTCGTCACTTCATTTGCGGAACAGTTACCAAGAATACAATATTCCTTGTCTCCTGTGGTGCTTTCTTTCCGTGTGTTTCATATTCTTCTCCAACTTAAAGGGAGTACAAAGTCCAGCGTGCTTTGCGCGAAGTCAACGACCTACTCTCCACAGCTTCCAGAATATCTGACTGTACGAAATTCTCAAAAACGAAAAAAAACGATGGCACAGGCGGCTGATCTTTGTACTCCCTTTAAAGCCCCAATGAAATATCAGCTTCTTGGGCTCAGTTGTACAAAAACAGATTAAGCCTACTTACAGTCAATCTCTGCATTGCATTTATTGATCCACTCTGTAGCTTCTGCACTTTGTGCTGGAAATAAAGCCAAAGTTTATTAGACTTCACGTCCACAAAATGCAGGCTTGAGCTGAGCAGAACATGATTCCTTGTACTCATTAAAGTTTCTGATCTGATTTTCAATTGTCAGTCACACAAGAACTCAAAACCAAACATATCTTAAACACAGACTAAGATTCTACGAAAAGCCTGAGGGCAGAACCTTCTGTCCTTCTAAGGTTGAATCCACATTGAACATCGCTGTGAACAAAACTTTACTTCGAGAAGTTGAGACTTGACTATAGATGCACCCTAAAGACAGAGGATTTAGCCTAAATGGTCTCTGTTTTGAAGCTGTATTGTCACGAGTCTCAGTTTGAAGTAATAATCATTATTCAATTCAATGTGGAAAACTGATACTCATTTAATCAATCTAGTTTTGAGCCTTGTTAATCTTCCTTAGGCAAGTGACTTATCTGAAACACCAAGGAGCCATTCCGTTGCATCCTTATAGTTAGTTGACGGAGTTATATAGCTTTTTTAGCAACTGTATGTGCATGTCTAAATTCAGCCTATTGTATTCCATTGTATTTGAAAAAGTCAGCCAGTGCGTGGAATTTGTTCGGCTAGAGGAACAGCGTAGGAGTTTCTTTTTCCCATTTATAGATTACCTCTTCTTAGCTCCGTATACTAAGGACTTGTTCAAATGGAGAAAGTCCAGCTCGCTTGCCGAGACAGAAATTTGACGCGTGTCAAAAATGAGGCACGTGCCTTTTGTTCAGACACGCAGCGTATGGAGCATTAGCAGCATTTTCGTCTCGGTAGCTGGGATGGAAATTCCCTATGGGAATGTTTTCATCCCGCCTACTGAGATCTTGCTAGTACACCAGTGAGATCTCCCTTAGCGGACCAGCCTGCGTGCTTATATGAACGGGAATCTAATTTTGTATTGGAATTAGGGATGAGGTGAGATCTCGGCAAAGAGCTCCAGCCTGGTAAGCGGGCTGGCTCCCCTCCATATGAGCAGACTAGAACTTTACAGTTGTAGATAGCTCTGTATTCAAAATAAAAATATGAAGAAAAGAAGAATGTTTTTCTTCCTTACCATCAAGACTTAATACAGCTTCAAATGATTGTTTTGCACTTTCAAAGTCTTTCAAGTTGAACCTTGCAATGCTGATGAAAAAAAAAACCAAATTGAAAATAACAGACAAGTGAAAATTGCAAATTAGTGAACACATCCAGCACATGACCTTGCCTGGGTTACATTAGTGCATACAGTATTTGCATGAAATTCTGAAATGCAAAGCATGCAGTGTTAATACCGAGAACAGGGGTAATTCTTTTGTTTTCCTTCAAAAATTTACCAGATTTGGATGCTTGATCATTATTCCTTTTGAAGAAGTAAAAAGGAAGGCATTGTCCAAGTAGGACAGCACGCAGGTGCTGCTTGCATGCACATTCCCAGATCCAGTGAATATCTGCAGGCACATTTCAAAGAGGATGTTTTCTAAAGTCTTTAACCATTGATTGGTGGGAATCGGGAAACAACTACAGTGTTGTCATGATGTTAGCCCTATTAGTTAAATGTGATTTGGTTATTGCAATAAAACGATTTGAAAGGTCAAGGATAATGAAAGTATAAGTAATTTGGATATCAATCTTATCTTTCAATATCTCGCCTGGAGAACAGTTATCTCATAAAGCAGCTCTTGAAGAACATTAATTCATTGAAAATTTAAAAGAGATTGCATTGAGGTTGAACATAGTAAATGTAACAGACAATGAACTATTTTTACAGTTTCAAAAGTTTTGAGATGTCTCAAGAAGTATTTATTGCATAAGGCACCATCTCACTTTTAGGACCAAAATATACCTCATTTTAACAAAACTTTGCTTCATGTGATGCACAGAAAGAATTTAAATCCTTGATGATATGCATTGAAAAAATTTGCAGTCACACTTTTCTGGAAATTTTGCATTCACAGGCACAAAAGTCAATTACAAGTTCAGATTTCAATTGGATTATTGTGGCCCCAATGTTAAAATATCAAACAGTACGTACCCAAGTCTTAGATGTGCTTTTGGATTTTTGTCATCAAATTTTATGGACATTTCAGCATCAGCGACAGATCCTTGGGAGAGTTTGGAATTTGTTAAAGGCATACATTCAACTAAAAAAACTAATACATTTTAAGCCTACAAAATTTTACTCTAAATTGTACCTTAGAGTTTTTATGAGCAAAGGACAGAAAGCTTATCTAGCTTGGGCCATTAACAGAACAATGCAAGAGATAACAAAATATTTATCATGTAGATACATGAGCAACATGGAAAAATGAGCAAAAAGCATTGATCAAGTTTTATTGTGGTATCAGGTTTAATGGGAAAGTAAGCATATGAAATTGGTTCAAGCCATTTGCTGTCCAATTCTAACATATCAGGTACCAGTATTTTCTGTTGTAGTAGATCAAGCCAGTTACACAAATATAACGTGGCACATGTCATGGCCTATTGTATTTGCTCAGCTAGTTTCATTGAGGGTTTATATATGCTTAGATTCCTTCTAATACCTTATGGTCTTTTTGTATCTAATGCCAAGGCTTTGGAGTTAGAAATTGATTTCAGGGGAGGAGAAAGATTGTCCTAGAGGTGTGCTCCTATGCTTTGTAACATGGGTTGAGGTTGATTGGCACCAATTCTAAAAACGGTAGACTTGGTAGACTTTAAATTTGTGTTTGAATGACTCCCAAATTCTGAAAACGGCAGGTTTTGAAGGCCAGCTGCATGTTCTACTCCAAAAGGCAAGAGGTTTGGCAAACTTTGGAGAGATTCTCACTTGTATTTGCAAAACTTTGGAAATGAGGCAAATTTACTTGCGCTGCTACAGTAATTGGTAACTATAATCTTTATTACCAAGCACCAGACTTATAATCGTGCTCTTCAACTGGAAACCTCATTCTAGTCAGGATGAATCCAAAACCTGCCATTCTGGGGGATTTTGGGTTTGATTGGGAATTTTGTTTCCATCTCTGCAAAGTCTCTCATTTTCAGAACTTGGTAGGTTTGGAATTACAAATCAAACACACCCATGTTGTCTCCCTGACCTTTACTGACTTGAATATATACTGTATAGTCATATTTTTGTCTAGTATATATTGTAATTGCGAGAATATTCATTTGCTCCAAAGTAGTTTGGAGAACTTCAAGAACATCCTTGCTCTAAAACGAACACAGTGCAATAGCCTTCTTAACCAAACCCTTAATCCCTGCAACAGTTTTTCTTCCCAAAGAACAGTGATTAAAGACAATTTTTGATACCATGACCTAGTGTACTGTAGTGTACTGTATTTGCAATATATAAATCAATGTTGTTGTAAACGTTCAGTCTTCTGAAAGACTGGTCAAACAGCTTTCCAATTATCATTTCCATCTTTATGACTTTTTAAATGAAGGCAGCATATGCACTGTACAAGTGCAAATTCTTATGAAGATTTTGAAAATTTCAATTCACCTGCATAATCATTGAGTTTGGCATTGCAAATTGCTCTTTTCAGATAATAAGCTGGATTTTCTGCCTCAAGCTGTATTGCTTGTGTATATTTCTAAAAATGAAGAACAAGAATTCTGCTTGATAATGTCTCATGCATTAGGTAGGTAGGTATTTATATTTAACGTGGCTAGCCCGCGAAAGTCTGAGAGACTTATCTCCAGCAGGGGCCACGGATGTTTTACCATCACTCCGCCGCAGCTACCCGCCATAGCTACCAGATTTCCCTCACATGGCTCTGGTCGACCCGGGCTAGTGTAACGGACAGCGACCAAACTGTCCAGCGTGGGGCTCAAACCTACGGCCGCTCTGACCTTTGGCTTACGAGTCAGACACCTTAACCACTCGGCCACACGCTCACATTTACAATATAAAGGTGGTGCATCAATAAAAGAGGGCATCCTAGAGGAAGGCATTTAATCAACTATAGAATCAATTTTCAATCACACATAAGAGACTTTGCAACAGCAATCAAATCCTGAAAACAGATACTGTATTCAATAAAACAAGAAGGGATGAATTAGGAAAGCCTTGTTCCCATTCCGGTGATGATTCTGTAACTACTAAAGCTTAGTTATTTGCTCTTCCATGGGATCAGTTTGAATATCAGCCAATTTTTTGCTGTGAAGTTTATGGATGTTGACAGGTTACATAAACATTATACAGTATACAGTCCATTGACAAATAAGTTTCAACACCAATGCAAATTACTTCAGTTTATTTACATACTGAGGGGGATAAATAACATGAGTAAATATTCATAAGAAAATCTTTTTACTGTAATGACCTTAAAGCCTTGAAAATTTTTTTTCCATGCGAGATTCTCTGTACTGTACTACCTCCTGAGTAAAAAAAATAACAGTTTTTGGCCTGCAGTGGAATAAAATGTACAGCCTGATATTGATATTTAAAACTGAAACATCTATCAGTCAAAGGCTAACTTACAGTAAATGAGAAAATTTTGTTTGGTAACATCCCTCATCTTATAGATGAAGAAATTAGGAAAATGCTGGTAAAGGACATTCTTGGGAACAAAAGTTCCACATTCTATTCCAGTCCCTGAATCAAATTTCAACCATATCTCTCAAACTGGCAATTGTATTTGTATTTACAACCTTCAATGCCACATAAAGCATGGACCAGAATGGAACGTGGAATTGCTGATTCCCATATGTAATTTTCTAATTTTAGGGTCTTGACAAGTATGAAGAAATTTTTTCATCAAGGTTGGCCTTTGACTGACAGAGTAACATTTTTATTTTGAATATTGGTCACACACTTTTTATTCCATAGCTGGCCAAATGCATCAAACTTTTATTTGCTCAACTGGTATAGAGATTCTTTTTTAAAAATAGATTTCTTGGTGATCATTCATAAACTTTACATTGTACAGTAAATGAAAAGATTTGGATGGATTACCTCTTTAGCTACTTTGTACTCTTCATCAACAAATGCTTCATTCCCAGCACTGCAATACCAAATTGGAATAATTATAAATCAACGGGGTTAAAAGCAACTTAGCTAGGGGGTCTGGGTCCATCTAAATACAACCTATTGTATTTAATGTTTTTGATTGATGAAAACGATAGGAAGATAAGTGGCACGTGCCATGCCTTTTGCTATATTTAGATTGTGCCGCATATCTCTGTTCATTTACTTTAAGTACATTTCCACCATGTTTGCTTTAGATAAGCTCCAAAAGAATCTTTTACGTTTCTGCAGAAACTTCAATGTGTGCTAACTCAGATCTCCTAACAAATCCATCACCATTTCCATTTTCTACCCCAGTCTGCATTCTTTGTAGTGCGCGGGGAAGATCTTCCGCAGCCGCGCCATAACCTGTAATAGCACCATCTGTGGCAGTTATTTCATATGAAATTTACAAAATTCCCCGACCTACAGATGCGCCAAAATGTACTTCAGAATGAGCTTCCCTGCGCCAAAATCGAAGAATGCAAACTGGTTTCTACCAAGCTGCGCTTTGATTACCATGTCTATGATGTCATTTTAGTAGAAAAAAATTGTTGAGTTGAGCATGCTGTACTTATGTCCATTATTGCACCAATAAAAGCAAAGGCCTACAATAATTTGAAATTTTAAATGTTTTGAATATATTTATGTCATTTTAAGGATTTTAATTTCCGTCATGCATGACTCCTTTAGCATGATCCAGGCATGGTCCAGTCTGCAAAGTGTGGCAACTGCAGAGACACCCTGTGCCTCTTGAAATATTGTTTAAAGGATATTGTGTCTGCAAATGCCAACTATTCTTTGGGGCGCACATTAGCGCACAAAATTGTTATGCTCCAAAATATTTGGCGCAGGCAGAGCAGGCGCAAGGCATGTGCTCTTTTTGCACATTGAAATTTAATGTACCTCGGCTCGCTCAAGAATGCTAATATGGATACTAAAATGGTAAACTTCTATAGCTTCTAGATGATACAGGAAGCAAATAAGTCATTTTCAGTAGAAGAAGTATATGATACCTGAAACTCTCTGCACCGGCCATTCCTTCAGCCAATTTCCTTGCCAACCCAACAAATACCAACAGTCAAAATTTTAGGCCATCGAACCTCGATTCGGCTTTGACCTCATTTCAAACGTCTTCTGGAAAGTTCATAGTTCATTTTATGTCGCATACATGAAGTACTTCCTTGGCGGGAAATTCAAATCCTACAGCTTGCAGAGTGAAGTCGAAAGAAGGGAAGAACGGGCAGCAAGACTTCCTCTGTAGGTGGAAAATCCAGGATAATCTCTTGCCCTCACTCTGTTTCCTGCTTTTTGGCACACCGTTTCAATGATGGTATAGCTTGGACTAAGATTATAAACAGTTTTGCCAAGAGATACACAAGCCGAAATAGCCAATGATACATCCTGAAACAATATTCTTTTAGTAATGATAGCTTCGTTATTTTCAACTTTCAGATCTTTCCTCGCGTGACTAACTGGTCTTAATCAGCTACTAGTTATTCAGCCTACTGTAAATAAGGGAATAATGATGATGATGATGATGATTTGTTTTGATAAGTGTCCAAACTCAGCAAATGATGACTGTCACTCAAAGCATTTTCATGTACAGATGTACTAAGAACGTGCATCTAGCAACTAAGCCTTGGTCTTTCATGAGTAGCATGGAAATTGCCCTAAAGTTAACTAACACAGCAGGTATTGTCTACTCGATCACTCGATCGCGAAATGAGTGAGCAAGGAACAAATTGTATTCATAAGCCAACCTGCCATGTTTATAACCAATGCACACGAATCGATAATTCGATACCCATGCTTGCTTCTTGACAATTTTTTCACCCCCATGGCTAGGCCAGTGTTTGTAAGGTAAACAAAGTGAGGCTTGTAATACTATACATTTCTTCATTCAAAGTTTGCAAACGATTCTATTGGTGGTTTAGGATATCTTTGGTGGAAAAAAGAGCACGACCATTATTCGATTTACATACACTGGTGGATTCCGAACACAAGACATCTTCTTTGAAGAAGATTTTGAAGGACGTAGAAAATTCTTACAAGATTTGCAAATTTTCGAAATCGATCGTGAAAGTGTAAAAATGTTCTTGACCTTTGGTGACTTTATAATCAATTTACCGATATTTAAAGCTGCCCAATTGTGATTTAGATTATCGGTACAACAGTAGCAAAATTGGGCGAGAAGATCAAATTTACAAGGAGTGAACTGAGTTCAATATTTGGCTGATTTTCATATCATGCTACGCTAATTGTTGACGAATTCATCTGAATTTCAGTTTTCTGTGAATAGCATCGATCGATAGTTCCTAGCAAATTTAATGCAGAGAGGAAATTAACTGCTGAGCATCAAGAGAAATACAATATGCTGCTAAAAGACAATGTGGAAAGATTAACTTTGATTTTATGGACTGCAATAGTTTCTAACGTATTGGTGGTTGCTATTCCGGTTTTTCTGCAAAAAAGAGATGATTCTATGATACAAAAAGGGCTAGACTATGGTGAGTACGAATAGGTTATTAAACAAGCTTGAAGGCCTTTTACGTTGGTGCTATCAAACATTGGACTCGCAATAGACCTTTTAGTTATTCTACAAAAGAGCCTGGATCGAGCATTATTTTTAGCTATACAACTTGAGATGTACCAAAATGAGATGAAGTTATCATTATAAATACTGAGCATAGGTTTCAAATCTTTAAAAAGTTGGGTGTAAAATTCGATGACATATTTCTTTGAACTGAACAGCTTCAAGGAAACCTGAACTATTTTACAATAAAATCTGCCGTTGGACTTTTCTGAAATCTTCAATATTTTCAGAATTACAGTGTTTCTCTTCTTTTTTCAGAATTCAAGAAAATTTTCGAAAAAAACTTAGAACTATCGTAATTTCTAAACCTCTTGATAAGAGATCAAATAATTTTCTAGAACACCATAGTTTATGGGTGCCTACAATAGGGTATTAAGGAAACTCTTCACTCTTCTGGTTTGTGATTTAAACATTTGATGATATCACATCATAAAATGAGCTGAAATATGAAATAGGCTGTAATCTAGACAAATATTCAAGATTTCTGAAAATTCCAACGGTGGATTCATAGAGAAGTGGCTAAAGTTTCTTTCAAGTCATTCAGTTTAAAAAGAAATAGGCCATTGACTTTTACACCGCGCCCTTCTTCGTAGATTTAAAGATTTGGAACCTATGCTCAAATACTGAATATTATATCGAGGCGATGTTGCCAGCAACCAGGATATGACAGAAATAAATTCATTTTTCACTGTAGAAATTATATTTTGTCTGTCTTGGAAGGATATCTTAAGCAAGTGCTGTGATAAAGTGCTTGACTTGAAACCATTACGAGATTCAGATTTGAAACAATCACTTCTGTTTATGTTTTTCAGTAAGAGCAATTGGTATTCCTTACTTATGTGATGCATTACTTGCATTGAAAATACCTGATGTGTCAGGAGTGGCTGAATCTCCAATTGGAAAATTTGGATATACGATTGCAAAGTAAGTGGAACTTAAACCCTGCTTTTTGAAACAACAAAAAACAAAGCTTATGATATTTGGAATAGTCTAGAGGCTTGCAGAAACGCACATCGGTGAACTGCAAGGTCCCTGCATATAAGAACATACAGATATAACATCTTGCAGGCTGTATTTCTTTGCCCGGATGGATGGGTGTCCTTTTACAGTAAATATTATACAACAGGGTGTCCTTTTCTGATATGCGACGGGATATCACAATTGATAAGAATTGGGTATATTACAATGACAATTGAGTATACTTTTGGGATATTTTTTATGCGATAGGGTACAGGGTGTGGAGAAATTTGCCACACACCCCCGTCACTTCCCTAGTCAAGCACGCCCGTCTGAATTTCTGAATTATTGAAACTAAAATGACTTGTGCAGAAAATGGAGGGAAAGAGAAGGCTAACAGATTCCTGTGGACTGCAAGAGACAAAGTTGAAGTCCCTATCGAATGCTTAACAAAGAACCTAATTAAGTCTGGCCCTCATAAAAGCAGCATCTTATACATGGGGACTTACTATAAGCATCAATTTTGATGAAACGTGAAGATGTACCATTTCGTAAAAGAAGTAACAATCTTCGTGTTGAAATTCATCTCATGGAATTCATCCAATTCATGGAAAAGATCTCTGAAAATCCTCAAAGAAGGATAATGGAAATCTATCAAATTTTGACTATTTTCGATTTTTTTTTGGAAACATTCAGATCAGCTATCGCACGCCTGGAAACTATACTTTCTGCTGAAGTGGCATTGTCAAGCATTTTGAATCACCAAAACAAATGACAAACTTTCTCAGAGCTCTGCTTTCCAACAATATAGTCTTCATGCTACTCAAGTGTTACCAAAAATAAAGAAATGTGGTCTCAAAATTTAAGTTAGACTTTTATCTACAGATGACAACAAAAATGATTGAAATCGATTAATTTGTTTAGTTTCTGTAATTGGTCAAAGTTGTAAATTTTGTTAATGCACCCTGTAAGCGACCGCATACATATCGATTCTATCACACAAAACGTTAAAAGGACGTTTTTTTAGGGGGAGGGCAAAGGACCGGACGTTTAAAAATCTTGTTTTGTCGAAATATTTTCACAGAACTTTCTGTAAGAAACTGAATTCTTTGGCTTTTGCTTGCTGTTTATTTTGTTAGAGCGAAAAGCATGGAGCTCAAATCTTTTACAAAGGTGGTTGTAAAATTCTATTAGATTTTTCTTTTAATTAAAGAGCTCGAAAGGAACTTCAGGTAATTCGCAATAAATTTGCCGTGGCAATTTCTTGATACCTTGACTACTTTCAAAATGGTAGCATTTATTAATTTTGAGGCTGTGACGTCATCAAATTTCTAAATCCTTAACCAGAAGAGCAACAGATTTCTGCTTGCAACCATGTTGTAGACCTTCATAAACTATGGTTATCTTGAAGATTGTATCAATTTCCTTCGAGTTATTTAAGATTTACGATGATTTTAACTTCTTCCAAATTTTCGATGAATTTTTGCAAAATGAGTCAAAATGCCGCCATTTTGAAAATAATCAACATATTGAAAAATTGCCACGGTAGATTTACAGCAAATTACCCAAAGTTTCTTTAAAGCACATAAATTCAAAGAAAAATGTGATACAATTTTACACCCACCTTTTTAAAGATTTGAAAGATTTGAGCCGTATGCTAGAGCGAAAGGATGTCGATCGCAATCAAAAAATCCTCTCCGTTTTAGACATTGCTGGTCTGGTTCTGGTCATGGAAAAGCATCGTCGTCGACGAATTCATAATCATTAAGGTCCATTGGAGAGGCACAAAAACAACTGTTTAAAATTTTTCTCCTGACCGGTAAAATTACATCGATTTTCAATGGGACGTTTTACGGGAGGGGATGGGGGTATTTTGAAACGTCCAATGGACAGTTTGTGTTAACGAATTGATTTGTATTCAGCCCCTAATTAAATACACTATTTCGCAATGATTATTTACTTTTTAGGATCAAATTAAGTGATGTATCGATCCCTAAGTCGAACTTAACTGTGAGCCAGGCAAAAGGACTGACCATAAGTGCAACAAATGCAACATTATCGATAAATGCACATTGGAAATATCGACAGCTGGGTTGGTATGTATAGTTAGTCTTGGATTAAATGTCACACAAGATTTGCGATAACGCAAATTACTTATCAAAAATAAGCAAGTTGGTCAAATTGTTGTTATACCCGTGCATTTTCGCGTGGCATCTCATCGGAGACCGACTATGGCTTTGATACTTTTGAGTGTTTGTAGCAAGGGAATATACACTCCAATTTTTTTAGAATTCAGATTGAGGTCTCTTTCTTTGTCTTGAAAAACTTCAAAGAACTGCAAATCTTTTATTCCACCTCTATTGGGTGAGCAAAAAAAGTGCCAAGACGCTTGAACCAGTGAAGATGAAGTTGCGTTTTTCAGCACCAAGCGCTGGAATCGCAGAAATAGAGCAGACCTAATCGAATCCGTGACCCCTTGTCATGACGCTCAAGTGGTTGGGCCCTACCGGGATTCGAACCCACTCCGCCTGACTGTTTTGCTGCCTGACTATTCTGGCTGCAATGTCAGAGGATTGATTATAGCCCTGTCCACAAGTTGCTCGAAATTTCTCGAAAAGTTGCTCAAAATTTCCTGAAAAGTTGCTCAAAAAGTTGCCACTGTCTCAAAAAGCGTCAAGGATGGTCTTTATTTCAACGATTTCTCTACGCAGTTTGAACCTTTTGACGCTAACCTTTTGGCCCATCTGGCACATCTTCAGAATTTAGCAAGAATCACTTACGGATCATAAACAACAACAAAAACAACAACAACAGCAAGAGTTAACAACAATTAACAACAGTTAATGAATGATAATAATCATCATAACCATAATCATCAGCATCATTATCATCATAATCATCATCATTGTTGTCATCATAATCATTATCGTCATCTTAGTAAGAAATCACTCATTTCAATAACCAGTCCTTCACAAATCAAGATGTTGAATTGCAGGCCAGTCTGACCAGAAAAAAGATACTTTCCATGTCTAATTTTCATTACTGTTGCGGAGAATAAGCAAAACATCATTGAAGTTTTTGTAACATTGCTAATACAAGGACAAGTTGCTCAATGTTGCAAAAGTTGCCGAAATTCCTATGCCCAAAAGACTGCCTGTTGCCCAAAAGCCGCCGAGCAACTTGTGGACAGGGCTAATTGATTACAGCACGGCACCACAACACCTTCAATATTTGAAGTTTAGTAAAGTTAGAAAGCTGAAATTAGAAAGTCAGTGGCTCTCAATATTTGTGCATCAAACATATCGTAAAAGCTCAATTTAGTTCCCTGTTCATTAGGCCCCTGTCTAATGAGTCCCTCCCTTCCCTCTGAGCCAAAAATTTCAAACAAGGGGTCTTCTCTATTAAGCTCCCTCACTTATATACAAAATTCCAGTAATTACCAAAAGATTGTCCACTAGCTAAACAGAGGGGCATTTCACTTGGCAAAAATCTTTTTGTTTTCTGGAAAAATCCATAAAAATCCTATTGTTTTGAAAAAATCTCGTACGCTTTTTTGAATGAGTGAAATGCCCCTCGAGCTAAACAACTTGCATTTTGATATGGTTTGCGATAAGTGCTGTGCCATATTTATAATGTATTTGACTTACAAAATTATATGTCGTATTCGCAAGATATGCTGTAAAAGAAGTGAAAAGCTATCATTCGCATCTATGTCATTTGATTTTGTGAATTACTCCCTTCTCTAACGAGCCCCCTCTCTATTAAGACGCCTTCCGGACCGGTGGTTGCAAAATGACTGAACAAGGGCCTAAAACGTTTATTAAATTGTAAGGAATCATGGGCGTTCAACCTCTCTCAAGGAATATACGACATCAGTTTTCAAACAAATATTGAATATTTTCAGTCTCATGGGCAGTGAATATCTCTCACCTATGAACAGTTGCATTTTCTTTACTGATCTGTGCGAGGAGTATTTTATGATTTAATCCATGTTTTGACCATTTTGTAGCCTGATTCACAATCAGGCTGACCATTCTGCAGTTATTTTGCAACCATGAAATTTTTGTAAAGTTTCATTTACCTATATTTTTCGTGCTGGTAAGACAACGAGAAAATAAAGAAACTACTTCGATCTTTTTGGCTTTTAACTGAAATTTGAATCTTTCATCTATGTGAAGCACTTTTAGTGCGATGAATTTCTAAAAGTGGAAACTTTTTCTGGCTGACCCGGTATTTTTGGGTTTTTCAAAAACACGCTGTGTCCGGGTCCCCATCAACAAGGACAGATTTCGTAAGATAATAGCAGCAGTTCCTTTTATTGACACCTGAATTCAAAGAGATTTTCGATTGCAGACAAAGGAAATTCCCTCAAGCGGAAATTCAAAACAAACGAAGACGCAATGTTTCTCTGAAATCCAGGTAGCTATCTCGCTGGTTGTGCATCCTACAAATGGCTTTTTAAGAGCTACATGAGCGCATATTGAAAGAAGGAACATATATCTAAACATTTACCGCGGGTATTTTATTTTCGCTGTTCACAAGCTGAGAAGTAAGTGCTTTGATTGCACCCAAAAAATACGAGAATTGAATTGCCTCCAAATCGGTTCCTATACCAAACAAGTAAAATGCCCATGGTAGATATCCAGATATATCCTTCTTCTTTCAATATACGCTTATGTTTGCTCTTAAAAACCATTTCTGGAATGCACAACAAGCGAGATAGCTACCTGGGTTTCAGAGAAACTTTGCGTCTTCATTGTTTTGAATCGTCGCTTGAGGGAATTTCCTTTGTCTGCAATCGCAAATCTCTTTGAATTTAGGTGTCAATAAAAGCAACTGATGCTATTGTCTTACAAAATCTGTTCTTGTTGTCCCCGTCACATGCTCAAAGAAGTTCCCCTTGGGTGCAAAGTACGCAATACTGTCACCCTCATCCACAGTTTCAACTTCTACAGAGGGCAAAAAATGCATGGCAACTTTTGGCACATCAAACATGGGTACCACATCTTTAAATGACGCACTTGGCAGGAGAGCAAATTGTATCGCATGTGACAATTCTTTTGTTTGTATTTAGGCCATATATCAGCGACAGTGGAAGTTGTGACTTGGGGATGAAAAGAATTCTTCTGAGCATCACATTGAATATTGGTAAGAATGAAACTCTGATGAAACTCTTCATTGCAAAACCCTTATTCAAATCTAAAAATTGGGTACTTGATTATGACCGCGACCCGAAGTGAATCTGTACTTTGACAAAATGGCAGAATTTGCAAGAATTTCCATCCCTTTGGCATGAATTTCAGAAAGTTTCGCAAGCATGTCTATGCAATTTGTCGATTTGCGGATGCAACGTCTATTCAATTTTCTTCAGTTGTGATAAGAATTCTGAAAAAGATACCCAGTTACCAGGCTAAAAGCAGACCCATATGTAGGGAATTTCAGGTGCAAAAAACCACCCACATGAGCGGCACGTCCAGTCTCAGTTAACAATCAAGTACCCTCCCCCCGGATTCATCCTTCTAAACATAAGGAACTGCTTGTAAGATTGTAAGAACACATCTCTCAGATCCCCAAAGGATTAAGAAACTCCAGTTTTGGGAGAAATATCCAAGAAACTTTCTGCTTTAGTCAAGGAAATCCTAAGCAGATGTTTAGTTATTTCCACTTGTTTCCTATCTATGAATTTGTTGAAATAATTGCAACAATATTGGATTTCTCTTTATAAACTGACCTAGGTTCGAGGAAATTTTCATCTTTATAGGAAGTCTACTGGTCTGGTCCCAAACATGATATTCATCACACTCACTTAATTGCAGTTCATTTTAAAGCTATGTTTCCTTACTGATGTTGCAAATGGCCATATGGGACATACAGCCTTAGCAGCCAAGGCATACAGCCTTTGCAGGTTGAGTGGCCGAGTGGCTTATACAGTCTTCGTCAGAACTGAAGTTAAGCTCGGTCGAGTGAGGTCGAACTCCGGATGGGTGACCTCAGAGGCTTGACCTCACAACTCACCTCGTCGTGCTTCGGACGGGACGTTAAACTGGGGGTTCCCATGCCTGGATGTGGCATGCACAGTGGGCAAAAAACGGGCATGCACAGTGGGCCAAAACGGGGAGGCCAAAACGCCACTTTTTATACCGTTTTCAAATTCTACTGGCAC
This sequence comes from Aurelia sp. 4 Dawson et al 2005, assembly GCA_964019985.1. Classification (NCBI taxonomy): domain Eukaryota; kingdom Metazoa; phylum Cnidaria; class Scyphozoa; order Semaeostomeae; family Ulmaridae; genus Aurelia; species Aurelia sp. 4 Dawson et al 2005. Next base: position 40,139,410 of record OZ026492.1, on the reverse strand, counting down.
ACTAGTGCCCCATTCACACTTGCACGTAAAACTAGTTTAAACTAAACTAGGTTATCGAATTGAGCCTTCTGATTGGACAATCCAACAAATCGAAGGCATTTGATTGGCTACAATTTAACCTAGATAAAGCTGGTTTAACTGTGTCAGTGTGTAAGCGATATAGGACTTAAGTAGCTTTGTTTTCAGAATTTTCTCTGCTCTCCGGTAGCCTCCTCCAAGAGAATTTGACTTACATTAGTGAAATCAATTATTTCTTTGCAGATACTGTAGAAGAAACAAAGCCAAGGATCAGGACAAGCGATGCCGTGCTTAAAATTGGAAAGATGAAAGTTAGATTTCATGGTGGAGCAAGGTAAGTCTGAATAATTTCAAAAATCTCTGCCATTAGATCTGATGTCGGCTAGGAGGCTTGCCAAAATCATAATCAGATCTAAAAGGGACCGGTGATGAACTATCTGCCAAGGTGGGCTAGAGCGAGTATGGCTAGGGCATGAAATATATTCCAACAAATTGGGTGGTCTACCACAAAATTCTTGCAGTTTTGGGTGGGCCATGAAGCAAATGTAAAACAAGGTTTAATAACAATGTATCTTCTTTGTGCTATGACTCAGATAGATGTGCTTGACATGGGGCAATTTTTTAAAAATTTGTTCAAAACATGAAAACTGAACGGTAACACTGTTAATAACACACTGTTTCAAAACTTTATATAATTCCATTGGCATTGACGTTACTTATGCACTACAAAGGGCTGATTGTCATTTCATTTTTAGCGATACCTCTTGATACAACCAACGACATAAGGATGGGCCATGAACATTTTCCTACGTAGCTGGTGGGCAACAGAAATTTGTTGTTTCTCTTAGGTTGGGCCACCAAATTTTTTTTTTAGAAAATTTCGATTTTCCCTCCAGCTCATCCTAGCAGATACTTAAAGACCGCTCCCTAATCTGTGCAAAATTGGAATTGCTTTCAGAAGGACAAAGAGTTGAAATTTAATAATACGCAAAAAATAAATGCAACCTCTGTTCGAAACAGAATCAAGACTGCGTTCATACGATAACGGCAAAATTTGAAAACGGTGCAAAATGTGACGGTTGCAGAACCTAAGCAGTGTTTATACGATACCGGCACAATTTGAAAACGCTAGGAAATTTGATGGTAACAAAATTAGTGCAATCTCATTTTGAAAACGGATCTGCCTCATTTTGAAACCGTTGAAACATGTTTTGTCTTGACGATGTTTTGTCATCATTGTTTTCGAGTGTTTACTCAAATGCCGTTTGCAAAAATCTGCCGGCAAATGGTCTGCCGTATTTGTGCGGAGTCATCTCCCACGCAGTCTTAGCCAAGTATGTAAAAAACCTTTTAGCACTAAACATATTCTTTCCTTAATCTAGTTGGCTGTATAACATATTTGCTGATTCAATAACTAATGATGTAAAAGGAACTTTTGAAAGATTGGTGAGTAGTCAACACAAATTTTATTCATAAGCTCGTGAAGAATTCTCACGTGACACCTTCTCACTCACTCCACCTTTCTGCAGCAACCATGAACATATCCCAAGCTTGGGGGGGTAACTTGAGTTTCCAAGATACGGGGTTGTGCCATTCAAATCGTAAAAGTACCACCCATAAATCCGGAGAAATTTCTCAAAAGTATACCCATAAATCTGGTAAATTTCTGAAAATCATACCCATGATCCGGGAATGCCAAAACAGCGCACCAACAAATGAATTCTGACAGAAAACTATACCCAGAAATCCGGAAGATGCAAAAAATTCTTGAAAACCATACCCATAAATCCGGACTCTATCATGAAAAAGGTACCCTAAAAAATGGCACAACCCCGTACCATAGACAAGTTAAGTTACCCCCCCCCCCGGGATCCCCAGGCAAGTACGGATAAAAAGGCTTGGTTTCCGGATGGCATGAAGGCGCTTGAAGACGCTTGGTTAAAATCGATATTTTAGGAAATATGTATACCAGAATTTTCATAGGAATCAAATTTTGACAGAGATGGCAAATTCTCATTGCATCTACCCATTTATTTAATCTCATTTCATTTCATTTTATCTTATTTAATCACGATATCCATTCAGTATAAAAGAGTATAAAAAAGATAGTAGGTTTAATTTTTTTTAAATTCGACACAATATCAATAGATACATGGTCTAATCTAACTAGGACTAAAAACAAAGGATAGTCTAATACAGCAAAATTGATCAGTGAATTAACAAAGTAATACAAATGGTACGTTGATAAGTTCTAACAAAGGAAAAGAGTTCATGTACTATCTAAGCGTATTTTGTAAATTCTATCTAGGTATTCGGCAAATATTTGCAGGTATTGTTCATCGTCATTTGTAAATAGAAAAATCATTTTTTGTTTTCCTGTTGGGATTTTGATAAAATTTGGGTAAATTGTGTTGATTTGGCCCATGAAGATTGCTCTTTCTGTGTTGTATTTGTTACACGAGAGTATAAAATGGGTTTCGTCTTCAATTATGTTTGGGCAGAATTTACAGAAGGTAAATGAGATAGTAGGTTTAATAAGATATAAAAGCAAGTACTGTTCTTCCATGGATTCGTTCGAAAACATATTCTGTTTCATCAGCTTAGAAAATGTCTTTTTAGCCCATTCTTAAACCGGATGAGTGTGCCAGACTCTCTTATGTGTGTTGGTTTAGACAGTGGCGGATTCAGGGGGTGCAGTTGGGGGCAACTGCCCCCCCTTCATGATGAAAACTCAGCTTAGCGCCCCATTTTTGGCAAGAAGGGCGCCCCCTATCCTGACCCAAATGCACTCTTATTTCGAGTTTCGTTCTGAATGTGGGGAAACATATAGGGTTAAGGCGTTATCAAATTGAAAAACCAGATAATTTTTACTGAATGAGGGCCTAAAAATTTCTGCGCGCCTTCGGCGCGCTTACCTTTCGCTGTATTTTTGGCGGCTACTCTGCAAATTGCCCCCCGTTCAACTTTGGGCTGGATCCGCCCCTGGGTTTAGAATTCCAAGTTTTTAGACCAGTATAATTGAAACTTTTTCTACTGAAGTCTAGATTTAGCCTTGGGATTTGAAGATCAGTTTTATTTCTTGTATCATACTTGCTTATCGAGGATCTTTCAGCAAATTTATCGTGCAGACTCTCAGGACATATCTTGTTAATTATCTTAAACATCAGAACCGACCGGTCAAATTAAAACATCTGATCGATGCTAAATGTTGGTGGAATCAAAGAGTCTTTTATTTTTGACCCTCGAATAATTTCAAATGCACGATTTTGTAGTCTCTGAAGGGCTGTTAATTTAGTGTTCGATAAGCTACCCCAGAGTACGTCAGCATAACGAAGATGACTCTCAACAAGCGCTTTGTACACTTGAAAAAGCATTGATTGTGGGAGGATGCCCTTAAGTTTCTTCATTGCTGCTAGGCCCCCAGCAACCTTTCTTAACTGATTCATACTGTACTTCCCAACATAAAGTATCGCCAACTCTTACCCCGAGATATTTTGTTTTGTCAACCTGCTTAATTTTTTCTCGGTTTATGAATATTTGCGGTATTAATTCTCCATTTTTCCTTCTACGCGGATGATCTATTATCATGTATTCTGTTTTGGTGGGATTGAGACTGAATTTATTAATCCTTATCCATTCTGCGATGTTTAATAACTCAGCTTGTGCTGTCTCTATAAGCTCTGCTCGGTTGCTTGAGGATACAGTAAAAACCCGCGTATAAGAGCCTACAATTTTGCAAGTCAGCCTGATTTGGTTCTTATATATTGAGTATTTAGTTGGAAATTAGGCTGTTCAGGTTCTTAAAGTGGTTCTTATTTCATTCAGGGTTTTCATATATTTCTTTTGTTCAGATTGAAACTTGATTGTAACCATTATTTACTGTCAGTTACGAGGCACCTGGGTTCATGAGGCCTCATTCATAACCGGCAGTCCGTGGAAGAATCAGAAATTTTACAGAATGCACTGAAAAGCTTTCAAAGCATCTTTAGAGTTCTTTGATATTGCACACATCACAGTATCTGTCCATATAGCCTCGATGACAAAGCAGCTGGAGTTTTTGCATCTAATTTGGTCATATCTATGAATAAGAACCTATTTCAAATTTCAGGCTGAATTGGTTCTTATATATTGGGGGTCTAAATTTCAGAATTTCAGCCTGTAGGTTCTCAATCACTAGGTTCTTATACGCGGGTTTTTACTGTATTGTTATCTCAGTATCATCTGCATGGTATAATGTCTTGGCCTTGACGGGAACTTCTGATACTTTGGTATTGTCATTCATTGAACAAGGACAGATTTTGTAAGACAATAGCATCAGTTGCTTTTTTTGACACCTAAGTTCAAAGACATTTGCGATTGCAGACAAAGGAAATTCCCTCAAGCGGAAATTCAAAACAAACGAAGACGCAAAGTTTCTCTGAAACCCAGGTAGCTATCTCGCTTGTTGTGCATTCCAGAAATGGTTTTCAAGAGCAAACATAAGCATATATTGAAAGAAGAAGGATATATCTAGATATCTACCACGGGCATTTTACTTGTTTCGCATAGGAACCTATTTGGAGGCGATTCAATTCTCGTATTTTTTGGGTGCAATCAAAGCACTTACTTCTCAGCTTCTGAACAGCGAAAATAAAATACCCGCGGTAAATGTTTAGATATATGTTCCTTCTTTCAATATGCGCTCATGTAGCTCTTAAAAAGCCATTTGTAGGATGCACAACCAGCGAGATAGCTACCTGGATTTCAGAGAATTCGTTTGTTTTGAATTTCCGCTTGAGGGAATTTCCTTTGTCTGCAATCGAAAATCTCTTTGAATTTAGGTGTCAATAAAAGGAACTGTTGCTATTGTCTTACGAAATCTGTCCTTGTTCATTCATTGGCTATTGTTCAACACGTTTTCTGATAGTGACGACATCAACTCTTCTAATCGCACACCAAAAAAGCTGTTCAGTTTTGATCAGCTACAGTTTTTACGGATAAAGAGCCTTTAAAATGGCTGCGGTCGCACGAGAATCTAATCTCTTATAACCCGAGTTGTTTCACTTTCTTGAAATTAATCTTTGACGTCAGAAAGTACGGTGTTGTAACGATACAAAAGATACCCGGTCACACTGTGCCCGTCTCGTCTTTTGCAAAGCTGCTTGTGCTGTGGCTACTTTTTGGCGCCAAATTAATTATCACGTGATTACCTTCGAAAGTGATGATTGGCTAATTTTGCTTAAACAATGCTTAAACAATTCATTTCGACACCTTGTTTACCCATGGGTGTTGTGGACACGGTTTGGGTATTGATCGTGTCCACTGCATGGCCTAAATTTTCCTGAATGAATTAATGTATTTCGTTACCTTTCTTGTCTTTCATTCCTTGCTATCTTCTCTTTTCTCGACTTGGAGCCGTTGGCTTGCTCTTGACAATTTGAAATTGGCCTAAAGCTCAAACTGTACCGCGCTCTGAAAAATATCACCTGAGAATTGGTTCCCAGATCGATGCGGCCTGCCAACGACTCACCCAAATCAAGAAAGAGAAGATAAACAATGAATTGAAGATAAGAAAGGAATGTTTGAACACGAGATTTTTCAAACCGCAAAGACACAGGAAAGTCTTCCTATGGCTCCCCGATTTGAAATATTTCTTGTGCGAGCAATTTCAATTCCCGAGAGGTTTTCCTCATCACCTGCTAAATAAAGCCTGGTTTCCACATGATCATAATCCTCGGCGACCTACTGCGACACATCGGCGACGTGTCCTCGACCAGTCGGCAGTCGGCGACATATGGCGACGATTACTGTTACGATCATATGGAAACCAGGTTGGCTTCATCTTAAGAAAGTGTCTTAGCTTCATCTTAATAAAGAGAAACCTATATTTCTCTTTCAGGTCGTCACAGAGATGGTTTCTCTCATAAACAAAGAAGGCGATAAATATCTTGCTTTATTCCCTGGCGTAATAAAAGATATAAAAATGCACCTCCGAGAACAGCAAAAGGACGAGATTCAGGATAAAGAGACATAGTAATACGATTCTGAAAACATTACTCGCAAATACTCAAAGCACAAGATAAAGATAGACAAATAGACAATTATTTGACTTGCCAACCTCTAACAACAACCATTAAATTGTAAACATATTTCATAGGCAGCCAAACTTCTCTAGGGGGAGGGGTACTTGACTTAAATTTGAACAGGGGTGTGCTAAAGAAATGATCTTTTTACCCAGCTCCAGAATTTTCCCCTTCAAATGATGGTAAAAATTCAAGAACAAATCGATCAAAGTATACTCCGAAAGACAAAGATTGGACTTAACAATAACCCTATCAAACAAACTGATTTCTTTTGACAAATTTTGACCATCGGTGCCATAAAAATGGCCTTCTTTTGATTCTCCGCTCTAGGAAAAAGCGGCGAAAACGATACCTTGAGAAATGACACATCCCCGTTGGACAAATATGCCAAGTACCACTCCCAGCGGGTAAAGTTCAACCTTAGATCGCTAATGATATTGCTTGAATACTTAAACTAATTCAATGTAATTCAAAAGCAGAACAAGTGTTGTTGTCACTGTTTTTGTTGGTGTTGTTGAGATAATTGAGACTATGTAGTGAGTCTACAGCAGAAATAAGCACGCTTCAAATCTCAATACAGCTTTAGAGCAACCCTTTGCAAATATGTAAATACAGACAGACCATAGTAGTCTTAGATTGTAAACATTATAAGATCTCCGCTCCTCCCCTTCTTAGTCACAGTTCAAAAGTAAATCATTGCATTTTTTCTTCAAAGTTAAGCCAGCACAAAACAAGCACGAAAAGGCTCTTACATTGAGGAGCAAGTACGACGGGGGCATCGCTCAAAAAGATCTCGCTCGCATACCTTTGGCAAAACCTACTCTCCTCTGCAAGGTTTCCTTTAAAAAGTAATGGAAGACGAGAGGAAAGGGTTTCCTTTCTTCCCTTTCCCCCTTCGCAACATTATGGACCACGAAGTCGAGGACAGCAGAAACGACGGAGCTAATAAAGAAAACCATAAATAAACCTTGCGGAGGAAAGCAGCAAACACCCTTTTGTTTTCAAGAAAAATCTGCAACAATCCCTTGAAATCCTGTTGTTTGGAAAAATCTCGTACGCTTTTTCGAAAGAGTGATACACCCCTCGAGAAAATATTGCAGATGTCAGGCCCCAGGTTCACATTCGAGGGAGGCTCTCGACATCCCACTGCTCTCATATTTCATCTAAATCAAAATCTAAATAAGCTGACAACAAATTCAAACAATTATGGTCATAGCTCATAGTAATGTTCAAAATTGCTTTGCATATTGTTGCCGTTCATTCCCTTGAAAGTATACCTCTTGCAAATGAAGCGTGGTGTATTCTTTACTGCAGCTTACTGGTTAGCATGGGCAAACCACCCTTCTTCATAAAGCGAAGTCATCTGCAAGGAAACACGGCTCAAAAATCTGTCCTTAAGAGTGGCTAAATCAAGCCCTTGAGCGCCCACTGGCCCGGAACATAGAGCTCACCACATAGGGGGTAGGTAGACCGTACCTCGACAGTGGGTTTACAGCACACGATACTTGTAGAAGTCCACAATGCCTTGAGTAATGTTCCATGATAATGACAATGACACAATGTATATAATTGCCAAAGCGATGAATGGATATAACAGAATTGCTGTGTTTCGTAGAAATGGCAGTGCTGTAAAAGATGAAGGAATTAAATTTCAAGGCCAGGTCCGGGGTTGTTATAATTGTAATTATTTTAGAGTTTATACTGTTGTGAATGGTGTGTGGTACTTTTCTTAATTTTTATTCTCTATTAATCTGTGAAACTACATATTTCAATCCGTTAAGAAGTGCGAAGTGAAGTCATATTATATGACGTCAAATCACGTTGACTTGAACAGGGCAGCCAAATGTGTTGATATCATATCACTCACATTGTTAGCTTCCTTATCGCGCCTTCGCAAACTCGTTCAAAATACAAATTGCCGACGATATTTGGCCTTAACTTACGAAAATTCATCAATCAATTTATGAACGTTAGAGGCATGAAAACTTGGAAAGGACTCACGATTGGTGTTCAGCAATTGGTAAGGTTGCTTTTAACAATAATTTTATCAACCTCGGACTTGTCATTTAAGAAAGACAGGTGGAAGTGGAAACAAAACTAACAAAACTATAGTAAATGTTGTAACAATAGTATCAATTGCTTTTGACTCACACGCTCATGAAACAATTTCAAAGGGAGACTGGTCAAACCGTGAATATGAACAAAGCAAAATCCAAAACATTCCCTGAAATCTGTGTGGCAAGCGGGGTATATATGGATACTGAAAAACTGCAAAAACAATTGTGTATGGGAGCAACTATAGCGAGGCCAGCCTCCGAATTTTGAGTAGGACAAGGTCAACCTTCTACCTCAAGGTTTAAGAAGCGGTGTTTATCAAACTTCGAGATCCTCCCTCAGGCATTACAATTGATTTTTGACGTTTGACGGTTGTTGCTTGACTTAATTCAATCGTTGGCCTGAGTGTTACTGCCACGTAGTTCTAGATCTTCCTTTGCTCCTCTGATATCAAAGCGGCTTGTTTGTACTGATTTGTTCCTAGTACGGATCGAACCGATGAGGCTGCGACGAAATGCGTTGGCAGTTGTTCTTTTACAGTTCTACTCGCTGTACTCAGCCTCTAACAAGAACCACTAGGCAAGGACCGAGATACAGGGGGGTCCAGGGGGGCCCTGGCCCCCTCAAAATTTTCGGTAGTTGTTGCTGTAAATCTTATTCTTTTATTATTTTATTGTTTCAGAATATCAGATAGGTTCTCCACATTCTCATGTTTATATCTTGTTCAATTTCTACCTTTCATTAGTCTCGGAATCCCTTTGGAGGTACTTACAAGCTTACAAACTTGTCTCAGCACAAACATCATGCTGTTAACTCTACAATAGTCTTTGGGTAAATCAAGTTTGTTTTTGGTTTTTTAGGGATGTGTACATCTCAACGTAGATTTGCCTGTAATGTCAGTCTGTACTGAGGAACAAAGATTAGCATCTCCAAGACCCCCCATCAAGGTTCTGACTCGCTTCGCTCCTCACCCGGTATGCCCATGGCCCCCTCAAATAAAAAATTTGTATCTCGGTCCTTGCCACTAGGTACCGGTTGGGTCAAAAAAAGGCCGAGCGTCGGAGCGGATACTGCTCCCTGAGTACATAAGCAATGACATTCTGCAATATGTGATTGAATAGCTAACATGTTCAATTACTTGTTGCATTTTTCCTGGTTGAAATCGGTCACTCCATTCAGATTCTGCAAGGGATTTTCTGAAAAGTTTCCTTCGAGTTTTGTCGTCTTCATGAATTTCAGTGTACATCAAAATTACTGAAGCTTGCAAAATTCCGTCCTTTTTACTGTCTTATTTACTCAATCATCGTAACGGCTGTGGCTTTTAAATCAGCTGCAATTTTTTTTACTGACAATATCGAGTGTTGTCATGCTTCAGGGTTTCTTGCCGTTTCCGGAGTCAAACAATGGCAGCTCTGGTTTGGGCCAAAAAAGTAGATTTTGTGTTTAATGATTTGTAACTCTTCAACAATGGCAGCTCTGATTTGGGTCAAAAAATAAATTTTGCGTTTACTGATTTGAAGTTCTTCAACCAAGTTACCGATAATTCTAGGGAAAATATCAGAATCGACGTAATGATGGGCTAACAAAACTTTGCTTTGGATAACTGGGTTCAAACTATTGCAATAAGAGGTTTCAAACTTGTATACAGCCTTTTGGGACACCTGACACCTAAAGAACGATAAAACTTACCACTGTAACCCAGAAATGTGATGTATATGTAATATGTAAGTGCAACAAGCCATGATGTGTTTCCAAATAATCTTGCAACGAACATGTTTGGATCAACTATGGAGAACAGATGCAAATAATTTTCATTTTTCTGAAAGGAATTTGCAGAATTATTGCACGAGAGAGATTATATTCACTGCTAAGTACCTGATTGAAATGTCACTTCTTTTTAATGTCTCATTCAATTCCTACACCCTGGCCATCTCCCGGGCAGCCAGGTGTCAACAAAAATTTCCCTACGCAAATGCCCAGGGTGGAGCAAATAATTTAGTGAATGCCAGGGGCTAGGCACTGAGAACATGTTTCTGTATATTTATCCTCACTCCATAAGGACCCTCAAGTTACACTTATCTCATTGAGTTGAAATGCTATTGTTGTTGTCGCTCCACAGAGAGCCATATTCCCCCCAGAGATGTAAAAACAGCAAAGAATTTGTATCGGCCACAAGTTCCTGTTGCCCCGTCGTTTGCTGGTCAGAATATGGCTTAGAGGAAGGCGATTTTTACTACAATGGTAAGAATGATCTTACAGATACCTACTTTTACGGCAAAGCAGTTCTAGAAAACTGATTTTGAAAGCATTTTAGACCAAGTGGTTGTGGGAAAAAAGCAGCAGAGGACAAGCGTCAATACATCTTTCAGCTACATTCAAATAAAGAATCCGAATCGAACGATAGAGTGATAAATTTTGTAGAATGTCCGAACGTACACAATAGTGATAGAGGCTGCAGGCTGCGATACTATTTAATCGAACTGTCTGTACAGCAGCTGAAAGGTTTCATACAGAATCAGTACGGAGGTTTACCATTTCTACAAGTGTAAGGAAATGTGTCATAGTTTTAGCGTCATTCTTCCTTCTGCTCTTTTCGAAGAAATTATAAAGCCAAACTTATCTCATTTTCCTTTCCTTTTTTTGTCTTAGATTATTGTAAATAGGGTTATATTGTATATGTTAGTTATTATCAGGTTTTGTTTTAGCATCGCTCAATGTAAAACAGTGTAGTAACTGAGTGGATTACCATGGATAAAAACGTTATTATGAAATGATGTGAATTCAGTTCAGGCAAAAAGCGAAAATGCGACATGTAATCGAATCTACTGTACATTCCCAACCACTGTATAATCAGACAGCTCCTGACGTTGTCTAATAATGCCATGGGGCCTGGGACAGGTTTGCAGTTAAAAGTCTGCGGGCTGGGAATAATGGGTGAGCCAGAAAAAAGTTCCCACTTTTGAAGATTCAACCACATCAAGAGTACTTCACAGATTTGAATGATTCAAATTTTAGTTAAGAGCTAAAAGATCGATGTATTTTTGTGATTTTTCTCGCTGTCTCACGAGCACTAGAGATTTAGGTAAATTCAACATCACAAAAATTTCATGGTTGCTAAATGATTAAAAAATGGCCTAAAATACTGAGCAAATCATAAAGGACTCCCCATCACAGATCAATAAAGAAAAAAGCATTGTTCATGAGTGAGAGATATCCACTGCACTCTTATTGCCATGGGACTGAAAATCTTTAGTATTTGTTTGATAACTGATGTCGTATAACTCTTGAGTGAGGTGAAACAACCATTTCATATTGTTCTGTGTTACCAGAGTCCTTACAATTTGATAAATGTTTTCGGCCCCTTTTCAGCCATTTTGCAACCATAAAACTTGAAGTTAAATTTACCGATACTTCTACAGGGTGTCCCAGAAAATTTGTGCCCCGTTTGCCTGAAGACCACGACAAAGCAGCAAAAGTCGTCATCATATTTTGGCATGATGTTGCTCGCAAGATGTTAAATTAAAGTTTGCTTCCATCCCTGTAAAAATCCGTTAAGAAATGATGGAGCTATGACGTTCAGAAGACCAAATTTCTCTGATGACGTAAACCAGCGGTCGGCCATTTTGTATTACTATTTTTGCAACGATAATCAGCTTCATGGATGAGCTGAAACAGTAGCCTCCAATCTCATAGCTCTTGCAAAAGTTTCAATAATCATCAGAGACTTCAGCTATTTCTTACCCCACGATCCTTTATTGAATGTCAAAACGAAGACGAGGATCCCATGATAAAATAAACAATCGAAAGGCAATGACAAAAATATAGTCACATTTTGTTTGCAGGTGTGGTGAGTGCAGCAATTATTTAGTTTATCTATCAATTCAAAATGAGACGACACAGCTGCAAAAATCTTTTGCCCTTCTCGTTTCTTTTAGTTCATTGTCTTCGGTAGTAAATCAACAATTGCTTGTAACAAATGAACGGAGAAATCTGAGTAGGGATACGCAAGGGATGGCGACAAATTAAATGTGAAATATATTTTTGTCGAAGCTTTTGATTTTTTATTACTTTGGGAATTCTGATCTTCACTTTTGCATTCTATCAAAGATCGTGGGGTAAAAAATAATCTAACTCTCTGGTGATTATTGGAACTTTGATGAGAGCTATGACATTAAAGGCTGCTACTTCAGTTCATCCATGAAGCTGTTTATCTTTGCAAAATAGTAAGATAAAATGGCCGACCACTGGTTTCAGTCAACAGGCAGATTTGGTCTTCTGAAAGTCGTAGCTCCATCATTTTTCGACGGATTTTCACAGGAACGGTGGCAAACTTTAATTGAACATCTGACTAGCAACGTCATGGAAAAGGTTAGTGATAATCTTTTGCTGTTTTCTCGCAATCTTCAGGCAAACGGGGCACAATTTTTCTGGGACACCCTGTAGTCCTGGCAGAACCTCAAGGAAAATCACAAAAATACTTCGATCTTTCGGCTTTTAAAGGACAGCTCCGGGGTTGTTATAATTGTTGACTATTCAAGAGCTTACGCTGTTGAGAATGGTGTCCTGTACTATTTCCAATTTTTTCTCTCTTAATCTGCGAAACTAATTCAATCAGCTAAGAAGTACGAAATGACATCATTTTCTACGGCGTCACTTCTCGTGGACCTGAACGAGGCTGCCAAATGTGTTGAAATTATACCATCCACATGGCTAGCCTCCTTAATGTGCCTTCGCACACTTGTACAAAATACAAAATGGCGACGATATTTGGCCCAACTTACGAAGATTCGTCAACCAATTTATGAAAGTTCGAGGCATGACAGCTTGGAAAGAACTCACGACTGGTATTCAGCAGTTGGTAAGGTTGCTTTTTAACAATATTTTTGTCAACCCCGGACTTGTCCTCTAACTGGAATTTGAATCATTCAAACCCATTCAGTACTGATGGTCCTATGAATTTTCAAAAGTGGGAACTTTTTCTTGCTCAAGCGGTATCTTTTGAAGAAATATTTTGAGCCCCCCACGGGGGATAATCATGGTAGGAAATGAACCGGTGTAACAAGTAGTACTTACATAACAGACCAATCAACTGCACCATATGAAGAATAATGAGAAGTGGGAAGAATGCATTCAAATGAACATCAAATGAATAACCAAATTCCACCACATGTTCAATGTTACTGCTGCCAGGAATTCGTAGATATCTGTTTGTTATTAACCTATGGAAACATGAAAAATGATATATTGAGAAAAAGTGATATGTCCAGAAAAAAGTAAGCAGATTTGGCTGGGCCTAGTAATGAGCGCACTTGTTCTGTTTCATATCGTTCCTTTCCGAACAGTGTAACGCTCAGGCCTCAGGGGTTGCGTTAACATAAGAACGCATCAAATAACATCGTTACATTTCAAAAGGTGGTACGAAAAAAGTGATAAGAAAAGGGAAATGATGGACGGAGTAGAACCGGCGTAAAATGAAGTCATCTAGCAATCTGAGACAAGTAAGTGCTTGGAAAAATAAGTTTTTTGCAATGAGCAATCGATAGTTTAAGGCCCCAAGAACAAAATATCAAGTGTTGTAGCATTTGGGGATCTCTTGCAGGAAGCAAGGGGGACTCAAAGTTACCATTTTTCGCGCAACGTTAGCAAATTCTGCTATGTCGGAATGATACACAATCGTTACCTTCCCTTCTGTGTGAACAGGCAATGAGGTGCGGAGCTGGTCCAAACAACGAAACGATGAGATTTTTGCCCTATGCACATGTGTGGACGTAGTTGTTGCTGGACAAATGGCAAAGATGGAAGGCACAATGTGGAATGGAACTACTGAACTCCCCTGCTCATGTTTTATCAACTTTTCATGAGCCACACTTCAAAGCACTATTGAACTACTTCACAATGCACATGAATAGTAAAAGAACACAACCAAACAGTGCCTTTTCCTGTGTTATGCCCTTCCTTTTTTCCTGCTTCCCTCTCACAATGTCAGTCTTATTCTCTCTTCTCATCCGGTCTTTTTCCATTCAATGTACCTTCTTCTTCATTCCTCATCTCCTCGTTCCATTCTCCTTTTCTGTTCAGTTCTTCTTTCCTCCCTTCCTCATTTCCATCCCTTTTTCACTCTTCATTCCATTTGCTCTTTTTCTTACTATTGTCTTCCTCAAGACAAACGAGAAAGCTGCTTTGCAGTCTCATGCACTTCTTCCAATCATGGCCTTTAGCAGCCTTTTTGACAGCACATACTGTACAAGAAAACACAATGCAATGCAGGAAGATATTTGCATTTACCATTGTTAAATAAAAGCACATAAAGAGTTTTGACTCACCACAGAAAGCCAGCAATAACAAGACCAACACCAATACAATCAACAAATATGACCCATAAAAGGAATTTAAAAAACCCAATTGCACCAAGCTTGAGGGCAACAGCAAATATAACTGATGAAACTGCAAAATGAAGTATATATTAATGACTTTATATGTGATTATAGCACTGAGATTTGAAATAAATACAGTAGAATGATATATGCAATACACATTCAATTCAAATTGTGGGCAGAGAGGCAAAACTTAGACTTTTGACCTGGAGTACCTTGTTTCCATGTGCTCCTTTGACACGAAGATGGTATTTCTGTCAACAGAGACTCATAACGTTACTTTGAAAAACCTGACTTGGAAATTTATAGTCTTGGGAATTTAGAATTTGGTATCTTTGAAATTGAGATGGCCATGACTTGTTCACTGTCAGTCTGGAAGCAAATATAAAAAATCAACACAAATAAAAAGAAACTTCATCACTCTTACCAAGAAGCCAAAAGCTGAGAAGAACCAAGAAAGCTGGATCATCTCTTGCCCACTGATGTTTTGTTTCTACAATACAGATACAAATTTTAGACAAGTCCATGTATGTATGTTTGTAAATTTAGCCATCAAAAATAATATAATCATTGATAAAAGAAAAGAAATCTAATTACAATATCTACAATTTAAAATAATTACAGGCAAAAATTATATACCTAATTAATAATCTAATTTAAAAACACCCCATGATAAAAGATGGCAGGGATAGCATTAAAAGGTCAATGCAACGTTGTTTCCATAATGGTCCCTCTGTCCATAATCATTGTTGATCAGTCAAAGGTCTGCTGTGCATGCTCAATAAAACTGCTGTGAGCACTAGCATATTGGATCCAAACCTTTAAATCTGTTTAATATAAAGGTGGGTGGTAAATTCCAATGCCTACAAACTTTGAATTCAATTGTTTCAAAGAAAGATAGCAGAGCTGCTTTTCCAAATTATCTGATTGGAGTTTTCAGAAATTACAAACATTTTTGATATTACAGCATATATATATTCGACTGAATCTTCATGAAATTTTAATCATTCAAACTATTGAATTTGAAAATGTTCAAAGTCTTTAGCAGAGAAATCTCTCAACCCCATCTCTCAACCCCATGCTATTCCAATCCTGATCTTAAACTGATGACCATAGCTGTGAACTTAAGGTCTACTTATCCATCTATTTTTTCTCTGAAGCACCATTTTTGTGGAGTTTTGATACTTTTCCAACAAGTCAGTACATAGATTGGTGTAAAATCCAGCCAAGTAACATAAGTTTTGGGTGACATTCCTTGTCTGCAGAACCACTATAATTTCCAAGAATTTCCACAGACTTTATTGTGACATGATATACAGTATATGTAGCAAACAGATGTTAAAGTTAAAAAAAATAACATCCAAATTCGGAATCTACCGTAGATGGCGATAAGGTTCAATATCATTCCACCAAAAAACGCCATTGAAAAAAATGTGGTCTTAAATTTTTGGCCGCAACTGTAGTGATTCCTTGAAAATTATGTTGATCAACTCTAGACTTTATCAAGAATAACAAAAGTAAAGGAATTTGAGAAGTCTGTACAATACGGGAAGATTTAGTTACTGCTCAAGCAAATTTTCTTGACTACCAAATTTCTAATTCCCAAATTGTTTCTGAGAGTTTTCTACATGGCAAGACACAACTCTATGAAAATAAAGATCAATCAAACAACAAACCTTTATGATAATGGAAATTTCTGTACCTGAAAAAACCAAATTTGAACATACATCAAATGTGAAAGGATAGTCAGGCAGCAAAAAACAGTAGTATATATTAAAAATATATTTTCATGAAAATTGGCGACTTTGACAGGAAAAAATTGTTTGCACCAACCACTTCATTCCAAATCGCAGTTAAACTGATGTAAAACAAATATAATAGGGACCTTTAGCAACTAGAATGGCGACTGCAACAACGCAAATGTGCCCTTTGTTTCTGAACTTTGGCTTGAAAAGACCCCTTGTTTTCCATGCAAATTTGCTTCCCTTGAGAGTCTTGGAAGTTGTCCTTTTCAATCACACAACCTGGAAATCCTATTTCTCACCGCGTTCTTCAGATCTGGATCTTCAAAGTGAAACTTACTCATTTTAAATGTTAATTATCAAGGAAAAAGAAGGTTCCAAAGTATTCAGAGGAAGAAGGAGATTTTGTCTTTGCTTAAAAACATGTAAATTAAACTTGTGAGAGACTATAGTTGGTTGTACCATACAAGGTGACGTTTTGGTTAGCGTTGCTGTCATGGTTGCTTAAAGTCTCTAATGTCTCTGAAGCCAAACAGATGTCTGCAAAATACTGTATATAGAAATGATGTGAAGTTAAAGGGAACTGACATAGTTAAAAGCTGGCCTGTTGATGACTTTGACATGTCCTGCTTCATTAAGTGGCCACAGAAACTATGGGTGTTCATGTATTTCTTTGGCCTTGTAATAACAAACTCAAAATACCTAGTTGATTCCCTTTAAAACATTTATCCCTACATTTGAGAAATATCAAATAATTTGAGTTCAGCTGTGCAGAGCATGTGGTCTAATTTGCAAAGATTACACCAAGAAAAGACTTTTAGATGCAAAATATTTTTGCCTCCTCAACATCTTGTAGACCTTGATGAATTAAAATTTCAATATCTTTGCACGGCCCATTTTAGATTTCAGCCAAGATCTTGGCTATGGAAATTAATTACAACTGCAATTTATTGAAGAAGAAATCCGCTCAAACTTTGCCATATCTGGGCAAAATTGGGTAAAAATGAAGGTGATGTCCAGACTGCAGAGTACAACAGTTTTCAAAAAGATCTTATGGCCAATTTCCAGTTCATTCTCATTTCACAAATTGTATGTGATTTTTGTTTGAAATCAGCATGCTAATGTTTGCAAATCACATGTGAACATCCACACTGTTTGTAATGTTTGATGTCTTGCAAACGTTCAAATGCCAACCATTGTCCCAAATTGAAGGAAGCTAATTAGAGAACAACTTTACAAAACAAAAAGACAAAGGTGGCAAGCACTTATCAAAAGAGTCAGGTATCATTGGCTGAATAAACAATCAAAATTTGTGTGAATAAGATTGAAGTGTGTATTGAATTCGCAGACGCTTGGAATTTGGAATTTGCAAATCACATTCATTTTGTGAATTGTGATTAAAGTGGAAATGGACCTTTAGGTGTGCAGGGTCACTCTTGTTTCTTATTCTTAGCTTTGAAAAGACCCATTGTTCCCCTTTTGTGTCGTGCAAGTGCCACACTCTACAAACAATTAACTTGTGGTTTCTAGCACCAACAAGCACCTGGGGTTGTGGCAAGAGAAAAGACTTAATCAATTACTACTCTTGCTAAGAAGATCAAGTGGCAGGGATCAAAAACCTGTCTGCTTGACCATTCTTGCTGCAAATTCAGCAGAATTCACTACTTCATCCCAGTCTGGACTTCACCCAAAAACACCTTTCAGTTCTATGAACTGTAAGGGGTCGTCTAAAAATCCACTCATGATCAGTTAGCGGCATTTGGCCACTAAGGGGGGAGGGGGTTTTATTAAAATCCATTAAGTGATCATTGTTGGAACTTAAGGAATTTCATGTCTTGTTGTTGGTTTAGTGGATTAACTTGGACTCAAATCAAGGTTTCATAAATTGCATATGGAAACTAATGAGAAGTGATTTTAGCAATTTTTTGCCACCATACATATTTTATGTTCCAGTTTGCTATGAATGAGCAATCAACTCTTTTTACGGCCAATATTTTGGCACAGCCTCATAACAAAGAAAAAAGATGGGGTCCGCTAAGGAGGGGGAGGGAGGGGGAAACAAAGTTAGTGGCCAAATGCCGCTAAGCGATCACAAGTGGATTTTTGGATGACCCCTAAAAGGTGTGTATCTTGGTATTGCTAATTGCAATAAACAAAAACTCAACTGACACTCTTCTAGGTGCACAGCAAAGATAAACCATCTGCCAAAGTGCAAATTCAAAATCCATATGCCCCCATTTGAAAATCCTCTTCAAATATTTATATCTTTTTGAAACTGAAACATCAACGAACGAGTTCTTTGATCTTGGGGATGTTGCTGGTTGTGGAAGCATCATTATCCTTTGTCGCTAAACTCTCCAAATAATCTGTGATAGTCTGTCAACAGTGTTTTAACGCCTTATACTCCGAGCACTGCCTGCTGTAGTGGGGCTCTCTCGGCCTAACTTAGGCCAGGGGCCAATGATTCTTCTGACTCAATGTCAATGAGCATTTCTTTGGAAGCAAAACAGGTGTATTTCAAAACGAATACTTGAGTAAATTCGGGAACGACCAGCAGAGCTAGCACTGCAACATAATTGTATATTCTTTGCAAATTCTGTCGATGACTTTCTTGTACTCAGGCTTCTGAGTTCTCTTCAATCTTCGCAATTTCCTTTCATTAGTACACCATTACATCGTTCTCGAGTTCTCGAGTCCTACGGCCTATTCTCGCAACAGCCACGTACAAATCACAGGGGCTCAAGAGACAATTGGTTGTTTTCTGCAAATTCTGCGTCGCAGAAAATGCAGCGTGTGCACAGAAAGCCCATATTACAGATTAGTAGAAAAATATTTTGTTCAAGAAATTATTTTCCATTCTTTCACATATCACTGTGTTGTTCTCCTTTCGTCCTTGCGTTTACATTTACATCCAAATCCGTGTTCGCTCCCTTGTTACCTTGTGCTCTTTTCAAAAGTTTTTATTTCACGGATTTGGATGTGAATGTAAACGAAAGGACAAAAGGAGAACAACACAGTGATATGTGAAAGAACGGAAAATAATATCTTGAACAAAATATTTTTCTAATAATCTGTAATATCTAATATGGGCTTCCTGTGGCCTGTGTGCAGAATTTCCATCTTTCCATTTGCAAAAAAGGAATTCTTTGAATGATAGTGCTCTGCTGGATTACGGTACATAGCTGTAGATAGTGGTAGTGGAAAGTAAGTTTGATCAATCAATTACTCGTTTTACAGGGTGTCTCAAAAAATTGTTCGACGTTTGATGATTAAATACTAAAAAATAACGACACGCTGAATGCACCCTTGATTACGTCAACCTTTTCCTGAGATTTTAATTTTTGACACAAGAATCTTGCAAATCCGCTAAAAATTCATAAGTTCAAATTTTTGCGAATGCTGAAACCAGAGGCCTCGAAATGGCATTTTTGGTAAAACCTCCATTCGATAACCTAACTGTCAAGCATATAGATGCTTTGAGGAAACAGATTCAGTCTCCCGCCGATTATGTTTTGAACCACTGTTTTTGGACTTATGCAATGTAAGGAAATTTAGAGAATGATCACAAGAAATAATTTACTTTAGAAGTCCTATTTGGTTTGCTCTGATATCAACGAGAGGTATGACATTGGATAAGCTTCTCTTACCTCCGTCTTCGAGCTTTATGCAATACCAGTAATCTGGGGGGTCTCTGGTTTCAGCTATCGCATATTTTTTATCTTCGAGAGCTCGTAACTCAGTGACTTTTCAACCGATTTGCACGATTTTAGTCTCTAAAATTATTTCATAGTCTTAGGAACAGGGTTATCTTTCCATGAGCTTGTTCATGTTGTCCTTATTTTTCAATATTTTATCAAACGTCGAACAATTTTTCTGAGATACCCTGTATAAAATCTGGATTTCGAAGGATATCTCGTTCTAATGCTGGGGCAGGGCAGAAGATCCCCTTCTGGGGAGAACAAGGGTACTGGTACGTGCTGCCCATGCGATGGGTTTTTGGGCCAAAATTTTCTAAACAAGGGTCCTTCGGCAGATTTACGTTGAGCATGGGTGGATTTGGCTGAACTTTCGCAAAAAAAAGTAAGATGTGGAAGAGGAGGAAGGTGTATCAATTGAAGGAAAAGCCTCCCCCCAAAGGGGGCACTTGATTTGATTTACAAATAGGTGGGGAAAATAGTACCCTGCGTGCCGCAGCCTAGCTGGCACCCAGGGTAGGACAATAGAACCAATACAACACGTGCGAGAAATCGATCCTGATTGACCAGAATGCACCGTTTTGATGAAAGGGTGTAGGAAGTTTGAGACGAGGATGGACGCTGTGTAAGAGCTAACAGTTCAGACGCACAGGAGCCATTTGAATTTTAATTTCTAACACTCATTAGGCTTGGGCCGAAATGGGGCCGAAGAGAAAACCACAAAGGAAAGCAGTGATATCGAGGTAATGAAGTTCAATTTTCAGGCTACAAACACGGTACATTACAGTAAAAACCCGCAAATAAGAACCTTCATTTATTAAGAACCTACAGCCTGAAATGGTAAATTTTGTACCCAATGAAAAAGAACCATTTCAGCCTGATATTTTAACCAGGTTCCCACTAAAGGGTATAAATTTTCGTTCTTTTCATTTACTGGGAAATAAATTCAGCTATGAGAAGAGTGTTGATGACTAAATGGACTGGTAAAACATAGCGGGACCTAAGGGAAGGTAAGGAATTCTTCACCAAGCTTTTAGAAGAAAGTGGTTGTCTGATGACTGTGGATGGATCAGGAGAGGAGAAAATTCAGCTTTGCGTTGCTAGCCATATTGCCATCGTGTTTTCAATGCGAAACCTTCAACTATCCTTTGTTTTCTTGCATTTTTTGAACCCTTATGTTAAGAACCTACACCTTGATTATGGGATTTACCTCATAGCATAAGAACCTAAACAGGCTGAGATCAAAATCTTAGGTTCTTATGTGCGGGTTTTTACTGTATTGCCCATGACTGCATGAGTAATGTTGTAGTTACCCTATTTGGTTGGGGGGAATTCCCCCTAGTAGATATTTTTGAATAACTCTGCTAGTAAGATATTTATAGCCATGAAACTTCTTGAATTTTTGTAACTACTTATTGTGCAACTTGTCAAAAAGTTTCATGGAAATATATTGAAAAATGAAGGGACAGGAGACAATTTTCTGGGACTGACGCTGGAAAAATCGCAAATTCTCAAATCTTAATTATCACGAAAAAAGCAGCATATGTTGAATATTTTGCAAATTTCTTTGTAGTGTAGTTTTATTTGATTCATTCTATCACAATTATCATGTTTGGATGGAAAATGTGCTCCAAATTTAATTTTATCGCGATCTTCCTGATTTTGGCCAATTTTACTGCTTTTCTTGACCGCACAAAAGAAAATGCTGACGTGAGCAAAACTGATGACTAATCTTAGGTTAATTTTTATATTTACAGAAAATACATGCCTGAGGCTATTAGCACACGAAATTTGATCGCTCTACCTATTACCAGTCAAGAGTTAGGTAGGGGGGATTTTTTGCCTCCCCCAACCAAAATAGGACTATCAAATAGCCCAACCTCTATAGGGTTAAAGTTGAATAGAGTTCAGTTGTACAGAGTGTCCAAAAATAATTGTGCCCCATTTGTTTGGCTACTGTGGAGGAGCTGCAGATTCAATTATCTCAAATTTTACACAGTTGCATAGGTCAGGCTTAAACTTAGAGTTTGAAACCTTGTTTGAATCAATCTGACAAGTGGTTGCTGATTTATGGCAGAGAAAAGGCAAAATAAGTGGTTACTTCAGATACAGCACTTCTGTTGTTCTCCAGCAATGGTTTGAGACCCATGGTTTGAGAAGAGTACTTGAGAACAGAGAATCGAGACTTAGAATTGACACCATTTAAGCGAGAATTAAATCGAGGATAGAATTGAGGACGATGGACCTGAGTATTGAAAGTATTTTGGATAAGTAATTTTTGTAAATAGTTTTTATATAGTTTCTTTATTGCGATAGGACGAAGGATGCTTACGCGAACAGCTTACTATATGTTTTTATTCGAATCGTTTTAAGAGACTTCCTTGAATCATTGGCTTTGCCACATTCGACATACATAACAAGATGGTGTCGTGAATGTTGTTTAGTACTTTTTCAATTTTTTTATCTTTTGATTTGCGAAACTACATATTTCAATCTGCTAAGAAGTGCGAAATGACGTCATTTTATATGACGTCACTTCATTTTGACCTGAATGAGGTTGCCAAATGTATTTCATACCATTCACATTACTAGCCTCCATATCGCGCCTTCGCACTCTGGCACAAAATACAAAATGGCGACAATATTTGGCCTGACTTACGAAGATTCATTTACCAATCTACGAAAGTTGGAGGCATCAAAACTTGGAAAGAACTCACGACTGGTCTCTGGTGTTCAGCAGTTCTCGTAAGGTTGCCTTTTATTAATAATTGCATTAACCCCGACTTGTCCTTTAAGCTAATATGCCAGTGGCTGCTTTATCTGCATGGAATAATTGAAGAATAAGAGGCAGGTTGCATGAATTAAGCCTCAACTATGTATTCAGGTGAATGCGTATTCAAGTTTGAATCGTTACGCGTAACTAACAAACTTCAGTGGTGAGAAATATTTAAAAAGCTTTTGCCATTCCACCCATTCGCACTGCTTGAAAATGGCCTGATGCAAATGCATTTAGAAATTCATTTACTATCGGTTTTGTTAAAAAAGGATTGCGCTTTCTCCTCGATACGTTTATGTACTGAGAGAGCTCCGTCTTTAAGAAATTCCTCCGGTTACATACTATAATTAATTTTGTTATCTACTTGTTGTTTCTTGCTTTTGTCATCTTGAGTAAAGTGTTGTTGTGAATTAGTTAATAATTTATTTGAAAGACGTATGAAGTGGAATTTTGAAATTGATATTCAACTGAAATTAGAGGAGAATTGTAAACTTTTCTTCAACACCTGAGAACCATATTTCTCTGGTGAATGTGATAAATTTTGCCTGGAGTTGAGTTGAAGGTTGCAAGATTTTGGCGGCTGACAGAGCAGGACAGTATCAATGTTGGCAGCATTACATTGCTATCTGAGGGGTGGCATGATCTTCGTTCAAAGTTAGCATATTGGCAGACGTGTATGTTTTTCTAGTTCCATCATATATGAAATAAGTTACTTGAGGAATAATCACCGTTTTAACAAGCAAAAGACATAACGCGCATATACTTTGCTGTCAAAGGCTTCGAAATCTCGCAAGGACTGGAAGCAAAGGACTGGGAGCAAATTGAAATTCTTTCAAGAACTGGAAGCAAAGTAACGGTTCTAGTCTACTCCTTCAATTGTTAAGAAACACAAGCAGAGTTTGTGATAGTGAAAATGCATGCCACTGGCAAGGCCACAGCATTTCAAGTTTACCGATGGCAGATACCGTATTGATCATACTCTACTTTTACTTATTTATTTTTGCCATATTCGGATTCATTGGCTTCATAGTGAACGCGATACAAATTGTATTGATGTTTTGCAAGCGAGAGAAGAAGACAGTTTTTGACATAACCTTGATCAGCTTGTCTCTGACAAATGCAGCCAGTGCCGCTTGCTTTGGGGCATTCGGCACTATATTGACTTACCATACCCTCAATTTGTACTGGACAGTCAAAGCTATCATAACCTATTTTCATTTAAGATCTGTCAGTGACTATTGCATTACGATATCGCTTTTCCACATAATTTTCATTGCCATACAAAGATTCGTTGCAGTAACGTTTCCACTTCGTTTCAAAGCATTTATTACAAAGAAGATCACCTTAGTTGTGCTGATCTTAATATGGATAGTTTGCGGGACAATGATGATCCTAGATCGTTGCGTTTTCACATTTACAAAACGAAGGATGGCCTTGGCCTATTTGATATTCATATGTGGAGTCTCATTGGCCGTTTTGTACTGCTTTGTGTTTTACAAAGTCTTGAAGCAAAGAAGGGCAATGCAAAACGTAACGAGTCATGTTGCCAATACAAGTAATAGCTACAAACTACTTTTTAACTCTATCGGTGTGACAGTGGTGTTCATTATTTTGACATTTCCCTATGCAGCAAATGTCTTAGATGGATACAAGTTGCACGACGTATACGCTGGCCTCTTTGCTTCGTTTCTTGCCATCAAAACCGTCTTTGATCCAATGATATATTTCTTTATCAATCGATGTCGTCGGTGCAGATGCACCAGGGCTGCAAGGAATGTCGAGCCAATACCGGGGACTCACGGTAACCTGAATACAGCAACAAGAGACGTTAATTTTATGAACGCAACAGTATTGTAGATAGATCTTGTGTGAAGGTGATTGGAGGCAAAAGGTAAAAAGCATTTTCAATGCAGATGAATAGCATTGTTCACTGATAAAAACTTAGTTAAAAAATTGCTGATATCTTGTTTCATTTTGGAGTTTCCCACTATTAAGTATGATTAGCTAATGATGCCTTTTTGTTCAAGAAAGTGGTTGACAATGTTCCCAAAATGAAATCTATTAATTCATTAGACAATTTATATAACATACATGTAGCTCAGCTGAAATTTTCCTTGCAACCGTAACCTTTCAGAAATAAAATACAGCTATATTTCCATATTTTCAAAATGACGTCATCAGATGATACTATGTTCCTGTGTATACTCTGATCTCTTATGCGTCTCTACAATTCACTCTTTCCATCCTTTCTCATTTAAGCACTATACATAGTCAACTATAAAATAGTCAACAAAGTAAAAACTCTTCTATAAAATAGTCAACAATCTGACTTCAGACTACACAAGACATCCAATTCCCCATCTTCAAGAATCCAATTATGATCTTCGCAGACGCGCTACAGTAGGGCAAATATGTGCAAGAACACAAGGTTTCAAATCAAGTTTCTATCCCAACTGCTTATCGGAATGGGAAAAACTCGACCCTGAGATAAGACTGGCCAGCTCCGTAAATATTTTCAAGTGAAAATTATTGTCCATTATCCGTCCAACTCCAAAGTCGGTTTACCGTATACATGACCCAAAAGGCTTATCCATCTTAACGCAGCTACGTGTTGGACTCAGTAAGCTAAATTTTCACAAATTTAAGCATAACTTCAGGGATACGTTGAACCCTTTGTGCCCAACAAATGATGGTGTTGAGGATACGGAACACTATTTCCTGCTCTGCCGTACTTATGATGCAAATAGACTTGATCTTCTCAGCAGTGTAAACGCGATATTGTTGCCCCATGGTTTGATAAATCTTTCAAATGAAGAGTTATTAAAAATCATCCTCTATGGCCATGAACAGTTATCATTAGATTCAAATGCGAAAATTCTCATAGCAACGCTAGAATATATCCAGACCTCCAAACGTTTTGAATAAGTTGTAATGAAAACCTGTCCGCAATTTCTCCCCTCTCCTTAAATAGTTTCCTTTTCGTTTATCTGTAAAATCTTTTTCTTGTATTAGCTTAATAGATTCTTGTGTCGTATAATTAGTTGTATTTTAGGTTTATGTGTTCTATGTTAAATGCCAGGGGGTAGTCATGATATTTTAGTCATGATATTTTTGCTCCTCGCTGTATCGTCCTTGTAGTGTGGTATAGTGCTTCGTAGTTATTGTCTTAGGTAAATTATCATTGTAAATTTCATATTGAATAAAAAAAGCACTATACATACATTGCTTGGGAATTTTGTGACTTTTATCCACTATGAGGGGGAGGGGGGTGATTCTCCCTTAATAAAAATACCTTGGAGTGTGTCACGTTTAATGTTCTAATTTTCCGACTTCTGATCAAACCAAGAGTTGATCTCAGCTCTGATAAACCAAGAGTTGATCTCAGATCTGGCACAGATGACATAGCAAAAAAGAAATGTGTCTTGTCAAAAATGCCTCAAAATGTTTAGCTTGGGTGAAAACTGTAAAATTCGAAGTGCAGATGGCAAAAACTTAACACGTTGTCTTGTTGCATGCGATGAACTTGTCCAGAGGTCTCATTTTCTTTCATCAATCAATTGAGCGATAAAAAAGTGTAAGGTGTAAGGTACTCCGGAGGAATGGACAAGGAAAGCCTTGTGTAATTCTATTTTTCAAACGACTGACGTGCAAGCATTAAGTCCATGCGTGCGGCTGCTGGAATCACTGATTCTCATGCTAATTCTATAGACTGATGAAAATCGTCGTAGTTTTGCTCCTTGATAGCGGAGTGCCATCATCCAATTCAATAAACAAAATCAAAACTGGGACTGAAGAAGTTAGTCTACTAATTCTACGGTTAGCAATGCGAATATCATACCTTAGGAGTTCTTTTGTATGTCATACTTCAGGAGTCGTCAGTGCGAAAACAAAACTTTGAAGATGGACGTGAACATTCTGTTATCAAGTATATGACACAAGAAGGCACCAAAATCAAGATGTGACTATCACTTGATATCACAGTTGCCATAGGGATCCTATTTCCAAGCGACAATTGAAAATTTACTGATGTTGCACTTAAATCTCAAATTTTGGTCAAAATAAGGCAGCATGCTGTGGCATGCAATGAAACAAATCGACCTTTTGAGATTTCCGAGTTCGAACCAAAAATTTTGAGACATGAGCGACTAGAGAGGTTTGAAAATTGGTATAGCAGTGATTTTTTTCAACATAAGTATAGCCAAGGGTATCATTTTTATAGATAATGAGAACAAAAATTCGGCTTCTCTTGACGACTTTAAAAAGAAAGTTTTGGTCATTATTATACCATCTACGAATCCTATGTTCAATGTACATGACATTATTGGGATTAAACAATAGACAAAACGTCGTGTCAATTTTTGTAGTTTAACAAAAGCACAAATTTGGGCACAATTTTGATTGCTTAAAGAAATTGAGCTCATACAAATAGTTGAGCGTTAACGCTGTCCTGAATTTCTGCTGACAAACCGCTGACGTCCCTTTGTTGTTGCACAATAGTGCTAAAGTCATTAGCAGTGGAGACGAAAGGCTTCTTAATCCTTGCATTATCCTCAGGAATCTTGTTTGGTTTAATTTCAATAGGGGATAAATGACAACTTTTGTTTCATGATTGAAAAGAAGTTGATATTGGTCTTGAGAGCGCTATTTATATGGACTCAATGCCTTTAAGCCTATTTGTGACTGCGGAAAGGCAAATGAGTTTCAGTTTCCTTTGATTATCAATCTATCCTACATAGAATTCTACACATTTACATACAATACAATTAAATGCATATACAAAACTAAAATTAACTACATTTAAGGGTACATGACTACAAACTAAAGCAAAGGGAATGACTTTACATGATTGTATGTAGGATAATGGACACTTTCTCATGCACTGCCCTTTGTATGACATAATACTGCAAGATCGTTTTTGCCATCTCGAAAACTTTCTTGAGTTCAGCGTTTCGGACATGGACTCCCCATGGACTCCAAGTCACTTTGTAATCTACACCTTTCAGAAAACCTAACTTAGATGTGAGTGTGAGCAAAATTATCATAGAAGAAGAAATTCGTTTTATTGAAACTACGAAACATTTCTAGATAAAGTACAATTAGTTGTAATGCAGCAACATGTCTCTTGTAGTTGTATTTATATTTCCTTTGTTTATGTCTCGAATTTGTCCGTCGTAATTCTTTTTAATATTTGTGTTTTCTTGTAAATAAAGACTAACTTTTATTTAAAGTGCCATTCATAGCAGAAACTTGATCACATGGTGTCTTTGTCCGCTATGATTGGCACAGTTGAATTTCACTACCAGTACCTTATTTCGATTTGATCGAAAAAATTCTAGGCAAGGATCATTTTCGTAAAAATTAGTCCTGCCAAAGGTATCACCTTGAAAATGCTCGTGGCAGACCCCATTCAAAAAACAGCCAAGAACCCCTCTTTGGCGACCACGACCTCAATCTAGTGGTAAATTAAAATAAATCAACGGGATTAAAAGCAAACTTAGCTTTGGGGACTGGGTAATTTAGATATAACCTATTGTATTTGATGTTTGATGCTTTCTATAAAACAAAGGGAGATGAGTGGCACCTGTGGGTTCTTTTGTGTTATGTTCAGATTATGACGCTGTATCTCCGTTCATTTATTTTAAAGGCAGTCTGTCACGCATTTGACTGGGTGATTTAGACAATACAAAGAATAGGAAATTTCAATAGCTGCTAATCCTCTGACTTTCTACGGCCGTAGAAAGTCAAGACGGTTAGCCCTCCTTTGTTTTAGATACACGGATTCACAAAGAAATCAGTTGTGTTGAGCGCTGACTTTGTCACGGCCAATCAGAGACGTGACAGACTGCCTTTTAAGTTATTAGTTGTAACTAAGAAGTAACAGCGCTCGCTTCGCTCGCGCATCTACATTACAAGCTCTTACCAAGGGCTCCTTAAACAAATATATCCAAATTCTCTGAAAATAGTTGAAAACGATGGAGACACCTCCACAGCCATCCCCCGTACTTGAAATCGGCAGCACATACAAGACAATTGAAAATGATCATTTCTCTTTTTGACTGTCAACTTTGTGGCAGGAGACTCTGTTCATGCCTAAATTAATGAACTGTGAATCGAATTGAAAATGAAATTCATCTTTAAGGCTGAAATGCAAATGTTTAGATAAATATTTGTTTACAAACGGCAATAAACAATCAAATAATGGCTGAGCCACTGGTCTGTAGGTTGACAAAATTTCACATATTTTTGCACGTTGTTTGTCCGTAATTGTTTGCAACGCAGCGTTATTTATCTTAGAATAGGTGCGCCGATTCACTCTTCTTTCAAGATCCTAGCACTATGGTTAACCGTAACTGAATCAAGAATGAATTGATATTTCGTTTCGTTACTGGATATACGACTAAGATTTGCGAAATAACCAATTTGACGCAAACATCTGATCTGATTTAAAGTTAATTAGTGGAGATAAATAGCTAACTGAAGAGCTGCATATGCCAGTCTGAAATTATTATTTGACTATGGCCCCGTCCACACGTATACGTTTACGTTTTGTAAACGCACAGAATGTTTTACGTCCACACTGATCCACTAATCGTTTATGGAGCGTTTTAGCCTGTCCAGATGTAAACGTCAAAACAATGGGAAATGAATGATGAGCATGAAATCTATGACGTCATCGTTTACAAAAGTATCCGTTTACGACCGTCCACATGAAAACGCAAAAACAGTGTTAAAAAAACTGCAAATGACTGGTGAATATGAAGTCTGTGACGTCACCGTTTACGAAAGTATCCGTTTACGACCATCCACACGGAGACGTGAAAACAGCGTTTTCAAAAGTATCCACTTTGGAAAGCGTTTTCGAATGTATGCGTTTAGGATAACTTGAAACGCCGTTTACGTGTGGACGCAAGGTGTAAACGTATAAGAATGTATGCGTTTACAGACGTAAACGTATACGTGTGGACGGGGCCTATGTCAATAGGTGCGCGAATACTTTTTAGCTAGAGCAACAATAGACAAAATCGGCTAAGGTTTGTTTACACGCATTTCAAGTCATGTGATCAATCTCTTGATAAAACTTCTTTTGATTTCTCTAATGTATTTCGTGCCATGCAGAGTTGTGCCACGGCTGCAAAAAGTAGCATAATGCTAAAACTTCCCGAGAGTATGGTCACATGACTTCAAATGGGTAAAACAAACCTTTGCCGATTATGTCTATTCCGTGTGTACGCACTTTTTGCTTGGCCTATTTCTAGATTAGCTACACTTGGCTCCGTTCATTCACTTTGAAGGGAATCAAAAAGTATTTCAAGCCTCTTGTGGTTAGGTTCTAGCCTATTATAGATCATTTTTCCCGTTGACGTTGATTAGTTCCTAATATGGTCTGATTAGTGTCACTGCTAATTGCCTTTGCATGGCAATTTTCATCAGAGCTTCTCTTTTCATGGCTTGGGTGGAGAAAGCATTCAAACACAGCATTTGCTTCTTTTGCGATCTGTTGTTTACAGCACGTGTGGGACAGAGGTGGGACATCGAACTAAATTGGCTATTTTCAGCTTTTTGCTCTTTGTGCGGGGGTGTGCCCACGAAAAAAATCTTTACCCGGCTACAGAATTTTTAATAAAAGATATATGTTGCGTGCGGTACTAGTATGTAAATTAAACGATAATACTGTAAATGAAAGATTTAAGTACCAATGTAACATAGATGTTAAAAATACGACGTTTCGAGCGTATACTCGTTATCAAGTAACGAGTATAACGATAACGAGTATACGCTCGAAACGTCGTATTTTTAACATCTATGCTACATTGGTACTTAAATCTTTCATTTACAGTATTATCGTTTGATTTACAGAATATTTATCTTCAAATGAAACCCGATTCCAGAAAATCAGTTGCCAAAAAAACACAGAAATTGGAGTAAACGATAACTAGATCCAATAACGTTTCCCCCTTTTGACACGTCTAGACAATCGGCTCAAGAAAAATGTTTTTCTTTTGATACCCCCGTTCAAGAAAAAATATGTGAAAACGATACCCTGAAAATGGCCAATCACTGTCAGATATACTAAGCAAGCTTTGTGATTGAAGCCACCTTAGGTAAATTCTAGCCACTTAGATATCAATATTTCCCGTTGACGTTGATAAGCCACCCAAATATGGTTTGAAACGTGTCACAGGGTGTCGCCTTTTTACGATCATTCTTATCGAAAGCCTATAAATGCTCAGATCTCCTTTAAACAACACATTCAAGTCATTGGCGTCGGTGTAGCACAAGCCTCCTTGATTCTCTTTTCAAACGACATCATCTGCAAGATAATTGAATCGCAAGAAACTGTTTCAACTACTTTTGTATGCCAGCTTCTTTTCAATCGTTGATGATTGCTTCTGATAAAAACTGCAAATCTGCAATCCAGGATCCTTTGGCAAGAATATAAGTCTATGACATTGATTCAGCGGAGTATTGTGCACTCTGTCAGTAAAAAGTGATTCATCTCAGAATAACAATTGAGAAAAAGATTAGCGAAGTTCTTCTTGCTAAATTTAAAGAACATAAACATAGACTTAGAGAGCATCTGTGGGAGAAAACTTTGCTACAGTATCGATAACCAATATTGGTGCGTGAGTAATTGAGTCAGTTGATCAGCGAGAGTAAACTTTAAAGAATTCTGGACCTCTTGGTCGAACAGAAGAAACGCGAAAACAAAACCGATACGAAGACTTAAGCAGCAGTCTTCAGACAAGGATTCAAGATATATGTGTGGAGAAAAAGCTGCATGGCGAATACTCCTTACTATCAATGGTCAAGCAATATTTCTGGAGAGAAGCACATGCTTTGATGGCGTTAGGTGCTTGGCAAATCTTGGTGAAAATTGTTCCACAATTCTAACATGGAAAAGGAAAATATCAAAAGAAAAACTCCGGTTAAGATGCAGAGCTTTTTACTTGCCTGTTTCTCTTTCGTTTCTTTGTTTACCAGTTTAGCAGAAGCAGCGAGCGCGACTGATATACACAGATCAGAATGTCGAAGAGATACTCTTATGAAAGCAACAGATCGGGATAAAAAACTGACTGGAACGGCTTCAAATATCATATCTCAATTACATGAGAAGAGACTTTCACATTGTATTATGAAATGCGTGAGACATTACCGCTGTGTATCTGCTAACTACAAGAAGAGTTTTACGGGTGAGCAAGAGAAAAATTGCGAATTATTGGAAGTAAATAAAAAGTCGTCAAGCGTGACATTGTCAAATGAAAATGGTTGGATACATTATGAGCCGGTCACACAGGTGAGTACATGATGTGCTATTTTGATTGACACTCGAAAGAACAAAGCGATTCTCATTTATTCTTCATACCGGTCCCCTGGTATCGTCTGGTGACTTGTAATGCTCGGTATCAGGGCTCGTCCACAGGTATCCGGATATATTTGAAAACGCATCTTTTTAATCCGTTTTAGGTTAGCGTCCACACGGGGAGGGAGTTTTCTGTCACTGAAAATGAACCTTTTCGAAAACGCTCTCAAGCGTGGATCTTTTTGAAAACGCCGTTTTCATTTTGTCGTGTGGACGGGTGAAAGCGCGCGGAGCTTTTCGAAAACGGTAAATTTGTAAATTTTGAACATTATTGTATATAAGTTTTAGATATTGTAAATAAGGTTTTATAGTTTAATTTAATTAATAGCTTTTTCCCTTTTATGTTATATATTGTAATTGATGTTTTTATCGGAGGGCCCCTTGAAAATCAACTAGTTGAAGGGCAACCCTCCTTAAAAGAATTAAATATGAAAATATATATATATGAAAATACGGTGACATCACACCATCGATTTACTGCGTATCAGAGCAGGCGCACGGATCTTTGGGGATCACGTGAGGGCATTTTGCTCTTCTAATTTCTTTAATCGAAGTTCGAACATACAAGTTTGAGTGTAGCAGCGTCTTCGAGTGGACGGGCATACTTTCGGAAAGGCTCCTCGTGTGGAAGCGGATATTTTTTATACGGATAAAGAAAGATGCGTCTTTGTAACAAAACAGGTAACAATTTAGTCGGATAAGAACTCAAGCTGATGACAACTCTTATGTAACGCCAGTAACACTGTAACGTGAGTCCGCAACATGTGACACCGTAAAGTTGTCTCTCCAAATAATCTTCATTTGTTCATCAGACTGGTTCTCGGTTGCGCCTGGTCACTTGTAATGCTGTGCTGCATTTCAATGTAATAAGCCTGAAATAGGGACATAGGAAGCACCTCGAACTTGGGGGGGAGACACTTCGAGGGCACTTTTCCTAAGAAAACGAGCCATTTTCTAAACATAAAAAGGGCGCTTCTTTGTTTACTGCAAAATCTTGGGGGGCACGTGCCCTAGTGGCCCCCAGTTCCTAATCTATGGAAATAATTCAGCAAGACGAGAACTCTCTTGTGACGCACTCAAGTTGAACCGCACAATCTGCCTGTAACCTGCCATACCGAAAATCTATCGTGGGCGGGGGAGGGGGGGGGCTATCCTGTGATTACCAACGACAAAATAAAATGATCAATTCAAGTAACTGTCAGTCATTCTTTGGATTGGTCCCAGGTGTCGTCAGGTCATTTGTATGTTGGATTTCAATATAATGAACCATGCAACTATTCAGTTGGATAAGAATTCTTCGGTGACACTGAAAATTGGGACTGCAACGTGCAATCTGTGACATTGCAAAGTTGTCACTTCAAGTACTTTTTATCTATTTTCCAGACCGGTCCCAGGTGTCGTCTTGTCTCCTGTAATGCTGGGTTTCAATGTAATGAAACATGCCAAAATTCAGCTGGATACGAATGTGTCGGTAAGTGGATACATTGCTTTGACGGGTCTCCCAAAAAAAACTTCACTAGCTAGATTGTACTTAGTTTCCTGAAAGTAAGTGTTATGAACACAATCAAAGGTACCAGTATGTAGCGATCAGGCATCTTTGCTGGTGATCTTAAGGTAATCCTACTGTGGAGAAAACAGTGTGGGAAAAGCTGAATTCCAAATTTACCAAGAGCACAATATTGAATTGGGAAAAGAGGTAAATGGTGTTGCAAACAAAACATTTCCCGGCATGACTTCAAATCCATTTCAACGTCGAGTGTTTACGAAATGTTGACAGGGAAGCGGTTATATTCCACTGAGGAATCTGGGATTCAGAATTTTCTTTCAAGATAGTTGGTCAAACAAGAAACTAAGTCAGCAGGATGATGGATCAATAAATGTATTCGTACTTGATAAGAGTGAGATCAGCTATGTTTTAAGAGTGAGATCAGTTATGTATGGCTAAGAAACTGTTCGATATAGAGGTCCACAGTCATGGTGCTCAATTCCAGTTTCAGTTAGACACTCGACTAACTTGATTGAATTAAAGACCAAAATCAAAGCTTAGAAAGGAAATAAGTATCAATACCAATGTAGGCTCTGCCGACATTTTGTACCACTTATAGGTTTTATGTGACATTTTTATCCATTCTGTTTTTGTACATTTGAAGTAGTTGGCTTTTATTAGCTATGCTTCTAAATATTTTGTTTTATTCATGTATAGCTATTTTATACCTTTTTTATGTCAACATTGTAAGTAAAGTGTTTATAATGATAAAAGTTCATGAAATGTGCCCTTCCTTTCTACTTGCTGGATTACCTAATAAATATCGATTTCTGATTTTCTAATTCTCTCTACAGATGTTGATGAGTGTAGCAGTAATCCTTGCCAAAATGGAGGAACTTGTATTGATGGTGCGAACAAATATACTTGTAATTGTGTTGCTGGCTATGCAGGAACTCATTGTGAAACAAGTAAGTTGCTCAAACGAGGCAGTAAGTCAATAAGGAAATAGAATGATAGATGAACTGTTACCTGATCACACAATATGCTCTGGCTACTTGTTGCATTACCCAAAAATTTAAATGAAGTCAATATCGATTTCTGATATTCTAATTTCCTTTACAGATTTTGATGAGTGTAGCAGTAATCCTTGCCAGAATGGAGGAACTTGCATTGATGGTATGAACAAATATACATGTAACTGTGTTGCTGGCTGCAGGGGAATTCATTGCGAGACAAGTAAGTAGCTCAAATCAGAAAATAGGCTAGACAAGAAAGTTGGTAAACAAGCAAATAGAGTAACATGCATTTTTACCTGATCACGAAATATGCATGGCTACTTGTTGCATTACCCAAAAATTTAAATGAAGAAAATATCCATTTCTGATTTTCTAATTTTCTTTACAGATGTTGATGAGTGTAGCAGTAATCCTTGCCAAAATGGAGGAACTTGCATTGATGGTGTGAACAAATATATTTGTAGTTGCGTCACTGGCTATAAGGGAATTCATTGTCAAGCAAGTAAGTAGGTCAAAAAGAGAAAAGGCTGCTGTCGTGAAAGCTCTATCTAGTCTCTTCTCTATTACGCTCCCCTCTCTAATAAGACCCTCCCCTTTGAGCCAAAGTTTGAAGTAAGCCCCTCTTTATTAAGCGTCCCAAGTATATAGAATTCCCCTGGGCGAATTCTAGACCTTACCAAAGATTTTCGATCTATCTAAGCTAAGCAAGTCTGCATGTTAATTTTGACATTGCTTGGGATGTCTTTGACAGTGATTTTAACTGGCTAATTGTGTTGCATTGTTGCAGTTGTATTGAATATTCAATACAACTGCAACAACACAAAACAAATTTTGGCCTATGCCAGCGAAAAAAGAGCTAGAGATGTAGAGCTGGGAGTCTGTGTAACTTATAGAGATTCAAGAGAAATTTAATACAGTTAACAGGCAAGTATGATCAAATTTTAGTACATTTGTATGTACTGAATCGTGCAAGTATTACTGAGCCATTCTCCGCCAACTGTGTTGAGAGACTGCGTAACGGCCATTTCTCTTTTGAAGGCAAAAACTTGGATACATTTGCTGATATTACCACCGATAGAAGCAGGGCCGAAGCCAATGGGGGGCCGGGGGCGGAGCGCCCCCCCCAGGAGACCATTTGTCGGAAAATTTTGCTCTCTTGTCGGAACTTTTGTGATTTAAATGACTAGTTTTGGAGGATCTTGAGGAGAAATAATGCATAAAACATTAATTTATTACTGTTAAAACATAAACTCCAACAGAAATCATTAAATTTACGGCGTAGTTTTTACTGATGTTCACTAACTGCGTTGATTTCAAGATTGGATTGCGAAATGTGGCCAAAATGTTAGTTCCTTTGGAGCTAAATAAATCAGTCACAAAATGCGCAAATTTAACGTATGTTCCTACAACTGTTGTTGTTCCTGTTGTTTTTGATGCTTTTGTCGTAGGAAAATTTTGGTTTTCAAAAGACGACTTGGGCAAGTCCAGCCAACTCACAACTAGCGACCCGCAGCTCTCAACTCGCCACTCGATAAAGTATAAATAAAAACCAACTCGGAACTCGCGACTTATCATATCTCTCGAAGAGCATTTTGAAAGAGATTAGCCATTGATTAAAGTTAAATTCACATCGCTGGACCCAAGCAAATGTGTATATTTTTCCCTTGGACACCCTGTATTCCAGAAGAGGGTGGGTCAATCAATTTTTTGAAGACAGAGCTGAGCGGAGTAGAAAGTGCGCTACCCTGGGTAGACAAAGTGCGCACACATATGCGCGAAAACTGATAAGTTTGAGTCCTCCTAGCTCCCTGCAACAGATTCCAAAATTTGGCAACACTTGATATATTGTTCCTTGGGCCTTACTTAAACTCTTGATTTATCATTTCAGAAAGCTTATCGATCCGAACACTTCCTTATCTCAGATTGGTCCATGACGTTATTTTACGCAGTTCCTGCTCTGTCCTGGGGACACGTAAACCAAATTGTACATGTGCTTGAGTGAAAGATCGCGTTTCCTTAAAATCTCCTTTTTCCCACAGGAGATGCATGTGCCAGTTCTCCTTGCTCAAGTGATGGAACTTGCTTTACTTCCGGTAGCACCTATTATTGTTTGTGTACAGGAGACATGTTCGTTGGCTTAAGATGTGATACTGGTAAGTCGTTGGAAAATAACGTTGAATAGCGGACTCATTGACTCAAGGGCGGCGCCACGGGGAGGACTGGGGTGGACATGTCCACCCCACTTTCCTCAGGTCGGTATTCATTCCTAAGCAAAAACGACATAAGAATCGTTAGGTATACCTTCTGACCATCAATTCCATCTCTTTTTCCACCCCACTTTTTCTAGGCTGGCGCCGCCCCTGCATTGTACTAAAACTATAAGCACAGCAAAAATACTGTAGCCTGTTGAAAGAAAACTGTTAGGTCCTGTAAAAGAACCATATCCAACATATAAACCTGTAACTTGTAGATCTGCAAGAGAAAAACGAATCTTAAACCCTGAAGGGAAAAAGTTAGTTGGTAACTGCGATAAAGAATTTGAATAACCAAGAACGCATTTCGTTGCACTCTTGTCAGTTTGACGCGTTGAAACATCTAAATTTCTTCATGTTTAGAGATTTAGAGGAAGCAAACGACTTTGTCTGTGAAATACCAACAAAGCAAACCATAGACTGAGATACAAACTTTACTTTGCTGCAGTGGACAATGTTATTTCCGGAGGTATAAACTTTATTTAAACAGACAAATTTTACATTGAAGTATACAAACTTTATTTTGAAGTGCTAACTTTATTTCAAAAGATAAACTTTTCCAAAGATGACAAGCTTTATTTCAATCAGGAAAAAAATTTTGCTTTCACAGACAACAACGGTATTTCACAGAGTTAGAGGTCAAACGCTCGCCTAAATGGAAAAACTTTTTAATGGCAGGATCACATTTGAATTCAATCAATGTAAACGTCGAAATCAGGGAACCAAACTTGCAGAAAACGTTGAAAACCACACTTACGAGAGAAAAACTGCCATGCACTGGCTGATTACTGCTATTGCTACTTAATAGTCTAACAAGTAGCAACTACAGTAAATCCCCGCATATAAGGGCCTACTTTTTTGAGAGCCAGGCTGAAGTAGGTTCTTATTTCAAAGGTACCAAGACTAATTTCAAGGTATAAAGGTTCTTATTTGAAGGGTGCCTCATATAGGCCCTTTCAGATTCTTACAAAGATGTTCAGCCCTATTATTTGTTTTGGGAGCATCCTTGTGGACCGAAAGACTAATGGGGGAGGAGAATCAAACTTTGAAAGTCAAGTGGGACCAAAATAAACTATATGACAGCAATCAAAGATCAACTTTGTAGCCCCTGCAATAAGAGCCTATGTTTCATCAAACTGAAACAGGTACTTAATTGCAAGATACATAATTTAGGAAAAACAGCTTCCAGGCTCTTATTTTGGTAGGTTTTTATATGCGGGGATTTACTGTAATAACATAAAAGATCTGATGTTTGGAAAGAGTAAAAATTAACATGCCATTTTTCCATTTTACGTAGTAACAATGAAGCGGCACACTTCTTGCAACCAGATGTACAATGATTATCATTGGAGCATTAATGGAGTGTATACTATATGGAATAACGCATTAACATACAGATATAATGTGAGCATGATCAGTCAATTAAATTATCAATCAATCGATCAATAATTCAATCACTCAATCAATCAATCAATCAATCAATGATTCAATCAATCAATCAATCAATCAATCAATCAATCAATCAATGATTCAATCAATCAATCAATCAATCAATGATTCAATCAATCAATCAATGATTCATTCAATCAATCAATCAATCAATCAATAATTCAATCAATCAACCAATCAATCAATAATTCAATCAAGCAATCAATCAATGATTCAATCAATCAACCAATCAATCAATAATTCAACCAATCAATCAATCAATGATTCAATCAATCAATCAATCAATCAATGATTCAATCAATCAATCAATGATTCATTCATTCAATCAATCAATAATTCAATCAATCAATCAATCAATCAATCAATCAATCAATAATTCAATCAAGCAATCAGTTATGCATTCTTGGGACCGTGATATGAGAGAATAGTAGCAAACTAAAAAATCTACCTCATAGAAGTTTCACACCAATTTTTTTATAGATTTGAAGCATTGCTACTTCATTTGCTGTTGCTCAAGATACATTGCCTGCGTAGTTTTGTCTATATACCATCAAGAATTTGCAATACCAGGTGAGTCAGAAAAAAGTTCCCACTTTTAAAAATTCATTGCACCATACATACTGCACAGATTGGAATGATTCAAGTTGCAGTAAAAGCCAAACTATCGAAGCATTTTAATGATTTTTCTCGCTGTTTTGCAAGCACTAGAAGCATCGATAAATTTAACTTGATAAAAATTTCATGACTGCAAAGTGACTGAAAATGGGCCTACAACATCGATCAAACTGAAAGGACTGACCTTACACAGAACAATACGCAATGGTCATTTCACCTCTCTCAGGAGTTATATAACATCAGTTATCAGACAAATAATAAAGATTTTTAGTCCCATGACAACAAGTGGACAGTGGATAACTCTCACCCATGAAAAATTGCGTTTATCTTTATTGATCTGTGCAAGGAGTCCTTTATGATTTAATCAATGTTTTAGGCCCTTTTCAGTCATTTAGCAACACTGCAGTCTTTGTAAAGTTGAATTGACCTATAGTTTTAAAGATTTTGAGACAGTGAGAAAAATTGCAAAAATACTTTCATCTCTTGCTTTTAACTGGAATTTGAATCATTCAAATCAGTGAAGTACTCTTGATGCTATGAATTTTCAAAAGTGGGAACTTTTTTCTTGCTCACCCGGTACATTGCTTTTTGAGAATTGATACAAGCTACTTAACAACACTACATGAACTATTCCATGAGGAGCAAAAGACTATGACAACCCTGTGACGTTGAATTTAAATAAGTAAAACTCTCGAGTACCGAATAAACAGGGGGGTGAGAATAATCGGGGGGGGGGGGGTTGGACATTTTTTTATTCATCATAAAAACCTAACACAATTTTTTGATGCAACTAATGTACCATCCATAGCCAAAAAAGACACAAGGTCACCGAGTTCTGGCTATGAATGGTAAAATATGGTTCGATAGAACAATAATCGGGGGGGGGGGGTTGGAATAATTGGGGGGGGGGGAGGGTGTCTGGAGAAATTGAAAATAGTCGTGTTCTTAGGTAAACACGTATCTTTTATATATCTATGTGCACAGTGATGTTACTGATACATTTATTTTTGAACTCTGGCTCTGTTGAATGCACTTTTGAGACTTTTTCTTGCATTTAGAAATTATTTTCACTATCATTTCACTTTTCCAAAAATTAATAAAAGGGGGGGGGGGTTGGAATAAGAGCGGGGGGGGGTTGGAAAATTTTTCAAAAATTAACAAGCGGGGGACGATTTTTCCGTACTCGAGAGTAAAATTTAATTACAATTTATTACAATCTTGTTTTATTTCATTTTTTACGGTAACTTGAGCACTCTTAGGATCTTGAATACCAGCAATGTGTAGCCGTAGATCGTGTGCCCAAGTTCATAAATTGCCATGCGACCAGCATAATGATAACAGAGGCTACGTTCACATTGCTCCGTTTTCATTTCTATCCCCAGTGTTGATGAAAACGCTACCCGTTCACATTGCCCCGTTTTCAAATATATACGCTATGAAAACGATTGGCGTTCATATTGCTCCAGCAAAACGATCTTGTTTTTCAAAACAAAGCACAAAGCCCTTTGTTAATAGCTGTCAACAAGGCGCCAATCGTGACTTTGAATGCCATTGTAATCAAAAGTCTATTAACAAAGGAATGTGCAGCGTTTTCAAATGTCTCTGTTTTTGGCGTTGACACTAGAAACCGATTGTTTTCAAAACGCACCGTTTTCAAATTTATGCCTTTCATTAGCGTTTTTGAAAAGCCCCATTTTCACAGCGGAGCAATGTGAATGCAAGACAAAAACCAGTTTTACTCCGTTTTCATATGAAAATGTAGCAGTGTGAACGGGGCCAGGAAGGGCACATTGGGTTTCTCGACTTGATCATACAATTGCACTCGTTATTCCTGTAATGACTTGAGCATCCTGTGCATATCTTTAACCACCTTGTTCCAATACAATTTACATAAATATTACTCAAGATTTGAGAAAAGAAAAACGGAAAATACTCTACTGGAGAATTTTTAACCATTTGATGCGTAAATATCAGTTATCAAAGAAAACGTTGTTTCGGAATACACTACGTTTGGGTGCTTTTCGGACACCACTTCAATTGACAGCCTCGTTTGGGAAAATATTTAAGATTCTTTCATATGAAATTTTAGGCGCAAATTTATCTTGCTTTTTAGGTCTATTGTCATATGTCTGCTGGAGGTTGGACCCTTATTGCAAGATTTTCAAACGCAGACCAAATGAATTGGATGAATCCCTCTGGTAATTATTGGTATGACCAACTGGCTACTGGTGACAAAACAAACCCATACACCAATGCAGATATGATCAGTGAGGCATTCTATGAAGCACCTGGGACAGATATCAAATTGTCGCGAACTGACAACCCCCTCACATGGCACATGGTCGCACATGGCTGCATCAGTTCAAAAACATTTCGCAGTAAAATTACAAGTTATGGTAATTTCAGGTAAATAGTTCATTTAGCTACTCAAAGTAGTGCTTCAAGTTTGTAGTGGCCTAATTCAATTTCTCTGCAAAAGCAAGGCTTCCCTCATTTGCAGTTCTGTGCCTCGCCTTTGCAGAGAAACTGAATTAGGCCATTACGAACTTGAAGCAATGAATTGAGCTGAGCCAGGGAAGCAAAGGAAAGCCAAGAACGGCAGAAGAAACCACGATAAAGACACAAGTATGTTTGCGTTTACATTTTTATCTATTACTTCGTTTCCTGCGACCCATGGTTTGACCAGGGCTTTACGGTAAGCTAATGTTAACAGAATATGATCTGTGTTTTTAGGAACAACGCTCAATGGACAGCAAACAGTTGTCGAGGAAGGTGCATTGTAAAATACAACGAAGCTTCAGGCGTATCAGGGTTTTCTCAATACACCTGCAATGGTTTTATTCAGGCACAAAACTACATTGGATTTTGGTGTCATTGCCAAGGTGATGGCTCTGTTTTGATGATTGGAGGGGGAGGGATTTCATGTAGTCGTGCTGATCATGGAATAGGAATCACTGAATCAGACGTTCCAAGATTTGGCGATGAAACTCGAGATTTTGGTGATGAAGCAAGTCATTCAGTTGGATATATGACATCATATGGTCTCAATCTATGGATAAAATAAACAACAACAAACAAAGATGTAACAATCCTCTATACTCTGTCTTTAGACTAAACTGGCTTTGACGTCTTCATTAAAATC
Organism: Aurelia sp. 4 Dawson et al 2005; assembly: GCA_964019985.1. NCBI lineage: Eukaryota > Metazoa > Cnidaria > Scyphozoa > Semaeostomeae > Ulmaridae > Aurelia > Aurelia sp. 4 Dawson et al 2005. The sequence goes on along the minus strand of OZ026492.1, from coordinate 40,097,367 downwards.
GACAACTTTAAAAATTGTGGCTTTTCCTGGTGAGTCAATGTTATCCTTGATGTGCTACAGTGCTGTCGTGTGGTCATTTCGATTATCAATTCTTGCCAGTCTTCCACTGTCTATGGGCTCTACATTCCTTGTAACTGCAACAAAACTACATTTGCATCGATTGACAAAGAAATATATTGTGGGATCAAACGAAGTCTTGATGGCCAGAAACGAGGCAAAGAAGTCACCGTATATGAATAATATGTCATTTTCTAGAACACTTGCTGCATATGGAAATGTCAAAAGAATGAACACCACTGTCACACCAATAGAATTCAACAGCAGTTTGCAGCTATGGTCTGTATTGGCTGCATGACTCGTTACGTTTTGCATTGCTCTTCGTTGCTTCAAGACTTTATAAAGCACAAAGCTGTATATAAAGGCCAACGAGGATCCACATGTAAATATCAGACAAGCCAGGGCTATCTTTCGTTGTGCGTATTTGATAACAAAATATTCTAGCAACATCATCATCCCAGAAACTAGCCAAATCATCATAAGGAGCACTGTAGTGACCAACTTTGTGAAAATTGCCTTGAAACGAAATGGAAGTGTGACTGCAAAAAGCCGTTGTATGGCAATAAAGGTGATATGGAGCAGAGATATTATGACGCAGTAGTCACTTACATAAACCATGTTGTTGAGAGTTTGAAAATTCTCTTCAGCAAAGTTTAACGTCGCAATAAAGTATGTAAACAGAGTCCCTAATGCTCCGAAACAAATGGTGCTGGTTGCATTTGACAAAGCCAAGCTGATCAAGGTTATGTCAAAAACAGTCTTCTTCTCTCGCTTGCAAAACATCAATACAATTTGTATCGAGTTCACTATGAAGCCAAGGAATCCAAATATGGCATAAATATACAACGAAGACAAGGCTAAGATCCGTCGTTCATCATCCATTGCTATCGTCGTTGTTTTGATAGTGTATGCGTAAAAGTCTATGTATACAGTTTTAAGTACGTATGAATAAGCACGGGTACTTGACGCATGACTGCAATAGACATTGTATTTCTATTCAAAATTTTATGAATATCTTAAGCTTGGCTCACGCTAAAGGGTTTATTAAGAATGGCCACCGGTCAAAAATTTGATTTCCTCTGAAACGATAAGGAATGTTTCTATTTGTTTTCAATTTGTTCAAAGTGGGCTTGTCACGATTTCTAGCTACTGAAAGCTAATTTAGGCCCACTGTGCCTGCGGCATCCCGGCATGGGACCCCTAGTTTAACGTCCCTTCCGAAGGACGACAAGGTGAGTTGGGAGGTCAGGCCTCTGAGGTCATCCATCCGGAGTTTGACCTCACTCGACCGAGCTTAACTTCAGTCACCTGACGAAGACTCACCCTGCATATGATCTCACATAAATGAGATACAAATACCTGTACTCATTCTTATCAGAAGCTGAAGTCCAGGGCTGGTAGATAGCTTCTTAAATCTTAGGGCACTCTTGCTTTATGTGGACTTGCTACGAGTCTCTCTCGCGGCACAAACGGGATAAGGAATAAAAGCGAGAGAGACTTGTAATACTTGGTAGCCTGAGTCGTTCCCTGGACAGGATTATGTCCAGTCGGCATCCCTTTACAAAACCAATACCCAATCATACGTTTAGAAAGGACAATGATACAACAGAGCGAGGCTCTGCGATGGCCTTTGACAATGGCCGACTCCAGCTTCGATGAAACAATTGACGAAAGCACCGTTATTCAAAAAATAGAGGCAAGGTTCGATAGCTCATGAATATTAATGAGCATGCCAAGTATTACAAGTCTCTCTCGCACTTTTTGTCCTTCTCCCGTTTGTGCCGCGAGAGACTTGTTGCAAGTCTAGCTTTATGTTTCTCTTATATTTGTAATGTCGGAATTGTACCGGGTGATGAGTCAAAAAAGTTTACGCCTTTGGCAGGCTGTGGAATAAAAGTATGTAAGTGATATTCAAAAGTGAAATGTTAATGTATCAGTCAAAGACCAACTTAGATGAGAAATTTTGTTTGGTAATATCCCTCATTGGTAAAGGGCATGTTAACCCTTTCACGCCTGGCTAAAATTAAGCTTAACAGGAAAACCTAATGTAGATTGTCGTTTTCCAGGGGGTGTCATCATCAGTGATCCAGTAAGCAATAGATAAATGCAATGTGCATAACCTTTCAAATCAATCAAAATTCCAAATGCTTTACCTCCTGAAAAATTTGCAGTTCTCAATGAGCACTGTTGGGCCATATGGCCCTTCCGGGGGTGAAAGGGTTAAGGAGGAAAAATTCCACATTCCATTCTGGTCCAATATTTACCTTCTATGGAAGTTCGAATTCTGTATCCCAAACTGGCAAAGTAAACTTCAATGTCACATAAATTATGGACCAGAATGGAACGAGGAATTGTTGATTTCTGCACAAACCCCTAAGAAGCATTTTTCTGATTGTTGGGTCTTAGAGATGCTTGATTTTACCAAACAAAAATTTCTCGTCTAAGTTACCATCTTACTGATAGATTAACATTTAAGCTTTGAATATCGGTCACATAAATTTTATTCCATCCATATAGCCCGCCAAACGCGTAAACTCTTTTGACCACACGGTAGATTAGTTTAACTTATTTGGAGGGCTCCCAAATTACTTATAAATATCTAAAAACAAGTATGTGTGCATTTTGTCGATAAGAAACTGCTTATAAGAAACTCAACTCTCAGATCGCCAAAAATAAAGAACTCCAGTACCGGGAAATCATACGTTAGGAAACTATTTTTTTGACAAAGGAAGTCCTTAAAACATTTGCATATATTATTTTCATTTGTTTCTTGTATTACATTACTCGTAAAGTATTTTATACGCGAGGTTCGACAGGTTTGTGCACATCATTGTTTTAGAGCATCGCCGATCATTGTTTTAGAGCATCGCCGATGCTGCAAGACAAGGCAAAACAATGATCGGCGATGAATTACGATTTAATCAAAACTAGGCTTTAATCTAATAAGAACCGTTCAATGAGCGAAAATTGAGGGCTTTGAGGAGTCCTGGAGTAGGCAGAAGGGAGAGCTTTGTTCTTTCATGAAAAAGCAAGTAACGTCCCTGGTGTGTCATGAAAACAGATCTCCAGTAGTGACAAACATTGGAAAACAACATTTACATTCTCAAATTCAAAGTTGATACTCCGTAGGGAGATGGCCTAAAGCATAGAAAGTCACATTTGCACTTGCACGACAATTTGCATTACCTTTGAAAAGAAGTCTATTTCCTTTCATATTGTAAATACATACTCTCTCTCAAGCAAACAATGCAGATTGCAACATATTTAGTTCAAATGCAGCTGGCTGAATCTAATTGCTTTCAAATAAAACAATACTAATCTCCAGAGAGAATCACGATTGTTTTGACTTGAAGTTTCACTTCTTTCATTTGCGGATTTGCAACATTTCGTGAGCTATACAAAGATGGATTTGTTTACATTGATCTACGTCTCTTGTATCATCTTCATAATTTTTGGATTTTCCGCAACGATTGCTAATACTACACAATTCATACTTTTATTTCGCAATCGCAGAGAAATCACCGTTTTCGAAATGACGCTCATAAGCCTAGCTATCGCGGATTTTATCACTGGAATTTGTTACGGTGTTGCGGGTAGCATTCTGTTGCCGCAAGCTGTGAAGCGAGTCGATAATTTATGGAATATCGGAGCATCTCTCTCGCTCACCATCGTCAAACAATTGAAAGATTACTGTGTGATGATTTCGCTGTTTCATATATTATTCATTGCAGTTCAAAGATACGCGGCGGTATCAATGCCGCTCCGATACAAGACCTTACTTACTAAACGCCGCACGGGATTTATCTTGCTAGTAGTTTGGACTGCCGCTTTAGTGGTCGGAAGCATCTTTACATTTGCATTGAAAGACCATAATAAACATTGGGTAGTCGCCGCATACATCATTTACGCTCTGGGCGTTTTGCTGTTACTACTTTATGGGCTGATAACGTATCGTATTAGGCAACAACAAAAATCGATACGGCGTATCAATGCAACCTCGCAAGATAGTGGCTTCAGCGTAAAGCTTTTCGTAAATTCGTTTGGTGTAACGATCATGTTTATGGCATGCATGTTTCCCATTGCAGGGAGTGTTCTAGAGATCGGAAAATTGAAGAATTATGAAATATTGTTCTCATCGCTTCTTGCTGTAAAAGCATTTGCAGATCCTACTATGTACTTTTTTGCAAGTTATTGCAAAAGCGGTTGTTTAGAAGAAAGAAAACGACGAAACACACAAGATTCTAATAGCAACATTTATACTCTTACCAGTACTGTGTGACAGCGTGGACGCATCTTAAGTGACTTGACAGGGATGTATGGCGGATATCCATTTGTGATGATCATAGGAGTAGTACAGGCATTTCTTTCAAAAGAAACGGCTTACAAAACTGAGGCTCAGCATTCCTAAAGCTAAGAAACAGCCCTATTTGAATTATAGAAGCTAAGAAACTTGGCTTCTGGGATCGAATTTCGGCTTGGCAGCTCTTCCTGGCAAGTCCACGCCATTGTCTTATTTGACAAATCCTGATTTGCATTTCTCTTCTCATTTTTGTGAGGGGAAATGCATGAACAATCTCTTGGAAGTTTTCTATAGACATCATTTGAAGTAACGGCAAAACTTCAACCTCAAAGTGAAATCTCGAACCTTTAGTCATTTGTGCCACGTTATGTTCCATTTGGGCCACTTTGGTGACACTATTTCAAAACTTTCGTCCATTTTCGCAATCAGCAAATTTGAACCAGAGTCAGTACCAGTTATGAAGGCATTTCACATAATATCAATATTTTTTTGAACGTTTCTTCCACATTGTGTGCGATTTGGACCACTGGGTGTTGAAAATTTTGAAATGAAATTTTCAAAATTCATGTTTACCACTTTTGAGCCTATTTCATGAAGTTTCAATTTTGGGCCATATCACGTTACGTGCCATTTGGACCACTTTTATGACAATGTTTTCAAAATTCATGTTCATGTTTGTAATCAACACATCCGAAATAGCAAGGATAGATTTTATTTATAGCATCAATTGCTTTCGTTGACACCTAAATGCACAGCGATTCGCGATTGTAGACAAAGGAAATTCTCTCAACCAGAAATTAAAAACAAGCAAAGCCGCAAAAGTTTTTTGAAATCCGGGTAGCTATTTCGCTTGTTGTGCATTCCAGAAATGTTTTCTGAAAGCAAACATGAGCATATATCGAAAGAAGAAGGATATATCTAAACATCTGCCATGGTCATTCTATTAGTCTTGTTTAGAAACTGAGCAGAAGATGCTTTAATTATACATAAAAAATGCGAGAAATTGAAATGCCTCTAAATCGGCCTCTAAAGTAGCCTACGCGGAGACTTTGGTTACTGGGTAGGAGAGGAAAGAAAGAAATCGCAATTCACATTCTGAGTAACAACAAGCGCAGGGGCGCATCTAGGGGAGGGGTTGTGGGGGTTACAGCCCCTGCCCTTTTTGGCAAGGAAGGTAATTTTGCCCTGTTTTCATCAGGCCAGTCGATTAGGTTGTTGAACGTTTTGTTTGAATAGTCAACGTCAGTACAAACTTAAACCATATAGATGTCTTTCTACGTTAGCTGCTGACTGAATTTGTTTACTTAAAGGCAGTCTGTCACGTATCTGATTGGCCGCTACAATCAGAGTTCAACACAATGGATTTCTTTGTGAATCTGTGTATTTGAAACAAAGGAGGGCTAATCTTCTTGACTTTCTATGGTCGTAGAAAGTCAGAGGATTTGCAGCCATTCAAATTTCCTATTCTTTGTATTGTAATTATCACCCAATCAAATACGTGACAGACTGCCTTTAAAGTTGATTCTGTTTTCATTATCTTTGGAAAACTAGAACCCATTTGCAGATAGTAGTTTACTCCTAGATTATTGTTTGAATCCCTTGAAAACATTGGAAAATGTTCACATATCATGCGACTGCCCTGAATTTCATTTCATCTTCATTTTAACATATTTACACACGGAGGATTCATTCAGTAAGCAAAAAATATGACAAAAGTAATAGGCCTACATACAGGAATTGGTTACGGCAATATGAATCTGATTTAGCTAACCCCAAATACTTCTCTTCCATAAATACGTGTGTTAGAGTTTGTTCTTTTTCAGCTCATAAAATGAGTCAATTGGAAATGTGTCAATTGGAAATCCTACATCTTATGCCCAATTTCTACCATAAAATCCCTGCCCTTGAAATATCCTAGTTGCGCGCCTGAAGCGTAGTTTTCTTGAGATCCAAACATTCGAAACAGGTTTTAGTGACTTTCATCATCTTGTTTACACTGTTCATAAGATTACATCCGTTAAGTTACCCCTAAAAGCACAGGAGCTATAAAAAGTTTAACGAGGACTTTTTCTGCCAAGAGTTGGTGAACAACCTGAAGGAACTCTCTCCTAAATATCATGATGATATGCATGAACAAAAACCTACGAAGGGCTTTTATGAAACGGGCAAGACTCAAGAATATTGCTAATGAGACGAAGGACCAAAACGACTTCAATAGATATAAAAAACAAAGGAATAAAAGGGCAAAGATAGATTTCTTCAGGGAGCTAGACCCAACTAAAGTATGTGACGACAAAAGTATTCAGGAAAACGCTTAAGCCATTAATTAAAAAGAACACTTGTAGAGAATGGTACAGTACTTACCAATGACAAGGATATAAGTGGATGCTTCAATGACTACTTTGTTAAAGATACTCTCGATATCGGCAAGCCCACTCAACCAAGTGAAGCTGATTCAGAAAATTCAGTTGCTCAGGCCATTGAAAAACACAAGAATCATCCTAGTGTGTTAAGAATAAAAAAGGCTTTGGTTGGAAATGAAACATTTAGCTTTAGTCCTTTTACTGCTGCTGATGTTTGGGATGAAATCAATCACCTAGATAGTTCCAAGACAGTCACTGGTGATATACCCGTTAAAATCTTGAAAATGACCACCGCTCTGTTTTAGTGAGGTAGCTTTATTGCTCTGCTTGTCTCTGCTTGTCTCTGCTTGATTGTTATTGCAGCAGTGAGCATACATGATTACCCTTGTCTTGCCATCAATGCACACATGTATAATCATTTTGTATTTAATAAGCTTGTGTGCCGAGTCAATGTGCCACAAACTGTTGGGAGTTGGCACATAGTATTTTCTCCGTTGAATTACTAATCTCCAACATAGGGTAGCACCAATTGGATCCACCGTCCTGATGCATGTATTTACCCTCCATCTTTGAACGTTTAAGCCCCTGCTGCGTAAAGCTCCAATAAACCTCCTCCTTCCTATGTTTGGTGTTATTATTCCTCCACTGGAATTTGAGTTTGTCAACTCAGTGTAGATGCTGTCAAGTTCATTGTCAGATATGGGTGAGTATTTTTCAAATCTCTCATCTAGACCGAATTCCCTTCGGCGCCGCTGCAGTGTAGAAATACTCACTCCCAATAATTTTGCAATCTTTGACCAAGAAAAGTAGAAAGAACGCAAATACTCTAATTGAGCTTTAGTAATGTCGAGTCTCTTGCGACCAGGTCCTTCTTGTTCTACTATGCTGTTAGCAGCATATGCCACATCAAAAGGGTCGGTATAGTTGGCAGCATCTTCACTCTGTACGATCAACAGAAAGACAAAGTCGATGATTGTATTCAATGATAGTTTGAGTTGCTGCAAAGGCAAGTCAATATCCTCCATGTTGGCGCTTATCGAAGTACCGCCATTTGTCGCTACATCATTGCAGAGGAATGTCAACGTCGCTGACGCGTCTAACAACCGGTTCTTTATGTCCACAAGGGACTCTGCAGACAGGGAGAGCTGATTGAAAAGTGTTCAGCAGCCCCTTTAAATTCGGTAAGAAGACCAGGAATCCACGCTGATTTCGTTCCCTTATTATGACGGTTTTTTCGGCCGATGCTCTTTAAATGTGGGTAGGTTTTCCAGAAATTGGCAAAAATTGTCAAAATGGTTAGTTTTTCGCCAAAATTCGTCATAAAAGTGGGTATAACGGCAGCTGTCGGTGATTGGAAGAGGGTAGCTTTTTGAAAACCGGGCAGCATACCCCCGTCCATCCACAAGTCGTGTACCCTTCCAGGGGAGGAGGGTTTTCAAGGGTTTTTAGACTTGCAAATAGTTTCCAAATTGATTCACGTGGAGACATATGTGAGGAAGTGAGGAGAAACGCGAGAAGTATGGAACGAGTGTAATGTTTTAGACGATCATGTGACTAGATAGAGACTGTGTGGGCGTGAAGGGAGACTGAGTTGGAAGAGAGACGATAACTACAATCCTAGCCATAAGTGTTGAGAATGGTTGAAAAAGCTCGAATTTTTTCATTTAGCAAACCCCCGCTCCCCCAATTCAATGTTGTTTGTGAAGATATCCTAAAATCTGATAACTGCCATATCTTCTGAAGACAAAAAAACAACATTGAGATGGGGGGAGGGGGGAAGTGGACATTTTGACGGTATTTTGGTTGTGAGGTCTAAAAAATAGGGGAAAGTCGATTTTTTCTCAACACCTTATGGCCAGGATTGTCTGAGGAGGGAATTTTTGAAAGTCATTGGGATCAATTCAAACTTACACTTGTCCAACAACTTTGACCAGTAGAATTCAAATCTGGAAACGAAATCAACGTTCAACGTCACGGTTTGCAGTTATGACGTCATAATTTAGTTTGCAAAGCAAGGTCGACTGAGAAATTACAGAGTATGGCTCTTTGGAGCCAAGTAATTGTGCTAAGCGGCTTTTTTTGAGTATCGTCACTGTCTTATTAATTGCCGTTCTAGCGGCTATCATAAACTGCACAGGATTGGCATACGGACGAGGAATAGATCGCCTTAAGCTAAAATGTTATGCTTTCCCTTAATGATACTTCTCAGAATTTTCTTTGCATCTCTTTCTATTTATGGAGGTTTTATCTCGCATAGAGTTGTGAAAGATTTGTTAGCTATAGATAGCACATCTCCGTGGTCTTCCTATGGATTCCATGGGGACCTAAATTGGAATAACAAATTTCTTACGTTTTTGAGGTAGAAGTATGCCGGCGCTTGATTCCCCTGAAGCCATCCAAAGGGGTGCATCATTGTGCCTATTTATTCTAGGTTGTAGAGCCTTCGCCAGATCGCTAGAAGATTGCTCTAATGCAAAGATTGTTGGAGATCCCAAAGTTTCCGACTGTTTTTCTATAAATCTTTACTTTATTGAGGTGGGAGACGTTCAGTTTTATCCGAGAAATGTTTGCCAACGGGTAACGCATTGGTAAAGCAACGGGTAACGAAAATTTGTCTCAAGGCTCAGTACTGATTTCCAACGGGTAACACGGGTAACGGACTACTAATTAAAATAATACGTATTATATTAATTAATAATCCATTACTCGTGTTACCCGTTGGAAATCAGTACTGAGCCTTCAGACAAATTTTCGTTACCCGTTGCGTTACCCGTGCGCTACCCGTTGTCAAACATTTTTCGATACATGTATTTGTATAAGAAACTATGATGGGCCATCATTGCTGCTTAAACTTCGTTGACTTTTCAGGTAATTTCCATGGCTCAGTAGGATATCCTAGTTCCTTAGTACTGTTTCTCGTGATTGGCTTAACAGAAACCAGAATTTTGCAGGAGATGCGTCCATGAGGGACAGTTATCTAATTTGTGTATGGAGATATCCTTACCTCTAGTTTTAAAGTATCTCAGGATCCTTTGAACTATGGATTAAGGGATATGAATCAGACAAATGACCTTACTTTCCTGCACACCGCAAGTCAAGAAATGGTACATATGCCAAATTATTCCATTTTGGTATTAAATTCAGTTTCAAGGACCATTTGATACGCATTCTTTAAGGAGCGATTTTCATTGGTCCAAAGACAATCCTAGCCATAAGTGTTGAGAATGGTTGAAAAAGCTCGAATTTTTTCATTTAGCAAACCCCCGCTCCCCCAATTCAATGTTGTTTGTGAAGATATCCTAAAATCTGATAACTGCCATATCTTCTGAAGACAAAAAACAACATTGAGATGGGGGGGGAGGGGGGAAGTGGACATTTTGACGGTATTTTGGTTGTGAGGTCTAAAAAATAGGGGAAAGTCGATTTTTTCTCAACACCTTATGGCCAGGATTGTAGGTAGTGACGAACAGTTGTGAAGATAGGTTGAGAAGTATAAAAGGGAGAAAACGAATTTGATGTGTGTTTATTTGTCGCCGCTTCGTTACACATACAACGCCTCTGCTCGTAGCCGGTGTTCCAAGAGACTGCTCGTAAAGAAATGCCATTTGTGGTGGTCTGAAGCGCAAACTTCTCTATCTCTACTCTGTTTAATTCCCTGTTTCACGTGGAAGCATAGAATTAACAAAACTGATGTAAATAGTGTACAGGTATTCCTTTTAGCGGTCATTTTCACTCTTGCCATCTTCAGGACAGTCGCCGCTGCCCTGGTCTTTTTGCAACTTGGAGGCCGTCTTTCCCTGCCTACCTACCTTGTCACGAAACTGAACATTATGGTGTGCGATAGGATAGAGAAATACCACCGATTGACTACCTCTAACAATCAATAAGTTATCTATAAAACATGGATGGCGGATCTCTGGACCACTGGACTTCTGGATCGCTTGACTTTATGGATTCCTGGACAACAAATTCGCTGGACTGCGGGTCAGTGGAATCAGACATAATCAGTTTCATCATCAAGGAAATTCATGCAAAATGAATCCTGTGCTGTGTGTGGATGATCTGATGTTGATGTTAACAATTGTTTTGAAAAGACAGATTAGGCCTATTGGATTTGTATTCAAATTATGATGAAAGATCGTGAGACTTTTGTGCATCATACTACCGTACCCATCCGATCTGATCTGATCTTTGTTCTCTTTGCAGATCTACCGTATATTTGAGAGCATAGAAAATCAAATTTCTTTAGCAGCTCATGTATAGTCTTTTGGTTCGACGAAGAGATTTGATCTGCCAAGGCCTATAGAGGAATAGCTCGTAGGTTTCGTATAAGCAGTTCTTGCAAAATTTGGGCTGTAATCTAACGATGCATTTACCCAAAGAGATGGGCAGCCCAGAAGTCCACTAATCCAATTATCCATCAGTCCATTAGTCCACGACGCGTGGTTTTGAATATTTCTTGACAATGTCCCTTTGATGCCATATTCTTTTCTGACGTAATAGAATGTATGTTGTTATGACAGGTATCTAACGACATCTGACCAGGAACAGCAAGGGAGGAAAAACTGTTGTCGTCTTGAAGTGCAAATAGACGCGTTGAAGAGAAGAGGACTTCCGTGTGTGAATTGCAACAGGTATCGTGCATTATTTCATTCATAAATAAATATATATTTTTGTCTTCCTTTCTATCTTTTATAGATGTTATAAGGTAAGTTTGAAGCAAATTTAGGAGACCTTTTGACTGTGCAGACTCCCTGCAATTCTGCTTCGCGTCCTCTCCGCATCGAGGCTCACTGTGCTTGCACAGTTTATTGCTTTCTGATAGGAGATCGCTTCCGATCACATGATCCAACCGCATGCTACGAGGAGGCTCGAAGAACTCCAGTCGGAGTTCGCCGAGGCTCCTCCAATTTTTATCTCCAAACTCCCTTCAACAAAAAGTATTCTGACAGCCGAAACAAAATGGCGCCGATTTGACCCAAAAGCAAGGAGGAACTGAAAAATGTTTTTCAGATAACAAATGTGAAAGGGAATGTGACGAGGAAGAGTTGGAAGCGAAAGCAAGGCAGTACGCATCTTGGTTGTTGCAAATGAGATCGCATGAAGGTGAAGTGTGGTTTTTAGCGCCAAAGTGCAGTGCAGGCAGAATCATACTTCTGCGAATAAGAATATCAAAGGACAGGCAGAAACTTGGTTGGTGATTCTGATTTCTGTTAGAAACATGTCTTCAAACTGAGACAAGGCAGCTTCCTCGACGCCTTGACTTAGTGATTTAATACAGCAACGTGAATTTAGCCGAACGCTAGACTGCTAAAGATAAGAAAAGCAATTGTAGTATTTGGATTTATGCACATTAGAAAGAGACCTCAGGAAAGTTTAGAGCAGTAGCAATCGAAAGGTGTTTAGCAAACACTTCTTGTATCTTCATGTTGCATCGAAAATATTGAGAGATCGTCTCCCAACGTCTCATTGGGCATGGCACTACTAACTTCTTAGTACAGCCCTAGTTTTATGCGGGGCAATTATTAGTAATGTCATGTCATTGCTTTTTGCACTCAGAGCATTTTACCGATACAGTTACCGGCACTGGTCCTGCTCAGAATAGACTTTGTGAAGTTTTCTGATCGTTACCATCTTGGTATGCTGCAGCAATTTCTTGCATTGTCAGGAAGGTATTTCTTGTCAGTCACACATAAATAATTGCTTTGGTGACCATTTTGAAATCAGACAACAACACATTCCACAAAACAAAAGGCGGATTTGTTCCCATTGCCGTTGCCAGGTTGAATATTTGAATGTTTTGATGGAATATTCCATTGCTATCTCTCTGTCAAGCTGTTATTGCACTGAGTCAAATCACAGAATTGAATTATTCTGCAGTCAAATTTTCCTATCATAGAAGTCTGGGTCGGCGCGCTCCCGGGAGAAGACAACTGAGATCAGTGGAATGACGGATAAAGGCACAGGGAAACCAGGTTGAAAGTTTAATTCTGTAGTATTTGTTAATTTGTAATCTACACGATGATTCGCTAATCCTGTTATTGGTAGCTTATTCTATTTCATATTTCGTTTTTTGGTAATTAATTTCATTTCTTGTCCATTTTCTGTCACTTCTGCTGTGGAAGTTACGGAAAATGAATAAGAAATGGCAGTAAGTACTAAGTAACAAAATAGAAAATAGAATGAAGTACAGAATAATAGTAACAAATACAACAAAAGTTAACATTTAATCTGGTTTCTCTGTGGTAAACACTCGGCATCTTCCGCTTGAGCAACGAAGAATGCTCGAGAGTCAAATGGTATCCATTTGTGTAAAGGCTTTGCTTCATTGCATCTTTTTGCATACCAATATGGCAGCTTTGAAAATCAAACAGCGTAAATCATTTGAATACTTTATTTCATAGAATACTGAATCATGATTGGCCATTAGTGCTAGAGATAGAGAAGCAAAATGATGTGCTGCAGAAGTTGAGCGTTTTTTCTCTAGCTCATGAGCAGTTTATGACAGTGTTTTCGTCTCCATTCGCATGTTTCGATGCTTCCCAGGAATGCTTCGAAATCGCTTTTGCCACAAACTCTGGAAGCTGTTTGTGCCATCGGCACGACCATAGCCTGTGTCGCCTGTGTTCCACACCATAGGCTGCACAATCAAAGTGCTGTAAAATCTGTTGTTACCACTGGTTGTTACTGTTCTTCTGCGAAGGAGCGTTCATTCCTTTGTCCTTTCTGAGCCTCGTAAGGAAGTAGGAACTTTGGCGGGAAAATATCACCATAACTAAGGTTGAAAGGTCAAAGGTCAAAAGTCATAGTAAGTCAAAAGGTTTCCCTACATTTTTTTGGTTATTCGACTGGATGGAGCCCCATTTTTGGTGGCAATGGCAGATTTCGTTCATGTATAATGAGACGAGAAAGTCAAGCCTAATTTCAAAGCAGTTTGTGTTCAACTTGAAACCTGTCCACGGTCTAACTAATGTTTACTAACATAGATACATGAGGACTGAGGAGCAGCTTGCCAATAAAAAGTTTCATGGAGCAGGTAAGTGAGTGGCCTAATAATGTTATCCGAAGAGGAGATCCGTTTCCTGAAGTGCAGAAGGTCTCCAGAACACGAGACAAATGTATGAAAATAGGTCAATTTCACAATGACCTTGGCAATGTCAGTTCGTTTGAAGTTGGTACATAACTTTGTTTGCCTTGTGTATTGCAGTGGATGTGAATCCCCAAAACCATGCATTGCTATCTCAGCAACACATGATTGAAATATTTGCATTTGCGACACAATTGATGTGGTGTAGATTTCTCATCATGGAATCTCATCTCTTGTCTCAAACTGAATTAAATCTTTGTTCTTGAATTCTGGTTTTTAGATTAGTGTGGTTGGTTCTAAGTTCTTGGATCAAGTTCTTGGTTCTTTAATCTTAAAGGAGAATTCCGGGATGATTTTGAATCAAGCTGCACTGGGCTAACTGAAGCTGAAAAAGACGATCGTAAAAAATTTTGATGAATAACTGACGGTTTTAGAGTTAATACGCATTCAGGGTGCTCAAACAGGCACTGGATTTACTAATTTTGAAACCAGTCACAAGATCAGCTATGCCAGGAAAAATAATTTGGTCTTTGGTTCTGTTTTCTAAAGAAAGCCTGTGTTGCCTGCCTTAGGGCCCAAATATGAAATAGTCTTTTCTCTGAGATGAAGTCAACAAATAATAACAACTCATTTAAACATAAGATCAAAGAACGTTTTTCCAAAGTATACAGAAAGAGGAAGATGGCATTATCTCTCCCAATCATGGTATGGGCTTAGTTTCCAAATCTTTTTAAAAAGATCAGTGTAAAATTCAACGACCCATTTCTTTGATCGAAATAGCTGCAATGGAAACTCTTTATTTTGCTATAATTCTGCTGTTGGACTTTTCTGAAATCTTCATTATTTTCAGAATTAGAGTGCTTTGTTTCTTTTTTGGGAATTCAAGAGAAATTTTCAAAAGAGTTTAAACTTTAATTATTTCTAAAACAGGTTGACCTTACAAAAGTGAAAGATCATCCTTTTTTGGTCATCTTTAAGTGATTTTGCATAGGGGAGTTATTTTCATTGGGGCACCTGTTAGAAATCAGTTCTTCCTATATTCTTGATAATTATGAGAGGGGAAGGGTAGTGTAGCCATTGTCAGTTGGATCTAGCCAATGAAATAATCAGGAATAATCAGTTTGGGTAAAATAGAGATTTAGTCAAAGAAAGCTGCAAGAGACATCCTTTGCAGTGCAATAATCTTTGATAACAACATACTATCTGCGTTCAAGATGCTTAAACAATACATACTGTAAGAGTGCAGTAACATTGAAAATATCATGTCCCAAGAACTACGGGGCAGTGCAAAATTCATCATGTCGGGCCAAAATTGGTTTTGTTTGACTGGCTCTAAATGGGCCATTTTGAAAGAGGAGACAAGAAATTCTCTCACAAATGTTTGGTCAGTGTGTCACTGTTATATGTGTTTTAGAACTGGCTTTTCATATTGCAACAGTGTGAAATTAGATCAAATCTTCTGCATTGGGTAAGTGTGAGATCAATGTTGAATTGGGAAAGTAGAAATGTTTTTCTGCAGAGAAAATTTGTGATTCATCCATAAGTTATGGGTCAATAATTTCATTTATGATACAGAATGTCATTTGAAATTTTTGGATGCCTTTTTCATTTTTGAGTTATCCACTATTTTGTGTGATGTGATTGGCTGATGGTGTCATTTTGTTTGCAAAAGGTAAAAAAGGTATTGAAAATTTACTAATTTCCAGAGGGAAATAAGTCAAGGAAGGTTTCATCCATTGAAGTCTTCCATTGAAATGCCTTTCTAAATATCTTATCAATTCATAAGACAATTTCATTACTTCTGGCAGTTCAATTGAAATGTTGTCTTCAAGGTAACCTTTCAAACAGATCTTGATGGGGGTATCTTGACCTAGCATCTGATGGGGACGTGCCATTTTACCCAAAGGATTGGTACCCATAATTACATAAATTCTAAAGAATTTTAGGAAACAGTCCCGCAAATCACATGAAAACCTGGGCCATAATTCCAGAAATTATGAAAGATTCCCTAAAAAAGATACCCATAATTCCGTAAAATGTCTCAAAGTTGTGAAACTGATACCCATAATTTTATAACTTGTTGGGGGTGCAAATCATCAATGTTCAAAGCAACGGTGTGATCATGCGCAGAAAGCATGTTTGGTCTGTGGAAAGAATGTGCGCGGAGAATCCAACCACAATCCAAACATGGATTAGCACAGAAACAATGAGATTCTCCCACATGGTAATAAGTTCCTTTGTTGTTGATCAGCTTTGAACATTACCAGCAAAACAAAAGACTAAGACAAAACAGGCAGTCCTTGGTATCCTCAACAAAACGGTTTGAAAAAGGAACCCCTAAAAAGGCACCTCCCTGTAGCACGAATAGTACTTAAGGATTGTCTTATGATTTGTGGAGATCAACTATAATTGACAAAGAAAGAAGATGCGTCATGTTGAATTGGGGCAGGCATATTTCTCTTAGAATGGAGGGATGAGGTTGTTAGTTTTGTTGTGAAAAACATTAGCAAGGAAGCCAGATACTTTTCCATTGGCGACATAACAGGAAGAATTTTGCACTGTCTTTAACTACCAAAAGCTACGTCTTTATGCTCAATATGAAAGTTTACAAATGGTGAAGTGCCAATATGAATCATTATGTCACTCTATAAGGGTGATACCATTGGAGGGAAAATCCAGGGGAGCACTCAGCACATGCAAATATTGGGGGGTATTAGCCCAATATTTTAGGGTTAGAATATTACTGAAATGGATCCTTTTGGGTCCAAATAATACTGAAATTATATTCATTATGCTTCATGACACCAAATATTGTTGAAATGATATTTATTGGGCTCACTAGGGGCAGTATTAGCATTGTTTCAGGGTATTTTATGATCATGTTAAGTTATCTAAGTATAAAATGAGCTGACACCTCAGGGTTACAATGAAGCTGAAGGTTTTAGGTTGCCTGAAAATCTTTTTGGACTGACTCTCCATATTCGTATGTGCTGTGTGCCCCCCTAAGGAACAAAATATCACTAACCCCTAGTATTTAACCTTTACCTAAAATACAAGAAATACAATTACAAACTGCTACTTTGTTAGCAAAAAGTTTCGATTCTCCTTTCCAACTTCTCATTTCCAATTTTGGAGGTGGACCACAATTGAGAATAATTTTACTTTGAGAACAATCAAGTAGCACAAACTAGGTGAACAGCAGACAAACAGTATAAAAGATTTGCCAATATCTATAATTTTTTGTGTAATTTATCACACATAGATATGGCGAACTGTCTCTTTAGATGCCTTCCTGGCCAACTAACTGTGCCATTTTCATCTATGTGGATGCAGCTACATTTAACATACTGATACAATGTGCAGATCTTAGTATTCCAAGAAACCTTGTTGAAGTTAATACATTAGACATAGGATACAGTCATTTGTCACCAAAGTAGACAGCTTCAGGGCCAACTTACTATCTCCTATTTAATTCTGTGGATGCAGACTAGCTGCATTGAATATACTGTATGTGATGTGCAGATTTTAGTATTCCAAAAAACCTTGTTGCAGTTAATACATTAGACATAGGATACAGTCATTTGTCACCAAAGTAGACAGTTTCAGGGCCAACTTACTGTCTCCTGTTTAATTCTGTGGACGCAGACTAGCTGCAGACTAGCTGTTAATACATTAGACATAGGATACAGTCATTTGTCACCAAAGTAGACAGTTTCAGGGCCAACTTACTGTCTCCTGTGTTTAATTCTGTGGATGCAGACTAGCTGCATTTAACATACTCTATACGATGTGCAGATTTTAGTATTCCAAGGAACCTTGTTGCAGTTAATACATTAGACATAGGATACAGTCATTTGTCACCAAAGTAGACAGTTTCAGGGCCAACTTACTGTCTCCTGTGTTTGATTCTGTGGATGCAGACTAGCTGCATTTAACATACTCTATACGATGTGCAGATTTTAGTATTCCAAGGAACCTTGTTGCAGTTAATACATTAGACATAGGATACAGTCATTTGTCACCAAAGTAGACAGCTTCAGGGCCAACTTACTATCTCCTGTTTAATTCTGTGGATGCAGACTAGCTGCATTGAATATACTGTATGTGATGTGCAGATTTTAGTATTCCAAAAAACCGGCTAACGGTATTCGGCGAAATAACGAAATAACGAAATAGCGAAATAACGAAATAGCGAAATAACGAAATAGCGAAATAACGAAATAGCGAAATAGCGAAATAAGGTAAAAGTGGCCTTACGAAAATATTATGATTGTGAAACAGCGAAATACGACAAATTTAGGCCAAACAGGAAAACTTTACAGAATATTGCAAGACGTTGCAGTTCTTTCAGATCAGTCATCCTCCGTCATTCCAAGTGCAGTTATTTTGCATAAGAAACCCCTAAGACACAAGGGTACTGCTGCGTGCAAGTTTTGCTATAATCTAATGAAATGTTTGGAAAATTGTATGATGATTATTATCCTATTGATGCCCTCAATAAAGGGTGACACACTTCCTTGAAGGGAGCACTCGATCCTTTTCACTTTTTCAAAACTTTTTTCTTGATTATGGAAACTTTTTTCGGCTTTGAAAAAGTTTTGCGGTGGCCCATTTCAGCCACCTAGTTCTTTGCCCCTAAAGTTGATAAAAGTTTGCTCACCTCTTTTAAATGTTTTGAAGTGCTTGGACTAGAAAGATTTTTAAAACGGTAGTATAAAGCACTTTATGTCAGATACATGAATTTTTTTAAGAAACTGCTTATAAGAAACTCAACTCTCAGATTGCCAAAGATTAAGAAACTCCAGTAATGGGAAAATGCAACTTAAGAAACTATTTGTTTTGACAAAAGAAATTTAATTTATTTTCATTTCTTTTCTGTATCATATTACTTGGAAGGTACTTGAATAATGTCTAAACATTGGAAAAGACTCACAAAACATTGCTTCGAAATGTTCCAGGGCAGCAGGAAGTAAACATGAAGAGTTTTACGTAACATTTAAAAAAAACTCGTAGGAAACTCCGAGTGCTCAAAATCCGCATCATGAAGCAAAACGAGCAAGCGAAAGTACCCTTGTGTTCCTAGACAAAATAAACAAGTTCTCTAATGCCAAAGGTAATACTTACCAATACAATATTTTGGTAATCTTAGGGGTTTCTTATGAAAAATACCTGAACTTTGGATTACAGAGGTTGACTAATCTCGAAGAACTGCAACATCTGCAACATCTTGCAAATTTTTCCTGTTTGGCCCGTTTCTACTGTTCAAAATGAACACATTGTTGTCCACTCTCAGCCGTGTTGTCATCGATTTGATGCCCAAAGACCTTTGATAATGATGTGGGCCCATATTTGTCCTATTTGTTTCAGAATCATAATATTTTGGTTAGGCCACTTTTTCGGTATTTCGTTATTTCGCTATTTCGTTATTTCGCTATTTCGTTATTTCGCTATTTCGTTATTTCGCTATTTCGTTATTTCGCCGAATACCGTTAGCCCAAAAAACCTTGTTGCAGTTAATACATTAGACATAGGATACAGTCATTTGTCACCAAAGTAGACAGCTTCAGGGCCAACTTACTATCTCCTGTTTAATTCTGTGGATGCAGACTAGCTGCATTTAACATACTGTATACGATGTGCAGATTTTAGTATTCCAAGAAACCTTGTTGCAGTTAATACATTAGACATAGGATACAGTCATTTGTCACCAAAGTAGACAGTTTCAGGGCCAACTTACTGTCTCCTGTTTAATTCTGTGGACGCAGACTAGCTGCATTTAACATACTCTATACGATGTGCAGATTTTAGTATTCCAAAAAACCTTGTTGTAGTTAATACATTAGACATAGGATACAGTCATTTGTCACCAAAGTAGACAGCTTCAGGGCCAACTTACTGTCTCCTGTTTAATTCTGTGGATGCAGAATAGCTGCATTTAACATACTGTATACCGGGTGTGCAGATTTTAGTACTCCAAAAAACCTTGTTGCAGTTAATACATTAGACATAGGATACAGTCATTTGTCACCAAAGTAGACAGCTTCAGGGCCAACTTACTGTCTCCTGTTTAATTCTGTGGATGCAGACTAGCTGCATTTAACATACTGTATACGATGTGCAGATTTTAGTATTCCAAGAAACCTTGTTGCAGTTAATACATTAGACATAGGATACAGTCATTTGTCACCAAAGTAGACAGCTTCAGGGCCAACTTACTGTCTCCTGCTTAATTCTGTGGATGCAGACTAGCTGCATTTAACATACTGTATACGATGTGCAGATTTTAGTATTCCAAGAAACCTTGTTGTAGTTAATACATTAGACATAGGATACAGTCATTTGTCACCAAAGTAGACAGCTTCAGGGCCAACTTACTGTCTCCTGTTTAATTCTGTGGATGCAGACTAGCTGCATTTAACATACTGTATATGGTGTGCAGATTTTAGTACTCCAAAAAACCTTGTTGTAGTTAATACATTAGACATAGGATACAGTCATTTGTCACCAAAGTAGACAGTTTCAGGGCCAACTTACTGTCTCCTGTTTAATTCTGTGGACGCAGACTAGCTGCATTTAACATACTGTATACGGTGTGCAGATTTTAGTACTCCAATTGTTGTAGTTAATACATTAGACATAGGATACAGTCATTTGTCACCAAAGTAGACAGCTTCAGGGCCAACTTACTGTCTCCTGTTTAATTCTGTGGACGCAGACTAGCTGCATTTAACATACTCTATACGATGTGCAGATTTTAGTACTCCAATTGTTGTAGTTAATACATTAGACATAGGATACAGTCATTTGTCACTAAAGTAGACAGCTTCAGGGCCAACTTACTGTCTCCTGTTAATTCTGTGGATGCAGACTGGCTGCATTTTGTATACGATGTGCAGATTTTAGTACTCCAAACCCATCATAGATAATAGATGATGCATAAGATTCAGCCAGCTTTCAATAAAGAAGACACCTTCAGGGCCAACCAAAGGTGTCCAATATTTTCTCCATGGATACAGACTTGCCGCATTCAAGACACTGCACATAATCTTGCAGCAGGCATAGTTTGGTGAGAGTTTGGTATTCCAGAACCTAATTGTTGCACAAGTTTAGTGTATCGTTCATAGAATATATTTTTGCCCACGACGGTGAGCACTTTGGAGGTGGTTGGATTGTCTGGAAAATAGACACTGTCTGGTGCAACTAAATTTATCCTCGTTGGCAAGGTGCGCACGGTACTGAGAGAATTTTTGTCAAACCTGTCGATAGGGATGAAAACATAAGGATGAAAACCAAATTTCAGTCTTCACTAGTTTTCCACTATGTAGAGGTGTCTGCTTACAGAGAGTTGACTGAAGTGCAATACTTCAAAAAGAATCGTGATATAATACAATATGAACGAAATATGATACGATCCGGCAGGAGATCTGGTGCATTCTCAGGGGAGGTTGCATAGGCAGCATCCCGTTTTAATATTGCCTCTGCGAAGGAGAGTGCCACAGTTTTGTTTCTGCATATACAGGGCGCCCCAAAATAATTTTGCCCCGTTTTTTGGCTACTGTGGAGGAGCTGTAGATTTCTTCATCTTGGTTTTTAACCCTATCTCACCTGGGCGATTTGAAACGGTCAATGCCTGGGAGGGTGGAATCCACCCCCCTGTGTATCTCTGTTGTTGCTTGAGATATGGCAGCCAAATTTGGCACAAAGGTTGTCGATGATATAAACAATGAATTTGTTAAACAATGGTTTAATTAGCGTTGTTGTTGTTGTTGCTAGAGCGTAATTAACATTATGACGTCATATGACGTCATCAAAATGAAAGTGTGTTAAAAAGTCGTAAAACTTTATTTTTCGTAAAGAAATGAGATATATAGATCAAAATAGATGTAAATTCATACTTAAGACTTAATCGGACCTATTGAAAAGGATTAGAAGAGATACAAATTACATTTTTCACAGAGTGTGGCACGACAACTTGGTTACCATGGAGACAAGGCTAAAAATAGAGCACCAAAATTGTTACAGTTTCATTGCTGTATGATAGAAAGTTAAACTTGCTAAATCTCAGAGGCATTCAACGAACGAGGAAAAACTTATAACTGAAAATGTACGAGGGGGGGGGGTAGAATCCACCCCCCAGGTGAGATAGGGTTAAACAGCTGCATAGATCAATCTTCAACTTAGAGTTTGAGACCTTGTGTGAGCCAGTCGGACAAGTGGTTGCTAAGTTATTGCAGAGAAAAGGCAAATTAAGTGGTTGCTTCAAAAACAACGACGCTATTGTTCTCCAGCGATGTCAAAATCAAGTAAGTTTCCAAAGAGACAGTTCTGCCCTCTGCCATCGTATTAAAATTTTCATCACGTTTATTTAAAGTAAGGAAGTGCTGTCTTATGAATAGAAAACACTGCTAACCCTTTAAAAGATTTAGCAAAAAGTTGATTTGATACTAGAACCCTTTCTTTGAAAACTTGCTTTATTTTGACATCGCTGGGAACAACAGACGTTCTGTTCTTGAAGCAACCACATTTCTTGCCTTGTTTTCTCTGCCCAAAATCAGCAATCACCTGTCAGATTGATTCAAACAAGGCCGCAATCTATAAGTTGAGGCCTAAGCTATGCAACTGTGTAAAACCGAGACAGTTGAATCTACACCTCCTCCACAGCAGCCATAGAAATGGGGCAACATTTTTTGGGACACCCTGTATGCTCTAGTGAAGGAAAATTTACGTCTTTCTGCAGGGGGGGGGGCTCGAAGTTGTTGAAAGGGATGAAAACATTAAAGGGGTGTTTTGGTTTTGATCACCGTACAATGTGGAACAGAAGCCAAATCAAAGGTTTGCTGAATCATTTTGTTTTGCCTGATCTGGAGCCAGTAACAAAGATAGACAAAATCCAGTAAAACATCCAACCAAAGTAGGGCATGAAGGGTTGCTTTCCCATTCGTTTCTTTCTTCTGATTTCTAACACTGGCGCCTCCGTAATAGTAAATGGTTTTTCCTTTGCCAAAGAACAAAGTGGTTGCAATGAAACATCTGCGGCATCGCCAGATTACATTGTTTGCTTAGCGTTTATGGGTTAAGTGCAATGATTCCGTTGTTCAAGGCAATCTTTTAAATAACAAGGGCAGATTTTGTAATACAACAGCATCAGCTGCTTTGGCTCGCACCTCAATACAAAGCAATACAAATGTAGCAGCGAAGTTGCCTGAAACCAGTACGGCAAACACTTACTTGGTGCGGACAAAGGGAGGCTTTTAAGAGAAGTTATGTCCTTAAGAGGAAAGAAGAGGGGTAACTCTAAAGTTCTGTGTCGAGGATTTGGTCTATTTGACTCAGGAGTTGAGGAGTCACTGTTTACAGTTGAGAAATGAATATGCAAGAATAGTAATGCCTGCTACTAGGCTTCTGTATCACGTAAACTAAATCCGCGAGACAGAACTTTAGATTTACCCTGCTTCTTTCGTCTTAAGCACATAATTTCTCTTAAAAGCCTCCCATTGCCCGAACCAAGTGAGAGTTTGCTGTACTGGTTTCAAGGCAACTTTGCGGCTTCGTTTGTTTTGAATTTCTGGCTGAGAAAATTTCTTTTGTCTGCGTCCGCAAATCGCTTTTAATTGAGGTGTGAACCCAAGTGACTGATGCTATTGTATGACAAAATCTGCCCTTGTTATCTTAAATTTTGCACCACGAGTCAGTAAAGTTTTACCTATCCAACAGGTGGCATGCCACTGCCTGCTTTCCTGCTGGCACCCGGTCTCCTGCCGCCCCCTACTCTTTCGCTGGAAATGTCAACATATACAGCGTTCTGGCCACTTGGGCCAGCAATTGCTCTAGGATTCGGGTCAAAGTCCCTCTTTAGTCGTTGCAATTTTTGCTGGCCAGCCATTGCTTCCAGTTGGTGCTTGGACCAGTAGTCGATCAGTTCCCTTTTAGTCAGTGAGGGAAGCGGTTTGCTAGCTACAAGTGCATCCGCAGGCATAACGTAGTCCAAGTCTTCGTCGCTCCTCCCGGCAACATACGATTCAGGCACCCAAGCATGCCTTCGCCGGTCTCTTATTTCTTGTTTAATTTTGCGTTGGGCTTTTATCCATTTGATATGCCTACTTGGAACGTCCTCTGGGTTTTGAAGGTATTTTAATATTTCGCCCGGGTGCCTTTTCAGTCGATCTTCTGTAATGGCAGTGACCTTCCTTTCCATTGCACATATGGCGTCTCTACCGTACTGTGTTAGTTCTTCATGCCGTTGCACAGCATCATTCGGGTAGAGAACAATGTCGCCGTCCGGATCTTAATAAAGAGACAAGACTAGTTAGAGCCTCATACATGCAAGACCAATATTATGGGCCCTTGGTAGTTTCTTCATCGTTGCCGGGGGTATACGTTAGCAGCTATACTGGAAGGGAGTCATCAATCCAATTTTACTGTTTTTCAAATCTATGCATGGAAGAGACTTCAACTTATAGTTTAGCACCGAGTTTGAGTAAATAGGCTCTTTCAGCAGCAATACGCGGACGTCTTTGAAAACCCAGCTACTTTTCATGTCGTTGAAGCATTCTAATTTCCCAGCCTTTTCCCTCCTGGGGGGCTACTAGCCGACGGGCGGATTGCCTGAGGTCGGTTTGCCTTCTCGCATTTCCATTGTTTGTTCGTATTGCATTGGCTTCCGTTCTCGGCGTCCTATTTTTGCAGTGCGGCCTTCGGGGGTTTCGGGGTGGGGCGTACGATGGGTCTCTCGAGGCTCCTGAGATTTTTGGAGTTGGTTTCTCTTTGTAGTTTGCGGCCTCGGGCGAAGGAATCATTCTGGCATCTTCTTGATTCGCGTCTTCTTGCTAAAATAGCCTAATATGACAAGTAGTTGCTGATTTATGGAGCAAGAAAGTCAAATTTACTGGCTGCTTCAAATCTAGAGGACTATATACTCGGTATTTAACCTTATAACTTGAATTGCAGCAACAAATTGACCTTATCTTTACACTTTGGGTGTATTCTTTTGGGCATCTTCTGAAAACGGTAAAGTTAGTAGAAGATAAAATCCCATTCTTTTGGTACAATTATTCCGAAAACGGTAGGCTTCGCAGACTTCATATATCGCTTTTATAAAATAATAAACCGAATAAACGGCTGCGGGGGGAGGGGGGGTGTATTAGGCTCTTTTAGCAGCAAGACGCAGACGTCTTTAAAAACGCAGCTACTTTCTATATTTTTAGAGCATTCTAACTTTCCAGCCTTTTCCCTCCCAGAAAGATGCTCAAAGACAGACAAATTCCATAAGAACATTTTGCGTTCTCGCATTTCCATCATTTGTGAATGTGCTTATATTGCAATTTGCTTCCATTTTCGACGTCCTATTTTTTGCATTGCGACCTTCAAAAGTATACTTTGTCAGTTTCAGAACAGAACGTAAAACAAGTCTCTCGAGATTCGCATAAGTTTTGAAGTTGATTTCACTTTGTAAGTTATATCCAAAGACAAAAGAATTCTGCTGGCGTCTTCTTCACTCGCGTCTTTTTGCTAAAACAGCCTTTTGATAGGGATTGAACGCCGGGGACCCAGCATATCCGGGCATATCGATTAAAAAGAGTTAAGATAGAGAACTGTAAGAGACCTACCTTCCAGTTCTTTGAAGTTGTGTTTCAATGAAATCGCTCTCATTTTCTTTTGGTATTTCCTTTCCCGGTTATAGTGCACCAAACCGTATGCCACAGCCATGACAAGCAAGGATGATATGATAATGAGTGCAAACTTAAATATGGGCGATTTATAGTGGATCAGTGACAGCAGTGGTCCTGGCTCTTTCGACACCTGCAAGATAAAGTAAATTGTTTCAACTGGCAACAGATAGGAATCAAAGGACCCTTAAGGGGACTCATAGAGCAAGCCTCGGAGCCAAGAGTTAGTCTATGTAGAGTGTTTATCCTCAGTCAATAGCATGTTAGCAATAGCGTGCTGATATATAGGCACTGATAAAAACATAGTTCGAAATAAAACACAGACTCGAAGTGAAAAGTGTCCTATTTCCTAGTCTGATAAATGGATCAAAAACGCAAGGTCCAATCCCCTGATATTGCAATTGGTATAAACCCTTTTATCGTATAATTGTTTATTAACCTAATTAGTCATACATATTGGAAAGAATGTGTTTACTGCCCATTGCGGCAATTGACGTCATTATTCCATGGGATGTGGGGAGCCCCGAAAAAGAGAGCTGCATGGCTTAGGTGTCATCAATCTGTTTGCCGACTCCATGCTGCATTACTGCTAAAACATAACCCCTTGCGCCATGAGAAAAAGATCATGTGGACGACGGACAGGAAAGTGTCAGCTATCCCATAGACTCAATGAGTCAAACATGAATCCTTTGTTGACGAAAATAGTGTTGTATAAAATCGATTGGGGCTGCACCTTGTTTAGCATGATATTCAATTTGAAAAGTAAAGCGTCTAGCTCTTACTTTAAAACCAGCTGTACTTTTTTCCAAGGTTTTAAAAGTCTCTTGTTGCTCCACTTTGATGAAATCTCTCAAAGTATTGGCAGCATTGGTCATTTCTCCAGCCAGGACAAACCCATATGAAAATGGGTGCTCGATTATGGCTGCAGCATCTATGTCCGGATGTTTGAACAATTCAGGATGAGCTGCTGCAGAAGCCACATCTACCAACGCTGCCTTAACGTCTCGCCGTTTTAGTGCAGCGGCAACTTGTTCGATCGTCTGGTATGATGCTTCTGCAATGAGGAGACAAAATGCAGTTAAACTCCGCAAACAAGAACATAGCAGAATAGGAACCTGCAGACTGATTTTGTGGAAAAAGACATTGAAAGATAAGAACCAAAACAGACTGATTTACTCAAATGTTCTTATGAGATGGTATACCAATAGACTTACTTAAGAAATCTCATCATCTATGTCAGTGTAAACAAACTCCCAACTATTGATAACTGAGTACCTCTAAAAGTTTTCAGGGATAAGCAAATTGTTGTACCAAGCAGTATGATATAAATTGCTTCGTCAACAACAGCATATCATATATACCCTTTTAAATTCAAATGCAGTTTATTTACAACCCTCAAGTTTATTTAACACCTACTGTATAGCTAGCCTGATGACATGTTCGTAGTGATCGCTATTGATAGACTGATGGACGCTCCAACCAGATTGAGAAAAAATAAAAATGCTGTTTTTGTTGTTATTATTGTTGTTGTTGTTGCAATATCTGGGACTATGTCGTGAGGCTACTGTATAGCTATGTATTCACCATAGTAGCAAATAGAGAGTTTACGAAATCACGACGGCAACGGCAACTGCAACTGCAACGCTATGTTGCTTTTGTTTCGGAACTTTAGATTCAAAAGATTCCTTGTTGTTCGTTCGACTTTGCTTCCCTTGAGACCCTCTGAAGTTGTCCTGTTCAATTTCACAACTTGGAAGCTCTATTTCTGGCGTTCTGTACTGCTGATCTAGGCCTGCGAAGTAAACTCGGTCGTTTTAAATCCTTGTCGTCAAAGAAAAATATAGTTTTCAGTCATCTCCGAGTTATTGGGGGCCTTATTCAGGCCTTTTGTATGATATATCAAAGGTAGCTTACGGAAACAATGCTTGCTTTGCGGAATTTCAGATGGCGTTCTGGCTTGGGTTTGGTTCTGGTTTCGTAAACTCTCTAATGTCCTTGCGATAAGAACTCACCTTGAAAATGTCATTAGTAACTCATTTATAAGAAGCTAGTCAGTCTGTTTTTTAAAAAAGTATGTTCTTGTTTTTCGGGGTTTTACTGTTTTTCTCAAGCAAGGACCTTAAGTGATGACAGGACCGATACGAGTCATGACTGCCTAGGGGGCGAGAAACCAAAATTTTCCGACGATAAAACCATCAACAACAACAGCAACAACAACAGTTATTGGAACATACGTTAAAATTTATGCATTATATGACCGATCTAACTCATCAGTAACCAAAATTTGGCCACATTTCTCAGTCAAACCTTGAAGTGAACACAGTTAGTGAATATCAGTCAAATATGTGCCATAAACTCAATAATTTCTGTTCGTATTTATGTTTTAACGCTAAAATTCATGTTTGTATGCATTATTTCTCCACAAAATTTTTCAAAAATTCCGACAAGAGGGCAAAATTTCTTCGCGAAGTTTGCGGGAAAAAACGTCATTCGTGAAAGTTTATGCCCTTAATTTCGCGATTTTTCTTCTCGTGAAGCTTTCTGCCCGCGAAACGTTCTACCTCTAAAGTGGCCAAAATGACAGCTCCTCCGTAGGGGAGCCATTCGCAAGACGCACAAGTGTTTTCGGTCTCTGTGTACAGTACAATAACACAGAATGAATATGTTTTAGCAGTTCATTCACAAACTTGTAATGTATAAAGAATACGGAATTTATCAATTCTCATACATAATTTATCAAATAACAATCTAATGAATACTTACTGGTATTTACTTTAGCGTTTCGACGAATCGCAATCATGTGCGCAGCCGAGTCGTGAATGGCTCCGACCTAAAATGTAGTAAGTCAAGCTGATAAACGATTTTGCGAACGATGACGTCACGGAATATTTGCCATGTGTGAAAGAATTTTAAATGATTTAACTTGTTAATTTACCATGGAACGCAATGGGTCATGGGAAGTATTACATGGTGTCATATTTAGTGCACCATCTAAATCCTAATTTCCTAACAACCTCGGAATGACATCTATTTGCAAAACTACAGGAACTCAAATCTGAGCGCACAAGGCTCTAATCTTTGCCGAAAACTCGATATCATTCGTTACTGAGAATGGTTCAGTGATACTTGCACGATTCATTAATACTTACAAATTTATCAATACTTATTAAGTACTTATTTACTTACTTACTTATTTATTAATACTTTATTAATACGATTCATTAATACTTACAAATTTATCAATACTTATTAAGTACTTATTTACTTACTTATTTATTAATACTTTATTAATACGATTCATTAATACTTACAAATGTGCTAAAATTTAATCATACCTGCCAGTTAACTGTATTAAATTTCGCGTGAATCCTCTATTAGTTATACTGACTTCTATCTGCATTTTAGGCCATGCATTGTGTTGTGTTGTTGCAGTTGCATTGATTATACTGTATATTCATACAATAAGTGACGGGCCCAGTACTGAGACACGGCTGTGACAGTGCTGAAACGGCCCTGCGACGTATGTTTCCATTTTACTTTCTCTTGGCAGAAGTGTCTCGTGGAAGAGGGGAAAATTAAAACAAATGCGATGTTTATGTTGCCCCTACCGCGGTACATTCACTGCAGAGCTGCTTAAGGAAGTGTTTCCATCAAGACTGAAAGTCTAGGGGGGGGGGTGCTTGGCCTACGAACATACGGGGACGTGCCGCTGGAAAATCTAGAAAGCTACCCAGTCCCGGAGTCAAATTCCCGAAAATGATACCCTGTCCAGGAGTAAAGTTTCCTTAAATAATACCCTGTCCTTTAGTTTCTTTTGGCAAAGTTGTGTCTGCAAGGAAATTTGTACGAAATCTATCGAAAATTGTGGAAATATTGCCATCCAATCGATTTGAATCACATTCGCAGAGTGCAAATGGCCTACAAAGACCTTTCGGAGTCAAAAATGACAAATATGGACCCTGTCATGGAGCCGATTTTTACAAAAATGATACCCTGTCCCGGAGTCGGAATCCTGAAAATGATACCCTGTTCAGCGGCACGTCCCCGTACGGAAAAATATATGAGTACCCCCCGCCGGGACTGAAAGCGTCGCAGCATTTGTACAGCTGTGTCTCGGTACTGGCCACTCCACTAACGGCTACATGGAAATTAGACTTGCGCCAAGTCTATTCCGTGGAGAATCAGCATAAAGGAATATAGGTACTTCTGCGGGGACGTAAACCATGAAGAGGACGCTGCGAAGGAAAAGTGAAGAAGAAGGAGAGGAGAAGGAAAGTCGCTTTTCCTTCGCAGCGTCCTTTTTTTCTTCAATTTATTTAACGTTGGCTAACAATATACAAATAGCACAAGGTGCTAATTTAGGCCAACTACAATTATGAATTAAAAAAGAAATTAACTGTATCCTAAATTTTCTACTAAATCAAATGTCCCCTAAATTTTCCACATATCGCTTGCATAGTCTGCAGTCACAACTAACCGTGTACGTTTTGATTTTTCTTTAAACACTGAAAGAGATTCAGAATCCTTTATGTCGGCAGATAGTGTCCTCCAGAGCTTCTGCCCGAGGAACCGCACAGTTTCTGTTCCAAACCTCATTGTTTTAACTTTTGGTAAACATATGTTTCCGCCATCCCTCAGCTCATATGAAGGAACCTTTTCTATGAAAATCTCCTTCATAAAGCTAGGGGCGTTTCCTGATTTTGTTTTATATATTTCAGTTAGAAGTAACCGCAGATTTCTCTGATGGACAGATGCCGAATTTTGATTCACGAGCAGAGTTTCAAAATCTGAATGATTATCTTTATATACAATACGTAAGGCCCTTTCTTGTATCTTATTGATTTTTTATTTATGTTCCTATCATGAAACATCCATACCAATGGGCAATAACTAAAATGTGACATGATGAACGCATTCATCAATGATGCAAGTTGTTCAGTTTCCATATAATTCGCAATTCTAGCCAGAGCATGTAATTTTTGGGCAGCCTTCTTACAGAGCGTTTCAACGTGGGACTTAAATGTTAGTTTATTGTCATGTTGATTCCTAAGAGCATTTGCTCCTTTGTCTCTTTGATCACAGAAGTACCAATTTTAACACGTATATCGTCATGCATTCCACCAAAAATGATTACATGGCATTTTTCTTCGTTAAGTTTCATATAGTTATTAGGAAACCAGTTTAAGATGGCTGTAACGCCATCCTCTAATCTTCGCACAACATCATCTATCTTTTCACTCACAACGTAAATAGTGGTATCGTCAGCGTAATTGCAAATTTCGGCATCCTCCATCAGATAGAGCATATCATTTACATATATGTTGAATAAAAGTGGTCCCAGAACGGAACCTTGTGGAACACCGAGATTTGTTTCACGCCAATTGCTGAAAGAGCCATTTACCTTTACACGCTGTTTCCTCGCTGATAGATAACTATAGATAAATTCAAGTGCAGATCTGCCTAAGCCATATGCATCGAGTTTGGCTATCAGCAGTTCATGATTCAAACAATCAAAGGCTTTTGACAGATCCATTAAAATTGCACCCGCAAATTTTTTGTTGTCTAATCCCATTTTGACTTTTTCTAGAAAACGCAAAAGCGCATTTTGTGTAGAGAATCCTCTTCGAAAACCGCATAGTAATATGGAGAGAAATGAGTCTGCGAATTGCATTAACTGGGAGTGCATCAGTCGCTCAAAAACCTTTGATACTGCAGGGAGCACAGTGATTGGCCTGAAATTCTTCTTCAGAGAAGCGTCATCCTTTTTAAAGAGTGATGTTATCTCTCCGGCTTTTAGTTCCAATGGAAATGTGCTATGAGCAACACTTTGATTGAAGAGGTTACATAGATTATGCGCAAATATATCTGGGTACTCTTTTAAAATTTTAGCCGGGATTGCGCCAACAGGCGAAGATTTCTTTGGATCTAACCGTGCCAGTTGCGAAACAACCTGCTGAATGGATACCTCACTGAAACTAAATCTTTCAGTATATTTCGTATTGGACTGAATTCTTATAATGCTTGGATGCAAACTAAATTTTTTAATAGCAATATCTATAGGATCAACTAGTCCAGACACAGAGGAGATATTCTCTGTGATTTCCTTAATACCCAATGCATCAGTAATATTCGCACAATAGTTATTAAACACCTCAGCTACTTCCTCATCATTTGATATTAAGTTGTTATTTTCAAGCAGTGTTAAACTTGTGGGAACCTGTACCTTGTCAGAAAATAGAGGTTTTACCGTCCGCCAAAATTTGCGATTATCATTAACGATGGTGGTGTCCAGATTTTTGTAATAACTCATTTTCGCTTTCCGCAGGAGCTTAACACATTGATTTCTCTGCTTCTTATATAACTTTAAATTGGAATCATTTTTGTTTTCATTGTATTTCTTTCGCAAATGAGACCTGCGCATTATGGCTTTACGGAGGGTTTTGTTCATGAGAGGACCATCATTTGCTCTCACATGCTTCTTTTTCAGGGGTGCATGCTTATCCAGCAATTGGCTCACTATATCATTAAAAATCCCATAATTCTCAATAAGACCTTGATCAGAACCAACTTCTGATAGTCTCACTGCAAGTTCTATACGAAATGCCTGTACGTCAATTTTTTTATAGTCTCTATATAAGATTAGTTTTGGGCCTTCCTTAACAAAGCCACTTCTAAATACTGTTACAATCATTTCGTGAAAGTCTGATAGTCCCGTTTCAATTGTTTTCGTATTCTTGAAACTTCTTGATCTATTTGTTAAAATAAGATCTATACAAGTAGAGCTATCAGATTTATGACAGGTGGGACTGTTTACCAAATTTTTTAACCCATATGCGTCCAAGAAATTTCTGATATTCTGACCATCTTCCTCTGTGTTAAAGTCACCAACTAGTATGAAGTGGTTTACGTGGTCCTTTTCGTGGTTTACGCCCCCGCAGAGGTAATTATTTCTCTGAGTGCTGATTTCCCACGGAATAGACTTGGAGCAAGTCTACATGGAAATCAGACTTAATACTGTAATGAAAAATAAATAGATATACCTCTTGGCCATATAACTTTGTGTCACGTGTTTGAGCGACGGTCAACGCGGTAGTAAGTTTTCCTGAAAAAAGGGACCAACTGACCATGCCAACCATCATCCACACCATGGCCAGAATTCGTCCCAATTTTGTTCGTGGTATCAGATCTCCGTAACTACGAAGATAAAAAGTATTGTAAGATCCATGAAAGGAGGGCATCAGTGTAGGCTGTAAGCCAAACGATGAGAAAACTTGCTTGTTTAAAAAAACTGGCTGCAAATTAGTTTCAAAATGGGCCAAATGATAAATATAGATAAAGGACCAGCTGCGAATTTTATTTTCTAATTGGCTATTTTCTCAAAATGTGGTGCTCAGTATAGAGCTGTCGTCAGTAGGCTTGAGTGACAACAAATTTGCGACGACATTTTAAAAGAGCAATAGAACAGCTACCATTTCTTACAGGAGGATCACAGTTGTGTCATCTTTCACCAGAACTGAACCCCCAGGGGGTTACTCTCTAACTTTCAATACGGGGGGGGGGGGTCCATGCCACTATTTCCTTGCTGACCCCCAAATATTGAGCCTAACGTTTTGGGGACCCAAAGTATTGAGTCCAATATTTTGGAGACCTGCACCAAATTCCACGATTCTTCCTTTTTTTTTAGATTTGTTGACCCTAAATATTGATTTTTTGTAAATGTTGTAATTCACAAACCACAAATATTAATTTACATAAAATTTCAGACCCCAAATTTGGCATGGACCTCCCCGTATTGGAAGTTATGAAGTACCCCCTTGGGAACTGAACCCTTCCTAATAAAGGTATTTCCACGCAAACCTGTAAGCCAGCTGTTTTTACAAAAGTTGAGGTCCAATCAAATCTATATGGTAGATAACGGATCCATTTTTTTGGATATTCTGTAATCTGGGTTTTCTTTAAAATTCAAGTTTAGGCTGTTTTAACAAGTCTGGCTTCTATTTTGCCGGTTCCTACGGTTTCAAATCAAAAGAAGGGTGTCAGGACATGGATGTTTTGATTGAATGTTGCATTTTTGTTTCGTCTTCAACCCATGTGTGCAACCAAATGTGGTGTTAGCTCTTAAGCAATGCGGATAATAACTCTCTTGAATTTTTGTTTTTTAGTAAGAAAGGGTTCCAAACAGTAAACCATCAGAAAAGCCATAATATTCGTTTCAGGCTTTTATGCGGTTTCAAACCTTTGCTTCTGCTAAGGAGCGTTAACACAAGGATGCAAGGAAATCATATTCGAATACCGAGGCCAAAACCTCGTTAGTAGCAGACACCAACTGAAAATTAAAAAAGAAGAAAGCAAAGATCAAAACAGTTAAATAAATATTCAATCAAGCCTCTGCGTCCTTGCACCCGTGATCAAAGCCCTGCTGAAGAAGAGGCAGCTATGTCCGTTTCAACATAGTACAGCCGAGGGTGGTTCAAAAGTTACAGCTCATGTAATCAATGAATTGATACAGTGTCTTACCCGATAGTGGTCATCGTGACATATCCCCAATAGAAGCCATTGAATAGACCTCTGAAGAAACTACGCGGGAATTCCTCTGGGTTTGCTCTGGAATCCTGCAAATGATGGAAAGAGAGTGAGCACCTTTCGACCATTACTTGCTACCCTATAACGTGTTTCAGAAAGGTAACTTAATCCCATGCGGACTCTATTTCGGGGCTAGGGAGATTATTTTTGCGACACCTTGGGGTTGCTATGCAACCTAATTTGGTACAAATGTAGTTTATTATCCATTTTATTAGGAACGAAGTTTGAAGTCTAAGTTAGTTAGCGATGTTGTTGTTGTTGCTACAGCAAGATTATCATCAATACTGTTTGAGGACACCAGGTACGATGTCAAAGGCATAAAAAAGGACACACTTGAATACGAACTTACCACAGCCCAAATGCAGAAGCCCACGATGATGATGAGCAAGACGTTTACAGATAAGAGCGGCCAGGTCTCCCCCACCTTCTTTCCAATGTCTTGTGCTTGGTCTGTCCAGTTGTTTTTTATAGTAAAGTGTACAACGCCAGGGTGCGGTACGACGGGGACAAAGGCATAGCCTTGGTATGTGGTACTGTACGTACCACCGAAGACGGGGAAGCTGACATGGGTATTCGCAATGTCTTGCTTCATCTCCTTTAGGGATTTTTTTTGTGCCCAGCCATTTCTGCCGTTTGTTTCAAAGTCGATCGTTGCGTCTTGATCACATCTGCTGTAATTTGATTTCATGATCTTGCGAAGGATATCTGTGAAGAGTCCTTTGACGTGCCCCGACTTGCTTTTGTAAACATATGGGGCAGTCGAAGCGAAGTTTGTGTATATTACGTGAGGATAGGCACATGTTTCTACGAGACAAGAAGAGACATTTAGGTATTGTGATTTGTATCTCTGTTCTCCATTTTACCCTATTTTTAGTTGGGGATGGGTAAATCAGGCCCTGGTAAGTTTTTCCGTTAACTCTGCAATGGGGAAGCCTGTGGTAATAATGAAGATTTGACTTTTCGCTGCTATATTTTTTGCAACTGGTAGTAAGATTCTATTGAAATGTTTTGTCAAATGAGGAAGGTAGACAATATATTCTGGAACTGGCCCAGTCAAGCTCTCGAAGCCCAGTGTTCATGAAAACAGTGCGAAAATTGTAGCATTTCTCAAATTTTCATGAAAAAAGTGCGAAAATTGTAGCATTTCGCAAATTTCCATGAAAACAGTACGAAAATTGTAGCATTTCGCGAATTTGCAGACTGGTAGACCACAGCCAAGCAGAAGGCTTTGTACTTAGGATTGGTAAGCTCTTAAAATTCTCGCGTATTTAGGGCTTAAAGAAGCAATTACTACACAGCCTCTTAATCAAATAGACAAAGTCCACCTTCGTTACAAACCAATAACCTCCCTTACAAACCAGCTTTCGAGCCCCTTTCGAGCTGCACAAGGCGATATTTGCTTTATTGGTATCGGGGAAACCTTTCCAGCTTTGTTTGTTTTGAATCACTGGCTGAGGTAATTGTTTTTGTCTTCGATTGCTAAGCGCTTTGAATTGAGATGTAAATGAAAGCAACTGATTTGATGTTGGATCAAACGGAGAGGAAGTTGAACATAGTGATAGTTGCATGAGTTCTGGCAAGTGTAAATCATAGATTGCAGGTTTGTAAATCGCAGGTTCCAAGCTGAGGGGCTGTGGCTATTAGGAAATTTTTTGTGTTATTCGAAATCTTCATTTAAAAGGCAAGATATTGGAATTAATTATGAAGTTAGCCTTAAACCTGTGTTTTATCAACCTGCAAATCTGCGTTTTACACTTGTCATGTGAGTTTGACTTACCTCCAATTACTGGGGACGATGAAACGCCATCTCCAAACTCATTGAATGCAAGAAGGATCATCGAATATTGAGCGTTCGGTTTCAGACCAGAAATCGTGAACTTGTTTAAGGACGGATAAATGAATTTTTCCACTGTTTCTCCGTTCAGTGCTGGTCTTCCACCCATTTGGTCCAACGATACTCTCAACTTGTATCCAACAAGCTCACCGTTTAGGTATTTAGCTGGCACATGTTCCCATGTTATATCAAATTTGTCATGACCATTGCTATTGATAGTTACCATTCGCGGTGCTTGTGATGGAGCTGGTGATTGAAATATGATTGATTAAAGACCCATTGCTAACCATGATCCTTTGTGGCGCCAAAGTCAACTTTCGTGTTATCTGAAAGTCATTTTTGGCCTAAGTTCACTTTGTCTTGTATTTCAATCAATGCACAAAGGATCATGGTTAGCGATGCGTCTTTAATGCAGTAAAACCCCGCAAACAAGAACATTGCAAAGTAAGGAGCTGCAGACTGATTTTGTGGAAAAGGAAACCCAAATATAAGAACCAAAATACAGGCTGATTTACTTCAATGTTCTTATGAGATGGTACACTTGCTTAAGAAATTTCATCAGATCTGCGTAAACAATTTATTGACAACTGAACACCTCTAGCAGTTTCAGGAATATGCAACTTCTTTCATCTAGCTGTATGATTTAAATTGCTTTTTCAATAACAGAAAATACCATACCTTATGATACTGGAATGCAGTCATTATAACATTAAGTATATTTAACACATAATGTATACTGTAGCTATATATTCATCATAGTCGTAACTGTCCTTGTGATAAGAACCAAACCTTGTAAATGTAATAAGTACCTCATTTATAAGAACCTAACCAGTCTGTCTTTTACAAAAGTATGTTCTTGTTTGCGGGGTTTTTCTGTACCACATGCTCACTTACACAGTTGTACCAGTTTTATCTAAATCAGCTTAATTTCAACTAATCAAATGCATTCGATATGTTGGATTGACCAATTAGAAGGCTTTATTCGATACCTTGTTTAGTTTAAGCTGCTTTAACTTGCAGTGGACCTTTTTGGAATTGGTAGAAAAGGACTGAGGAGAGTGCGGCCCATTCTGATAGCCTTGGCAATAGTAGGAAATCAGGGGAGTCCCCTTCTAGTGGTTTTTTGTGTCTCCCTGCAAACTTGTGTTATTTTTAATATATTTGGACCTTTCGAGAGTCACACGATAATACTTGCTTAGACCGGTAAGTGTAATCTCCGAATCGTTTAGCCATTTGGTCATCCTTTCATCCCCTGATGAGTGTGTTTTGAGACATTTTTTTATGGCAGGTATTTGTCATCGGCTTTGAAGCGGCTCAGTTAAGGTCCGGCCGATCAACATGCTTAACTTCAGACTTGAGTGAACACATGCGATAAAGGGGCTCAAAATACACTAATAAGTGGGCGGAAGAGTAGCAACGTGCCTAAATAATCCAGAGAGAGTACTTACTATGCGAAACAAGTATCACGGACTTCTTGAAAGGTGCAAATAAAGTGGAGGAGATTCCTGTAATTTCATACAAATGCGAAGGCTATCAGATTGGGCCGCGCTCTCCTCAGTCCCTTTATCCCAGTTGCGAAAAGTTATATTCATTGCAAAAAGGGTAGATTTGAGATTGAACTGACACATTTCTGTACTAGAATAATCAGATATTCGTAGTTATCGCTATGGACAGACTGATCGACGCTCAAGCTACAAGTCATGGACCTTTATAGTGAAAATTAGGACGAAACCGTTTGCCTCGATTTCATGTCCGGATATGGAAACCATAGCAACACTGTATGAAAATCTGAGTGCTGCAGGCAATGGTAGATGGACCTTAGTTCCCGTCTTAAACCTCAGCTCCAAGAATGCCTCATAATTAGAGTTTTCAGTGATGGTAGCCACGAATGAAAGCCGCAGGTATCCAGATAAACGTTTCCTCAATGCAATAATCACCAAATCTGCACTTTGAGCCATGAGTTCTTCATTTTGAAGGTCAGTTAACTTCCATGAGCTTCACCGTAGCAATGAAAAGCCTGACGTCTCAGCTTCGCTCCTGACTGCGCTGTAGCTTCGATCCCAAGAGCACAGATGAATGTGTCTGGAAGTCTCAGTTGTATATGAAAGTCTAGCAGTGCCAATTTTAGCAAAAATGCAAAATGTTAGTTTTTGTCATTGTTGTTGTTGCTGTTGTTGTTGTCGTGACAACTGGGACATTGTCGTGAACGAATCCAAGGTCTCGTTGCTGGTAGTTTCAGCTTTGTGAAATCGAAGAATGAGAATCAAGAATGCAATTAGATAGAAGAGAAAGGATAAGTACTTACTACTGAACAATGTCGTTGCTTTTGTTTGTTGACATGGTCCATTTCCAGGTCGTGTCATTTCGCACACCATAAACTTATATGTCGTTACGGGATTAAGGCCAGAAATTACAAATGAACTTGCCGGATAGGGAACTGTTACGTTTCCGCTATGGCTCTGAGAGCTATTGTAAAATATCTGTGTTCCAACAGGCTTTCCATTCCACTGATCTGGCGATATATGCTGCCATTCCATAATCACAGTAAAGCCTGAAGTACTGGTAGTCAGTACGGCGTTTGGTGGCTGACTGGGAACTGAAATTAGAATAGAGATTTTTTCAGAATTTTTATAATTTTCGATGAAGTCTCTCAAAAATGTTTTAGAATCTAGGGATAGGTATGACGATCGTGTTGATTAAAGTACAAATGTAGAGCTTTGAATACTGCAAAGCTTAGTGTTGCTTCATGTTCAGATTTACATAATTTGCAGGAGATCATTGCTAGACGTACAGGCAAGTTGTTGCAGTGGAGCAGTATGAAGTGTGGGCCTATTGAGCTTTGCTGTTGAGTCAAGTTGCAACAATCGTCCTTTGGTGGAAAATCACACATCTTTGTAAGAAAACTACAGGGTGTCCCAGAAAAATTGTGCCCCGTTTGCCTGAAGATTGCGAGAAAACAGCAAAAGGTTATCACTAACCTTTTCCATGATGCTGCTCTTCAGATGTTCAATTAAAGTTTGCCACCGTTCCCGTGAAAATCCGTCGAAAAATGATGGAGCTATGACTTTCAGAAGACCAAATCTGCCTGTTGACTGAAACCAGTGGTCGGCCATTTTATCTTACTATTTTGCAAAGATAAACAGCTTCATGGATGAACTGAAAAAGCAGCCTTTAATGTCATAGCTCTCATCAAACTTCCAATAATCATCAGAGAGTTAGACTATTTTTTACCCCACGATCTTTGATAGAATGCAAAAGTGAAGATCAGAATTCCCAAAGTAATAAAAAATCAAAAGCTTTGACAAAAATATATTTCACATTTAATTTGTTGCCATCCCTAGCGTATCCCTACTCAGATTTCTCCCTTCATTTGTTACAAGCAATTGTTGATTTACTACCGAAGACAATGAACTAGAAGAAACGAGAAGGGCAAAAGATTTTTGGAGCTGTATTGTCTCATTTTGAACTGATAGATAAACTAAATAATTGCTACACTCGCCACACCTGTAAACAAAATGTGACTATATTTTTGTCATTGCCTTTCGATTGTTTATTTTATCATGGGATCCTCGTCTTCGTTTTGACATTCAATAAAGGATCGAGGGTAAGAAATAGCTGAAGTCTCTGATGATTATTGAAACTTTCGCGAGAGCTATGAGATTGGAGGTTACTGTTTCAGCTCATCCATGAAGCTGCTTATCGTTGCAAAATAGTAATACAAAATGGCCGACCGCTGGTTTCAGTCATCAGAGAAATTTGGTCTTCTGAACGTCATAGCTCCATCATTTCTTAACGGATTTTTACGGGGATGGAAGCAAACTTTAATTTAACATCTTGCGAGCAACATCATGCCAAAATATGGTGACGACCTTTTGCTGCTTTGTCGTGGTCTTCAGGCAAACGGGGCACAAATTTTCTGGGACACCCTGTATAGCAAGAAAACAATTGTCAGTGCATGCCGCATTTTTGGCATTGGAAACAAACAGAACCAACACAGGGAAAAAAGTTGGCAACAAGCATTTCGCGACCTGTTAGCGTTACGAAGTCCGAAGATCGATGCATGTCTTACAACTGCTGATTCTGGCAGTCGTACGGCCGCAGGATCTTGCTGAAGATAAAGTTACATTTGATTTGATCAATAGATCAATGCCCATCTCCCCGGTATCGAGAATCATTCAGCTTCCTCTTATATAAAATAGACAATCAATACTGATGCAAGCCGTTTGGTCCACAACTTTGCACAGACGAAGAGACAAACTAAGAAAGCTTTGATACAACTGCTTTTCACGTTCCATGATTGCTTCACCATAATATGTTGTTTGCAAACAAATGTCATTTCACCCCTGCTGTAGCCTTGCAGCCGAAAGACTCGCTTTGAGACAAATACAATTCGAAATACTTGTTGCAATAGGATAGAGATATCCATGTTCATGTGTAAAAGGCGTATGCTGTATTACGTCTATGACATACCTGATTCTTTTGTAAAGACAGATTTCACTTTGCTTGCAACACCGTTCCCATTGTCATTAAATGCTAGTACTCTGATTTGGTAATTGGTGTGCGGTCTCAGTCCTAATATTGTGGCTGTTGTTTCCACAGTCGAAAGGCTTTTGTAACTTCCGTCGAAGTCTACCTCGCGGTAGAACAGGATGTACCCGGATACTGTAATTTCCATTTTGTCCCATTGTGCCATGATTGATTTTGCTGTCAATGGCGTCAAAGTTAGGTTGGATGGAGCAACCGATGGAACTGCAAAGGAAACCAATGAATTGTATCTTATTTGAACGATGAAAGGTCATGGGGTAGTCATTGTCCTTTGGTCCTTGTGGTCCTGTCTCTGCATTGTTGTATGGTTGTATAGTAATTGAGAGTATTGTCGTATATAAGTAACATATATTGTAATATTTCATACAAATAGATAAAGACTAAAACTTGCTGCAAATACGATTAATTACTGATAAATACTAGAATCTGTTTGACATTGAGTGTCAGGCCAGAGGAGGTTGGTGATGCTGAAATTTAGGAATTCCAAAGGAGAGAACAACAACTACCGCGATTGCTACTGCCACTGATCCCCTTCCACAGTCGTCACCGCTCAAGACTCTGCGCATATGTTTCAGACCAAGGTTCCTAATTTGCGGTATTAACGATGTAGAAATATTCTAATTCTTCCCAAGGCTGTAGATAAGTTCGTTGAAGATAGCTTACCAAGGGACGTCTCGTATTGAGTTTTGTTTGAGTCAATTATTTTCATTTTGCCAAGATAATTGTCCTTCTCCAGTGAGTCTTGCACGGATAGGAGTTGAAAAGAGTCAACAGCGGTAAAGAACATTGTTATCGTTGCGATGAGGCTATCTTCCCTAGGAAAGCAAATACGCAGATGTAAGATATACAGTGCAAGGTCCAAAGTATAAACAAGGACCGTGGAGCGATCCAAGCAGTGGATGAGCTAAGGAAGCGAGTGCGTACCGAGTGTAACAGTCCCCGGAAATATTTTTTAGGATCAAGCTCATTGGATCGCTGGAAAACGCCCTTTTCATAATAATATGAAGAAACTATCACCATCCTAGTGAGTAGTTTCAAGTATTCAATTTCATCTGCAAAATCATTGGATGCCAATGCTGCCAGTGCCTCGAGGAGTAGCAATTCGAGCTGTTCGTATGCTTTAAAATTTGGCTGATTGAATCAGAGATCTATTAAGTCTACTACCAGATCTAGATCTTCAATATATATCGTTCTGAATTCGTCTTGAACGGTTCCAATTTCAGCTTCTCTTTCAGGGGACTGAGCACTTATCACCCCGCCTACCCTGCTCCGCGGTCTCTGGTAAAACGTCTTTCCTTTCATCTTCTTAGCTCCTTGCTCGAGGACTTGCTAGGGTACATTACAAAGCAGTTGCACCTTCCAAGAGCAGAGAACATAAGACGAGAAAATGTTAATATTGTG
The DNA here is from genome assembly GCA_964019985.1 of Aurelia sp. 4 Dawson et al 2005. NCBI lineage: Eukaryota > Metazoa > Cnidaria > Scyphozoa > Semaeostomeae > Ulmaridae > Aurelia > Aurelia sp. 4 Dawson et al 2005. Next base: position 40,055,531 of record OZ026492.1, on the reverse strand, counting down.
CATTAATGAAAAGTTGCTATGTGATTAAAAGTCAAAGAAAGAGACCAAAAGTGATGCCCAGATTGCCATGGAAATCTCTAGAATTAAAACAAACTCACCGAAGTGTTGATTTCTTAATGTTTTCAATTTTGGTAAAGCGATAAGTTTCATTCAAACGATCGTGGCTGAAAGTTCGTTGCATCTAGAATTAGATAAAAATTTTCTTAACTCATGTAAGCATTGCGCTGACAATAAGCCGCATGCCGTGGGGAGGAGAATGAAGCGAGTTGTTTTGCTGTTCTTATCGTTTAAGCCCAAAGCATGTCAGGGTGCCTTTTAAATGAAAAAATGACCTTAAGTATTATGCCCGATGATTAAGATACGTCTCACAGCCTTGTGTGAACGTTGTCAGTTTTACCTGCCTCGTAAATGATGATGACAATATACCTAATGGACTAAGGTTTGTTTTACCCATTTCAAGTCATATGACCATGCCCATGGGAAGTTTTAGCATTATGCTACTTTTTGCGTTCATGGCAAAACTGTGCATGGCATGAAACTTGTCGGAGAAATCAAAAGGTGTTTTGTCAGGAGACTGACCACATGACTTGAAATGGGTTTAAACAAACCTTAGCCGATTTTGTCTATTGCAAGACTCCTTGTGGAGAATTTCTTGACTTCATTTCTGATACTCATAGGAATATAAAGTTAACTTTCACAAGAGGATGGCTCATGCTATAGTGTGAGACCCCGTTTACACGATGCCGGTAGAATTTGAAAACGGTATGAAAAAGTGCCGTTTTGGCCTCCCGTTTTCACAATGCCGGTAGAAGTATGTTTCGGTTAGCAAAATGGCAAAGTTTGTAATTCTACCGTTTTCAAATTCTGCCGGCATCGTGTAAATGCAGTTTGCCGGTAGAATTTCGTGCCGTTTTCGTCTCGAGACTAATGCCCCATCCACACTGCAAGTTAAACCAGCTTAAATTAAACCAGGTTTTCGAATAGGGCCTTCTGATTGGTCAATCCAATGAACCGGTCATTTGATTGGTTGAACTTTAAACTAGTTTAAATAAACCTGGTTTAATTGTGACGGTGGGAATGCATTATAATATTTCTAATCCTCCCCATTGTCCTCATTGTTACTGTTCTTTTATCTATTTTGATTGATTATTGACGTCAGTTATTATTGTCTATGGAACAAGCATAAAACTCTGCCGGCATCGTGTAAACGGGAAGCCAAAACGGCACCTTTTCATGCCGTTTTCAAATTCTACCGGCATCGTGTAAAAGGGGTCTGAGGAAAGTTGATGATGACTCTAGGCCATTTTATACTTACATTTATCTCTAACTCGTTGTAGAATTCGCTGAAGGCCAATGAGTCATTAAAAGCGAGGCTGTCATTCCAAGCTTGTGCAATTTCTAAATTTTTCACAGATACATTCTCCGCTAGAATGAAATAAGGCAAGGAAATGAGTCGGTTGCAAATTGCAAAGGCTCTTGTTCAACCAGCATACCGTGCGCATGCTATCTCTTGGCTGGCTTTTGTTGTGGCGACAACAAAGCTTTGCAAGATGAGTTTTATGCTTCAGTTTGACATAGATTGTTCTCAACATCCTTTATTCAAATAATTCGTTATATTAGTGCTTACTTTGGAGCAGTATATAGCTATACAGTGCGGCCTCAGGTAAAACATGTGATGACTCTCAAATTATTTCTAGCTGCTGGAAACGTTTCAAATAGAATCACATTCATTGATTTGTAAACAGAATTGCTAAGCTTATCTAGTTTTGATTGGAACAGAGGGATAGAGTGAACGTTGAGAGAACTGATGAAAGTCATCCGCTATCAGTAAACTTCACAAAGTCATCAATAACATCGTAGTCCAGGCTTTTAACTCAGTTATTAATATGACATGGCACGAAAATTCTCAAGAGTTCATCAGAATAGCAAAGACTTCTTATACCTTGGTAAGAACTTGTGAGTGATATGTAGAAACATACATTTTATAAAACGAGAACTCACGAACAACTCTGGAGAGATTCGTCAGTAGGAAAAGCATAATGTGTAAAATTGCCTTGAATATCAAGCCTTTTAGGTTAGATTCTGACCTGGGCATTCCTTGGTATTGCATGTGATATTTTCTGTTGGGGAGCCAACACAATTGTCGCCACCGAACAGGGGGGCTGGGTTTTCACAAAATCGCCATCGTCTATGCATTCCAGTGTTACATGGTTTATCGCATGCAGACCAATTTGTCCATTCCGTCCAATTTCCATGAACTAGGAAAAAAATTGAAATTTTATAATTCAAAATGATTAAAAACTAACGGTTAAAATGTTAGTGATTAGGTTTCATTTCATTTCATTTCATTTTATAATATTTATACAGGGTAAAACATTCAGCTAACTGGTTTACAATGTACCCTGTTAGAAAATACTTACAAAAGAAAAGAATCTAAATTTACACATAAATCAAAAATAAAACTACAATCAATAAGATCTATACAGCTATTAGCAAAATGTATAAAAAATTGTAGATATGATCATGATATGGTAGAATGTGATGTGAGAGAGAAAATGATAAATGAAAATAATTTAAATAAGATAAAAGTGAACTTAAAAATGTATGTGGTCCAGGACCAAGTTAACCTTGTCGACCAGGGAGCGCCTTGTGGAGTCGACCAGGGAGCGCTCCCTGGTGTCGACTTCCTTTGAAATGCGCAAGGCCTGTACTGTAAAGACATACCTGGGCACAGGTGTACATTGCAAATGTCCGTCTTTATTCTATCCCCGAAACAGTCATAGCCGCCATACTGCGGAGCAGGATTATTGCATGTTCTTGATTTGGTCCGTTGACCTCCTCCACATTCCGCATTACAAGTTGACCATCTGGACCAGGCCGAAAAGCCACCATGAACTAAAATGAAAGAAAAACGTTCCTAGCAAATCAATGTTAAAGGCACACTGTCGTGGTTGTGATTGGCTAGTGATGTCGTTCGCTTGAAGATGTTCGCTTGGTCAAAGCTAGCTTTGCCGCTATTCCGCCATTTCTCGTATGTTCTTGACAATGTGGCTCTTATTTTCATGTGATCAGTTTAAGACTGTCGGCTCTTAACCAATCAAATCCTCGAACAGTTACATGCATGTCAGCATCGTGTCAGCAGTTTCATGGTTTGTGCATGTAACTCATTCACATATGGACACACTGCCTTTAAATTTTGAAAGAAGAATTAAGTTTTTGTGAGTTCAAACAAATAGTCCGATTTTCGCAGTCAAATGTAATTGAACAATCAGTAAGTGTGGAAAACAATGCGAAGCATCTTTTAAGTTGATGTTTTGTTTGTAAATGTCAAGATCTTACTTGCACATGGTTGATCGTTGCAGGTAGTTGTCTCTTCGGTTTTTCCATAGCACAACTCAGCATCGCAGAACCGTGTTCTGGTCCGTGTTCCACCATTGCACGAAGCACTGCATTCTGACCATCGTGACCATAGACTGAATTTGTCTTCATCAGCTAAAGAAAGGGCCAAAAGATTTAATTAGTATATATGACTGCAAAAGAGTATTAATCGAAAACACAGGGGAATAATAACAAATAGAGAATAATTGTTCGATTGATAAAATGTTATCTTGCTTGCCAATGTTCTCTTGTTTATTTCTGTTATTTTCTATTCGAGCTGCTTTGATGTATGATATTAGTATTATTTTAGGCTTTTTGAGAATCAAATTGGAATAATTTACTGTGTAGCAAAGAATGTGGTAGCAACTACAGTGAGGATTGTTTCCGAATTTTGAGTATGGCAAGATCAGGCTTTCACGTCAAGATTATAAAAGCGGTTTTAATAAAACTTCCAGATCCTTCCTGCTACCCACAGAAGGAACTTGTTTTCCGTTACAATTGTATTGATTTGTCGCCGAAAGCCCTAGTCTTTGGATGCTGTTGTGTATGTCCAGCCAATCGTTGCCTTTTGTGTTGCAGCCGTGTGGTTTTGTATTTTCTGTTGTTTGTCCGGCTGTAAAGTGACTTGTTTGTATCGTAGATTGGATTCCTGTGTCATATTTCTCTTGCATCTTCTCCCTTTCACTTAAACTGCAGTTTTCTTTCGTTAAAATCTTTTTCAGCACCCTTTTTACTGTTCCCAGCAGGCAATACCAGTGACTTCGGAGGAGCAAATTTTTAGGGGGAAAGACTGCAAATTTGAGGGAGAAACTATGGAAAAACATACTTAGGCCATTTTCAAGAGGGCAGGAGTAGTAAGCGGTCGCTGAGGGGCGTATCACTCCGAAAATCTCGTACATCTTTTGCAAAGATCTTTTCGTTTGGAAGAAAAGTCTGTAAAAATCGTTTTGTCTTAAAAACCTTGTACGCTTTTTCGGAATTGCCTTATGCCCTACGCCCACCTCTCAAATACTTCCGGGCAAAATCATCTGTCCTGATCCACGTGGCACTTTTTCAAATCTAAAGCTTATCCATTGTTTTCCTCGATTTTCCACTGTGTCACTTTTGCCTGCTTTTCACTTCCATAACTGTTTAGCCATTCTCTTGTTGTCGTTATCGTTATCAGCTCCTTAATTTACTGCATCTATAACATATTCAGGCAATGCTCTTTCGCCACAGATACAATGCCTTTCCTTCCCCCCTAATCTTCCAATGTAAGACAACTGTAATTTCGTTTTCATTATTTTCTTAAAACACTTTCGTCTCTCAAAGTTTTGAAGTTTCTGAAGCCTTTTGAGTTTTTGAAACTTCGTCTTAGGATTAGTTTTAAAGCATTCGCCACAGATACAATGCCTTTCCTTCCCATAGCCTTTCCTTGCCCAAAATTCTAACTTCGTGTTCATCATCTCTGGACCTATCTTTATCTCTACATCTCCTAAACACTTTCGTCTCCCATAGTTTCGAAGTTTCTGAAGCTGTTTGACGTTTTAAAGCTCCGCCTGAAGCATAGTTTTGATGCTTTCGCCACATATACAATGCCTTTTCTTCCCATAGCCTTTCCTTGCCCAAAATTCTAACTTCGTGTTCATCATCTCTGGACCTATCTTTATCTCTACATCTCCTAAACACTTTCGTCTCCCATAGTTTCGAAGTTTCTGAAGCTGTTTGACGTTTTAAAGCTCCGCCTGAAGCATAGTTTTGATGCTTTCGCCACATATACAATGCCTTTCCTTCCCATAGCCTTTCCTTGCCCAAAATTCTAACTTCGTGTTCATCATCTCTCGGCCTATCTTTATCTCTACATCTCCTAAACACTTTCGTCTCCCATTGTTTCGAAGTTTCTGAAGCTGTTTGACGTTTTAAAGCTCCGCCTGAAGCATAGTTTTGATGCTTTCGCCACATATACAATGCCTTTCCTTCCCATAACCTTTCCGTGCCCAAAAGTATAATGTCGTGTTCATCATCTCTGGACCTATCTTTATCTCTACATCTCCTAAACACTTTCGTCTCCCATAGTTTCGAAGTTTCTGAAGCTGTTTGACGTTTTAAAGCTCCGCCTGAAGCATAGTTTTGATGCTTTCGCCACATATACAATGCCTTTTCTTCCCATAGCCTTTCCTTGCCCAAAATTCTAACTTCGTGTTCATTATCTCTGGACCTATCTTTATCTCTACATCTCCTAAACACTTTCGTCTCCCATAGTTTCGAAGTTTCTGAAGCTGTTTGACGTTTTAAAGCTCCGCCTGAAGCATAGTTTTGATGCTTTCGCCACATATACAATGCCTTTCCTTCCCATAGCCTTTCCTTGCCCAAAAGTATAATGTCGTGTTCATCATCTCTGGACCTATCTTTATCTCTACATCTCCTAAACACTTTCGTCTCCCATAGTTTCGAAGTTTCTGAAGCTGTTTGACGTTTTAAAGCTCCGCCTGAAGCATAGTTTTGATGCTTTCGCCACATATACAATGCCTTTCCTTCCCATAGCCTTTCCTTGCCCAAAATTCTAACTTCGTGTTCATTATCTCTGGACCTATCTTTATCTCTACATCTCCTAAACACTTTCGTCTCCCATAGTTTCGAAGTTTCTGAAGCTGTTTGACGTTTTGAAGCTCCGTCTGAAGCATAGTTTTGATGCTTTCGCCACATATACAATGCCTTTTCTTCCCATAGCCTTTCCTTGCCCAAAATTCTAACTTCGTGTTCATCATCTCTGGACCTATCTTTATCTCTACATCTCCTAAACACTTTCGTCTCCCATAGTTTCGAAGTTTCTGAAGCTGTTTGACGTTTTGAAGCTCCGTCTGAAGCATAGTTTTGATGCTTTCGCCACATATACAATGCCTTTCCTTCCCATAGCCTTTCCTTGCCCAAAATTCTAACTTCGTGTTCATCATCTCTGGACCTATCTTTATCTCTACATCTCCTAAACACTTTCGTCTCCCATAGTTTCGAAGTTTCTGAAGCTGTTTGACGTTTTAAAGCTCCGCCTGAAGCATAGTTTTGATGCTTTCGCCACATATACAATGCCTTTCCTTCCAAATAACTTTTCCGATGCCCACAATTCTAATTTTGTTTTTTATTATTTCTCCAGCCGTCTTTAGCTCCAGCTCTCCTGAACACTTTTTCTCTCTCGTAGTTCTGAAGCTTCACTTGCTTTGTTGGATTGTTCAAGAAGGCCTTACTCGTTAACCTGATAAGTTTAAGCTGACTCAACTTGCAAATGTGACTGGGGTATAACTTACGCTGTCCAATTTTAGGCACAGCAGGCCCTGTGTTCCGCTTGTTGGTAATTTACACCCCAAACTTATACCCTATTCACACTGGAAGTTAAACTAGTTTAAACTAAACCAGGTTATCGGATGGAGCCTTCTAATTGGGCAATCCAATGAATCCAACGCATTTGGTTGGTCGAAATCTAACCTAGTTTAAGTAAAGCTGGTTTAACTGTGTCAGTGTGAATGCGGTAATATACTGCATTCACAATGACACAGTCAATCCAGCTTTATCTAAACCAGTTGAAATTTCAACCAATCAAATGACTGGATTTGTTAGATTGACCAATCAGAAGGCCATATTCGAAAGCCTGGTTTAGTTGAAGCTGGTATAACTTGCAGTGTGAATGGAGCATTAGTTGAGCAATGAATATAGACCTGTATCAGAAGACTGTAACAACACAAACATACACAGAAATTGATTCAAGAAGACTTTTCAAAATTTGAATCATCTAGTTTGAGACTGCGTTCACACGATGCCGGCACATTTTGAAAACGGTGAAAAATGTGACGGATAGGCCTCCCGTTAACACGAAAACGGCACACTTCTTGCCGGCAGATTTTGAAAACGGTAGATTTTGAAATCGGAACTCTAACCGGCACATTTTGGTAACGACATCGTGTCAGCACTCGAAAGAAAATGATCAAAAAGAAAATTTTCAATGCATTTGGAACGAGACTGATCAATTCTTAGAGTGTAGGTACGGTACATTTCTTTGGCATCAAAGACTTGCAACGAGTATTTTACCGTCAGATTTCCTACCGTTTTCAAATTTTTCCGGTATTGTGTGAACGCTAGCCCAAATTTTGCTACCGTTACATTTTTCACCGTTTTCGAAATGTGCTAGCATCCTGTGAACGCAGTCTGAATCAATGAATTTATAAATCAGTCATCGAGTCAATCAGAAAATCCATCAGACAATCAATCAATCTATAGTGATTAAATAATTAATGCCATGAATCACTCATTCTTTTAATCAATGAATCAGTAATTTAGGGCACACATGGATGGGTCGCGTGCAGATCACGTGATCAGATTTCAGCTCATTTTCCCGCTCTTTTTATGCTGATGTTCGTAATGGGCCTAGCCATGCTTGTATAGCTATTAGCAGCCCAGAAATCTTCGGAGCTATCCTCCACTGGCTATTCCGGTGGTTTTTGATTTTGCTGCACGTAGTTTCATTTCATCTTGATCACCCATACCATGGATCCTGTTGCCAGTACCTTATTACTTTGAATTTCACGTAACATCTGGATTGATGTAAATTGCATGTGAACTATCCATGTGTGCCTTTAGACAAAGTTCTATGACATCATACTTACCTGATTCTACACATTTGCACAATCTCCTCGCATTTGTGTCGGAGAAGCCTTCGGCAATGCATGCTACCGTTTCATTTACATCTGTGTAGCCAGCACATGTTTTGGTTTTCGAATGGAATACCGGATCAAACGCATTCTTCCATTTTTTGTCGGCGTGATCTTTACACTCAACTCCGTTGGCCACAAATGCCAAATCTGAGTCGCCTGTTTCGATTTTGTTGGAACAGAATTTGCCTGTCGAATGATAGATTCAGGTTTTGGATATTGCGATAATAGTAGTTTACGTTATTTTGTTAAGAGAGAAATAAACAGTGTTATATGAATTTTGAGGAAAGGGTTTTGTAATTTTTCATTTTAGCGTAAGGGATGGGTCATTAATTCTTGCTGCTTATGGACTGGAACTACTACTTCTACTACTAAACTACTGCTAGACTTATGACGATGAGTCTCATTCTTCCCTGTGCTCTTCGACTTGGTGATGGGGCTTCGGTCAACTGAGACTCACAGTATTACTCTAAAAAATTTGGCCCTACTAAGGCCCAAACTCAGCGATTACTTGAATACCAATCAGATTGGAGATTTTGAATTAAAATTGTTACGGTGTAAATGTAATAGAATTTTCGATTCGATTGAAGCATTGAAAACACTCACACGGGATTGAAATTCGAAACTGTGAGTGATTCCATCATGATTCGGTCGACGATTGCAGAAAAATAGGGCCAGGTTTTTCACTGTTTCATTATGAGTCCCAGTCGACCAAGGTTTACCGCAGGGATACAAGGAACGTTCTTTATTGCAATTTCTAACTCAGGTTCTAACTCAGAGAGGATTCAACAGTTTTCTCCCGCGCGATTTTGTTTTTTTTTCTTTTAAAGAAAGCTGTGTACAGTCTTAGTCATTTTTATGATTTCATATCAGATTTTGAATCCAAGATTATAACAGAGCTTCATCAGAGACAAGATCAAAGTTACGGAGTGGTTCGAAATTTTGAAATTCTAATTGTGTCATCAACTCTTGTTCATTTCAGAGTACGCAGTTTGCCATCAAAGGACAGCATTTCCACAAGGACAAGCGCTAATCTATTTGTAAGTAGAGCTTAAATCATCTCTGAAATTGATTTCAACCTTGAAATTAAGACACCAAAGAGAAATGTCCAGATAAGTAACGCAATCAAATTTATTTGTTACTTTTCAAAAGGTTTCACTTTTTTAGGTCACCCGTTGAGGTGATTTTTATTGAAAGAATAGTATTCTAAGAGCACCATAACTTTTGTACTGTTACCAACAAATTTGATATGTGAGTGATGGCCAAGCCAGAAATCACTGTTTATAAGGGCAATGCCAGACAATATTAGCCCAAGTCCATCAGTTAAAAAAACCGACATTGCAAAATCTTGTGCATTGGCTGAGGGTTGTTAATATTTTCGATATTTGCTGAAGGAAGCAGTCATCATAATGTTTACTACCCTAGTACAAGGCTACATAAGTTCTTGTTTTCAAAATGTCGATAACAATACAGGCATGGAATGATTATTACGATACCTATAAATGACCGAAGGTCCATGGGCGTTAGGAGACTGCTGTTTTAGCCTAAAAATGCTTAAATCGCCTAATAAGGAAATATATTCATTCAAGCTTACAATGCTGTGGTTTTCTCTTTCTTCTTCATTGTCTTTGCCCAAATATTTCCATCAATATGCAAAGATGACTGTGGCCTAGGCGCGCCATGTTGCATTGATTGTGTACTGTGCCTCGATATGGGTTTCTGGAAAGTCTCCAAAGGCGAAAACGAGAAGGGAGGCGCGCCTAGGCCACAGTCGTCTTTGCATATGGATGGAAATATTTGGGCAAAGACAAGGAAGAAGAAAGAGACAACCACAGCATCGCAAGTTTGAATGAATATATTTATTTATGAGGTGATTTAAGCACTTTTAGGTTAACACAGCAGTCTCCTAACGCCCATGGAAGGTCTTGCATAAAAGGTACTGCGCTGTAAATTTGCCATGGAAATCATTTGATATCCTGGTTAGTTTCAAAATTGCGACATTTTAATCTTTGCTGAAATAATTCATGGAGAATTGTGAAACACTTGAAATCATCGTAAATACCAGCTCAGTAAGAGGAAGAAAGAACGCAGTCTCCAAGATCAAAGAACCCTTGGGGGTACTCATGGAGCAAGTCTCCGAGCCTAGATTAAAGGCACACTGTCATGGTGCTGATTGGATAAACCAGACAATCAAGAAGAAAAGAATTAGGCAAGGTTCAGGAATTTGGCTGTACAGTGAAATTCACGAAGATGATAATGATCTGATTCCCTTTATTCTCGAAACAAAGTATGATCCATGAACATAAAGGCTTTGTAATTACTCAAAGTCTAGAGCTTTGTTTTTGATTTCACATTACAACTATTCAATCACAACCACGACAGTGTGCCTTTAAGTCTAGGTACAGTGTTTATCCTCAATCAATTGTATGTAAGCAATAGCGTACCGATGTAGTGGCACAGATAGTAACACAGTTCCAAATAAGTACAAATTCAAAATGAAAGGTGTTCTATTTCCTAGTGTGATAAATGGATCAAACACGCAAGGTCCAAATATCAACCCTTTCATCGTTATTAACCTAATTAATCGATCGAGAGTCCCAACAGCCCTCACAGATATTTGAAAAGAATTTGTATCCTTTGTTTTTCTATTGCATATTGCGGCAATTGGCGCCATCATTCCAAAGGAAGCAGGAAGCGCCGAAGGAGAGAGCCGCAGGGAGCATTCTTAGCTGCTTAGGTGTCATCAATTTGTTTGTCCACTCCATGTTGCATTATTGCCAAAACAACTCCTTGCTCCATGACAAATGACGAGAGGATAACTTGCACGACGGACAGGAAAGCAGCAGCTATCCCATAGACTCCATGAGTCAAAAGCCACTCTTCCAACTGGTTGCAAGCAGAGAGCAGCTTTCTGTTCCGGTTTCGAATTTAGAAATTTGATCACGTCACACCCTCTAATATAATACATTTCACCATTTTCAAAGCATTTTCACAGCAAATTAATAAAACTGTACGATATGTTCATTTCAAGCCATATTGGATAGTTTTGATGTGCAGTAAAGATTTACTTGAGTTTGAATGATGGCTTTTCGCAAAGTATGTTGTGACGGTTAGCAAGAAGTATTCACTCACCAATTCCTTTGCAGAATGATTCACATTGCTGTCCCGGCTTGGCTAAGAATAGATTGGTTGGCGCACTTCGCTTTGTGACATTCGCTTTGAAAAAATGAAAATTGCTTAGAGGATAATTGATACGATTTACGATGCATAAAAACATAACAGTCTATGCCAGTTGAGCAAAAAAAAAAATACATGGGTTGTTTGCCAAAATTAAATAGCTGCGATTTATTTAAGCAAATTCGTTTCTTTAAAGTACGTCGCATAGAAGAGAAGATAGGTTAACATTTTGAGCGAATTAGACCAGACAGAAAATGAGGCATGGGTAACCTGGAGCCAAACTTTATCAAGGCATGCTTCTCAACTCCAGAATTTTCTGCTGTACGTGGAAACTCGCGGTAGACGTACGGTACCAAACATTCATTGTGATTACCAAATATGGGCATTTTTTGGACCCGGAGTAGGGTAATCCTTGGGACGTTAAACACCCATTTCAAACCATTTTGATGCCAGAACGATCTTGTTGGCTCAACTCTAAGAATTAGCAGCAAGTTAAGACCATTGGAGAGTTTACAAGTGTGAAGCCTGGGTTACAGTTTGTTTTTCTTGTACTCGTGCACCGTCTGTTCGTTGCATGTTGGCTGCTATGAATTGTCTCGATTCTGTTCAATCTTGAGGTTTCCTCGCGAGCAATCCATAGTGTTTTCCTCCCATCCAGTCTCAACTATTGTCCATTCACATGGTTCTTGGCCCTTCTCTCGACCGTTTGATGGCATTTGACCTTCCAGTATGACACGATCTAAGTTATATGTGACAGAAGAATGTTACTTTCCTGGACATGATTAGTTGCATGATGTTTCTCTTTTTCCTATTCTGTCAGGAATCATTTCATTTTTAGTGTGACTTTGCCATGAATTCCTCTGTATTTTGCGGAAAGTCCATGTTTCAAAGGCTCTAAACCTGTCTTGTCAGCAATACCATGCTTTTCACGAAGTAATTGTTTCTCTGAAGATATTTCCTTGAATGTACTCGTTACGAGATCTGTACGATTGTAGCCAATTGGCAACATGTCGCCCAAAGGACCAGTAGAGTCTAGTGATGAAGGGTCAAACCCGAGCTGTTTAGTTTTCAAGCTCTAGGCTATATACTCTTTTCAAATTTCTTTTATGTATTGATGTCCAAAATCCTATTGCCAAGTCGTGGTAGGTGTCGCAGAGCCTAGGCATTGTTCCGAAGCCATCAGTTCCAATCGATATTTTGAAGAAGCCTGTCAGGTAGGTCAAAGTTTTTCAGGTCTGTAGAACCATTTATCTTAACATGAAAGAATATCTTCCATGAATTTGCTGTTTGCTGTTTTCCTTCGGTTGCCGTCTGGAAATGCTATAGGCATAGTGAGAACGTGTTCAAGGGAAAATTAAACGCTTCCTTAAAGTCCACTGTTTTCTCACTTTTTCTGGGAGGGCTAGGAGTTTCCCAGAATATTCCTGTGGCTTCAATCATTTGTTGAAGTTTTGAACTTTGATCACACTTTTTTCCAGCATTTCTTAACACTTAACACTGGCCATATTCAAGAACTGGTAATATCAAGCTGAATCCATTTTGTTCATCGTTAAGAATGAAGGTTTTCAAACTTTTGAAATTTTCCAATGCTTATAGCTTGCTACAAATTCGTAAGTGAAGGTCAATTCATACAGACGTCATGATGTCACAACAGCATCGAAAAGATGACGCCATCTTGTTTTGAGGTAAATATTCGCAAAAAGTTGCAGATAGTTGCAAAACTGTGCCCATGTATCCTACTCAAGGATGATGAGGACTGCAACAATTCCCAATCAATGTAACAGATGAAAAATTTGCATGAGCATCCTCTCCTTGCATGCAAAACGGAAATTTAGTCCGAGAAAACTGTGCAAAAGTTGCTCTTTGAAGGTAATTTTCTCAACTACGCTAGCAATTCCAACTATTGCATGCTTCTCTCAGGTAATTCTTCCATTTTGATGTTCGCCTATCTATCTGTTTAAGTTGTGAAATCTTTTAAACAGCTTCCAAGCTTCAGAATGGATTGTTTTCCATTCATAACGAGACAGTCTCAAAATTTCAAAGCGTTGTATAACTTTATCAACTGCACTTACCTGAAGCTTTCTGATGTTTACCTCTCCTGCACTAAAAATTCATTTAACTAGAGAAACAATATCCATTCCAAGGGGTACAAACTAATGTGTCTTATCGACGTACAGCGATTTAACCGCAGGGGGGACAGGGGTGTGCTGTCATATTCTATAACCTTCACCGTTAAGTTCTGAATAAAGCCCTTGTAAGATTTACTGGTGAATTTACAATTAGCTGGAGGCATCTTGTCTGCAGGGGTATGATGGATAGTCATAGGGCAGGGGTCGGTAAATGGGTAATCTTGACAGTTGGAAAACAATAAGTAATGATATGGGATAAGATCTGACGACTTAAAAAAGCAAGCTGTGAATAAAGGGTCTATAGCCCAACATGTTACGTGCTCATCATCGGAAATTAGCCTTCCTACTGTCCATGCAGTTTTTGCATCTACTTCGCAATATGCATCCTGTATGCAGTCTTGAGACAGACTTCACGCAGGCTGGCCATATTTGTAACCCAAGCCATTTTCAGTGCCTCCTTTGTCTCTTCTGAACAGGGGAATACGAGGCTTGCAGTCTATGAACCCTATGAGTTGTATTTGCGTTCGTGATGGAAGCTATAATGAAGTTTTTCAAATATGAATTGGGAATGTCTTCTGGTAACTCATTTGACGATTCTTCAATTCTTTGTGAAAGGAAATTTCGCGCTACATTTAGGTAATTTGTTTGCTTAAACAGCTCGAGCTCATGTCCTCTTACTTTAGTATTTGTTAACTTGATGATATTCGCATCTGTCTGTAGTTTTAAGCCATTATCATGTAGCCTCTCGAGTTATCGGGAGATCAAGAGCCATAATGCGCTCTTTTGTAAGTCAAGTTTCCTAGCGATGGCACTAATTTTGTGACTCTCCCTTGGACGATTGTAGCGAATGTCTTGAACGAATGTCGTGTACTGTGAACCGTTAAATCAATAACGAAAACAGCAAGGAGGTTAGCCAAATCGGTTGTAACGGGGGAAAAAAGATAAATCAACATTCTAAAAAAGTTTTCACGTTCTTGTTGTCCCCATTTAGCCTCAAGCTCACCCATTTTACCCCTGCAGACCCTTCACTTTTTGGATACTGCATAGAACAGCAAGGACAAATTTGTGAGCCAACAGATTAAGGTTTCCGAAAAGACAAATCGATGTGCCTTTCAGAAGAATACATTTCACACCACATTGAATCAAATTACGAAAAACAAAGAAAGGAAGACATTACACTGATAACATGTTCGTAGGTAAAGCTATTGAAAAAATGATGGACGCTCAAACCATGACTCACGGACATCCACTTTTAAAATTGGGACGAAATCTTTTCCCTCGATTTCATGTCCACATATGGAAACCATAGCAACAATTTCGGAGAGCTGAGTGCTCCAGCCAATGGCGGATGGGCCTAAATTGCCAGTTCCAAATCTTGGATGCCAAAAAGGTTCAACATTTGAATTTTCAAAGACATTCGCCATGAACAAAAACCTCTGGTATCCAGTTGAATGTTTCCCTAATTCAAGAATCAGCAAACCTTTCCTTTCAGTCAGGAGTTACGCATTTCAAGGCCAAGTGAATTCCATGTGCTGCACCGCAGCAGCGAGAATCTACAACGGCCGAAGGCTTCCACGACTGTGCCTTAACCTCATTTCAACATGTGCCTGGCCGTCCTATTTTGTGTATGAAAGTCCACAAGTCCCAGCTAGAGACAAAAATATCGTTGTTGTTATCATCGTTGTTTTTGCGATGACTGGGACTTAGTTGTAGTGGTATATAAGTTCAGGCAAATAGCGAAGCTGCAACGGACTGCAAGAATGTATAAGTCTAATTGGGACTTTTTCACGAGTGATATTGCGACTAACTCTAGCATACTATATGATTGGCTTCGTTGAAAGTGTGAAATCTACTCTTTTGACTGTCAAATCGCATTGTCTTACATAAAACTGCATCCTTTGTTGTGCTAAATTTACCCTCGCTGCATCGAACTGATTACCTTTTTTATGTTTGAAGAATGAAAACATTATGGAGAGGCTTTTCTCCAACCGGAAGGAATACACCTATACACATATATACCTTTATTACACGTTATCAATGTATCGAGCTTTAACCCTGCAGTAAAAACTTGCAGTAAACAACTTGCCCAAGTTGTCTGGAAAACAGGCTAGCCCAAGTCTCTTCCGTGTCAAAATACAAAAAAATTAACCTCTGCGAAGGAGAGGGACAAAGCGGAAGAAACTTGCGTTGTTGCCAGCTGGGAACAAGGTCACCGTAGTGAAGCTTACAGAGGTGGACAGAATTTCATCCACGTCCTTTGACCAATAGCAGTCGAGTATTTTGCTTGAAAGAAATCTATTGTTTTCTGTAGACGGGGGATGCGTAACTTCGAGTCAGGTGATAAAACTTCTTGATAAACCTCTTTTGAAATTTGTAACTTCTTGCACATCATGAAATTTACGCCATGAATACAAAATTAAATTTTGATGAAAGCGATTCCCTTGAGTATTGTCATGTGACTTGACTTGAAATGCGTAAACAAATAAACAAACCTTCGCAGATATTTTCAATTCGCATTTAAACCACAGGGGCATTGAATCTTTAACAAAAGAAACAGTGGTGGACCGTATCTTACGACAACCAAACAATGTTGAAAAATGTAGTGTTAATGTAAACAGACAGATAATTAAAGAAGAAGATAAAGTGAAATTGTTAGGTGTAACAATAGATAACCAATTAAAATTTGATGATCACATTAAAAATATGTGTAAAGAAGCAGGCAAAAAGATAAATGCACTTGCAA
This sequence comes from Aurelia sp. 4 Dawson et al 2005, assembly GCA_964019985.1. NCBI lineage: Eukaryota > Metazoa > Cnidaria > Scyphozoa > Semaeostomeae > Ulmaridae > Aurelia > Aurelia sp. 4 Dawson et al 2005. The sequence goes on along the minus strand of OZ026492.1, from coordinate 40,039,425 downwards.
GGATAGCACCTTACTTAAATGAAGATAAAAGGAAGCTTTTAATGAAGACATTTGTTTTGACATTCTTCAACTACTGTCCCTTAGTATGGATGTATTGCAGTAGAAAAAACAATAAACTTATTAATAACATTCATGAAAGAGCATTGCGAATAGCTTATAATGACTTTTCATCAAACTTTGAACAACTACTGCTTAAAGACAACACAGTTACCAACCATACAAGAAACTTAAAACAACTTGCAACAGAAATTTACAAAACCATTCATCATGAAAACCCAAGATTCATGGAAGAAATTTTTAGCATAAATGAATCACCTTATAATCTTAGAGGGGTCACTTTCACTAGAAATAAGCCAAATACAGTAGCATATGGACTAGACACAATATCCTATAGATGTCAAGAAGTATGGAACTCAATTCCCACAGAAATTACCTCAAGTCCAAACATAAACATTTTTAAAGCAAGTATTAAAAATCTATCTACAATTTCTTGCTCATGCCGAATATGCAAACCATTTATAGGACAGATAGGCTATATAGAATAACAGGAAACTTCTATGGACTGATGTAGTTAGCTATTTGTTTATTATTAGTTGCTATTATTTCATTTGGTTTCTTAGATAGTTGGTTTTAATTAGCTGTTGACATAGCTATCACGTGTTATTCACCAACTTAAAATAAAGTGAAGAAAAAAAAAAAAATCACACTATTGTTATCACTGTTGTCTCTCGGCCAGAACTCAAACCCCCCGTGATCCCGTGATCATAAGAGCTTCTTAGAATTCAGACTACCTCATTGATTGTTGATGAGGCAGGGAATAATACAAGTCTCTCCCGCTTTCGTTTTTCTCTCTCCTTCGCAGAGGCTCCCTTTTCTCCTGCGCATTGGTAACTGTAAGTAACAGTTTTCGTAGAAATAAACACGGGGGACTTGGCAAAGTCCATTTCCCTCTAATTATCTTCACAACTATAATAGCTATGACAACGAAACTTGCACTGTATCATATTCTAACAAAAGAGAATCGAAAAATAGGATCAATCAATTTCTACTCACGTGATTTGCTCCTACGCAACCAAGAACAGGGCAAATTTTGCCGAAATTCAGCCATAAGCGAAAATGTTAGATTTCTGTTGAATAACTGGCTGAAATAGGCTAATAGCCTTAGTTTGAGATTTCATAAAGTTTTTATGAATATTTGCGGTTTCTAATCAATTAGCTAATCATATATGGAAATTCAATTCAATGGAAAGTTGTTTGCTCAATAGTAATAATTAAATATTATCAGTTTCGCATTTATTGAGTGAAATTAAGTACTTCCGTCGATATTTCAAGTCATTATGTGATTTTTCATTCAAAGATAACTAATTCATTAGAAATATGACGTCATAAAGGTTTATTGCGTCCTAGAAATGTTTGAAGGGAGTACAAAGACCAGCAGCCTTTGCAATCGTTTGTTTTTGTTGTTGTGAATTTCGTACAGTCAGTTATTCTGGAAGCTGTGGAGAACAAGTCACCGAATTCAAGCAAAGCATGCTGGTCTTTGCACTCCCTTTAAATTGCTAATGTCAGATAAATCATTTACCAAATGAAAGTATTCTTCGAAGCAAATCGAATGGTATTCATATTAATGAGAATCACCACAAAATAAAGAAATAAGAGCCATTTTAACTATTTTCTTTGCGACCACACTCCACATATGGGCATCTGGTGGTCATGTGGTATGACAATAGGCATTGAAAGTTTTATTTTGTGATTGCCATTAAATTTTGATCAATGTCATGAAGTTTCACTGCTATAGCTATCATAGTTTAAGAGCTATTTAAAAAAGTGCCCTTGGCTAAAAAGGGTTGAATAAGTCATTGTCCTTTAAGATAATCATCAACAGTTCAGGGACTGTAAAAGTGTCACAGGCATACTTTAGTCTCCTGATGACTTTGAAATGAAAATATCAAACGAAAAACAAATATGATATAATTGAGACACTTAAATTTGCATACAGATACTCAAATTCTTTGAATGTTTCAAGCTGATGTCATCAATACTATTCTTTTGTTCAAAGGTACTTGTATTACGACGAGTGGACTGGAGTCAGAGTAAAGAGTAGAACCGAGGCTAGACTTATTTCACAAGTCCTTGCTTTCGCTCCTCTCCCCCAGTGATATCCTCAGTTTTACCGGAATGGCTATAACAGTAAATAGCAATTCAATTCAATGGAGCAAAATTTGAAGAATGTCAACAGTAAATAACCCGAGACTAGAGTAAATAGTGGCGGGTAGACAGTCGAATAGAGTGGAATGGAGTCTTAGAAAAAGGCCTCTTACCTATTCTAAAACAACATTGGATGCGAGTGATATTTCATACTTTTTTGTAGAATTTTCGAATATGAGCAACAGTAGCTGAAGCTCTAACGCCACTTGGTCGAGCCTTGCGTATTAAAAATGTGCAAAATATCGCTCGATCCAGACTCTTTTGTTGAATAGCTAAATGGTTTATTAGAGGCTTGGGTAGGCAGTTGGAGTAGAAGGATTGTTAATTGAATGTTCTCTTCACAGACATCGGCTAAATGAATAGAGCAAATGCAGAAAATTAGTTTGATCCGCCCTTTGGATTCCCGTGGGAGTTAGGTCATGCTGTTACCATTAATTTTTGATAAAAAGTAGGTACTTCCAAAGTGTCGTGTTGTTTTCCCGTTGATTATTTGAATAATTGATTAAGTCATTCAGTCTTCAGATTTATTCAAATTTCTATATTCATTTAGCAAACTGGTAATTGGTACAATCTACGGAGAAATAAATCATTCATTAATTGAATCAATTTATTAACAGTTTGAGATTTTTAGATAAGTTGAAACTTGAAAAGAAACAATAAACTAAAGTAAAAAGTTTATGTTCATAAAATATGTAAAAGATTTTTCTGAGTTTTCTTTTGACTGTCCCATATCATTGTCCCAAGTATCTGATCAAATGTTTTTCGTACATCGGCAGCCTCGTTCTCAGGTGGTCATCAGCATGTTAAAGCTTCGCGCCAAAGCCGGTGTCGCTAGGACCGTTCATAATGGCGGAAGTTGCTACGGTGCAGTTGTTTTTTTGCTTCTTAGTTCCCTATGGCTTCCTTGCGCAAAAGAAATACGTTTTTCCCACTTCTTTGTCATACGTCTGTGAAGTCGAATGAATGCTCTAGACTGATTACATATCGTTGTTTTGCTTCTCCACCAAATTGATATATCCCTGTGATATCTTCATGATAAACAATCATTGCCCAATGCATAGGTTCTTATAGGAATGCTACAAGTCGACGCACAAATAGTGATCCAATTGTGTGTTCATCTTCAAAGGAATCTCTCGAGCTAAGAACTTGCATTTCATGCCTGCAAATGAATATTCTTCTGTATAAAAGTTCTATTTAAGATTTAGCTATAGAGATTGAGTATAGCAATGCAATGGAAGTGTGTTGTAAATAAAAAACTATGTCGAAGATATCATCTTAGTTATTTCTTCACATTTGTAGCATTGCTGCTATCTTTGTCAATGAAATTAATAGCAACTTCTATCATATTGAACAACTACTGTTGGGAAATAGTTTAAACACTATATATGCTAGAAATATGTCATTTAGCGTTGCCCTTCCATTCCTTACTGCTCTCCGTCTTGATTTTAAACATTGTTCCTTATCCATTCTCTGGCGGTACCACGCCTACTGTTTATTGGTATAATCTTAAGCATAAGAAAAAAAGAAACACTGATATTTACAAGAAATGAGAATATTATGGCAGATGTTATACTTACCAATTTGCTCGAAAATTCCCTTCTGCTTCTGAAAATGAAGGACGACCGGTTCTCTTTCCAAAATCAAAAGTCGCCGCGGGCGCATTCTCGGCCAATAAAGCATTTGCAATGTACCGCTTTTTGTTGCTGCTCTATCCAGACACAAACAGATAGCAAGTTTTGTTGTCATTCTTTCGCTTGCATTCCCATAACCCAACCCTGATTTTATTAATTGGTCAAGTCTACATGGCTGCTACACATGCGGCTCGCAGCAAGATCTTGTTGTAACTCGATGGCCTAAATCCACTCGTCGCCATACCTTATTTATGTAAGTATGTATGTATAATTTTGCCATAAAAATTGAATTACAACATAAGTTAATAAAAGGAAAGTAATCTAAATACAGGAATATGATATTTACAGGCAAAAAGTTAAAAATGAAGTTTAAACACACCACAGGTTAGAAATGGCAGGGATAGCATTAAATAGGTCAATATGACCTTGTTTCCATAATGGTCCCTCCGGAGGTGTTATAAAAATAAAAAGAAAATTTGTTCCGGAAAAAAGGATCTCTTAAACAAAATTATTATTCCATTTTGAAATTATTATTCCCTTGTTTATAAAGGCTTAGACCCTTGGCCTGCGTGCAGATTTATCTTTCCACTGGGAAGGAGAGCCATTTAGATCCTCGTTTGCTCTCCTTCTCAGTGGAAAGTAAAGTCTGCGCGCAAGCTACTAGACCCTATAAAACATGACATCTATGAAATATAGCAACAAAACATAATGTCCCCTTCCCCCACACGTTGAATAGGGCCAAGCAACCAGGATGGCAACTGCAGCTACCACATACTGTTGCCTTTGTTTCTGAACTTCAGCTTCAAAGTATTCCTTGCTTTTCTTGTGAATATGCTTCCATTAACAGAGCATGAACTTGTCCTGTCCTTTTCAATTACACAACCTGGAAATCCAGGTTCTGACGTGCTGTTCTCCCAATTTAGAGCTCCTAAGTAAAACTCACTTAGTTTGAATATTATTGTCAAGAAATAATTGTTGCTCCCAGGTATTTAACCAAAGAAGGAAGTTCTGCCTTCGCCTTGTTGATACCACGAAAATCTAGTGTACAGGGAGCTGAAGTTTGGTGGAACCATACTTCAGATACAGCTGCCCGGTATGGGGAGTTGCCGGCATCAATGCTATCAATAGGCTGCAAAAACTCCAAAATAGGGCGGCGAGAATCGTCACAAACAGTGCTTACGATGCTTCTGCCTTACCCATTATCAAAAAACTTGGTTGGCCCACCATAAATGAACTTATCGAATCAGAAACCTTGAAGATGGTGTACAAATCGGTAAACAACCAAGCTCCCATTTACCTTACAGAAATGTTTGTCAGGCTGTCCGATGCATGCAAGAGAGAACTTCGCAATACTAAAACAGATTTGGCCGTTCCTCGTCGCAAATCGGCTTTCGGCCAGAAATGCTTTTCATATAAGGGTGCTAAATTATGGAACGATCTTTCGGTTGAAGTAAAATCATCAAAATCTGATGAAATATTCAAAAAACGTATCAACAATGCCAACACCGAATGCTGATTCTCTCTTTCATGCTATAGTTAGCATCATTTTAATTTGATCATAAGAAAATTTTGTAAATAGGGTTTTTTTAGTTATGTATGCTTTTGTTAGCTTTGTATTTATTTGCACGGCCCACTGTAAATCAGTCCTTTGACTGACGTGGCCACCGTGCCTAAACAATTTAATCAAGCTATTCTTGGTTTGCACCGTACAAGAAGATGTTCTGGCTGATGTTGCCGTCCTGGTTGCTTAAGGTCCATTGCCTTTGCGAAGAAACGAGGGTGGTTTCCTGGGAGCATATGAAAGTTGAAGGATGTTCTTCAACTTGGTGTCAAATACGCTATTTGAATATACTGTGATAAGACCCTGGGACCACAAGGACCTTTACTCACCAAAGATTAAAGAATCATTGAAGGTAATCATTGGATACAAAGCTGGAGAAAGCCAGAGCTATTTTCATTCGCTATTGCTCACACAAAGAGACAAAAGCCTGCACGTTTTCTCTGAGCAATTCCTTCCTCTTGCTCTAGTTCTTTTTCCTAGGTATTTTTCTTCTTTGTAATGTTTCCAAACGTGTGTTGTACCTGAGATTGTGCTTGATCCAATGATGTTGTCGTCCCTTTTATTCTTTTCAGTATTTGTCTTTCCTCGTCAATTTCATTCAAGATATTCTCGTTCCTTTTGAAATCTGTCCATTTTAGACGTCAAGGATCCTTCTCCATCACCATATTTCAAAGCTTTCAATTCTCTGTATGTTAACTTGCTCCTCGGTCCACGTCTTACTTGCATACAAAGCAACACTCCATGATTAAAGACTTGATGAGTTTTAATGTTGAATCAAAGCTTATCATGCTTTTGTTGATATGCCTCTTTTTTCTCTAAACTTTCATTTAGCCATGCCTACTCTTGTTTTCATCTTTCTTTCAAATCTTGCATCTTCTGTTCCTATACTACCATGATCTTTGGCTATGTTTCTTGCTCTACTTTTCACCCTTTAATTGTTATGTAAACCTTTTTGTGTTCGCATTTGATATTCTCAAGAAGCTTTCCTTTTCTACTGTGTCATTTTCATTCTGTATTTTAAGCCAGGTCTCATCAAACTGTTCATCAAACGTTGTAGTCCTGTGCCTTTGGGTTTGCTATCTTTGCCTGATCGACTGCTTATATAGCTGTCGCTACAGTTTCACCAGCGATACCAATACCTTTGACGTTCTCTTTTAAAATCTCTGCTATCATGAACCATGCTATTATAAACTCTGCTGTTACAAACTCTGCTATTATGAACTCTGCTATTATGAATTCTGCTATTATCAATATTATGGACTCTGCTGTTATGAACTTTGCCATAATAAACCCAGTATCGAGTCTAAAAAAGACTTCAGATGGAATAAGAAAGTTTCGTACGTTTTTTCTGCAGAATAAGCTTCCTGTTCAAGCACAAGTATTTTCTGTAGTTTGTTTATCGCTCTTATGACCTTTAGTACGTAAAGATCCTAGGAGTCTCTGGGATCCTAGGGTCCAAGGGTCTTACTTCTACAGCATGCAAGATATTTTTGAATGCTAGTGCATTACCAAGAAGGCGGATAAATGTAACCAACTAGACCACAGAGAACCCCTTATAGAGTAGCTGAAGCAAAATGATTAAGCATTGGTTGAAACATGGTGTCTGTGAAGGAGTAATGAGGAATTATCCATTGTTTTATTGTTTACTACTTTATCAGGGGGCTCTCTGTGTCGTTTTTAAATGTTTTAGTCTTACCGGTTCTTGTTAATGACGGGCTTACGGTACTCTTTGACGGAACAATGGTTGTCAAAAAACTGGAAACACTGCGAGTTGATGCATACGTCGAAATGACGATATCGGAAGATGGCGATACAGAAAGCGAAGGCGTTGGTGATTGTTCTGTTTCTGCGAAAGAAAACACGTAAATCTTCCAGGATGACAATATTAAAGAGAATCGTAATTCGAATATCTTCTAAGCATTACGTCCTTACATGATTTTCTTATAATTCTATTTAAAGGGAAAACAAAGACCAGCATGCTTTCCATTAAGTCAGTAAGTTGCAATGCACAGCTTCCGGAATAACTGGCCGTACGAAATCAATGATATATCATTGAATGAAATTCATAAAAGAATAAACAGTTGCAAAAGCTACTCGTATTTGCGTTCTCTGCAAACGTATCCTTTCATTTTATTCATCCCAGTTCAGTGATTCTCAATGCAAATAACTGTCTTTGAAATCGGAATATTTTCTTTCATAGATAACACTTTCCAACACTTCCATGTCATTTTGAGGACAAGATACTGTGAAATCTGATGACCATATTTTTTCGTAAGTAGCATAGTGAAATGAAAACATTAATTTCTGTAATGTATCACGGCATTGCTATATTTAAGAATATCAATAGATCTCCAAAGAATAGGTCGCGTACCATTACAACTTTGGAAGATAAAGAAATTTAAAATCGTCAAATCTTAGTGCATTGCAAACAAAATGAATGTATGTAAAAGTAGAAGTGTAGATCTCACTGTTGGTTATTGATGAATGGCTTGCAGTAATTTCCTGGGTACTGGAGGGACTCACATCATAGTAAGTTGCTGTCGGGGTAGGCTCGGATTTATTTTGGAGTGCTGGGGAGAATGACATCGAAGGCGTTGGGGTTGCTTCTGAGATTACCATTGCAAAAGAAAAAACAAAAGTTTTCATCAAGACGACACTGCTTGGAAACTTAAATGAACTAATTTGCCATCTCCTAAGTGTCCTAATTTTGACGTGCTTTAACAATCATGCTATTTTTTGAACTGCCTAACTCACTGACCTTCAATTCAAATGATCGTCTCTACAAATAAAGATCATTTTGATAGTTGAAAAATACTTTCATCTTTGGATGGCACTTCGCAAAAGTTAAACTTCATTTTGAGGACACAAAGCTGAAACAACTGCTGGCCAGAATTTTGTGTAAGTACAGTAGTTCTACAGAATAGACCTTTTAGCTATTCTACAAAAGAGCCTGGATCGAGCGTTATTTTTATACATTTTTATACACGAGGTTCGATCGAGTGGCGTTAGAGTTTCTATCACTATCGTGCACATTCGAAAATTCTAGAAAATGTAGCAAAGTATCGTTCGATTGAAATTCTTTTTCAGAAGAGCTAAAAGGTCTATTGTTCATACCTGTATTGTATTTCCTGACTATAAGTAGATCTCCAAAGTTTCAAGAATATATAGGGTGTAGTACCTTTCCAGCCTTGGCACATTGAGAAGATGTAAATTAAAATTTGTAAATTGATTTTAGGGCATCATAAAAAAGGTGAGCATATCCAACAAAGTCTAAAAATCTAGATCTTCTATCTTGTTGTTGCACAAATGCCTAGAGGCGGGGCGACTTTTAGGCGAATGCCTGCGAGCTGGGCAATTGGAGCAGTCAGGGACCAGGCAAAGTATGCAGGCACATGGCCAGGGACCGTGATCATGTTCTAAGCAAATACTCGGGATTGGGTTAGGTTAGAGTAGGAATTGAATCAGACATTACCTTTAGATGTAAGTGGCTGGCTCACATGACTCTGGAATGTACTTCGGGCACTTAAATCGCGAAGGGTTGATGTTGAGTTTAGTGCGATATCACTGGAAGATGCTGGCGATACTGACTGTACAGGTGTTGCTGTTGCTTCTAGGATTTCAACTGCAAAATTAAGGCAGTATGTCCCCTCGCTAATTTGCTTCATCTAAACAAAGCAAAGTCATTCAGGCGTAATTTTCATGGCCATGAAAATTACGCATGAATGACCCTGCCCTCGTTGAATAAAAGCGATTAGCATAAATTTGTAAAAATATTCGATAGAGCTCTTTATTGATCTTTTCCCGTTCATCAAGGGGAAAGACTGCCTTTAAAATCCGAACTGTTTCAGCAAGATGACAATTATTGGAAAATTAAATTTAACTTATCGCCATTTAGTATTGCATCCAAATTATGACTTTGATTGTTCCATCTTGAAACTGCTTTGGTCATCGACTCTTAGTTCAAATAGTCGTCTTTACAACAAGATAAGTGTTTGATAGTTGAAAATTGTTTTGTTCTTTAGATGGAACTCTCCAAAAGTTGCACGTCATTTTGAGGACACAAAGCAGAGATTGCTGCTTGCCAGAATTTGTGTAAGTAAAGCATTCCATTGAAAATATTCCTGCCCTACTGGTAAGATATAATTGCCAGTTTATAGAATATATTTAGAGAATGTATGGAGTGTAGTGCCCTTTCATCTTGGAATGTGAGAAAGAGTTGAAACCGTTAGATGTCAGTTCATTATAAACAAGATGAATAAGTCTAAAGAAGTGTAAGTCGAGATCTCACCACTGGTTGATGACGAGTAGCTTGCAGTAATGTTTGCCGTTGTTCCGGGACTCGAATCATTGTGGCTTGTTGTTGGGGTAGGTAAAGATTTGCTGGCATATGGAGGCGATAATGATAGCGGTGGTGTTGGTGTAGCGTCGAGGTTCACTGCAAAATAAAATAACCAACATGTTTCGGCAAGATGACACTGGTAGGAAAGTTAATAGAAATTGATCTATTAGTAGTCTCTTCTAAGTATTGCGTCCTTGCTTTAATATCACGTCGACTCATCGCTCCATTGTAGAGCCACTGACACTGTCAATTGAAGTCATGGTCTTGAAATTGAGAAAATCACTTTTTAATTGCTCAGGTCGCTTTCTTCATTGAGACAATTCCAATAGTTCAATCTTTATTAGGGAAACTTGACTGACATAGCTGGTTGTTTTTTGTGTATTATGATTTGTTTGACATTTTTGTAAAGCTAACGTGAGGAAAAAGAGACTTCATCATGGAAACTTTGCTCTGCAACAGCAGCATTGCTTGTGTCCAAAAATATAGAGGATCAGAACAATTGAAGACTTTTGCCCTCTTATGAGGGATGAAGATCGAATAATGTCTGCAGCGAAGAACTGTTGTATTTTGCCAGTACGTACTCTTGTCGAGCTTGCGCAATCTGTAGCGATTGTGGAGAAGTTTTTCTTATACATCAAGTCAAAGCACGCGAGCAGAGTTTCCAGAAAATTTCGATCTTAGTCACATCACATTTTGCACATCAGGAACGATTTTCTGCCATTGGCCTCGCTGCATAAGCGTACGGGACGAAAAAATTTAGGGGGGCGGCCCGACAGAAAGCCCATTGTTTACCAGCATTTTTGCCCGACTAAGTGCAAAAATTTTCCCGAAAAAGGCTGATTTTTGAAAATTTTTCAAAGTTGGGGGGGGCTACCGCCCCCTCGGCCCCCCCCGCCTCGTACGCTTATGCCTCGCTGTACAGTGTACACGGTATGTGTAAATTGAACCTTCAAAAGCGATGAGCGTCAGAGACCAAATACATTCAATGGGCGGTCGTTGTTTGTTCTTCTGGGACAGAAACAACAAAATTAAGACATGAAAAATGCTGCATGCTTGAAAATAGTATTTTACAAAACATAACAATTTAGCAGTACATTTCAATTCACATACACGTTGACCAAGTAAACGATGAATTTTCAATTATCTTACAAATTAGAAAACTCTCAATTTCAGTTCGCGATGCTCGTTATGAAATTATATCAGATTTTTTAGGCTTGCAGTGCTCGTTACTCCAACAAAATCTCTTTCGTCAGGAATGGTTAGGTCATGCCTAGTCTGATTTGCTAAAAGATAGCCCTTTCAAAATATGGCTATGCATTGATAATAATTACCTTCGAGAAAGCCATAGGAGGTTCCTTCTTTACATGTTTTGTATATGATCTCGCTAGCATTCCTTGCCCAACATACTTCGTTTGAAAACGTGCTACTGCTGTAAGTCTCTTCTTTCTTGTGGTATGTGAAAAACCTCTGGCAGGTATCTAAAATAGATCATCCCTTGAATCATTGTCATTAGAATCAGTAATTATGCAATTGAACCTATCCTTTGGAGGCCTCCATCTGTTCAATCTATGAAAGATTTCAAGAATGAATGGTTGAAATAGGTGTGATGGATTGTCTGCTGTGCTTCTTTGCCAACTTACTAGGTTTCTTCCATTAATCTCGCTTTTCATGTATGAAGTAGACATGATGTTTATGCCATTGTATATGAAATTGATATCGTATCAAATAAGATGAATTTGCAGCTTCTATAACTCTTATCTTCACACTTTGTGTGTATGTCTCTACTCTATGCAAATGGTTTCAGGAGGGGGTGAATGGTCACTTGCTATATTTGCTGTATTTGCCTGACGGGAATTTTCGGGTTTTCGGGGCATTCTTCTTCCCCTTATTTCAAGCACTGTCGGAAGAAGGCATGTTTCCTCGACATGGGAGTAGCATGTTTAAGTAGTTTTCATTATAATGTTACGCAGTCTTTTTGTGGTTGTGGAGTACACTTAGCAATTCAACATATTCACTTCATACAAATCTTAAAATCAACACTATCGTTGTTTGAAAAATCAGAGCCGTGGTGGCACTAGGTGAGGAGCAATGTTGGTGACTTCTGTTACTTCTGTTCTATCTGCGATACCGATTTTTTTGTCACACATTCCGTGGTCCCTCGCAAATCTTTGAAACTATGTCACTTTTCCTTTACTGATATAGATAAATAGGAGAAGCAAATTTGACGAAAGAAGGCTCGTCCATCCCAATACCTCCCATTTTACTAACACTGCCCAGTGTAGCCATCATAGGCAACTCATAAAACCTTGACAGATAGTTTTTATCAATACATTCAAGAGAATTCACAGTAACATTCCTGAGAGTTGATTCGTTTTGAGTATTACATGATTGAACACAATATTGAGGATAAGAAATGGCTTGAATTGATTATGTATTACAAGTAAACAGCTTACCACTGAGGACTATACGGATTAACCAGAGTTCTAGTTTCAGGCATTCACCTTTCTCATTCCTGATTTTTCCATCAGAATACTTATATAGTGTAAGATAAGGATCACTTTTTGATAAGAACAGGATGTTGGTACCACTCTTTAGTGACACGTGGTAATCTCCATGTTTGATCATGATGCCTGCAAACAAATTGAGTTCACAAAGATATAAAGCTGTTTAATTCAACAGGAAACTGTTCTTTCAAACAGTCATTTTAGCTACTCTACAGAAAAGTCTGGATCAAGCGTTATTTCATACAGTTTTAAACGTGACGCTCGATTGATTGACGTTTGAGCTTTTAGGGTATTGTGCACATTCGAAAATTCTTCAAAATGTATTAGGATATCGTTCAATTCAGAGTTTTCTTTGGAATAGCCAAAAAACTCAGTTTTCACTCAAATTTGGATTGTATTCCCTGTAAAGTTTTGCAGCATTTAGGTTTGCAAATAAACAAGTTTCATTGATATGTCGTTTCATACTCCTGTTTGGTAAAATATTTCAGGAGTCTTTATTTGGTTGAAAATAATTCTTCTGAACAATCATTTCTAAAGAAGTTATGTTGCTAATTTTGATGATGTCACAAATATTGAACATCTTTTAAAGGTAAAAGGAAGATCATAAAACCGAAAGCAGACTGCAGATATTTTAAAAGAACGTCTCCTTTTTATGAAATTGGATAAATTTGAAATTGTGTCGGACACTTTGGGCTACTATTACCTGTGCAGAGATAGTCTCAAGTCCCAGTCCGAGATTGACTTGGATACTTTGGATTACCATTCTCCGTGTTACTGTTACTATCACTTGACATGTAGCGCCACGCAGAGAGGTTAAATGAAGGTTATAACTGGAAGCATTTACTTATCCAATTCAGTGCTTGAAACACTTACGAGTTGGTGGTGGTTGTGCTGTGATGAGTTTGAAAATATCTTGGCATGAAGTCATGCAAAAGTACACCTAAAATTAAAAAGTACTGTTAATCAATAAGCGATTTTGACATGCGAATAATGTTTTTCTAATCTAACGTTTCAAATTAAAGGGAGTGTGCAGTGGTATACAAATTTCTCTATCTAAATAGAGCAAAGTTGAGACTCAGACACAGCATTGCTTCTTGTGTAGAACATTGATTTGAATAAGCTGTTTTTAGATTTCTTTACGCTTTGCGGTATAATGGATTAACCAGGCCTTGGACCAGAGGACCGGACGCATTTCTTTCCATCGTGAGTTTGTAATGGCGTTTACAATTCAAAAAGTCGCAGCATTCTAAGGATAAGAAACTAAAATGAAAAAAAGTTGATGTCTGTCTCACATCAGATTTCGGGCAACGTATCAGCGCGTATCAGCGCGTAACAGCGCGTATTGAAATTTGAGAGAAAATAAACGGAGGACAATGAACAGAGGGCCCACGCACAGATGAAACAGCCACCACCCCTCACCATGTATGCCAACCCAACCAGGATATCACACAAACACCAAAGGGCAGCAGCCACCTCGCCAAACCGCAGGATTCCAATCCACCCACTATCCAACACCCGCATCCCAAGATAAAATTGGAAGTTATATTGGAGCATTTTCACAACATTTGTATAACTATACAGTATAATTGCATGATATTTTCTTTTAGTAGATAAGTAATTTTCTATGTCGCCAGAAATGAGTGTTTGACCTACATGAGCAAGCTGGGCATATTTCATGATCTGTCTGCGACAGCAATATTATTATCCTAAAAGATAAATGCACATAAAATTTCAAGGGCAAGCAATTGCTGGAGCCCCTCCCCATGGTACCCTGGATAACGGATTCACGTGCTGTTTTTCAACTTTCACGCCATAACGGACTATAAAACATCATTTTCACGATCACGATGCGGAAATTTTAAGAATGTTCCAGAAAGATATCTCTAACACAACAGGGCGCACAGACTGGTTTTATCATGGATTTTAAAGTTTTGCAGCTAAGCCTGCAAGTCAAATGAGATATATGGGAGTCAGGAGGCTAGCCTCAGAAAAATTTTCGAGTACTCTCAGTTTAGAACGTCAAAAGACGACGTATTTTCGGAACTAAAGGCTGGTAACCTACCATTTGCTTCTGGGAGAAAGTTGACTTTCGTTCAAATTGCAATTGACTTCTATTCAAACTTGGCGAGTGGTAATTTGAGTAGTACCATGTATTATTTTCAGGTAACCTAGAAATTCTTCATGTAAGATCAATGCTTTATTTTCAGTTTTACAGACTTCACGTCTAAGACTCTCCAGCAGACAAAATTCCTCCAGAAGGACTAGATTGCCCCAGGAAAATTTTCTAGACTACACCCTCCACAACTTCGGTAAACGGCATTTTTTATCAGATTTCAAGACGCAATCACGTAGTTTAGATGTCCATTTCACGAAAATAACGACCAGATTTTTGGCAAATCACGCTGCACGACGGAGTCCTCGATCACGAATTCACGAGTTGAAAATATCAAAATCACGAAATCACGCGCCTAAATTAGTCAAATAACGCTTCACGTACTAATATAGGGGGGGGGGGGGCTCATGCAGTTGCAAAATAAAAAAATATTTCCACCACCAGGTCTCTGTTATTGCTGCTCATTCCACTTTGTTCATCACATCACAAGTGGAGCAATCAGACTGAGCAAAGTTCTCTTTATTTTGAAAGCACTTTGTGAGGAGTGCAGTCATATTTCAAATGAAACTGAGGCACTTCTAGGGAATCAAGACACTCTAGTACAAGTGATCACAAGAGACAATTTTGAGAGTTAGGTTATCTTTAGTTCTCTTTAGGCATTGAACAGTGTTTCTGCGAAGTTTAAATTAATTGGCAGACTTTTGAATGCAAAGTAAACAACGAAGTTTATGACTTCTCAAAAGCACCGAGGGACTTGGGTAGTAAATCTGGTGCTGCTGCCTTACCAGTATGACATTTTGCCTCTGCCGCTTCCTCGATATATCAAACTCGCAAAAAATGGAATTCTCTACTTGAAACCGAGTGTGCGCGCGCAAAAAAGACGAACAATAGCTATGCTATGCGTATATCTTTGAAGATGCCAAAGAGAGGTAAGGCAATCGGCCCAGACGGTATCCTAACGAATCCTGTCAAAGATGCTGCGAAATCTATTTTCAAGCTTTTGGCGATGGTATTCCACGCTTCTTTGAGTAAAGGAATCGCTCCAAACGTCTAGAAACATGCTGACATTGCATCAGTTTTCAAAAGTGGAGCTCGAGACGAGAGAAAAAATTACAGGCCAATGTCGGTTCTCTCAGTTTTTGCAAAGTTATTTGGGAATATTGTGCATAATCAGTTATGCGATTTCCTTCTTTCTAACAGGAAATTGACAATGAGCCAATTTGCGTAGAGTAAACTGCATTCAACCATCACCTCTCTGATAAGTGTTTCAGATTACTGGTATGAGAACATAGACAAAAACGATGTCAACTTTTCGCCGTTTCTTGGCTTTAAGAAAGCTGTTGACACGGTAGCTCATGAAATACTTATCAGAAAGCTGAAAGTATGTTGAAGTGATGGCATTGACATAGAATGGTTTATATCTTATTGCCGTCAACAATATTGTTTATTAAACGGCCGCAAGTTGAGTTCCCAACTAGTCACATTTGGGATATCGCAGGGATCCTGCCTAGGCTCATTGCTGCTCATCCTGTACCTTAACCCTATTGTGCCGATTTCAGACAATTGTATAACGAACAGTAGACTAATTGCACCTATCCTAATGCAGCACGTAGCATATAATCAGATTAGTTGCACCAATGGTAATCGTGCATGTTGCACATAATTAAATTAGTTGAATGTACCCTATCCTAATGCAGCACGTAGCAAAGGGCAAGCCCCCAGCGCTAGGGTATAAAGAGAGTGACTTGCTCTTTGTTACTTCGGTGTGGGTGTAGACACGGTAAAGATTGCGAAGACCACTGCTCGTATCTTGTTCTTCTAAAAGGTCGTGAGTAACAGATTTCTTTTTGCGTAGTAGGTGCATAGGCCTAAGATATTTAGATAGATCCGATTGGGGTCTGGATTTGTAGGTTAAGCGGCGCTAGGTAGCTTCGATATAGTGGTGTTCTTTCTGCACCAATTCTGAGAACATCGAGTAGCACGACACGAAGGTTGAGGTAGCTACTCACATTCTACGGTAGCAAATTGTAGGAAACTAAAACATTGTCCTACCAAAAGCATAGGAAACCAATCTCGTTAGGGTCTCTGTGCTCTTATTCGTGGTATAGATATTCCACAACGGTACCCATCCCCTAGTGAACGCCCCTAAGGCAAAGCACATACATCACAGTTTCGGACATCAAACAGTTTTTTTTGAGATAGTTTGTTTATCCATGCAACTACGCACTGGCAGTGATCTTCGACAATAATAATTAGCTGTAGATTTAGAATTTTAGAAGCAGAAGTAGAGTTTTTAAATATTGTTGAGGCATTAAATTGAGCCCTTTTAGTTCGAATGTTTGGAGTTCAATCTCTATTGTTTTTCCTCGGTTTGGCTCTAAGTTTAGCGTACCTCACGCAATAGGGTTGGTCATTTGTTTACGTGTTTAAGTTACAGTCCTCTTTTTTAAGCTATTGGTTCAAGGTGTCAGCCAGATTCCCGACACTATGAAGGCTAGGAGCCCCCCTAGTGGTATTTCGTCTGTAGATGTTTACCAAGTGCACCTACAATGCTGAAACTTCTGAATTTTAGATTTCATCCTACTCACAATCAAAATTTAATTTTTCGAGAAAATTACATTCGTTTCATATATATATATTTCATATTTCATATTTGAATTTTTTAAGGAGGGTAGCCCTTCGGCAGAAGCCGTTTTTCAAGGGGCCCTCCGGTAAAAACTTAACTACAGCATACAGTTAAACTTAAATATGACTAGAATAAAAAAAAAACCATACCCTAAAAGCCTACTTACAATTATACAATATATACAATAGAAATGAAAAATCAACCCTTTATCAGTTTCTTAAAACTATTCAGGGAGGATGCTGTCTTTGACTCAGCAGGAAGGCTATTCCATATTTTAGCACCTCGGAAAGAAAAGCATTTTTGCCCATTAGCAGACCTTTTCTTTGGCAATCTCAAATCAGTCTCAGTGTTCCGGAGGTTGCGGGAGGAGCATGCTGAGTTTTTTGTGAAGAGGTTACACAGGTATTGTGGAGCCAAGTCATTGAGCGACTTGAAGACCATTGTTTTAGACTCATTGCTAATGAGCTCTTCAATGGTCTGCCAGCCCAACTTTGCAATAAGTGGTCTGCTTGAGGCATCAAAGCTGCTATTTGTAATGATTCTAGCAGCACGATTTTGTAACTTTTGCAGCTGGTCGATGTATGTAGATCCAGCACAACCCCATACAGAACAACAGTATCGAAAGTGGGGCTCAACAATACCTGTGTAAAGAGTTTTCAAACTTGCCAGAGGCAGAAAAGATTTAGCATGTTTTAAAAAGCCGATCGCCCTGGAGACCTTTGTAGAAACTGCCTTGATTTGCTCTTTCCAATCTAAAGAGCAATCGATTTGCACTCCAAGGTATTTTGTCTTTTGAACAACTTCGAGTTCATTGTCGCGTATCTTCAGTACCAAGGCTTCATTTCGACTTTTGAGAGAGTTGTGTCTCTGCTTGGTGGATATGAGCATTGAATGAGTTTTTGCCACATTCAACGAAAGCTTATTTCCTTGAAGCCAAGTCTCCAATTTACTGAGATCGCTATTTATAGCCTCATTAAGCTGAGTCAAATCGCGAGACTGATGACAAAGACTGGTATCATCAGCGTAAATAGTCACAGAGGAACCTTGGACAGCCTCAGGAAGATCATTCCAGGGGGTAAGCGCGATCAATTTTCGAGAGATGCCTGTGCAAAATTTTGAATAACTGCAAATAAAATCTTAACAGCTGATGTGATAAAATGATGAAAGGAGTGGGACGTATAATACTTCTGATGCTCTATCCAATCAAATAGCTATTTTTTAATTTGCGTGCATTGTTTTGCGGATTTCAGCATTACGCATGCCCACATTTTTCGCATTACTGTGTGATGACATCATCCCTTTTTATTAATTTTTCTCCACAGAGCAAATGCTATTCAGACATGGAATGCAATGAAATTAGACTGATGTCCTTGATGCTTTTCGTTTTCTCACAATCAATGATTGAAAATTTTTAGTACTGAGCCCTATTGACTTTTAAAATTGAACAATATGACGTCATGGAAAGGTCACGTGACTTCTCCAAAGATATCTTTCATTTTTGGGTTCACCATATGTTGTTCTATACACATGCAAAGTTTCATGGCCCTAGGTTATCCAAAACAGAAGTAAATTAGGGGGGCTGAATCAGTCCCCCTAGTTTTCCTAGAGCATCAAATACCCTAGGCCTGATAGGGTTAATGGCTTTGAATCTTGCCTAAATATCCTAGCTAAGCATACACCCTGAGAAAATAGAGTTCATGGTCATTGACAGACCTAGGGTTCAATCAATACTGAACATGGTAACTTCGTTAACTCTGAAGACCCCGAAGAGTAGTTTTTAGTTAGAAATGAGCCATCTATGAGCCTCTTAGTTGCCAAGAAGGTTGTAGGACAGTTTTTGAAAGTAACGCAGCTTTCCCGCTCACGTTTGCAGCATTCCTGTGCCCACAACAATTTGTCAATTTTTTCTCATTTGTCCAAGTGACAAAAGGGGAGTAGCTCGGGAGCAAATAGATTCTAAAACACAAGGACCTACCTATCAATGTCTCCAAAATTCTTAATGATCTGTTAGATTTGTCACAAAAAATGTTTATGATCCTTTCACACCCACTAACATACAAAAAGTAAAAGTTGGTAAATAGCTAAAAGTCTTTAATAACGTTACGAAGCTCGTAGCTCAAAATTGGTAGAGAGCTTAAAAGTGGCCTAGCAACCTGTCCTTCAAAGGTTTCTAGCAGTTACAAACTGGCATGAAACTGTCAGGTAAAAATGAAACTTTAAAATCAGTTAGGTTAGAGGAAGATGAGCGAACAGTTATCGCGTACTTCCTGTGCTTTGTGCAAAAGTAGAATATCCTTGCGTTCATAAGGATCCTTTGCTCTGGAACTGCTCTTTGTCTAAATCTACTCTCAAAATCCATTTTGTAGATCCATCTCCACCGTAAATAGCTTGGTAAAAGGTCTTTTCATCGAAATTTAGATTAATTCTGTTACTTAAGTTCTACGCTTTATGGTTTCACATTAATGAAAAAATCCCTGTTTTGATAAAAGGACTCTTTGCTCCTGCAGTAATCTTGCGCTTATAAAATGAGCTCTTAAGATTCTATGAAGTCCGAAGATAGTCCTAACACTGATTTACTGTTGATAAAATCAATGAGTAGGTTAAGATCGAGCCAGCAAGAGGTTTAATAAATTTTCATTTCAAGGACTGTTGTGCTCACTTAGTGTTCTTTTTTAACATCTCACATAGCAATAGCACCAAAAATACAGTCTTCAATCAATCTGCATTGTCTCGCAGACAACGTACCAAGTTAAGATCCATTTATCGCTGAAAGACTTTTTAGCTCATTCGATCCAAGGATTTAGTGGCTCACCAACTACTCCTAACTTTGACCGTCTATAGCTCGAGAGCAAAAGGTCATAGAATCATGGAGAAAAAAGGACCTAGAAATTCAATATTTTCTCCTTTGAATGGCAATCCTGCTGACATTTGAAAAAGGAAGGACGAGTTCTCATATCAAATTTAGTGTAGATAGTCAAAAATGGCAATTTTCTGCCACAGAAAAAACATGTTCCTATAATGTTTACAAAATTGTCGGAAAACAATTCAGGGTCTTTCCGTAATAACGCCACGGATCTTAGAATACCTCGCTTTGCAACCTCTTACGGGCAACGTAGTTTCTCATATCGAGGTGTGAATGTGTGGAATAAACTAACAACTGCAATAGAAAATGCCTTTTCACTGGCTTCTTTTAAAATTTGCTTAAACAATCTTTGAAACTTTAAGGGGTGTGGAAGTTCTTGTACAGCATCAAACCTTTTCTTTTCTAACCAGAATATATTGTATATTAATTTTCGTTTATCTTTGTTATTGAATTGGATGCTAATTAGTTTCGGTATTTTAGACAGGGCACATTGTAAAGCAGTTGTTTCTTTTCATTACTGGGTGTATTATGCTGTATGAATATATTAAAATCAAATCAATCAATCAATCAATCAATCAATCAAAGACGTACCACTATGTAAGTGACAGATATTCTCATTCTGCCGAATCTTTTCTTTTCCAGATCTGCAAATTTCGCTCTCTTCAAACCTCCTTCAGATTTTTAACACAAAAAAGATAAACCTATTCTTCAGATTTTTAATATCAAACAAAAGGCCGACCCTTTTCAAAAGTAGTAACTGCTAAACTGCGCAAATTCTTGGTGCGGATTCGTCTTTTAATTATCTTTTCTTCAATTATTCATAAGGCATTTTGCAAAAGCGTTAATGGCATTAAGATGCACAGTGGTCACCCAAAGGAGGTATACCTGCTAGATCTCAATATGGGGAAGATCTTAACCCAGTGCCACATGGAGGCTATTGTGTCCCCTAACCAAACATTGATATGCAATGCTTCAACCATTTTGACATGATTAACTAGCGACATTGTTAATTAGTAAACGACAGAAAGCAACCAGACATCCTCAACAATCATTTCATTTTTGGGGTCTCTATACATTTCCTTAAGTAAGGTGGGCTTTAGAAATATTTTGGAATACTTGATGAGTTAAATAGGTTCACGCATAAATTAAGAGAAATTTACATATCTATTTTATTGCCCCACGAAGTGGGGCTTTCTAGCTTTGTGCGCCCGCTTTGTTGTTGCTGCTGGTGCCGGGAGATCAGACCATAAAATTTTGTTCCACACTTTATCACGTGATTAAATGGCAAGCCTTTCTGTGCCTTATTGTCAACAGTAATTGGCAAATATTTCGTGACGTATGAGTTTACACAAATAGGAATTCCTTGCATGAAAAGCAAGGAAGATCAAATCTGGAAAACTTTTGTCTGGAGAAACGGAATCAGTCAAAACAAAACCCATCTCCGAACACAACTGTCTAGGGTTACTTGGGCCTGGCTTTCACTGTCGCTTGTTTTACTTGCCCTCTCGCTCTCGGCCACCTCTGCTTCAGTAGCGTAACAGTCTAAAGTTACCTTTAGTTCAAAACTAAGGGAGCGTGTGGCCGAGTGGTTAAGGCGTCTGACTCGTAAGCCTTTGGTCAGAACGGCCGTAGGTTCAAATCCCACGCTGGACAGTTTAGTCGCTGTCCGTAACACTAGCCCGGGTCGACCAGAGCCATGTGAGGGAAATCTGGTAGCTGTGGCGGGTAGCTGCGGCGGACTGATGGTAAAACATCCGTGGCCCCTGCTGGAAATAAGTCTCTCAGACTTTCGCGGGCTAGCCACGTTAAATATAAATACCTACCTACCTACCTACCTACCCCGACCTTTAAGGCTTCCGAAAGGGCCCCCAGCAACAAAAATCGCTTTGCAATTTTATTGTAAAGCTGGTGCTGTTGCTATGAAAGAATGACCAAGAGGCCCCATACCTGCATGATTTTACACTCTAAGTGAATGGAAAGCGTGTTGATTAACTCTCAATTGTAATCGAAAATGGAAGCGTCAATTTTATTGCAGATTTATGCACATGTTCGTCAACAGAAGCTTTGAACAATGGAGTTGCCAAGTGAGGAGATAGGACATTTCTCCCGTTTGTCTAATCTAATCCTCAGTGTTCTTTCAGAACATGGGGAAAGTTGTCGGGTATAGATAGGTACGGTTTGGTGTGAGTTTTTGCGAAAACATCTGGAACATGACAGGTAGAGTGTACGCCAAAGTTAAGGTTGGCATTTTAAAAATGTTCCAGGACGAACTACTACAGAATTTTCAAGGCTTCCAATTTGGAGCATGCTAACACTGGATTGTGAAAAGCATTTCTAGCCCAACTAAAGGGTGCTTACGTAACGTTCTGAACGGGGTGATTCATAGAAAACTCTGACAAACATGTCAGATGTTCCAATTTGACACGGTAAGCGTTGGACCTGATACAGTAGGTTCCCACGCATGAGAAATCACTTTTCAATTTTCAGGCTTCAGAAAGTTTCTTATCTAAAGAGACCTTTTCATGATCAGTGTCAAAGTTTCTTATACATAGGTGCCATCAAGTCAAACCATGTCAAGGTATGTGACAGCACCGTACTTGCATGTATATTCAACAATACTGGTAATATTGTACAATAGATACTGTACAGTACAATGTTTTAATATCAATAAACTGCTTTATGCATTTATGATCAATACTTCATTGCAAAGCAAAGTAAATACCCTTGGAAGCATTTTTTTGGCATTTAGGAATATACTATGACAAACCTAAAAATAAGAAGCAACTTAATTCCAGACCTGGAATTGTTTCTTATAAAAGGAGCCTCTTGTAAAGGAAATGAGACCTGTCTCTTATACAGGGGGTTTCTTAAAACACGGGAACCTACTGTAGGCCCTCTGAGCAAACGTAAGTGATGTTGTCTCAAAAAGTCTAGATGTAACAGGGAGATCTTTTCTAAGCCAAAATAGCAGACGTGTTGTAAAAATTTTCCTCGGGGCTTGGCCTTGACTCAAATGCCAACATTGATTCGTCCATAACATGCTTCTATCTTAGACAACCCACGAGGTTGCAAACCATTAGCCTCAAGTTTTTAACTGGACATAATTTTTCATGTCCATCACATCATTTTACATATGCTTTTAGCTGGGGAGCCCCAAGCTGAAAAATCCCTAATGGTCCCGGCTGCCTCCGTCACGCCACTGCTCTGCTTTACTGTCTTTTATTGCACACCGAAAATGGCCAATGCACCTGCACGATAAGCCCAGCAATAAACTATTATTTCAAGTCAAGAAAAACTGTAAAATGGTTGCAGCCAGTGGGGCACTTATTTTATACTATTGTTAGTAGTAGTATATATAACTAAGGCCCCGTTCACACTGCTCCAATTCTTTTCAAAAACGGAGAGGAAAACCTCCATTTTTGTGCCAGTCTTCACACTGATCGCTATTTCATTTCATTTTATATTTATACATTTTGTAATATTTTTACAGGTTAAATAGGTTCATACATAAGTAGTTTTTCAACCTGACCTGTCTAAACAAAAATTAAATTAAGCACTTAAACTAAGAACGAAAGAAATTTACATCCGTAATTTACAATATTTTATGAAATTAAATCTATAAAGCAAGAACGTAAAACTGAAATAAATGTGTCCCTGTCTATAGCTGTTCTTTGAAGGTTTTTTTGGGCGGGTGCCAACTTTTTCGCTGTTTCTAGACTATTCCATAGTTTTGTACTGCGATTTGAAAGACCCTTTTGGTCATTCATCGTTTTTAGCGGCGGTATGCTGAGATTCGTTTCTGACGAGCACAGAAGCCGCCGTGTATCATGTGAACATTTTGTGAATAATTTTCTCACGTAGTCTTGGGCAAGGGAATTCAAAGATTTTAAGTTAAGTAAGTTTGCGTGATTGCCTCCTTTCTTGCGAGATTATTGATAGGTGACCAGCCAAGTTTCTGAATCATCGGAGCAGCAGAAGCATCGCATGGGATGGTAGTTACAATTCTTGCAGCTCTATCAATTTTCATTCACTAGGTACAGCAGCCCCAAATTGAACAACAGTAACTCAAATGGGGCTCAACAATTCCTCTACACCTTTTGTTGAGTACGTCATATGGAAGATATTTCTTAGAATACTCTATAAGTGCAAGGGTTCGATTGTCCTTGGTGTTAGGCCCTGTTTATAATATGAAAAGCACCTCACCTGCCAGACCTGGGGCTGACATGGGAGGTAAATTTCAGCCACTGTTTATATGAGATTTTTCACCTCACATGTCAGCCCGGGGCTGGCCTGAGGAGGGGCTGGCCCGGGGCTGGTCTTCCGTGAAATCAGAACGAACTGACCAATAAGAATCAAATTAATTCCAATGCAACCATTGGCGTTAGGAAACGTTCGGATTGACTTTGAAAATGTTGCAGTTGGAGGTTGCGGTTTTCAAGATTGAAAATAGCTACGATGACTTTGTAGCGGCTTTGCGTTCAACTAGCCACTTGACCGCTGACCCGGCAGAGGCTAATCTGCTTATTGATTGCTCTGAATATTTAGATGGGTAGGAAAACAAGGGAACAAGGACAATAAAACTATTGTTTTTCGATGCGCGACCCTTCTCCCACGGCTCGTAACACTCCATTGCAAATTCGCAGGGATTCAAAGTCAAAATTTTAGCCAAAGAACAGGGGTTTCAATAGGGTCATTCCAAATAAGCACAACAGATGCATGTCAGGTGACGTTCTCAAATGTCCTTCTAGTTTTAACCACGTGAGCCCATGCACCTAAGAACCTCAGGAAAAAATTTTCAGCAAGATATCTTGTCTGGTTCAGGTTTTATGCTCAATTGAATATTGAGCTAATTGATGTAAAAATGTGTTTTTAAACGAGATGGTAAATTCAAGCTCAAATATATGAAAAATAAAATTTCCTGTCCCACCTCAATCTGCATTTACTTATAGTACGCTATGAATGATTGTGGAAATTTAAAGTTTTGCGTAATTGAAGACCATCATAGTTGTAGAATATTGGTTCAAAGTTTTAACCAAATTTGATTTTGGCCCCAAAATGTGTCTGGGGAAAGGATTTTGGTGTTGGCTTTCTGATTGATAAATGTCATGATGCTTTTCAGTTTTACGGAATAAAATAGTGATCTACCCCAGATGCTATATTTTAATCAAGCAAATGCTTTTCGCAAGATTCCTTTGTCCAGGGGGGTTGCAAAGTCTCTCAATTTTAGCCAAAAAGTCTATTTTTGCATACTTTCAGACGGTTTCTTGCAAAAATCCTGCAACGCTTAAGATAGCTATTTATATGATTCAAATGTGCACATGCAGAAGTTCTGAAAAAGTGCCAAAACCAGGGAAATTTTGTTCTGATATAAGAACAATAGCTCTGTCAAAATGGATGCGCGCTCAAAACGGTCAAATTTGGCCAACTTCAACGGGCTAGAAATCTTGTGTCCCAAGAAGGTACATTCCTGCAATTTTTTACAGTGATTCCTACACCTTATAACTTATTTACCTGCAAATATGGAAACGAAACGGAGTTTGGAAGGGTGTCAAATAGCAACACTTGCCAATACGGGGGTTACATGATCACTGAAGGATGTTTTGGACAGATTTTTCATGGTGCAATTTGTTTACGCTTTTTATTCCAAAGAAAGCTTTTTAGAACAGTTCATAATGAAATGGATTTTATCCTTATAGAGATGCATTTCATGGTTGTGCTATATTTGCTCAAAACAAGGGGGGGGGGGTATTTTTATTTTGTCATCATATTCTCGCTTTTCGCCTTGCGTGTTCCGAGAGACTGTGCAGCCTCCTCGGTCTTCGGTGTCGTTGCACACGAGTTGCTGGCAATGGCAGCGACCGGGAAGCAGTTGCTGTAATAGAATTAACTGTATTACTATCTCTTTTGCGTAAGGCATACTTTGAGGAAAGGAAGCATAGCAAAGGTTCGGTGCATATCCCAATAGTGGTAGCACAAGGGGGAGGGAGGGGGTACTTCCATAGGTAAGGTACCTGGGGATGTGTCGCCCGACCCGCAAAGGTATACTTTTTTGGGTTTCTGGTCTAGCCGAGGGTATACTTTGTGGCAATTTTTGTCAAAGAAAAGTTTAATATTGGCAATCCGAGTGTGGAAACCCAAAATTTTGAGTGGTGTGATCATGATTTTGATTACAAGGCATGATTTAAAGAATGATTGACTTTGAAGTTTGCAGCAAAAGAATTACCCACACTTCGCTGTTATATGGGCAATTTCCCCATTGTTACAAATATACTCGTTGCTTACCCCACAATCGAGTTTGTGTTTTTGCTGTATTTTCCTTCCCAAATATTGCTACAAAGATTCCAAGAAATAGATTTTTCTGATAGATAGGTAGATAAATAATTGAAATGACTGCTAACCCTACACTTGAAGGTCCATGAAATCTGATGGATGCTAATGCCATCACCTATAGTGTCAAACCCGAAATTCTCGTCTTTCACACCATCGGTCACACCAGAGTCTCTTCAGCTCAAATCTAGTACTTGTTCTTGTTGTCATGCAATATCTGCCTGTGCAAGACTAAGCCCAGATTATTTTTATTGTCTAAATTGGATTATTGACATAAAAAAGACAATAAGTTGGCATTGATTCAATTGTCTGTCAGACGACTTTGGCTTTGGGGGAACCCCCAAACGAAGCACTTTTGGTGCCTGACGTCATTGCATTTGCTTTGTCATATTCATGGGAGGCAAAAAGGAAAATATTTGCAACAATAGTTTTACTTGGTTATATGAAAGCATGAAATTGTTGCATCACAGCAAGTGAGATTCATGACAAAGGCACAACAAAAAACATTTGTTATGATTTCAAAGAGCTTATCACTTTTCATACATGGATCCTAACAAAGGTATGTTGTTCAGCCTGGTTTCCATTTGATCGTTCACGATCGCAAACGATCGCTGAGGATCGCTGGAGTTTTGCAGCGATCGTAAACGATCAAATGGAAACCGCATGTCAAATTTGTAGCGATCCCCAGCGATCGTCAACGATCCGATCGTCGAGGATCGCTGAAATAGAAATGAGTTCTATTCCAGCGATCCTGAGCGATCCGGAAAGACTGCAAGCGATCCTGAAACCCAAATGGAAACACACCAGCGATCCCAAACGATCCACAGCGATCCAACTATCCCACAATGCACATCAATTTTCTTCGACAAAATGGCGGAGAGGGAGAGCTACAAAATGCTTGACAAAGCTAAGTTCATGGAAGAGCTGCAAAAGTATGACTGCTTGTACAATAAATTTAGTCGGGATTTTAAAGATAAGTATAAAAAGATGAACTGCTGGAAGATGTTAGGAGAAAAATTTAATGTTGAGCCACAAGAAGCTGAAGCAATTTTCAAGAACATCAGGACGGCCTACGGACGATTCTTAAAACGAAGAAAAAACCTTCCTTCTGGGTCAGGAAGATCCGATGTTCCAGTTCCACAAGAATTCGGCAATCTTGACTGGCTTTCTGCTTTTATAGAGCACAGGAAAACAACAGATAACTTGCCGAGCAAGCCGAGTATCTCTTCAGAATCTATGCCCTCAACCTCCTCATGCGCCAGTAGCCCCAGTATGAATCTTATTGATGACCAAGGCCAGGATGACGGAAGGTTTTTGGACGAACTTGATGATGAAGATTCTCTAAAGAGAAAAGACCATGAATTCTTGTCTGATGATGATGAAAAGGAGGAGGATATGAAGCAAGACAAGAAAGCTGGTAAGAAAATAATGAAGAAGTCTTGGGCCAATTCGAAAGGCAAGGGTCAAATGACTGACATGAACAATACACTAATAAATACAGCCAATTCTCTTTCAGAGTATTTACAGAGGAGAACAACTAGAAATTCAAAAGATATGCCTGAGGATGATGGTGAAGAGAGCCTATTTTGCAGGAGCCTTATTCCCAGAATGAAGCAGTTGCCTAAGCAAGCCAAAGCTATGTTCAGGCTGCAAGTGGAGCAGCTTTTGTTCCATGCTGAAATAAACCATCAACAACAGAAAGCAACCATAACTGGCTTTCCTGGCTTGAATGGCTCATCATTTAACACAAGCACTCCAGCTAACTACATGCAACAAAGCATTTATTCCGGTGAATCATTCTCACAAACGCCTGATTCATCACCTCAGAACTGGAATGAAAAAGCAACATATACTCAACTCTAAATAGATCACTTGCTTCATATATTGATTTATGGCACTAAGGTAAAACTGTAAGGCTAATAACTAACTTTTTCCAGAATGATATTGACAGTTATAGGAATTTCTATAGTTGCACTAATACATTTCATGGGAATACACTCATCTTTCTGTAACAGCTAAGAAATAGGCCCAATTTTATTAAACTTAGGAAACTACAGTACTTAAATGAAGATAATGAAGAAACTTTTGTAATTGCACACAGAAATGTTTGGCATGTGCAGTAATATCATGTGTTTGACACTGTTGGCGCAAATTATGTTATCACCTGTTTTGAGATTTTGTGAAGTAATTTGGGAGCCTTTTTAACAAGAATGAGTTAGCTCTACACTTCTAGCATTAAAAAATAATAAATTAATTGAAAACTTTTGATAGCAAAAGTGTCCTAGAATTTAATATAGCTAACCACCAGCCTCAGACCTCAAATTCTTAAAAAAATGAGTGTATGTTGAAATGCCAGGTAATTTCATTAACAGTGCATAGCCTTCCACTTGTCAACACAAGTCCATCACAACAGTTAAAATATGCTCTTGTCTTGTATTGTCCAAAACAGTTCTTGCAATACATTTGAAAATCGATTTTCAGTTTCTTGTTTTGCGCAAATAGTGTCAAAGTAATTGCAAGAATCATTGATTACGCTATTCACAGTTTTATACCTTGTACATGCTACTTTTGCTGTTAGAAGAAGCTGAAATGTGGTATATTTTTCTGTGTATATCTTGATAGTATATTCTTACTAACTTGGTATTGTTTTTGAATGGTGAATTTTGAACAGGGGCTTGTTTGGATGTGAAGCTTATCAACAATTTACAGTACAGATTTCAAATAGTCATTGAGCTGATTTCTTATTTATAAGCAAACGTGCATTCATTATATCTACAGAGTTGTGTTTGGCAAGTTTATTCTTCCACAGTCCCTGACATGTTGTATTTGCCAACTTACTGCACCTTCTGTACTGTTAAAGTAGTTTAAAAATTCATCTCTGGCTCTGCTTGCTTCAAAACCATACCTGTTACTGCCAATGCGATCTAAACTGCCAAGGCCACTTTCATCATTATCAACTATGTTTCTCCAATCACCAGGAATTATGTCCCCACTATCACTCTCTCGATCAACAAATCCAGTTGGAATGTAATTTGCATTTTCCGTCAGTCTCAAGTAGTTATGAAGACACACAGTTGCTTTGACAATCCCTTCAACTGTGCTTGCAGCAGCACGAATTGGTCTTCGAAAGATGCGCCACTTGGCAGCCAAGATACCAAAAGAATTTTCAATTGTTCTTCTGGCTCTTGACTGCCTATAATTGTAGATCCTCCTTTGTTCATCCAAATTCCTTCCTGGAAATGGCTTCATAAGCCATGGTTTTAGTGGGAAAATTTCATCCCCCACAAACACATAGGGTAAATCAAAAGATCCTACTTGTTCAGGTCCTGGGATACCCAACTTTCCCCTTCCACTTTCAAGTGCTTGTCCAAATGGAGACTGGCTCAGTAAGCCAGCATCATTTTCTCTTCCATAACCCCCAATGTCAACCAATGTAAAACAATATTTGGCATCACATATGGCCATTAAAACAATACTGTGGAAATTTTTGTAGTTAAAATATGCAGATCCACCACCATGAGGACATTCCATTGCAATATGTTTCCCATCCAATGCTCCCAGGCAATGAGGAAAATTCCATTCTTCATTGAATTCATTTGAAATGGCTTTCCATTCATCTTCCGTTTTGGGTGCCTTGAGGTAAATTGGTTGAAGACATTTCCAAAGCATGTTGCATGTTTCCCGGATGATTTTAGACACAGTTGCACGCCCGATGCGGAAATAGAAGGATTGTGACTGCTGTGAGTCTCCTGTCGCTAAATACCGTAATGTCAATGCCAAACGCTCACTTGCAGGAATAGGAACTCTAAATCTAAATGCCTTTTTTGATATGTGGGGTCCAACGATTGACAGCAAGTGCTCGAATCTTTCAGGTGACATTCGAATAAACCTACAGAATTGAGAGAAATTAAATGAAGCACTTCTAATGACAAATCTGCTTGCAGCTATCTTCAAAATGCAAAGGAAAGTATGGACATCTTAGCTAGTCCAAGCCTACAATCTCTTAGTGTTGGACCCCTGTTGAAAAAATCGAATTTTCGGCCCCCCTCCCCTGTTTCAATGTTGAATGAATTTCAGAAGAGGTTTTTTCACGCACATTCAGCAAAAGAATGATTCACTAAAGCAAACAACATTGAAATGGGGGAAGGGTGACAGTATTTCTGAAAGACGTGGATTTTCTGAGGGGTCCAGCACCCCAGCACTTTGTAAGAGATTGTAGTTGCCCCAAACCTACGTCAGATGCATCAGTGTTGCTATACACCCCTAAGGTACTTTTAATCGAAATATGCAAAATCATTCAGAAATCTATTTAGAATCATCAGATTTCAAGATTAATTTTACCCTAAAAATATTTGCACGTATTCACCTAAAAAAGTATTCACGATCGCCCAGTCGCAATTCCTGCATGAGAGTGTAAAACACACCATATTCGTTTCTTCTCTGAAAAATTTCTCTGACCCAAAATCGATGCCGCCTTCGCTTATGCCGATCGATTTGCTTCTTCAATACAAGTAGCACGAAAAAGCTTGCTTCCACCAAAAATCTTTCGTCTTCTTCCGCCATTTCCAGAAATCTGCAAAAAGCGCGCCAAAAGCATCCAGAAACGCAGGGATCCTAAGCGATCGTGAAAGATCGTGAGCGATCACGAGCGATCCAGATCGCTGCAAAACTCCAGCGATCCTCAGCGATCGTGAACGATCAAATGGAAACCAGGCTTTCCTTAAAAAGTCCACAAAATTTCCAGCAGAACATACGGTTGCACAAATCTCAGGGGCTGCTGGCATTTTTCGTAAAAAACTTAGAATTTGAGGCAGCACTATTAGCATCATCAAATTTGAGTTCTATTAGTTTCCTTCAATTTCTTAAAAGTGCCTAACTGCCTGCATGTTCACTACCTGTGCCTTTGTGGAAGTTTCAAAGCAATGTTTCGCTTTCTTATCTTTTGGCCATCTGAGTTTCTTATAAGTAGTTTCTTATAAAAATATATGTACCACGACTTGGCCTTCTATGCTTCCTTTCCTCAAAGTATGTGTTATGCCAGAGATAGTAATTCAGTTGCCAGTGACTCTTGTGCAACAACACCGAGTAGGCTGCACAGTTTCTCGGTACACGCAAGGCGAGAATATAAAGAGAAAAAATGTTGTCAATGTAGGTCAGAATAGCAGATCCCCATCAGATAACGCTGCATGCTTCAGACGGCCACCCACGCAAATCAATTCTCCAATCATCACTGGATCCAGTCTTCGCAAAGAGCTAGATTTGGACACAACAACTCTTGATCTCAGCTTGTTTATTTCGTCTTCGTAAGCTTCCTTCTGCACGTGCCATATAATGCATTTTTCAGCTTGATGTATCTCTTCGACTGTCAGATGACCAGTTCTAACCAACTGATTCGCTGCATCGAGTATTTTGCTTTGTATCCATTGTTTGAAGCGGAGAATCCATGCAACAGCTTTCTTCAGTCGTATCCAATCAGTCAGAAAATTTCAGAAACATTAGAGAAATGATACTTCCTTGTTTCTCGTTGTTGACTGTAAATGACTGCACTTTTGTTTTCAGCGCAGCATCGTCATCAGGAATTTCACCAATTTTCGGGTTGACCAGCCATGCTTCTTCACTTTGCCATAGAAATGAGGGACCCTGAATCCATCTGGAGCCATTAGACAACTAGTGAGCATGCAAGCCTCTTGAGGCATCGTCTGCTGGATTTGAAGCTGTGTCGATGTACCTCCATTGTTCTGGATGCGAGCCATCATGTATGATTGCCAGCCTGTTTGCAACAAATGTCTGGAATCTTCTGTTTTCATTACAAATGTACCTCAAAACTGCTTCGCTGTCGGTCCAGAAGAATGATTTGTTGATTTTGTAGTCGAGCTCCTTTCTGATCATTTGGTCCAACTTCACTGCCACTGTAGCTGCTGATAACACAAGACGTGGAATTGTCATAAACTTCAGAGGGGACAGTCGTGACTTTCCAGTTACGAATGCACAGTGAACCTCACCTTTGCTGTTAGTCATTCTGATATATGAGACTGCTCCATAACCTCCTTCGGAAGCATCTGAGGAATGATGTAGCTCTGTCACGCTTGGTTCACCAAATGTTTCTGGCTTGAAGCATCTGTCAACAGAAAACTCTTGAAGTGTTTGTAGCTCTGCAAGCCATTGCTTCCAACATTGAAGTTCTTCTTCTGGGACAGGATCATCCCATGCTAGTTTCTTTCGACATAGCTGATGTAGAATCATCTTTGTTCGAAGGATAAACGGTGACACAAATCCAAGGGGATCATTCAGGGGCGGATGTAGCCGGATTTTAGAGTGAGTTCCCATGATCAGACCAAATCGAGCAAGGCAAGTCGAAAAGCTAGGGGGTCCGGGGGTTATCCCCCAGGAAAATTTTTGCAGCCATGCCCCTTAATTTGTTTAAAATGGTATCCAGTCTTTCTTAACTAAGTGTCAACTGAAAAAAAAATTTGCAACAAGGAAGTCGCGAAACCAATGCTGCACTCTCACAATCATAAGTTAAGGCCTAAACTAACGTTTTCCTCAAATGCTTTAGCTTTACATACAGCCAGCCACAGTTTACCTCATGGACACATACGAGGGGCCTGGTTTGTAGATACAGTTAAAAATAGTCAAAATCCTTCTATGTATTTTGGTGGAGTAGTCAAAATTGCTGGTTTATCTTATTGCGGTGAATTACTTGAAGATCTTACCTTCGTCCCTTCGTCTGTTTCCTCGCGAACTTGCCGCCATTACATTCACGCAATTTCTTAGAATTGTCAGCCTCAGTCTCAAGCAGACACTTATGTCTCAGTTCCGAACATCCAACAAACGATAAGGCCTCAGTTCCCGACTAAGGAAACAAAAGATGTTGCAATTCCGAACATTCTAAACAATGTAAAGGTCTCAGTTCCAAACATTTACGCAAACAAACAAAACATGGAGAGATTCAGGCTCAGGAACGGTCGAAAGGGTCCCGCAGTGATCCAATTGTATTATGCTGAAACTTACGAAACTCCTCGACCTGACAACAAATCTTTTATTTCATTCAAATGAAATAACCTGGAAGCGCAACCGATTCGAAATCGTTTATTATTCTTTTCATCACGAATCTCATTTTCATGATTATCTTAATTTCATTCTCAGAGACAAATCTATGAAATTTTGACAAAGTTCCCGAACTCATGGAACTCGTGCTAAATCCGCCCCTGCATATACTGATGATACAATGCTCAATATACCTCGTCTTTTTTCTGGCTTGCTCTTGAGACTAATAATGTATTGAAATTTGTCTTGCTCGGTATTCCATTGGAGACCAAAGGCTCTTTCAGTTGGAAGAGTGTCTGTAGGGAAATGTGTGCGCTGCCTCCCTTTCATCTTTTGTTTTGCTCTTTATATTGTTGTTGTTGTTGGATTGTTGTGAAAAAAGAAGGTGTGTTCTACGAATTGGGTCAGTCGGTCTCACTCTCTCTTGTTGTTGAATCGTTTGATGGTTGATTGATAGAACTCTGAAGAATTGAACTCGAAAGAACTGAACTCGAAGGAATTGAACTCACGGAAATTGAACTCTAAAGAATTGAACTCTAAAGAATTGAAGTCGAAGAACCGAAGCATAATCTCAAGAATATTATTTTGTCGTTGCTTGAACGTTCGTATTTTATCATCGTGATTATATCGTGAAGCTGTGAAGAGACAGAAAGACATACAGGTGACTTCGTTTCATTTTGTTATTTTGCGCTTATGTGGAGATGATGATTGATTATTGATACGCTTCTGAAGTTTGAATTGAGTTTGAGAATTGAGTCACGAAATTATACAGTCCTCTTATTTGTTTTGAATTGATTCTTTGAGTCTAAAATTCGAACCTATTTATTGGTATTCTAACCTGGCTAAGTTGGGGAGGGAAAATATCTTCATATTATTCTCTGTCCTCAACTCCGAAGGGAATCAATGTCAGGATTTTCTATATGGTCCTAACGCTCGCCGGATTTTGGTATTTTGTTGAGACATGATGAAATTTGTTGTTTTCCTTGATGTTCTATTCTCGATTGATTAAATCGTAAGTGTCGTTGTTGATAAATGTCGTTTTTTGCGAGTTGTCTTGGTTGTGGTGAGTGATGCCGAAACAGGGGGAAAGCGCCACTACTCCCAATACGGACCCCTCGACCAGCTCCAATCAAGGACCTTCGATTTCAAAACTAAAAAAGATTCGAGGAGGATATCGTGGAGTCGTAACGAAAACAGTCTCAGAAGCAAGGTCTCTCTTAGATGATGAAAACCCAGTGATTTTGAATTACGACAAGGCCTTAGCTAAGCTCAAAGAAAAACACAAGCAGTTGACAAAAATCAACGAAGATATCTTTCTCCTTATTTCTGAAGATGAAGTAGAAGAAGAAGTGGTAGAGTGCGAAAATTTAAACTCTGAAATTCAATCTCTAATAGTTGAACTCGAATCTGGAAAAGTGGCCCTTCAAAATGCGAGCACGAACGTTCCCACTCCGGTCATTCCGCCAAGAAGCTCAAGTGTGGGTGTGTCACAAAATTCCGATGGAGCAAAACTGCCGAAACTTCAGTTGCCTAGATATTTTGGCGACCCGAAAAAGTGGCAAGAATGGTGGGATTCCTTTCAAGTAATTCACGAAAACACCACTCTTTCTGATGTAAACAAATTTAGGCACTTGAAGTCCTTGTTAGAAGGCCCTGCCGCCGCGGTCATATCTGGTATTCCAGCCTCAAACGCAAATTATTTCGAGGCGATTGATTTGTTGAAAAACAGATTTGCTCAAAAGCAGATAATCATAAATGCTCATATGGAATCCTTGCAAAATCTGAAACAAGTTTCATCTGAAAGGGACGTGAAAGCCCTACGAAAACTCTATGACAGTATTGAAACCAATGTTCGTAGCCTAAAATCACTTGGGGTAGATTTTACGCAGTATGGAGTATTGCTCATTCCCATGCTAATGACAAAGATCCCTGAAGAAATCCGCCTGATGATCACAAGGTTGACCAAGAAAGATGACTGGGCGTTAGACGGGTTTCTAAAGATTTTCCTGCAAGAATTAG
Organism: Aurelia sp. 4 Dawson et al 2005; assembly: GCA_964019985.1. Classification (NCBI taxonomy): domain Eukaryota; kingdom Metazoa; phylum Cnidaria; class Scyphozoa; order Semaeostomeae; family Ulmaridae; genus Aurelia; species Aurelia sp. 4 Dawson et al 2005. The sequence goes on along the minus strand of OZ026492.1, from coordinate 40,004,187 downwards.
AGGCAAGGGAGCAGTGTTCTCTGAATTCAGAAATTAGCTCAGGCGGCTCAGCTCAAAGAGCTGCTCGTAGCCCTATGTCCACAACGGCTGCATTGTTAAATAACGGGGGAAAGATAACATGCACATACTGCAAAGGTTCACATGCTTCAGTGAAATGCAATGTGATCACTGAACCATTAGCTCGCAAGACCATTCTTCAAAGACAGGGACGATGCTTTGTTTGTTTAAAACGAGGACATTTGTCAAGAGATTGTTCGAGCCACATTCATTGTTTTTTGTGTAGACAAAGACATCATGCAAGCATCTGTCAAGCCCCAAGAATTACCCCCGGTAATACCAAGCAGCCTATTCAAGGTATTTCAATGCCTGGAAATTCTCAATCAGCAGTAGAAAATCCTATTCAGGCACCGCCATTAAATACACAAAGGAACCCAACCGAGCAAGTGAGGCGCGATATTGGGCAGTCTACAGTTTCAATGTTCATTGACGCAAAAGGTTCTGTACTTTTGCAAACTGCAAAAGGATTTATTTCTCCTGTTGAAAGGCCAGATGAAAACAAAATCGCTCGAATGATTTTCGATTCAGGCAGTCAAAGATCTTATATTTCTCAGAGTTTGAAAGATGCCTTATCTTTGCCAACGATTCGCCAAGAAACTCTAGAAATCACGATATTTGGGTCTGATGTAGGCACTGTGAAAACTTGTGACGTGACACAATTTTGTGTGAGAAGTCCATACAATGATTTGAGCATGTATGTCACGGCTTATGTCGTACCTACAGTGAGTGCTCCCCTGAAAAACCAGGCCATCAATTTTGCTGCAAGTACGTACCCTCATCTTTCGGGGCTTATGTTAGCCGACTATCCAGCAGACAGTGGTGATGAATTGCTCCTCCACATCCTAATAGGGGCAGACTACTACTGGCACTTCATGAATGGTGGTATGATAAGGGGGGAGCAAGGGGGTCCAGTAGCCTTGGACTCAAAATTAGGATGGATTCTTTCTGGGCCTGTCCCAAACTGTCCAAAAAGGTATACTACCCAAACAAATCTCGCTCAAACACATCTTTTGCAAGTTAGTGCTGAAGTACAGCCAGAAAGTGATGCAGATAAATTACTCAAAGATGAGCTGTCAAGATTTTGGGAATTAGAAGCTCTAGGAATCTCCTCCGCAGAGGACTCTGTTTACGAAAATTTCAGCAAAGAAATTCAATTTGTGGATGGCAGATACGAAGTCAAATTGCCATGGAAAAAGGATCATCCAGTTCTGCCAGATAATTATCTCCTCAGCAAACATCGTCTTGAAAGACAGTTCAAGAAATTACAAGGAAGTCCAGAGCTTTTGAGTGAATACGATGCCATTATTAAGGAACAAGAGGAAATGGGCATCGTCGAGAGAGTTAAGGCAGTTGGAGAGTGTGAAATGGGCAAAGTTCATTACTTGCCACACCATCCTGTCATCAGAGCTGACAAGCTGACAACGAAAGTACGAGTGGTATATGATGCTTCTGCAGCAAGTAATTCAGGTGTTTCTTTGAATAGTTGCTTGTATCCTGGCCCATGCTTGTTAAAAACAGTTGCAGAAATATTAGCAAGATTTCGTGCATACCCAATTGCACTTACTGCTGACATAGAGAAGGCATTTTTGATGATAGCCATCCATGAAAGTGACCGAGATGCGCTGAGATTTCTTTGGTATGCTGATGTAAATGCACGAGAGTTGGATCAAATCACCTATCATTTCTGCCGCGTTGTCTTTGGGGTTACTTGTAGCCCGTTTCTGCTAAACGCCACTCTTAAACACCACATTGAGAAGTATGCAAGCAATTTTCCAGAGATTTGTTCAAAGTTGATGAGCTCGTTATATGTTGATGACGTCAGTGCAGGTGGAAACACAGTCGATGAAACATTCGAATTCTATCAGCAGTCAAAGAGAATTATGAAAGAAGGCAATTTTAATCTAAGAAAATGGCACTCAAGCTCTTCCGAACTCTCAAAGAAAATCGCATCTGCTGAAGAAAAAGAATCAAGAAAGTCCGTTGAAAATCCACAGATTTCAGAAGAAGATGAAACGTTTACAAGTACCACTATTGGAAAAAATGTTCTGCTTGCAAACACAACACAGAAAATTCTAGGCCTAAACTGGGACAGCAAGGAAGACACTATTGTGTACAACCTTTCCGCATTAGCGAAGTTACATGCAGGAGAGCCAGTGACAAAGCGGAATGTATTGAGCCTCATTGCGAAAATATTTGACCCATTGGGACTGATCACACCTATTACCACCATGCTAAAGGTATTCATGCAGAGGCTCTTTGAAATCAAACTCGATTGGGATGAACCTCTTCCCGCAACTCTTCAATCAGAATGGGCAAGCTTGATTATGGATCTTGAAAGTATTGGAAACTTGTCTGTACCAAGATACTATTTTGGAGATCTTCAAGGAAAACCAGATAAGATAGAGCTCTTTGGGTTTTGTGACAGCTCAGAGACAGCATACGCAGCAGTTGTTTATGCCAAAATCACAAGTCAAGGAAGAACATCAGTGAAATTAGTCATGTCAAAGACACGTGTGACTCCTCTGTCAAGACCAACAATTCCTCGCCTTGAACTGCTCTCATGTTTGATCTTGGCCCGCCTAATCAATGCAGTAAAGGATGCACTAAGCCCAATTTGTGAAGTGGAAATTGCTCAGTGTTGGACAGACTCGATCACTGCTAAATACTGGATTGAAGGAGTAAATAAAGAATGGAAGTTATTCGTAGAGAATCGAGTACAAGAAATTCGAAGTCTAGTGAGTCCTCAACTTTGGTCACATTGTCCAGGCAAGGAGAACCCTGCTGACATTCCAACGCGAAGAGTCAATGTGCTACAATTTGTCAAAGAAACAAGTTGGTGGGACGGCCCACAGTGGCTACATAAAACAGAACAAGAATGGCCAAAGTCACCTCAAAGGGAAGACATTCCAGACACATGTGTAGATGAGATGAAAGCTCAAACAAAGTCAAAGAAAACTGCAGTCCTTGCAGCTACAGCAGCAAATATCCAAGCACTTATTGAATATGAACGTTTTAGCAGTTATGAGAAGCTGGTGAAAGTCGTAGCCTACGTTTTGCGTTTTGTGAGAAATTGCAAGAACAAAGACAACAGAATTAAAGGTGAAATTTCAACAGCTGAAACGTCAAGTGCAGAGAAATTAGTGATACGTCAAGTACAGAGTACTTTCAACCAATCAAAGCTGGAAGATATCAACAAAAACCTTGGAACATTCCTTGATGAAGATATGATAATTCGATGCAAAGGTCGTTTGCAGAATTCGAGTTTGGAATATGAAGCGAAATGCCCTATTTTAATGCCAAGGGATCACTATGTCACGACGTTGTTGATACGAAGATGTCATGAAAGTGTTATGCATAATGGAACAAAGGAAACATTAGCTGAACTACGATCTCGATTTTGGGTAACCAAGGGACGACAAGTTGTGAAAAAGGTTATCAGAAAATGTGTCATGTGTAAACGAATACAAGGACAGTCATACGAAGCTCCTAAAGCAAGTCAATTACCAGAGTTTCGTGTAAAAGAGAAGCATGCATTTTCATCAGTGGGCATAGATTTTGCCGGACCACTCTACGTAAAGTCGAAATCAGTCCAGAACAAGAAGGTTTATCTTGCATTATTCACTTGTGGTGTATCCAGAGCGCTTCATTTAGAGCTGGTACCTGATCTATCAACAGAAACATTTTTGCGTTGCTTCAAGAGATTCGTGAGTCGAAGAGGTGTTCCAAGTCTTGTTGTAACAGATAATGCCAAGACGTTTAAAGCTGCATCAAAGAGACTGTTGGCTATTTTCAAGTCACAAGAAATTCAGACCTTTCTGAACGCCAAGAGCATCAAGTGGCACTACAATCTGTCAAAGGCACCCTGGAACGGAGGTTTTTACGAGAGATTAATCCGGGGAGTTAAGTCATGCATGAAAAAATGTATTGGTGGAGCGAGACTATCGTATGATGAATTACACACAGTCGTTACCGAAATAGAAGCGGTTCTAAATTCTCGACCATTGACCTATTTGTATGCAGATGAGCTAGAAGAAGCATTGACACCATCCCGTCTGTTACTAGGAAGAAGATTGTTAACGCTTCCTGAAGTTTCTCCTGATGAAGAACAATATAAGGACTTTGACGAAAGAGAAGATGTCGCCCGAAGAAGAGAGAGATACCTGTCAAGGGTTCTGAATCACTACTGGAAGAGATGGAAAACCGAATATCTTGTGGACCTTCGAGAATATCACAAGTTAGAAACCAAGCGAAACAATGTACCAGAGATCAGTGAAGGTGATATTGTGACAATTGAAGATGAGAACCGACGAAACAGATCGACTTGGAGATTAGGGAAAGTTGAAGAAGTCAAGAGAGGTCAAGATAACGTCATTAGAGGAGCAAGGATCAGATTGGCAAATGGAAATTGTATTGACCGACCTATTCAAAAGCTGTATCCATTGGAGATAAACCAAAGAAGAATAGATGAAGAAGCAGACAATAGTCAAGACACAGAAATGCCAGCAGATGAAGGCAGACCCCAGCGGAAGGCAGCCATTATTGCAAGAGAACGCATGGACATCATTGACCAGCTCGAGAAGGACATGTGAACTTTGAACGTTAGCTGGTCAAGGGGGGAGTGTAGGGAAATGTGTGCGCTGCCTCCCTTTCATCTTTTGTTTTGCTCTTTATATTGTTGTTGTTGTTGGATTGTTGTGAAAAAAGAAGGTGTGTTCTACGAATTGGGTCAGTCGGTCTCACTCTCTCTTGTTGTTGAATCGTTTGATGGTTGATTGATAGAACTCTGAAGAATTGAACTCGAAAGAACTGAACTCGAAGGAATTGAACTCACGGAAATTGAACTCTAAAGAATTGAACTCTAAAGAATTGAAGTCGAAGAACCGAAGCATAATCTCAAGAATATTATTTTGTCGTTGCTTGAACGTTCGTATTTTATTATCGTGATTATATCGTGAAGCTGTGAAGAGACAGAAAGACATACAGGTGACTTCGTTTCATTTTGTTATTTTGCGCTTATGTGGAGATGATGATTGATTATTGATACGCTTCTGAAGTTTGAATTGAGTTTGAGAATTGAGTCACGAAATTATACAGTCCTCTTATTTGTTTTGAATTGATTCTTTGAGTCTAAAATTCGAACCTATTTATTGGTATTCTAACCTGGCTAAGTTGGGGAGGGAAAATATCTTCATATTATTCTCTGTCCTCAACTCCGAAGGGAATCAATGTCAGGATTTTCTATAGTGTCCTTTTCAAAATCCACATTCTTCAATTCCTTCGATAACTCAGAGTCTGGAATCACCTCCTCCAACACTCCTCTCTTGTTGCTTGCCCACTTCGTCACGTGGAATCCTCCATGAAACAGCAGCTCGGTAAGTTCCTTGTACATTTTGATCGCAGAATGTGCATCTTTCATTGACTTCAACAAGTCATCCACGCAGAAATTTCTGCGAACAGTTTCAGTGACTTCATAGACCAGGCGGTGAAGGGGGGGGGGTATCGTCCCCCGAGAGCGAAATCTACGAGACCACCTGAGATTGGTCAATTTTGGGGCGCTGATTCCGAATAGCGATGTTATACGGGCAATATCCGGGAACTTCAGCCTCGTTTTGGTGATTGAAACATCATTTTTCATTGTTTTGGCAACAGAGGTTACAGACTCGGCTCAGTTTTCTGTAATCTATAAAGCTAGAGTCCTACGGGAAAAATGAAGCTGGAATATGTTTAAAACACATCAAAGAAGCTCGTTTGTAATGATTTAGGCTTGATTTCGACACAACGACCTCGTTTTCATGCAAAAAACGCGTGCTCGTAATACATATATCTGCGATTAAACAAAATCATCGTCAATATATTCTGCAAAGTCCTCATCAACTTCGTCATCCTCCCCTGTCATAGCTACAGCTTCGTTATCTTCATCGAAATCAATAAGTAGCTCAGTTATGTCTTCGGGATAGCAAAGATCACTCCATATGACGCGTCCATTTTCGTCCCAACCATGATTGACATAATCGTCAAGTTCAAGCATCAGGCAACTTGCTCTACGATAAATAGAGGCGACATAGTTTGCCTGCATCAGGTGCAGCTGTAGGTTAGCCTTGCAGGGTGGTAGTAGGCTAAGATCAAGGATTTTCCCTTCCTTCTCAAACTTCTCAACAAACTTCTTGTATCTGAGAGTATTAACTGATCCAATTCTCTGGTTTCCGTACAGAGTACATGTGAATTTCTCAATCAGCTCAGTTAGTTGATCAGAAGGGTAAGCCATACTACCTAATTCACCAAACATCTCTATGAACTCAGCTCGCTTAAGCACAGCTTTCCAAACGACAGTTTTTCCCTTTTTGCAAAAACTTGAGACATAATTATTGCCAGAGAATGCGTGCATTCCGATCAGTGCTTTCTTTTGTTGCTCATCTGGCAGTGTAGAGGATGTAATGTCAATTACCTTTCTATCCTTGCCGGATCCATTGTCGATTGGGACTTGAACACCCGCAAAGTCATGTGCCAAGAAAAGAACGAGAATATCTATGTCACCTGATGGCGACCTTACCATGACAGCGTCACCGGGAGGGACATCAGCGACTAATACTAAAGCTATCAATTTAGTGTCCGCTTCCTCGTGATCACTTGCGAGCTCGTTCGATAGTGAAATCTCATTGACTGTAATCTTCTTGCATTCTGACTTATTCGAAAAGAAAATGACTCTCTCTCCGAGATCTTCCCTCCCCTCTTCGATTGCTTGCTCTATCAAATTGAAGAGTGATTCTTTGTTTTCTCCATTCTTCAGAAATTTGTCAAAGTCATGGGGAACTTTCATGTCTGGACTGGCCAGAACGTACCTTTCGCTCTTTCCTCTTGCCTGGCGTTCTCCCCCTTTGATGCTCTTCCTGCCATAAGTGTCGCACACAATGTAAATGGTCGTATACTGTCTAGGAACCGATGCAACAATCTTTGCCGCCATTTCTCTGATCGTACCAAAGACTCCAACCAAGCTCCGTATTGCAGCAGCAAGATCTAAGAAGTATATCTTCAGGTTCTCCTTTCTTGGAAAGTCTTCTTTACACAAAGTCTTCAGATCGTTCATGGAGGAATCATAAAGCTTGCTCTTCGACGTTTTCCGCATTGCACCATCGGCTGTGCTTAGAGGTATTGAGACCGGTGCTAGTGGGAAGGTCAAAGCTCTTTCAAGGTTGATTCCCGATTCGTGTTTACTGGAATATGCCACAAGGAGTCCTAAGATGTCCCTCTGAAAAGCGAGATCTTTGCACTTTCCTTTGCTTTTCACGGTTTTCTTAACAGCCGAATCTTTGAATGTTTTGAGAGGCACTCGTCTTATCGGGCTGAAAAACTCTTCGTCGTGGTCTTCCTGCGTGATCCGGTCTTCAAAGTTTTGCAAGCATTCCATACCCGTCTTTTCAACGTTGAGCAGACTTTCACTGACATTATCAGGTACTGGGTAACCAGAAACCAAATTGTAAAGCTTCTCCTTGTCAAGATCAGGGTTGAACGGATTGATAAATTGCGTCTTTAAAGCCTTCAAGATGCTTTCAACAATTCTGTTTGACTTTAAGATCTCACTTGGTCTCAGACATTTTCTTGGATTGGATGATGTTGTGGTGAGGCCTGCAATCTCTATCAAAGACTCTGCAAACCTTGCTTGGTATGGCCTGTTCAACACCCATTTCGTAACTGTGTTTTCTTTCGCAGCAAACTGGGTCACTCCACCTGAAACACGAAAGTAAGATAAGACATTTAGTTCAAGCTTTTACAATACTTCTTTTTTGATTAACGGAGGGAAAAGTGCTCATTAGTTCTTCAACACATGTTCAAAGCCGGCAGTGGTATTGGTTTACCTCTAAACAAATTGATCATCATCATTCTCACAGACTTTCTCAATTCAAAGTGATGGTTTGTTTAAAAGCTTCTCAACAAATCTTTTGATGGCCATAATCACACAGACTTGTTGGTTCAAGGAGGCACGGAAAAAGTTTATAGATGGTGAAGACACAGACAACAGTTAAGTACCTGCAGTTTTTGCAGTCCTCATGTAGCTTTGCTCGCCAGCTAAATCAACTGCTTGTCCAATTGCAAGTGTATTGCGCCTTACAGACAGTCCAACTTCTGCGATTTCTTCCCTTGCTCCTGGATGTGTGCTTTCAAGGCATTCCAATGACTTCACGTAGTAAGTACCATAGCGAGAATAGTGGACTCTGTTAGTTGAGAAGCAGAGCGGTAAGCTTCTTTTCCAAATGAGTAGCCTGAGATCGTAATCATTGTTATTCACGGCAAAGTGCAGCTTCTGCTATCGATCAATAAGCTTCATGTATAAAGCCCAGAACTGTGGTGTCTTCCCAAAGTCTCCATTCAAACATTTTTGCCGTTGCGTCTCGTAAGACACTACGTGTTTCGTGACGTTCTCATCATCAAGTATTTCCTGAACATTGCTTGTGCCAGGAGGGCATTGTGCAAAGTCGGCGATGTTTTCTGGAATACTTGGCAAAAAGCGTTCTTGAAACAGCCGCTCTAAAGCTTCTGAAAATGCTTCATGAGCAAGCCAACATCGATTATAGTGTTTACCACTGATAACCCCAGTAATACTGCCAGAGCTGCAGAGCCCAGCTTGAAATAGCACCTCTTCAAACCCACTACCAGAGACTAAGAGACCAATTACGCCAAAGAAAGCCATCATGGCGTGAAAATCGCCCAAATGGATAATAATATCAGACCACAGCACTGGATTGTTCCATATTACATGATATGCTTTGATTGCGGCACCAACGTCCAGTGTGATATGAGTGTATGACATGTTTGACTGTCGTGATAACTCGCTGGATACTTGGAATAACTTCACTATGGTGCTGTACTCTGTTATCGGCGTTGAAATTGGTGGAAGGTATGTCTCGGATTTTTTCTTGCTGTTTGCTTGCTGAAAGAGTGCTACGACCCAGCCAACGAATCTGGGATGAATTTGATCAGCTGAACTCAAAAGCCTCACAGATTTCCACAGCGCCAGAAGCTTCTCACAAAATTCCTCAGGTTCTGAGCTTGGCTGCCTGGAACTCTCTGCAGCAAAGGAAGGGGGCTCCTTCTTTGGTTGTATAGTTACGTGTGGATCTTCTTGATCAGCCAAAAGCTGAATTGAGCGTCTGTTTGACTTAGGAATGGTTGTTTCTTCTTGTCTCATCACAGCATCCGCACACTCCTCCTGGAAAGCTATTCCTGGTGTAGTATGGATAGATCCAGCACCCGAAGAAGTTTCTACATTTCTGTCAAAGTTGTCCCACCAGAATATTGTGGGTACCTGGAAGATAAAGAACAGATATCATTAAGATTTTAGCTGAATGCAAATTCCTAACATGGGCAGCGCTTCCTAAATCTATTATATAACGCATAACTTTAATAGTTGCATTGCAGAAAGATCATTTCTCAAACTGTGCTTTTTTCAGAGCATTTAGTTTCCTTTCTTCGCAGAGACTCAAAAGTGAGCAAATGATTGAAGTTCATTTTCATTTCAACAACATCACGTCAACCAAAGAATATCATGCACATGTCTGCAACGTTTCCATAATAGACCTTTTAGCTATTCTGAAAAAGAATGTCAATCGAACGATACTTTGCTACATTTTGTAGAATTTTCGAATGTGCACAATAATGATAGAAGCTCTAACGCCACTCGATCGAATCTCGTGTATAAAAATGTATAAAAATAGCGCTCGATCCAGGCTCTTTTGCTGAATAGCTAAAAGGTCTATTTGGCTCTACGATCTTGATACATACTTCAAGAATATCAACTGCTTGCAAAGAGTATTTATTATTTCTCACATTACTTTATTCCCTCAGTAAAAAAAATATTGATTCTCACCTTGCTACCAGTTGTTGATGGTTGCAAAGGAAGACCAAGGTTTAATGACCTGAAATGTTCTGCAAGCTCAGCTTGAGCTGTTTCTATCAGATTTACTTGATCATACGTGATGGAGTATCCCAACCTTGCGAGGATAGTCAATGGAAGCTTCTGCCCTGTTAAACTGTGAAGGCCTAGGCCAACAGAAGCATGTTTGGCAGTGAGGAACTGTCCTTTCGAAACAACTGCAACGACATCTTGGCCAAAATGACTCTGCCAATCTACTGACTGTATCCGAAACTTTATGATGTGCCTCTGTTGTAGATAGCAAGTTGATAAAAAATAACTTCAAGATTTCTGGCATTTGTCTTTCTCTGTTATTCAAACATTCGACGGTCGGCGGCCACGGCAGCTCTGGCACTTCTTTGAGGAAGCTGATCACTGAATCTCGCAAAATCAGGCCTGCTCTTTTGACAGTATTTTCCTTTGAAAACTGGAGTGAATTTGACAGAGTCTGAGTCCGACGGCATTCACTGCTAATCACCAATTTTGGGGAATGGTACTCTCGAGAAAGGAAGATAAGCTGGTCTCCAAATGATTTGAGCAATCTTTCTTGCAACTTATGCCTGCTTTGACGTGACCCGACACCAACTCCATACGCAGTGTGCAAGGTCTCCATAGACATGCACTGATGCTCACCTACGATGTTTTCTTTCACGATGGTTGATACAAGATCATAGTCACCGCGCGCATTTGCTTCATCGCCACTTTCTTCTTCATCAGCAATCTCTCGAACGATTCTCGTGTACTCTCGGTAGCATTTCTCGTGTTTCATGAACTCTTTAGCAATCAAGTCTGTGTCTGTTACTGCAACTAGCATTTCAGAGTCACCTCTACAATTGGCAGCTTCCTTCAATCGTAGTGCTGCCGTCTCTGTTATGATCTTTGTAAGAGGTTGGCTCTTTTGCTTAACTTTCAGGGTCTTCTTCTTGCATATCATGCATATTTCAGGAAACAGTCCTCTTGGATTTGATGACTTTGATTTGGAGAAGGATCCTCTTGTTGCCTTACTAAATTTGTTCTTGCTGCCATCTATCCCGTCTTCTTTACTTAGTTTCCTTTTTAGCAATGCTTTGGCGTATGTAAACTTCTGGTAACACTCTCGGTGGTAGAAATAGTCTTCGTTGTCGCAGTTTTCAGGAATTTTATTGCACTGAACATTGTGCCAATTTTCTCCACCCAAGCTTTCTCGAATTTTCTTGCATTCGATTAGAGTGTCCAAGCTTTTTTGACTCAGTTTTACCAAGCGATCAGAGAACACAATTGATTCGTAGTGAATTAGGCAGGTTTTTACATCCATTTCGATCACTCCATCGCTGGTTCGTATGAACAGGTCGTCGCGTATTTATCTTAACGTTATCTTACATGCTTGAAGCCTAATTCACATCAATTATAACAAAGATTTCCTAATAACAAGTTTCAGTAAGTACAAGTTTTCGAATCATACGTCAGATCTGTATTTGAACAAGTAATGGTGAAAACATTTTAAAATTAACACAATGAATATCTTTTGTCAAAGTCAACTCGTTAAGGTGTCAAACTACTTCCTTCTCATTCATGATATTGATACTTGAAAAGGTAATTATTCCTCGCAGAAGAGTCATGCTTTCAAAGTGTTGACATTCATTTGGATTTATGAGCTTTGTCCTTTCCTGTTTCATGCAGCCATCAAGAGACTATTATTGACGATGATTTTCTTTAATCAGTTCAGCAGCCGCAGATATATGTATTACGAGCACGCGTTTTTTGCATGAAAACGAGGTCGTTGTGTCGAAATCAAGCCTAAATCATTACAAACGAGCTTCTTTGATGTGTTTTAAACATATTCCAGCTTCATTTTTCCCGTAGGACTCTAGCTTTATAGATTACAGAAACTGAGCCGAGTCTGTAACCTCTGTTGCCAAAACAATGAAAAACGATGTTTCAATCACCAAAACGAGGCTGAAGTTCCCGGATATTGCCCGTATAACATCGATATTCGGAATCAGCGCCCCAAAATTGACCAAACTCAGGTGGTCTCGTAAATTTCGCTCTCGGGGGACGATACCCCCCCCCCTCTTCACCGCCTGGTCTATCAAGGCTATTTCAATCTGCATTGTCTACAGCTGTCTTCCTCAGAGCATAGCTTGCACAACACGGTGACCTTTGTGGTGATCTTTGCTAAATCACCATTGGGAAACCAAAGAAGCGCAATGCATCAATATCCTTTGGGTGAACACGTACCTGGTGGAACATGGATTCAATGTCTGACATCAGTGCCACTGATTCTTCACAGAATCGGAGTAATACACCAACAAGTGAATTCGTGAAGTCTGGGCCTTGTAATACATTGTCATTCAGTGATTTTCCACGGTATGTTGCTGCGCAGTCAAAAACAATTCTGATTTTCTCCGGCTTCTTCGGATTGAACACATTGTGATGTGGGAGATACCATACTGCACCATCTTTTCTACTGACTTGATCTTGAGGAACCTTTCTTGCATGGTCTTTCACCATAAGATCATCAATGAAATTGGTATACTACTTACAGAGGCCAACATCCCTTGACAACTTCTTCTTCAAGTGTTTCAGTCTGTGTTCTGCCACTGATCTGTTGTTTGGCAAACATGGCTTGACATCTCTCCATGGTATAGCAAGTTGATAATGCCTATCAACAAGTTTGGCTGTGTCTTCGAGTACTGCAGTGCCCTCTTATCTTCCATCGACATCTCTTTACAGTTGTCAACAGTTGATTCACAAAAGTCACGATTGATGTACTGCTTGAATTGTTTCTCTAGTAAGTCATCATTTTCGCATGAAGGAATGAGATAGCATTGCCTACGTTCTTTACCATATCTCCCAAGTGGTCCATTAAGCGTCCACCCAAATTTTATCTTCATTGCATAAGGTCCACCATCTGGTGCTCTTCTAATCTCTTCTGGTTCTAACGCTTCCGGTACATCCACACCAATAAGGAGACCAACATCTTGATTCGTGAGTGCTTTTGGGACTATCACACCATTCAGGTAGGACCAATTGTCTACATCGTCTTGCTTCGTGATTGATTTTTTTTTATACTTTATCTATCGTTGGATACATAATCTAGCTTAATCATAAATACATACAATCAGCTAATTGATACCAACTGATTCCAATGATACATTCAGTTTCTTCACGGAAAAGGCATTTGTGACTTCAATCATGACATTCTCGCCCAAATCCATGACGTTCAAATTGACCTTGACACATTCATGTTGCTCTTCATTGTTGACTGTTGCCAAAGATATTTTGCATCGTGTTCCAGATATTCCAAGTTCTTTCAGGATGTCTTCTGAGCAGAATGAAGCAGTTGATCCAGTGTCTAGCATAGCATATGTGCATATCACCTTGTTCTGTTCATTTCCTTGGATCTTTACTGGCACGATTGTCAGCCCTTTGCCACATCCGGCGCCAGTGTGCATATTCGATCCAACAAATTGACCTTTATTTGTTCCTCTGGATTGCTGATGATCTCTTGTTGCTCCAGACGTTGTTATCTCACGACGTTTCTTCTCGAAGGCCATAACTGACTCATGTAGTGATGTCATGTGTTTTCTTCGCAAAGGACCATCAGGCACTTTGCATTCATTTCGACGCTTGCAGCCAGCGGAGAAGTGATTTGAAGATAAACAACTGTCACACAGTTTGTGAGAACGAATGAATTGGAGCTGTTCCTCGCCAGTTTTGCTTTTGAAGTCTTCGCATGCTTCTAGCTTATGTTTGCCTTCAAAAAGGTAGCATCTTGCATTGCTTTCAGAATCATTTGGTTTCTGGTCTGCAATTGTCTGTATCCTGAAATTCACGTGCTTGTTGTGGCTTGATTTATCAGCAACTTGTCCAGGTCGTCTCATACGTTTATCCCTTGTTGTCTGCTTACTGCCATCCCTTTCCATGATCGCACCAAATACTGGGTCGTTCTTTTCAGCAGCAAACATTCTCACCAATTTTCTGACATCTTCGATATTTGGGTTGTGTCCACGCTCTCGAAATTCATAAACCTTCGATTGCCAGCGAGATTTGACAAAGCCAGGACATCTCTCTAAGATCTTCACTAAGCAGTCCTCATTGTTGATTTGATTCAATCTCCCTGTTGCCTTGAGTGTAATTTCGCAATTGTGTAAATCATCCGCCAGATCAATCAATGCTTCTCGGTCACAAGTTTTAATCACCGGCCCATTCATCACTTTTCATATCCAAGAATTCGTCACTTTGTATACATTTTCAAATATTTCTGCCAGTAACTTCTTGGCTTCCCTGTATCCTTCTGATGGGCTCAGCGAAATGCAGTTTTCTATCGCCTTCTTTGCCTTTCCAGTACAGTATTGAATGAGAAGTTGAAGCTGCCTACTAGAATCACAAACATCCTTTTCCATATTATTTTCAAAGGATTTAATAAAAGAAAAGTATTTCAAAGGATCACCATCAAATTTCATTAGTTCAGATTTTGGTAGCAATGTAGCAGTAGCTAATTTACGCATTGTTTCAAGATATTTAATACCTGGATCATTTATTTCCTCTTGCATTGAGATGTTATTTTCTGGGGAATCATTCATGTCATAGCACTGTGGGAATTCTTGCTGAATTTGAGGAGCTAATATATCTGCTGTTTGGTTGACTGCAGCAGTATCATCAAATGCATGGCTACCTGATTCAGGAACTAGTTGCAATGAAGGTGGAGTTAGGACATAAGGATTCAATCCATTGTCATGCAGGTAAGGAAATGGTAGCTGTGGAGAAGCACCAATCTTGTGATCTGGTATAACATTATGTGATAAACCACTACGCGACACATCAGGCATGGCCAACTGAGGAGGAGCTGACTGGGCATGGGGTTTCACTGGCCCTCCAAAGGAATAACTCACTGCTGACTGAGGAGGAGCACCAATCACATGATCCTGTGCAACTCTGCGTGAGACACCACTGCGCAACACACCAGGCATGGGTAACTGAGGAGAAGCTGACTGGGCATGGGGATTCACTGGGTCGTCAAAGGAATGATTCACTGCTGACTGAGGAGGAGCACCAATCACATGATCCTGTGCATGACTGCCTGAGACACCACTGCGCGACACACCAGGTATGGGTAACTGAGGAGGAGCTGACTGGACATGGAGATTCACTGGCTCACCAAAGGAATGACTCACTGCTGACTGAGGAAGAGCACCAATCACATGATCCTGTGCAACTCTGTGTGAGACACCACTGCGCAACACACCAGGCATGGGTAACTGAGGAGGAGCTGACTGGGCATGGGGATTCACTGGCTCGTCAAAGGAATGATTCACTGCTGACTGAGGAGGAGCACCAATCACATGATCCTGTGCATGACTGCGTGAGACACCACTGCGCGACACACCAGGTATGTGTAACTGAGGAGGAGCTGACTGGACATGGAGATTCACTGGCTCACCAAAGGAATGACTCACTGCTGACTGAGGAGGAGCACCAATCACATGATCCTGTGCAAGACTGCGTGAGACACCACTGCGCAACACGCCAGGCATGGGTAACTGAGGAGGAGCTGACTGGGCATGGGACACTGGTTCAGGTCCAAAACACCAGCGGGGCAATGATTTGTGCTTCTGGAGAGGGGCAGGCTCAGCATGGGATATCACGGTCTCAAAATCATTTCAAATTTTGTCCTCTGCTTCAAGTTTCTTCAACTGTATCTTCATTTCTAAATCCTCCTTTTGCTGTTGCAACTGTATCTCTTGATTAGCTAGTGACTGTTTCATCTTCAAAAATGATGCTTCTGCCATCAACGATGCCCTTCTTGCAGCATTTGCCAATCGTGTTTCCTGTAGAAGTCGCTGACTGGAACGCTTTGATGATCTAGAAGACTGACAAGAATTACTAGTGGAATAAATTTGGCTTACCGAATCTTCAGGGGTAACATCCTGTTCTCAGCTTATTGTTCGATCAGGGTCGAACTTCTGGATGTGCTCAAAACGTAGCGCTATTCGGTCTTTCACCGCCAGAAATCTCACTTCAGCTTCGTGAAAATATGCACGGCTTTCATCTAAATCGTCTTCATCAATAAGGGAATTGCGATAGAGCTCACGTGCATGACAAAATTCGCCAAAAGCTGTCTTCAAGTTGACTTCACTCGTGATCAATTCAGAAGGAGAAGATTCGGCCAACATGGTTTCTGCCACTCGGTTCAGTACTCTCGTAAACCCACGCTTTGCATTTGCTCTTTTCTGTTTCAGTCGCTTTCTTTCTTCAGCATCTACTTGTCTTCTGTTATGGGACTCTGCCTCTGACATCACAAAATTCTCATCTGATATTCCAAAGTTTGCATGCTCATCCATGATAAAGTTTCAAACTGATGTAGCCACTAATCTCAAGTCGTCGCTACGGGGGAGTTCCAACGCGCACCACCAAAGCCCAAAGCCCAAGAACCACAGCAATAAATAAACAGGCTTTAGGCATATAATGATACGATTTGAAACTTTATATCCTCGTAGCTAAAAGCTCAGCATATCCAAAGCATTTACCAAAAATCGCGTCGCCAAAGGTTCGCTGCCAAAGATTCTTCCCTTCTTTGGTCTTCTTCTTGTTTTGCCCTTTTTTCTCTCTGCTTCTTGAAGCCCCGAAAGCCATGATTGCTTCGCTTTTATAGCCATAAGTATGAAAAACAACTATTCCCAATACAGAAACAACACGGCGTGTCATTTTACCACTTAATAAATAAGACAACTAAAGGCGACGTAGACAACTTAAATATGAAAAACAACTATTCCCAAGACAGAGACAGCACGACGTATCACTTTTTTACTGAATGAAAGTAACAAGGGTAAATGCAACGTAAACAACTTGAAACGAGGAAAACAACGGGATTTAAATACGCTGGGGAAAACAGGTCCCGTGTCCCTGGAGTACGTATTTAAACGTCACAGCAATGTACTGTAAAACAAACTGTTCAGTACCTCTGGAATAATAAATTTGTGCGTTACAATAATACTTCATCTTTTTGAAGTACCCTATTTTCTTTTGTTACCATATGGTTGTAGTACTTGTTGTCGCACTCGAATCCGAACTTCTTGCACAGGTACCAATGAATGACAGCTGCCACTTTGTCAGCTTTTGTATTCTCTTGGTGCTAATTTTTGGCATTCAAATACTATATGTGCCATTGTCTCTTCCCTTTCCCTGCACATTCTGCATGATGTCTTCTTGCCATTTGGCAATTCAATTCCTTCACTCATTACAAATTTTCCTCTTTTCATCTGAATCATTGCACATTTTTCGATTCCAAAATCCATTCCTATGTCCTTACTGAACACCCTGACTGTCTGGATGAGAGCGTCTAACTCTTTTTTATCTTTTGCATAAAGCTTCAAGTCGTCCATGTAAAGCAAATGATTCACTTTTGGCCTATTCTTTCCGAGATGGTAGCCATTTTTCATTTCATTAAGCAGCTTTGACAGTGGAATCAATGCTAAAACAAATAAGATCTAACTAATTATTATTATTATCATTATCATCATTATTATTATTATTGTTGTTGTTGTTGTTGTTGTTGTTGCTGTTGATTCTCAACACAAAGCATTTGGCTGTCTTTGCTTTGGAATAGTCACTGTGAATGCGGGCATCAACCAGCTGCCAAGGAACTCACAGGTCTCTGAACCAGACTTTTAGGAACCAAGTACCAAGCTTAATAATCTTGCTGTCCCAAGTAGAGCTGTTTTCTGCACATGTTCAATTCGAATGTCTATCCCAATCTCCTGCATAAATTTCCCAAACCGATTTGTGATTGCTCCCAGTGCTCCGACTACAATCGGAATTATAGTCACTTTCTGCATTTCCCACAAACGTGCAATCTCATCCTTTAATGGTTTGTACTCATCGATCTTTTCTAGCTCCTTCTCACATGCTCTAACATCACTTATAAATATATAACAATATTTTCAAAATTGAGGCCTTTTTGAAGGTGGGGGCTTATTCAGGGGCCTATGGTAAGTTTTGCATTAGAAAACTGTTTTCACGTTCACTATGGGAATCCCTGCGTAGGCGCGCTCATGATCCCTTTTCTTTTCGTGTTTCAATTGTCATCACAGACGGCCTCAATTTTCCGTAGTAGACAAATTAACTAAAGTTAGAGTTCCGGAGGCTATAAACTTTGTATATTATAGATTTATTCAGTCGGGATATTTCACAGTAAAGGTATATGGCCCAGAGTCTTTTTGCTCAGCTAAAGTGATTCGCGGCTAAAAAAGCCAAAAAGCAAAGGAATCCTCCCCAAACTCGCTACGACGGCTGCGTCACACAGTTGACTAACGATTTGACCAGGGTGAAATCCCACTCAGAATGCAGGGCCACGGAGAGGTTTTGGAGGCCCGGAACAAAAATGTGGAATGATGCCCCAGTAAGGGAAGCGAGCAGAAAACGTTTTGATCACAAATCAAATCAGATTAAATCAATTCACCCATCCAGGCTTTATTTTAGTTTTAAACCCTTTAGATTACAACTTAAAATGCATTTTAGAACATTTCCTGCAGTTAACATGTTAAAAATCTTTGATCTTGAGGGCCGTGAGGCAAAGAGGCAAATTGTTCTCTGTCCCCTCTGTCCCTATCAAACTGCTTTTTATTTAAAAACAGGAAGGAGGAGGGTTTCCACAGGTTTCTTATTTCCACCTTGAAGCCCTGAAGTATCAATTGAAATTTTCTGGTTCAAAGGTTCTTATTTCTTTGGTCATCTAAGGGTTCATGAATTTCTTATAGAGTTTCTTATACAAAGTTGTGTCCACTCGTTTAAAAGAGTCGATAATTGTCAGGTTTCAGGGTATCGTTTCCTTAGAAGGTTTTATTAGCGCCTTCTCCTTGAGCCGTGTCAGAAGCGGAACATATTCATAGGAAACTGTTATTTCAATGTTAACCCTAATCCACATGGGACGAGGTTTTTCTTGCCGCATTTTTCAAAGAAAGCAACTATGTACCCCAAACCTACCTGACTTTTACTTATATCTATTCACCACATTTTGACTGAAAAATTTTCAAACAATAGAGCTCACAGATCACGTGACATGCCCATATTCGGAAGCAGGCAAACAAATCAAGCAAACAAATCATTGTTTTTGATTATTCAATGGAAAGATTTGATCATATTATAAAGTATCATGCACCAAATGAATCAGTATAGGAGGAGCTTTAATTTGATACCAGAATTTCTGGAATTTGGTGATGTCAGCATTTCTATAATGACGTTATAATGGCTGCCATTTTGGGCTAATCAGCAAATGTGTTGAATTTTTCGAAATTTTTCAATCTAAAAGACTCCAATGATACATTTGTAATGGAGTATTACCACTTTGCAGCTTCTTTTTGTCTATTTTACAGAGAATAAATTAATGGCATAAATGACGTCATTCAAATTGGTTAATTTCTGCCAAAATATCACTCCAAAGTCATTAATATAATAAAATTACATTTTCATATCAAATTTGTGGCTAATGTGAACAAAAAACTGCAAAATTTTCATGCAAAACCTTCTTTAAATTCAAACTTAACTTGGAAGCTTGATTGTCAATGATTTTCAAATTCATGACGTCAGTGTGACGTCATAAGGTGTGGCAGCCACACCCAAATTACGCTACATGCTAGAAACTACCTGACCTGTGACTGTGCCAAGTTTTGTTGAATTCTGAAGAGGCCAAGGCAGTTTTCAGAGGGGGTGGAAAGACCCCCCCCCCCAAAAAAATGATAGCTCGAAAAAAGCCCATATGGATTAGGGTTAAGTTTATATGTTTCGAAGAAAGTTTTCCCGAATGTTTACAGAGTAGCAACGGCAAGGCCATACTTCGGAGAAAAATCTGCAACTGGATAGAAAGGTTGGTTGGCATAGCCTGCTTCGTAAAAATGAATGTCAATGAATTACGAAGACTTCACAAAAGAGAATGTAGGACAGGAATTATTGGAATGACATCGTAGGATAAAAACAAGGTGAAATTTGCCTCTGATTTACGCAGTTTGGTGGTGCGAAAATGGAAGACTGGGGAGAAATTTACAAGAAATGGTCTTTAGAACAGGCTTTGTTAATGTTTGGATCTTTATTCAATAGATAAACCAGGAAACAAGAAGCATAGCGACAGAGAGTTTGGGGTCTGTAATTTTAGGAAGT
The DNA here is from genome assembly GCA_964019985.1 of Aurelia sp. 4 Dawson et al 2005. NCBI lineage: Eukaryota > Metazoa > Cnidaria > Scyphozoa > Semaeostomeae > Ulmaridae > Aurelia > Aurelia sp. 4 Dawson et al 2005. The sequence goes on along the minus strand of OZ026492.1, from coordinate 39,984,089 downwards.
AAAAAAGAGTAGATATATATTCACAGGCAAACTTTGGCAATTTCTTGATTTAAAAGGTTCCTGCAAGAGTTGACAGTTGAGAACAAGGAGACGCCACTAAATTCATGGGATAGTAAAAGCGACAAGAGAAGAAAATAGCTGTAAAGTACATGGAAGGAAAGGGAGAAAATCCGAGGGGGGGGACTAACATAACATGTTGAGGGTACGGTTATGGGCCGCCCATATGGGTGGGATTTTTGGCCCAAAGTTCTCAAGGGTCTCTTCTTCGGCAGACTTTCCTTAAACATGGGTGGGTAATACGGATATTGGTAAAAAAAGAAGGTACCTTTCTGAAAACCGGGCGGAAGATCAATACACATTAAAAAGAATAGGGCCTACTGCCGAATCTTGGGGGACACCAGATAAGATTGTTTGAAAGGAACTGTCTGAATTGTTAATGCACTGAATAGTGAAGTTGGAGGGCTTGTCGCCCGCTCAAGATTGTTAGAGAGAGGGGTCGAAGAGATGAATTCCATGTTGAAAGAGCAAGCAAATAGACATGAGCAACAGCTACTTGCAAAGGACAAGATGTTATACATGATGATTGAGGAGTGAAGAGTGAAGGCAGCAAAAGATACCTCCAGTGAATTAAAAGAAGAAGAGGCTACACGAGAAATACTGCTAGTTGGAGATAGCATAATTAAATTCGTTGACACCTCAAAATTTAAGCCTCAATCAGGAAATCAAAATCTCCAAAGAGACAATATACACTTGGAATGAGGCAGACGAAAAGCTCACCAAGGGTCACCTTGACATCCCTAATACAATCATTTACCATCTTGGCACAAATGATATAGAAAATGGTACAACACCTGACGAGACAGTAGCTAAGATTGAGGAAGTAATTGGGAAAACGCTAAAAAAGAACCCAGATGCCAAAATAATTTTGAGTACAGTAGCCCCAAGAGGAGATAATGATGACCTTGACATGGCAAGGCAAGAATTGAATTTGATGATGCTGAAGAAATATAAAGATAAAGAGCATGTCCTGTTGGTTGACAACAACAACCTTTCAAGTAGAGGTGCCATAGTAAAGAACTATCATGGCCAAGATCTTATTCACCTGACACCACAAGGTGCAAAGATCCTTGCAACCAACATCAGTCATCAACTAAAGAAGATGCTCAATATCTCATCTCTATATGAACAGAAGGACAGAGGTAGGACAGAATCAAAGAAAGGTAGAAGTCGAGAGAGAAACCAGTTTCATGGCAGATGGAACCTGGGAAAGGCAAGCTGGAGAGGCACGAGGGGAAAAACTTAAGGCGCTGATCATTAAGCTACTACTTGTGGCAGAAACTCTTGAAGATTTGTGAGACTCATGTTAAAGACAGGTAATTTTTTAATACTTTGGCTATTGGTTATTGGAACATTAGTGGCTTATTGTATAAAGTAGGTAGCAGCACTCGATCAAAGTTATCAGATACTGAATTTTTAGCAAACGTAAAAAACCTGGATATTTTCGCTCTAGCCGAAAGTCACATAGGACCTAATGAGAGCAATGTCAAAGTAAATGGTTTCTGGAATCTCTCTAGTTGTAGGCAGAGCAGTAGTAACAAACGTTACTTTGTATTACAAACGTTTTTAATTTAGTTTTTCATGTTAAAGTGTAATAATGAAGATTGAAGATGGTATTTGTTTCTTTCAAATAAAAGAATGTACATTCAGAATTGATATTGGCTATCTTGAAAACATGGAATGTGGAATACTGGAATGGACTGGAATAGAATGGAATGGAATGGAATGGACTGGAATGGACTGAAATACTGGAATGGAATGGAATACTGGAATGGAATGGCCTTATCAGTAGCCTTTGCAATTATTGTTGCAGTCATTAGGCCAGTGAACAGGTGATGTGAAAAGTATGAGGTGTCATCTATGACAAAAATCAGTAATCGAAATGTGGAATGTATGAACTGAGATTTATGAATCAGGCATACGCAGAATCCCGAATTTTGCACTCATCCAATATGAAATTTGGCAAAATGCCTTCCAGAATCCAATATACCTTTGCGTTATTCGTTGATTTGTCATACCACAATTTCCATTTCAAGTATCCATTACCGCTGTAAAACACCATTCTGTCATTCGAATATCCAACATTCATTAATCAGTCATTTTAGAATTTGCAAACATCAGTTCACCATTTCAGATTCCGCCATTCCTTCATTCTGTCATTTGTCATTAAGCCATTCTGCAAACCACAAATCCATCATTCGAGATTCTCACATTCGTCAAGCTGTTATTCGTCATTCAGAATTTGGCAAATTTCGTTCCAACATGCAAATGAGCTATGACAATTCAATTCAGCTTGACAATCCTTTCTAGAGTTACATACCCCCTTCACCAGCGCTTAAAAGCTTTGTGATAGCATCCCGTAATGGTGATGTCCGGTGCTGCGTGTTGAAGCCATCGATTTAACATCCCTTTCATCGATCCGCAGGCGTCTGTCATCTCGTCTGCATCTGCTGATGGCTAAATGGAGCAAGCAACACTCTCCCAGGGAATAAGTCATCTTTTTGCCCAAGTCTTGAATAAGCCCAAGTCCGATTTGCTCCGTCGCTTGGAGCACATTCTTCCCCATTTTCCATCGGGTTCAATACACTCATTTTTATGAGGACACAAACTAAAATTTGCGGTTGCTGGGAAGTTTCTTTCAGAGCTATTTTACTACCAAAAGTTTCTTATTGCCTTATGAACTTTTTAATGCAGCCAGTTTCGTGCAAGCGGATCTCAAAGCAGTTATAACTTGCACCCAAAGTAATTGTCAAAATAGTTGCTATTGTTATTGAAGTAAGATTTTCTCCTACAATTTCTTTGAGATGTCGTTTACACATACACATATTTTTATTTGAGACTAAGAATTTGAGCCAAAAGTTTTTTAAGAAGTATTGGGAGTTTTTTGCGAGTTTCTTACACCATAGACCCTGCTTACACTCTTCGTATAATCTCCTGTTCCTCCGTTTGAAGCTTTTCCAATTTTTAGACAGAACTCCAGTATGTTCATACCTTCCAAGAAATATGATACAAGAAACAAGAGAAAATAAAGTAAAACTATGTTAAGGATTTCATTTTTGAAAATAAATGGTTTCTTGAAATATATTTTCCCAGTATTGGAGTTTCTTAATTTTTTCTGAGAGTTGAGTTTCTTATAAGTAGTTTTTCTAATAAGAAAAATTTGTGTATATCGCTTCATACAAAATGGATATTTTTTTGGGTGTGAATAACGTGATGTGAATTGATCTGATGTGTGTAAAGCCTCGTTTTCATAAAATTGAAATTCATCGCCGATCTTTGTCATAGAGCATCGCCGATCATCGCTTACGCTGTAAGACAATTCGATTGATTTACTATTCAAGGAAAATCAGGCTTAAGGTTACGGAGGAAGTGGACATTGCCCTTTCTCCGGAAGTAAGGAACTCTGTAACCGACTGTACACCTATTAACTCAGCATTCAGCAAGATGTTTTGTCTCAAATCGTAAAATAGCTCTGAAAGAAACTTCCCAGCAACCGCAAATTTTAGTTTGTGTCTTCATAAAAATGAGCGTATTGAATCCGATGGAAAGTGGGGAAGAATGTGCTCCAAGCAACGGAGCAAATCGGACTTGGGCTTATTCAAGACTTGGGCAAAAAGATGACTTATTCCCTGGGAGAGTGTTGCTTGCTCCATTTAGCCACCAGCATATTTGGTAGAATTTTATAACATTGATTTTGGTAATTTTTCGACAAATGGAAAATTGTCAGGGTTGCGTCGAGGGCATTGAGCGGGTCTGCGTTTGGGACATTGGGTCGCGTGGGCTAGACATTATACAGGTTACGTCACCACACCGAGTTGGATATCCACGAGCCAAACCGAAAGGACCGGCGACGGGATAGCTCAATCGGTAGAGCGTCTGCCATGAAAGCAGAAGGTTGCGAGTTCGAGAATCGCTCTCGTCATACTTTTTCCAATTTTCCATTTGTCGAAAAATTACCAAAATCAATGTTATAAAATTCTACCAAATATTCTGTAAGACAATGGAAGGGAAAAGTATGACGTTAAGGTGACATAATTCTGTCAGGGTTGCGTCGAGGGCATTGAGCCGGTCTGTGTTTGGGACATTGGGTCGCGTGGGCTAGACATTATACAGGTTATGTCACCACACCGAGTTGGATATCCACGAGCCAAACCGATAGGACCGGCGACGGGATAGCTCAATCGGTAGAGCGTCTGCCATGAAAGCAAAAGGTTGCGAGTTCGAGACTCGCTCTCGTCATACTTTTTCCAATTTTCCATTTGTCGAGAAATTAGCTACCAGCAGATGCAGACGAGATGACAGACGCCTGCGGATCGATGAAAGGGATGTTAAATCGATGGCTTCAACACGCAGCACCGGACATCACCATTACGGGATGCTATCACAAAGCTTTTAAGCGCTGGTGAAGGGGGTATGTAACTCTAGAAAGGATTGTCAAGCTGAATTGAATTGTCATAGCTCATTTGCATGTTGGAACGAAATTTGCCAAATTCTGAATGACGAATAACAGCTTGGCGAATGTGAGAATCTCGAATGATGGATTTGTGGTTTGCAGAATGGCTTAATGACAAATGACAGAATGAAGGAATGGCGGAATCTGAAATGGTGAACTGATGTTTGCAAATTCTAAAATGACTGATTAATGAATGTTGGATATTCGAATGACAGAATGGTGTTTTACAGCGGTAATGGATACTTGAAATGGAAATTGTGGTATGACAAATCAACGAATAACGCAAAGGTATATTGGATTCTGGAAGGCATTTTGCCAAATTTCATATTGGATGAGTGCAAAATTCGGGATTCTGCGTATGCCTGATTCATAAATCTCAGTTCATACATTCCACATTTCGATTACTGATTTTTGTCATAGATGACACCTCATAGAAAAGGCGGGTTTCTTACAGGTAATGAGATTTAAATGTATGTGTCAGTTGCCAAATGTTGTAAAGCACTGATTTTTAATACTTTCCAGTATTCCAGAACTACTCCAGACATCTTTTTTTGGTGATTGATTGCTATCTCTTCGTTGGTTTATCAACCAATCATTCCCAATGATGTTTGTTGGAGTGGCAGCTATTATTTCTCTTATTTCTTTTGTCAAGGAAGTAAATACCTCAATGAAATGAAACACTGCGATTGAAAAGTTCATGAGATGAAATAAATAATCATCTGCTTTTGAAGCATTTTTGTGTTTAGCTGTGTGTTGTTGTTGCTATGAAGCTCTATCGCTGTCTACTCGGCTGTCTATTTGGTTGGAATTTGCAGCAGATAAAGAAATGAAAGACTTTGGGGGCTAGATTAGATAACAAGCCACCAGTGAAGAAGTCCTTCAGAAATCCTTTACTAATGAAGTAGTAACAGTTATCTTTATGATTGCAGAGTATATCAAAAGGAACTCGCTACTAAAACTGTGAAATCCTTAATTACATGTCTTGTGGAAAATTTGACAAAGACCTGTCAGAAGCTTTTTGTTAGAATTATGCTTAATAATGTCTGCAAATTTTGGGTACATGTTTTTCTCAGTAAATTTGTAATTTGGAGCATTCATTCCCAATTATTGATTAGAACTTGACTGATTCTATTCTGTAACATAGAGCTGCTCAATAAGTTTTGCAAAGACATACCCATTTAGAAAAACATAAAACTATTTTGGTCTAAGTTTCTGATCAGTGCGGTTTTCTGTCCAAAACATTCGTTTGATAGGCACTGCAGGTCCCTCTTTCTCATTAGCAAATGGTCACCTCCTATGGAGATAATTCAGAAACATAGTCATAGACACAGAATTCTTAAAAAACAATATTTTCATATTGTTTCACAGGAGACCAAACTTCCATGAAACTGGGATAGGGAAGTCCAAGATCAATTCCAACGTAAGAAAATGCACAGTCAATTTTTAGTTTTTTCATGAGTATAAGATTCTCATCTCGTTGCTGAAAAACAAAACAAAACTAAGCAGCACAGGTAGGATAATTACATGCAACAAATTGAAGAACTAAGTGACAAAGTCGAAAAATGTATCCGGAGATACATTTTTTTATAAAAAGCTTGTAAGAAACTCAACTTTCAGATGGGCAAAAATTGAGAAACTCTAGTACTGGGAAAGTGTAACTTAAGAAACAAGTTATTCGCCCTCGTCCCCAGTGACAATGAACGTTTTCCGTAAACTGCAACGCCTATATTGACCCTGGAGCCTATTGGGCTCTTTTCAAAGCAAATGGAGTTTCTCACCTTCAAAACGTGGCGCTCAGTCGAAAAAAAGAACATTCAAATGGCTTAGGTCACAAGGACTACTGTTTGAACCACCGGCTATATCTCAAAATGTTAAATATGGACAACAACAACAACAACAACAACAACAACAACAACAACAAATACCCTTGACAACAACAGATACTCTTGGGAACGAGGGTGACTAGTTATTTTGATAAAGGCTAAAACCTTAACGTATTTTAACCTGGGAGGAACTTGAGTAATGCCTAAACACCGGAAAAACGTCAAATGACCTTGCTTTAATATGTTCACGAGGGCACAGGTATTGAAATTGAAGATTGACAGGCAAACGATCCTACTATCTCTGTTATTCTTCTTGGTCTTGTTGTTCTGAATAGTAGCTATGTGTAATATAAACTGTCGATATTGAGATGAATGAAGCCGATTTCGGAGCTCCCTTGACGATAGGTCTCGCATAAACTGTATTTTGTAAAACACATCCGTTGTGCCGTCTTCAAGTTTTGTTGATTTTATTCACTGTGCTTCAAGAATTTGCTTAGGCCAAAACGTCAAAGCTCTGGTTTGGAGATGGAGGCAAATATGTCGTTTGAAGATTAATATCTTAACTATCAACGAACCGATATCAACAAATAAGGTATCTATGTTAATAATAATAAATAATAATAAAATGTACATTTTTAGAGCGCGCATACAAATAACAAGTTTTCTATCTATGGCGCTTTACAATGACAAAAGTTTATAACTGGTTTAAAATTTAGATAAGTAATAAGAAGTCCTCTGCTTTTTAAAATCTTAAAAACGGCTAAAATGAATGTTTATGAAATGAGTCTTGAGAAGATTTGTTTAACTAAAAGCAATTTTAAAGAAATAGGTTTTCAAATTTTTCTTAAAAATATCCAAATTTGGAGATGTTTTAACATTGTTAGGCAGCATGTTCCAAAGTCGAGGAGCACAGACTGAGAAGGCTCTGTCTCCATAATACTTTAATTTTGAGCGTTGTTCTTGCAGGTTGATGCCATTTGCTGATCGTAATGAATAGTTTGATTTCTTCAGCTCGAGTAAATCAGTAATATAAGTTGGTGCTTCGTCGTGTAATGATTTAAAAACCATGGTCAAAACTTTGAATTCAATTCTGTATTTAATAGGCAACCAATGCAATTTCTTTAATCCAGGAGATATATGCTCGAATTTTGAAAGGCCAAGGATGACCCTGGCAGCAGAATTCTGGACGTTCTGCAGTGGCCTTAGAGTGGAATCCGGAAGGCCAATCAACAATGCGTTACAATAATCCAAGTGTGATAACACCAAAGCATTTACAAGCCTGACGAGGGAATCATGGGTCAGATACTTGCGAATCTTCTTTATGTTATATAATTTTAGAGACGCTATCCGACACTTTTCTGATATGTGTTTTTTCATGGTAAGAGTGCTGTCGAACCATACACCCAAATATTTGACATAAGAGGAAATTTCAACCGGATCATTTCCAACTCTGATTGATTCAACCTGTAATTGTTCTATGGTATGACTTGATCCAAAAGCAATAAACTCTGTTTTCTCTTGGTTCATCTATGTTCAAGTTAACCATCGAGATATGTTTTGACAATCATTTCGGATCGATTCACGCTGTGTCCTAGTCCCTAGGTTCGACCAAATCTCTATACTGTTTTTGGGACACCCGGTACTCCTTATTCATTTGCTGTGTTTGATGGACGAGACAGAAGCAGTATTATAGATTTGATAGATTTCCTATGATAGGTACTTTACAAGATTCACCCTGATATGAGCTTTTGGACTTTTGGTGACCTCAGCTGGAGATTGACAATATTAGAGACAGGGCTTCCATTTAAAGCAGATGCTTGGAGTCTTAGACCTATGGAAGCAACTTGCCCCCGTCTAATACCATACCCACTGATCGATCGTACCACTTGGATTGGGCCTAAGGTTTAATTCATCGAAAATTAATTGCTGAAAGGATAGGTTGGTCAGATGAAAAAACATTGCGGAATTGATTAGCTGACAACAAGCGTTATTGAATGATCGCTATAAACTTCTAAAGAACTTCCACCTTATGGATCAAGTGAGTTGAAAGCGCCGTCAGAGATATATTGGTTCATGTTGAACTAACAAAAATCATCTGATCAGAAGTATTTCATAACCTCTTCTTCGTGTCATTGGAAAAGGAAGTAATAGCTGTCACTCCGAAAACATCACTGAGAATAATTAGCTGATAACGCTGAGAAAGAGATGGCACTCGAAAAAAGAAGAGATGTCTGGGATATATCTGGAATATTGGAGTTTGTCTGGAATGCCACTGGAATGTGTCTGCAATACTGGAACGGTTTACAACATTCAGTAACTGACCGATACATTTTAGTTCCATCGTTAATGGGAATCGACATAGTTAAAAGCTGGCCAGGGCTGAGTTAAAAATATAATCAATTGAATTTTGAAAACTTCGACACGTGCAGCTTCATTGTGGAGCCAAGGAAACAATGAATGCGTAGCAGCTTTCGTTAGCCTATTTATAGCTACTACGAGATATAGCTATGTCTATAATGTTTTACCGCCCTGAAAAATTAGCAGTTCTCAATGAATACTGTTGGGCCATATGGCCCTTCCGGGGGTGAAAGGGTTAAGTTCACAATAGCCAGGCTGTACTGGAACAGTGAAAGCAGGGTCTTGAAAACTCAGTTCCCTGCCTCAGCCATTTTTCCCCTTGATCAGCCCTTTGTTTTCCAATTGTTCTAGCAAAATGAAGGGGTCTGAGTTTCTTGTAAAGTCGTTTCTTAAAGGTAGGACTTTGCTCTAGTGGAACGATTGCGTAATGGTTCCTAATGTTCTTACGTGTCATTTTCTACTGTTCTAGCAACAATAACTGCGAAGTCTATTAATAAAGCCATTCCAATCCATTTCATTCCATTCCAATCCATTCCAATCCATTCCATTCCAATCCAGTATTCCACATTCCATGTTTTCAAGATAGCCATTGATATTTGGAATAAATAAATTTGATTTTGCAGTTTCATTTGTAGAAATATGGATTATGGCCTAAATAACGCTTTATAGACCGCAACAATAATGTAATCTGTATCAAATTACACAGCCTTTGTTTCCATAATCCGGATCGCAGCACAAAGAAGTGAAGAAACCAAAACTCATGTGGAAAAGAGCTTGGACAAAAGACAATAGCTTTCACTCACCCGCAACGCCCACTGTTTTCGATAGGCCGCAGCGATCATTTTCAGCAAATTTCTTGCAATTTTCATCCCTTGGGCAAAAATTTCATCCCAATTTGAAAAAGTACACATTCTTCTGGCACAATAAACTCTTCTTCATTCCGTTAGTGTACTTTTCTCTCCATTTTCTGCAAAATTCGAACCGGCAATTTTGATTTTAAAACTAGAAGTCCTTGGCAATCACAAGTGCTTCAGTACGGCGTTCGTTTGATCGTACAGGCACTGGCCTCAGTATCTGCAATATTGCATATGCCTCGTACACGATATCAAAAAGTACACATCGAGGCTAACAGAGTACACTTGGCTGGTCTTTTTGATATGAAAAATGTCATCTTTACTTGGAAAAAGTTACAGGCATTTTCACAGTGAAGTTTAGAAATTTTCTTGTAGCATTTGAGAGAAGTTTACGAATCGCCCTTTCATTGTTCGGCCATTTCATCTAATAACAATGCGTTGCTGCGCAGTACTACCAAGGGAGCCGCAGATAGCAAATGTCCAATTCCTTGGCAGCACTTTTTCGTATGTACAATCTTATTGAGGTGCCAATATCCCCTGTGGTAGAGCCCCCGAAATCGAGAGTTCTTATAATAAAAAATTAATCAGAATTCAACTAAGTTATACATTGATAGTTAGACTTACCCCAAGTCTATTTCGTCAATAAAAAAATTGGGAAAGGGAAAAGGCAGATTTATTACAGATGACGAAATAGACTTGGCGCAAGTCAAATTGATTGTGCAACTCAGCTGATTCTATGACTGTTTTCCTCCATAGATTGCCCAAATATGTGTTACTGTAGTTTCACAGATTTGAAGAAATCATTCCTGTTCTCTTGCTTGGTGCTGATTGGATTGAACTTACCTGTTGGATACGGTGAGCTTTTTTGGTCTTTTTTGTGATCGGCATAGGTACTAGCTTGCGGAGGTTTCAGACAGTTCTCTAAGTCGTTCAGGTATATGATAAATAGGAGAGGTCCTAGGCAGCAACGTTGTGGTATACCACATGCTTCCTTTCCTTCCAAAAATGCTTTCTTAAGGTCAAGAAATATGGTTAGGTTCAATTTTTTCTTGTCAATATTTTCATACAAGTGATCGATACTGTCTACCAAAGACGTTACCGTGGAGTACAGTTTACGAAAAGCTGACTGATTCTTGGTAATTACATTATTCTCAAGAAGAAAGTCAAATATCTGATCGTAAACTATCCGTTCCAGCATCCTGAAAAATGTGAAATAACCGAAATAGGTCTGTAATTGTTTACATCTTTTTTTGCATCTGATTTAAATATAGTTACTCTTGTAAGTTTCCAAATGTCTGGAAATACTCCGTTTTCTAACGATGACTTAAATATCGTCGACAAAGGCTTTGACACAAGGTCACAAACGTCTTTGACAATTGCTGTTGGTACTTTATCTGAACCAGCTGCCTTTCCATTTTTAGCTGTTTACTTGCATTTAATATAAACTTGTTGTCAACAGTTTTAAATTGCATTACCTTTTTTTTTGGCTCGATGTTCTGGAGACAGTCATCACCTGGCCTAGAAACAGTTTATTGGCCAAGTTTAAACCAACCAAAGTGTAGTGTCGGCTTAAAGGAAAAGTCCGGGGTTGGTATAATTTTTTATCATTCAAGAGATTAAACTGTTGTGAATGTTGTGTAGTACTTTTTTCAATGTTTTTCTCTTTTAATCTGCGAAACTACATATTTCAATCTGCTAAAAAGTGCAAAATGACGTCGTTTTGTATGACGTCACTTCAAGTTGACCTGAACGAGGCTGCCATATGTGTTGATATTATACCACCCCATTGCTAGCCGCCTTATTGCGCATTCGCACACTCGTATAAAATACAAAATATCGACGATATTTGGCCTAACTTACGGAGATTAATCGTCCAATTTATGAAACTTCGAGGCATGAAAACTTCAAAAAAACTCACGACTGGTGTTCAGCAGTTGGTAAGGTTGCTGCTTAACAATAGTATTGTCAACCCCGGACTTGTCCTTAAAAGCCTCCAAGATCATCACGCCGTCGAGTGAGACATTTACCATCTTCCTTCTACAGTTGAAAGCTTCACTGAATTCTCATTTTTGTCCAGCACTTTGTTGATGGTTTTCGACATCTTTTTTGGATTCCCTATATTTTCATCTATTAGCCCATGATAATACGAATCTCGCATGTTTCGGGACCGACACACTGATCTACTAGGCCCTTTTCATCAAATTAATGCTAAAAATAAAGTTCCTAGTCGTAATAAAATTTTAGACTTGTGAGATGAACCGTAACATAGGGGTTCATGCGCTGCAAAAATTTTCAAGATCAACCAACCGAAGGCGAGATATTGATTTGTTGTAATTGTGTGTATCCAGACCACTTTTTGGAGATTTTTCAGCTTCCTGCTTCAGTATGTCCCTTTCTCTCATTAGGTTTTTAAGAGGTCGGTTACTAGTTGAAACGGTTTTCCATAGATAAACAAGTGGAAATGTTTATCTTCCCAGACTATGCTCAATACCTTCTTTTCTGTCTGTGAATAACGTTTTTCAACTGGAGACAATGCTCTGCTGGCATAGGCAACAATGCGGCGGTCATCATGGTTGGGCTTTTTCTGGGCAAGGATCGCCGATGCGAATTTTTTCCCGTACATGGTTAGAAGTATCTTTGACTGACAATGGCGTCGGTTGTCACTAGACCTAGTCCTGACCGCGAGATTGAAGGCAGCACAGATACCGCTGTACTGGTCCCTGAAGACAGCTTCGTCACTGGATAAAGCGACATGGAAATCCAAGGGATGATTTTGGCTGCAATTCGATCAATTCAGGAAAGAAACCAGCGAGCAAACTTCGAGTCTGTGGCGGTGTACATCGAAAAGAAACATGGCCTAAACAAAAGCGACATCATACTTCAAATCAATCAGATGATAAATTCTGGTAAGATTAACAGTGTTTGGTTCAGAGGCGGGGAATCTTTTCGCATTGATGAAACAGAAAGCCAAAATAGCGCTTCAAATGATCTGCCTGACAATAATTCCTCCAGTCCGCCACTGAGCAACAATGTTAGTAGGTCCACCCTCCATTTTACTGAAAACATGAGCTATGGCCCCCCTGATGACCTCATCGAATTCAAGAAATACGTTCATGCTGAAATGTTGGCGCTAAAGGCCCTGGTTTCAAACAGGACTATCTCAGAAAATTCTCGTTCATCTCGAGAACCCATTGACTACGAACGTATCGTGATTAAGAGTTTAGAGGACAGAATTATATCCTTGGAACGACAATTAAATCAAAAACAAAGAATGATTGAAGCACTTTTGGAAAGTCGAAGCTCTCCCCCTCCCCGAAGTGGTGAAGCCCCTACTCCCAAGGGACCTTCTCCTAAACAAACAAAACAAAACACGGCTGCATCAAATCCAGAGCAGAAACAAAAGGGACAAAGTAAAGCAAGTGGTCGTATTGATGTTAGCAAACGGGGTGTCCAAGTCAGACCCAAAATACGTAGACCCAAACGAAATTTGCGTAGACCCAGACCAAAATTCTTGAGTTTGACGTAGACCCAGAATATTGATAGCAGTTTTGTGACAGACCCAACATTTTACATAATATTTGTAGACCCAAAATGTCAAAATAGACCAGCGTAGTATTTTCCTAGTTGGATATGTTCTAAGTACAAACAGCCTGTTATAGTGGTGACCTTCAGTGGGCAAAAGTGATTTTGTGATGATCCAAGTTGCCCTTTTCTTTGTTCAGGAGACGAAGTTCCAAGCTTATGAATGTTAAACTTATCTATATGTGAGGACGCTACCAGAATTTATCAAGCTATCGCTTTTGATCTGTTCAAAAGAATCCATATCATTGATTGTCGTTATATCAAAGTCCCTTTTTTGAAACTTTTCCTGGGAAAGAACACCATCAGTCGTGATCTCTTGCTTCTTTCATGGCAAATTGTCCTAAAATTGGGCGTTTTCGGACGATCTGAAGGGCGTGATAATGGAAAATTTTTCCGGGGCAAGCCCCCGGACCCCCAGTTTTCATTTCTGCGCTGTCACCGAGTTTCAACTCCTCTCCATGAACTTCGTTTCCGAAGACCCAATCTAGATTCTTTCGCTTAAATGTGTTCCTAAATGCAGCCATTTTCAGTTACATTGCAGGCACTTTCAAGAAAGACTTATGTTTTCTTTATCGATTTGTAATCTTGGGTTCATTAAAACTCAATAAAACTCCTATCTACCTTCCAAGAAGACCCAAACTTGGTCTATCCGTAGACCCAAAATGAAAGAACCCAAATAGTAACAGACCCAAAAAATCCACCCAAGACCCAAAAATCGATGGTAGACCCAACTTGAAAAGTGCCTTCGGTCTGACTTGGACACCCCGTTAGCAATGAGGGAATGCCCACTGGAAAACGGAACAACAGTGCGACAACAATCCGCGAAGAAAAACAAATTTCAGAAACGATAGCCAAGGACAAATGCAAGAGAGTTTATGTTGTTGGTGATTCAATCGTGTCTGGTCTAAGCGAAAAGGGTCTATCAAAAAGCCATACTGTCAAAGTACGCTCACATCCTGGTGACACAACCGAAGACTTGGCAGATGACATCAAGCCAATTATGAGAAAGAATCCTGACCTGGTCATAATCCACTTTGGGACTAATGATATAAGTAATAATAGAGTTAACACAAAAGAAAAATTACAGGAAACAATCGATTATGTACATGAACATGGCCCTGACACAGATATAGCCATCTCTCTTTGCATTTTAAGAAAGGACAAGCCTGGATTGCAAAAGAAAGCTTCTTCTAGAAACAACATCATTAAAGAGGTGTGCAAAAAGAACAAGCTGAAATGGATTGACAACAGCAACCTTGACGAAACATGCCTCGGCATTAAAAAGTTGCATCTTAACAAGAAAGGCTGTTCATATCTCGCTAACAATCTCAAGAAATTCATTGACGAAGATTGAACCTCTAAACCAGGTGAGAGCACCAGTGGAACCACTGAAATTGAGTATATTGATGTAAGTAATGACGCTGTTTTAACGAAGTTACCTAATCAGAATAAATTCACATCTCGTAAAGGCATGGTTATAGCATCATTAAATGTAAACAGTTTGCTGTCTCATCATGACGAGATAGTGTCTCTAATTAAGGAACAGGGGATACATTTTCTTGCCCTCAATGAGACGAAATCGATGAGAATTGCTCAAGTGAACTATTGCAAATAGAGGGGTATAAGCTCGAACGGCTTGATCGTAGTAGACATGGAGGTGGCGTAGCCTTTTATATCAGGGATACATTTAAGTGTGATGTTCGCAAAGATATTCCTGCATCATCGTTGGAGTTAATCTGTGCGGAAATCACTCCACCCCAATCTAGCCCTTTCTGTATACTTTCATGGTACAGACCACCGAACAGCCCAGTAGACACTTTCGATAAGATAGAGCAAATTCTACGATTTCTCGAATCAGAGGGAAAGGAGATTATCTTACTCGGAGATACAAATTGTAACCTCCTAAATTTTGAAGACTCTCCCGAGTCTTTAGAGCCTCAGGTTCCAAATCATGTAAAACGTATTAATGATAGCTATCGATCGTTTAGACTTGAGCAGTTAATCAAAGAGCCCACACGTGAAACAACAGAAACTTCAACCCTCCTTGATCACGTTGCTGTGAGTAATGTCAACAACATTGTTGAGTCTGGTGTATTTAAGGTAGCTCTTAGTGATCACTACCTTATGTACGCTGTCAGAAAATTCCGCGGTGGAGTAACTAAACAGCACAAAGTCATAAAAACTAGGCAAATGAAAAATTTTGACAAGGAGCTCTTTTTGTCAGACTTGGCCTCTGTTGATTGGCAGTCTCTGCTTCATTGTTCTACTGACATCAACGTTATCGTGGAGGAATGGACCAATATGCTGGCCATGATTATACAGAAGCACGCCCCTATTCTTGAGAGACGCGTCTCTGAGCGGTATAGCCCTTGGCTTACCTCTGACCTGAAACGTATGTTTAGATCAAGGGATAAGCTTAAGATGGCAGCAGTCAAGAAAAACTCAGAGGTTCTCATGGCAGCCTACAAACAACTTAGAAATAAAGCGAACAGCACTTGTAAAAGACTAAAAAGGGACTACTTTACTGACAAGATAAAAGCGTCCGAAGGAAACCTGAAAGAAACATGGGCAACTATTCAAAATTTTAGGCCTAAAGCGTAAAATGGGGTTAGGTTTCTCTCCGATGGTTCTTTGCGTGGTTCAAAGGCTTTGTGGATTAACTTTCTTCCGCCCTTATCGCACGTTACATCTCCTCATTTCGAAAGCTGAAATTTCTCATGAACATTGTGAAAGAACCGTAGTATTTTTAGAACCCCTTTCATTTTGCCAACAAAGAGAAGTTACAAAGAGCTTACAACTGAAGCCAAGATGCGTATAAATGCCTCAATGGAATCAGCATCGATATTGCATTGGAGAAATCAATCACGTGAACACATTTCTAACCAATCACAAACGAACACAACGCATTACCGCGAAAAGACGTGTCCTGGAACTGTCAGAAGCATTCAAGCTTTCGTCTCACTTCGACAAGAGCAGATCGCAATTTGAAACAAAAAAAAATTGATTCTGTGCAAGAGGGAGTTAGTCAGAGAAACTAGACTAGCAAAGGAAAACATCGTAAGAGCCGCTCCTCACTTTCTGCGACTTTGCATTGGGATGGTTAAAAGACTCAGTTGTTGGTTCAAGAATGTTTCTGTACTTTCGAGGCAGTGGCAAAAGATTGTTGCATGATGAGCAAATTCAACAAACAAGTTCAACAAATTGAGCAGAGCAAAGGAACATTCCAGTCACTTCTATAGTCAATCTGAGACGCAAATCACGAGGAAAGAAAAAGAACTGGAATTTAAATCCTGGTTTTTTAGCTTATTTGAAACAGAGAACTCTTCATTTGCTGAAACTATTGGCGTACGTCATTCACAAGATTGTGCTTATAAAGACAAATAACAAAAAGGAACAAACTATGATGAAACCCCGACTGTGAAGATAGTCTCTGGCCTAGATAAAAGCAAGCAAGTCATACTTTGGTTGCTGGACTTTCACTTTATGTCAAAATGGTCAATGGATGGACTCGTAACTGGGAGTTTACTTGGTCTTCTACGTGCACGGAAGGCGACATGGCAATGTCTTTACCATCATTCGCAGCATCCAAGATGAATAAACAGCTAAGTGTCTCAGCTACTTTTCTATATTGCGATTTCTACATGCCTGCAGTATCACCCGATCATTTTAGTTGATTTTGATTATACATCATAATCCGCATTAATTCCAACTAACGTTTGGTTTTCTACATCTTGAAAAATAGAAAGCAATGTGATCAAAGCCCTGAAGAAGTACCACATCTGTGATTGGCTGGTTAAGGGGTCAGTCATGATCCATAAAATAACTGACTTATGCAACTGGAGTTTTCCTGGGTGAATAGGAACTGAATTTACTAGCCAACTTTGCTGATGTAGTGCAGCAGTAGTACAAATATTAGCCAATCATACCCGCGACAGCATCCTTCAACTTACATCAGACTATAAACTGGCAAATAGCTACATCACCATACTTTTACCTTCTTGCTCGGCTACAGCTCGAATACAGACAGACAACTTAAACAACTACCTACTTAAGCTTTTTTTATTTTGTAGGTTTCCAAGGGAATGCAACAAAATGGTGGGATTCTCAGTTTACTACAACACCTCATCGCACAAGAGCTCGTTGGGAACAGATGGCGATGCTATTTCTACATTCTAGTCAGGTTGCCTACGAACACGAGTGTGTAGTACATAACGATAAATATTTTTTTAGCATTCATATTACCACAAAGTAGACAAGGGAGGGTACCTCACCATGATCATACTAGACGCGCCGCTGAATAGGCGGGTAGTTGTCTTTGCGATTCTATTTTGGTGCTTCCGTTTATCCTCTGAAAAACGAGTCGGTTTGCTACGTTTTTCTTACAAATTGGTGTAACATTGACTTGTCTGCATACAGCAAAAACGACGACAACAAAGAAACTACATAAGTTCTGCTTGCAACGTGACGAAGTGGGGATGTATCGAATGTTCGTGGTAGCAACAATAAATGTTTACCAAAGGTTTTTGCCATAATAATCGGCCAAAGTGATACAGATAGCCCAAGTTTTTTTGTCTTTTGATATTCACGCAAAAGTGTTACAAAAAAAAAATACATCGTGGCACAAAAATGGATTGGTTGGTTTCGCATGGCTACAAGGCCTAGTATGGTCACAATGAGGTACCACACCCCTGGAGCGTAGTGGCATTAATAGACTAATATGCTAATTCATGCAACCCTACGAAGGGAGGAAAGGGCCCAAAAGATCACATAAGCCCGCGCCAAGACTAGCAGGTATTTTCAACGAGGGCATACGAGCATACAATGCTTTGGGTCGTTACATAAGGTCAACCTTTACCGTACATTGTCTCTTGGTCAACAGTGGTCCCTATACTCAGCAAACAGGATATCACAGAATTGAGAATTCTTCCAGGCCCTACCATTGCCAATGGGCCCTACAGAACATACCAGCAACAACAAACGAAACAAAAACACTTATTGAAGCATCAGTGAAGCTATTTTTTGCACTCTAACTTCCTTCTGCAAGGAAGCGGACAAAGGAGCGTGGGAAATTTATCAAGTTCCTTGAAGTTGGAACCATAATACAATGGCCAATGCTTACAACTTGTAAAGGTAAATACTAGACTGACTACATGAGCCTAGTTATCGCTAATCATAGGTTGCCGGATGCTGTAAATACGACTCATGATCAAACGAACTCCATTTGAAATGGCTTTCTTTGCCTCATTCAAGGAAACGTATTATTAGATAAAAAGCACCGATCTGAAAATTTTACTAGAGCTGCAAATTTGATGTAGATCTCTTAACCATTCTGTAATCGACGTTGCACCATTTCTAATTCTCTTGCATAGCAATGGACCTGTTATGAAATTGGCCACACCCAAGGAAAATCGTACTTTGGATTTCTTGTGAGCTGCAAAGTAATTCAACTGCCCCCCCCCTTTTCAGTAGTCGCAAGCTGTAGAATATGACTCACGTTAACATCATTTCAAAATAAAGAAAAAATTGTAAGGTGCAAAGTCTGCTACGTAAACACCCATTTTGATCAAAACCTTGCTATTTTAACTTATTTTCATAGTGCAGAGTGGAAACAAAAATTTGCCAGGTGGTACGGAGATGAGAATAAAATCTAACGTGGAATTATACTGACCATTACTGCAAGTATTGCTTCATAGGCATACGAGTTTCCAGCACGAAGTAGGCGTTGCCAAAAGTACAGGAATATTTTGCCCATCTGACAGTGTCCGCCCGACAGACAGACTGCATGCACTTATTGTATGTATGCACATGTATGTGAACAATCACCTTGGATGGAGAGATGGCTCGAAATGCAATCCCGAAGAGCTGGGTGACACATAGATACCAAACTTTCAACAAAAATACTTCCAGCAGCAAAGACTTACAATTGAACATTGAAAAACAAACACACATATACAAAAAAAAATCACTTGCTGCATAGAACGTCCTCCGGACATGGGAAACCTGGTTTTTCACGGGACAAGGAGGGTAGACTGCAGATCCGTAAGGTTTATTTTGTACACCACCAGATTTCTTAAAAAGGATTACAGCTCAGGCAGCCATGTGCATTAGGCAGCTCCAACGTATCAAATGTCCATCCGACAAATTTGGAATAAAAATGTGCCCCCTTTCTCGGGCTTCAAATTGATATAAGGTAAGGACACCTGAAAAACTCCTCATGAGACATCAGCATGACTGCTTGCTCCCAAGCTACTTGATCCAAGACCAGGGACAACTAGAGACTACTTTATTCCAAAGCAAAACAAGCAAAACGAACAATTTCTTGTTCCCCTTTTATGAAACAGAAGGTTGGGCTAATAACGACAACTAAAAGGATGGACTATGATTCACACAGCCCAGGGGTGGCAAGGAAGCCTTATTAACAGCGAAAGAATGTGGTTTGCCTTTGAAGTAGGAATGATAACAGTATAACCAATTTTCGGAGAGAAGGCCAACTTTGAATCGCATTCATGCAAGGTAAATACTTCATTAATTTTGAAATGGGTGCTACCTGCAAACTGCACGCCGCAGACATTGTTCGGGCGCAACAGGACAGAAACTTAGCCTCAGTCCAAACTTCGGAGCAAGGCACTCCAGTCTTCTATTTTCGTCCTTTTGGGGGAAATTACCGAGGTAATTTCAGTGGCAGCAAGTGCTTCCCGTACAAGCACTTATCTCACCAAAACGACTCAAATTTCAGTCAATTTTTCCTACCAAGGAGCAACATGTATATTGTATGGGGCTTGGCAAACTCTTTGATATACATGCACTGCCACTTGGATTGCTGGTCTGAGCACAGCCCGCCGAGAACAGCCTATCTCGCACCGGGTATTTCTTGAGGGAGCCGCACGCGCCATACCGCACTCTCGCACTCCCGATAGATATCGCATGTCCAGCATATCAAAAGGCTTCTTAACCGTCTTAAGAAGCCCATAAAGAAAAATGTTTTCCTCCTTCGATATTTACAAAGCTAAAAGCACGGGATCCTTGCCGCCTTCAGAACTTGCCTCCATTCCCCACAACTCTTGCGTAATTTTTATGTCTTTGTCTGCCAGTCAACGACGCTCAGGAAGCAAACAGGGTCAAAATAAAAGAAACCAGGTGGACGTTAACTTCGCTTGTTAAACCATGAAATGCCATCAGAACGTTGCATTTCTGCCTTGGTTCGTTCGGCGCCGAGGGGCAATTTCACTCATTCAAAACAAGATTCAAAATCATTCGAAGTCTCTCCAGTACAGAGTGATTTATACGGACATCGGACGGACTTTTAGGAAAACGAAAAGTGTTTGCTAAAGAATGCCCCTCGGGTGCAGCCATGCGCAAAGTCGGGTCAAACTTATTTTAATCGCAAGCACATCAAATATCAATATCTCGGGCCATCCTATAGGGGCTTCTGGGATAGAATTCCACTACAAGGGGCCAGACATTTCGTATCTTCTTAATACCGAAGAGGAGAGAAAGTTAATCAAAATTTTAGGCCTAAAGCGTAAAATGGGGTTAGGTTTCTCTCCGATGGTTCTTTGCGTGGTTCAAAGGCTTTGTGGATTAACTTTCTTCCGCCCTTATCGCACGTTACATCTCCTCATTTCGAAAGCTGAAATTTCTCATGAACATTGTGAAAGAACCGTAGTATTTTTAGAACCCCTTTCATTTTGCCAACAAAGAGAAGTTACAAAGAGCTTACAACTGAAGCCAAGATGCGTATAAATGCCTCAATGGAATCAGCATCGATATTGCATTGGAGAAATCAATCACGTGAACACATTTCTAACCAATCACAAACGAACACAACGCATTACCGCGAAAAGACGTGTCCTGGAACTGTCAGAAGCATTCAAGCTTTCGTCTCACTTCGACAAGAGCAGATCGCAATTTGAAACAAAAACTCACCCAAACCTCACCCCTATTCGAAAAGAAACCAAGCCCTGCTGAAGCCTTTGAATCCCACTTTTCAGTAGTTGCGTACGTATTTGTAACTAGGTTTACATCCTATGAAATTTCATTTTTCTGTTTACAAGTAATTTACTGCGAGCTGCGAAGTGATAATGGACTGTTAAGACATTTAATATATTGTACACAATTGTTTTGTTGGACCAAAAATCTGGGGCAACATTCTGTCGGCAGCAAGTGCTTCCCGTACAAGCACTTATCTCACCAAAACGACTCAAATTTCAGTCAATTTTTCCTACCAAGGAGCAACATGTATATTGTATGGGGCTTGGCAAACTCTTTGATATACATGCACTGCCACTTGGATTGCTGGTCTGAGCACAGCCCGCCGAGAACAGCCTATCTCGCACCGGGTATTTCTTGAGGGAGCCGCACGCGCCATACCGCACTCTCGCACTCCCGATAGATATCGCATGTCCAGCATATCAAAAGGCTTCTTAACCGTCTTAAGAAGCCCATAAAGAAAAATGTTTTCCTCCTTCGATATTTACAAAGCTAAAAGCACGGGATCCTTGCCGCCTTCAGAACTTGCCTCCATTCCCCACAACTCTTGCGTAATTTTTATGTCTTTGTCTGCCAGTCAACGACGCTCAGGAAGCAAACAGGGTCAAAATAAAAGAAACCAGGTGGACGTTAACTTCGCTTGTTAAACCATGAAATGCCATCAGAACGTTGCATTTCTGCCTTGGTTCGTTCGGCGCCGAGGGGCAATTTCACTCATTCAAAACAAGATTCAAAATCATTCGAAGTCTCTCCAGTACAGAGTGATTTATACGGACATCGGACGGACTTTTAGGAAAACGAAAAGTGTTTGCTAAAGAATGCCCCTCGGGTGCAGCGATGCGCAAAGTCGGGTCAAACTTATTTTAATCGCAAGCACATCAAATATCAATATCTCGGGCCATCCTATAGGGGCTTCTGGGATAGAATTCCACTACAAGGGGCCAGACATTTCGTATCTTCTTAATACCGAAGAGGAGAGAAAGTTAATAACAAGCTAGTAAATAAGCGATCAAAAACGACAATGATTAGCTCGCTGTCTGATGGTGATGAGGTTATCTCAAATCCTCAATATATAGCAAACAGGATGAATAATTTCTTTTGTACCGTTGGTGATCAACTTAGTGCGAAAATCCCACATACCAAGAACTCTCTCTTCGAAGGAGATGTTACTGTAAATCCTGAAAAAGTGTCGTTTTCTTTTTCTCCAAAATCGCCCCAAAAACTTGTCAAAGCTATGGGTAAGTTTAAGACTTCCAAGAGCTTTGGCCTAGATCTCATTTCCAGCTATTTTCTCAAAATTGGGATGCCCATCCTTGCCAGCCCTCTAAGCCAACTTTTCAATCTATCTATGTCTCAGGGGCTATTCCCCGACAGTTGGAAAATTGCTCGTGTTGCACCTATCCATAAAACTGGTCCAACTGACGATCAGTCGAATTATCGTCCGATCTCAGTTTTACCTGTTGTTTCACGTCTGTTCGAAAAACTTGTTTTGACCAGATGTATTCCTTTCTTAACGATAACAAACTTCTTTATTCGCAGCAGTCAGGATTCAGAATGTTACACTCAGTTTTAACTTGTTTACTAAAGTGCACGAATGACTGGTATTTGAATGTAGACAAAGGCAAATTCACGTCAGTGACGTTCATAGATCTTAAGAAGGCCTTTGACACAGTAAATCATGAGATTCTACTCAAGAAGCTTTACCTTTACGGTATAAGAGAAAAGGAATTTCGTTGGTTTCGTTCATACCTCTCGAACAGAAAACAGTGTTGCAAGGTGAATGGGCAGATGTCTGAACTTGGGTTTGTTTGTTTTTTGTTTGTTTGTTTTCAATTTATTTTGAGTGGGCTTGTCAGGATTTCTAGGCACTGAAAGCTAATTTAGGCCCACTGTGCATGCCGCATCCAGGCACGGGACCCCTAGTTTAACGTCCCTTCCGAAGGACGGCGAGGTGAGTTGCGAGGTCAGGCCTCAGTGGTCACCCATCCGAAATCTGACCTCACTGGACCAAGCTTAACTTCAGTCACCTGACGAAGACTGTATAAGCCACTCGGCCACTCACCCCGCCACATGTGGCGTTCCACGTTACATTGACGTTACATGTGGCGTTCCACAAGGTTCATGCCTAGGGCCTCTCCTCTTTTTACTTTATATCAACGACCTACCCCTATCACTCCAGTATTCTGACGTGAATATGTATGCCGATGACACCAGCATCTCTTTTTCCTCTGATTCCATACCCACCATAAACGAAAGTGTTAATTCGGACCTTGTTCATTTAAAAACCTGGTTGGAATCAAATAAGCTGTCTCTCAACGTGGCCAAGACACAAAATCTCCTCATAGGAGGTAGAAAGAAGTTGAAAGACATTGAAAATTCTGAAACGCAAAAATTACAAATAGTTATTGGTGAAGAACCAGTTTCCATAGTTAAACACCTAAAATACATGGGGATTGAAGCCGACCAATTTCTAAGTTGGGATGATCACATTTCCGCTGTGACCAAAAAGATTTCAAAAGGAATTGGTATGTTACGCTATGCGAAAAGATATCTTCCCTTAACTACGATTCAGTCAATGTACAGAAGTCTCATTGAGCCATATTTCCGTTCCTGCTGTTCCGTGTGGGGAGTCTGTAGTACCACCGCGTTAAATAGACTACAGAAACTACAAAACCGTGCCGCAAGGATTGCTACTAGCAGCCCTTACGATGCGTCTTCGCAACCACTCCTGAAGGAACTAGGATGGCCAACGGTCAAAGAACTTATTGAAACGGAAACTGCTAGGATCGTGTTTAGGTCGATAAACGAGGAAGCTCCCAATTACCTTACAGCTCTGTTCGATAGGTTGTCAGATATTAGTGTAAGAGAGTTTCGTAATACCAATACAGACCTCAAGCTACCTCGCCTTAAAACTTGCAGTGGTCAACGGTGCTTTGCTTACAGAGGGGCACAATTATGGAACAACCTTAGTGCTGAAGTCAAGAAAGCACCCACCTTGAGTCGATTCAAATCTGCTTATAAAAACAGCAAGTAATCTTCTCGTTTAACTCATTAATACATAGTTTTTTTCCTTTTCTACCTTTTTCCTGCTTGTAAAATTGTTATGTTTAGAAATATTAAGTTTACTGTATTTATTTTAACAGGGCAGTTTGGAAATCAGTTTTATTGTAGCTGTAACTAAACCCTGTATAATGAAAATAAAATGAAATGAAATAAATGAAATGATGGTTGGAAGTATCAGCTAGTGACAGTTGGCAATATCTTTGATAGTTGCAAGTATCATTTTTAGGCCATAATTTGTTTCATTTACCTTTGACGGTTGGAAGTATCAGTTGTTAGGCCAAGCCCATTTGCACTATCAGTGGTTTGGAGTATCCCGCAATAAACTTGTTGGTTAGAAGTATCTTTGCTGCGACGTAAACGTAGCCCAGCTATAAGCTTATCTAATAAGGCGCTCAAATGTGCTGGTCAAACGCTATTAGACTAGGCCTAACGTTTTGGTAATTGTGTGAGTTTTCAAGTGTGTAATCCCCAAAATGCAACGGCGACGAAAATCTCGTTTGTTTGTTGGTAGTTTCTACATATGTCCCGAAGATTTCGCAACTGAGCTGTTCTCTGGTCAGTCTTCATGGGTTCATGATTATGTCCTGAAAGAAAATAGTTTCTTTTTGCAACATTTAACAGAAAGTCAGCTTATAACTGCAAGCCAGCGGGATTTTAGTAAAGATTTTACCAATAAGCCCCCATATCGGTTAACATCCTCCCTGCCAGAACTGACACAATCATTGTTATTATTATATATGATTAAAGTGCATAACTATAATACAGTATTCTATACATTTTACAATTAAAAACCTATTACATAATGTCATAAGCTAATTTAGATAGATGAGACTTTGACGACGATTTAAAAC
This sequence comes from Aurelia sp. 4 Dawson et al 2005, assembly GCA_964019985.1. NCBI lineage: Eukaryota > Metazoa > Cnidaria > Scyphozoa > Semaeostomeae > Ulmaridae > Aurelia > Aurelia sp. 4 Dawson et al 2005. The sequence goes on along the minus strand of OZ026492.1, from coordinate 39,959,059 downwards.
AAGCAGTGTTGTCAATAGCACGAATTTCCAACGGAAGACTGTTCCAAGGACTAGCTGCAGCATAGGCAAAAGTTCTAGCACCTAATTTTTTGTTCTTGAAACGAGGAACCTTTAACAACAGCGCATTACTCGATCTGGGAGTTCTTTTAGGCATATACCTCTCCACCATTTCCTGTAAGTACACAGGTGCCTTTCCTATCAAGCACTTGAAAGTAAGCAGCATAATTTTGAACCGCATGCGTTGCTTGAGTGGCAGCCAGTGCAGATCAAATAAGCCTGTACGTATATGTTCAAATTTAGTTATTAGCAACACAACACGAGCAGCTGCATTTTGGACGTGTTGTAGTCTGTTAATAAGATGTTGTGGCATACCATACAACAAACCATCATGCTATAACCACTGATTGTTGGCAGAATGATTCCATCTATTTCTATGATGAATTCCAAAAAATCAGCGCCAGAGAAACATTAAGGCTTGGTATGTGTTACAATGTTTTGGTAGCCTGTGAACAGGCCGAGTGTCCACAGGCTAATGTTTTGGTCGGTTTTGATATTCATTCAGCAATTATCAAGCTTGTATTTCAAAACTTCCCCTTTATCAAACTACCGTCCGATATCAGTCTTACCAGTAATCTCAAGGCTCTTTGAAAAACTTGTTTTTGACCAGCTGTATCAGTATATGAAAGAAAATGGTCTCTTCTCTCCTGACCAATCTGGGTTTCTGAGGCTTCATTCTACACTCACGTGTTTGCTTAAAGATGCTGATGACTGGTACAATGGCCTGGACCTTGGACGGCTTGTGGGATTAGTATTCATTGATTTGAAAAAGGCTTTTGATAATGTTGATCATGATATCCTCTGTGAAAAACTTCAAATTTATAGTGTTCAGCAGCGAGAGCTGTCTTGGTTTAGGTCATACCTATCCAACCGTAAGCAGTTCAGCAGGGTTAATGGTGTTGCCTCTGACATGCAGGATGTTCAAGTTGGTGTGCCACAAGACTCATTTCTCGGCCCTCTTCTCTTCCTCATCTATATCAATGACCTTCCACTGGCCGTCCAGGGTTCAACTGTGTCCATGTATGCTGACGAAACCAGTTTGTGTCTCCAGGCATTGAATATGACTCAGGTGAATTGTGCTATGAATAATGATCTTAAGTGATTGGACACATGGCGTCAAGGCAATAAACTTTCTTTGAATGTTACAGAAACACACTCCATGCTTATTACAACCAAGCAAAAACGTAACGTTCTCAAAAGTACAAGTCAGAATCTGGAATTGAACATACCTGGCAATGAGCTTGACATTGTCCAAAAAACAAAATACCATGGTGTCCAAATTGATTGCTCTTTAGATTGGAAAGAGCAAATAAAGGCTGTCTCTGCAAAGGTCTCAAGGGCCATTGGCTTTTTAAAGCATGCCAAGAAGTTTCTACCCGGGAGGGGGGTACTCGACCTAATTTTATACGGGGATGTGCCCACGAAAAAAATTTTGTTCACCCTTCTCCAGAATTTTTGCCTTCAAATGATACCCTGTTCTAGAAAACGTCTGTGAGAAGTATACTCAAAACACAAAAATTTGACTAAATAATAACCCGTTGTAACAAAATTTCCTCTTTTGACATGTTTTGATAACCTGCTCCAGAAAATTTGCCTTCTTTTGATACCCTGTTCTAGAAAAAATAGGCGAAAACGATACCCTGAAAAACGGCACATCCCCGTCGGACAAATATACTAAGTACCCCCCCTCCCCCCGGCTACTTTGCAACTGCACTTGTACGAGTTTGAAACGTACACAAACTAGTTTCCCAGAAGAAATTAGAAATTCCCTAAAGAATAATACACTTCATCTCGCTGGCCACAAGAGGCCCTGCTCATTCAAAAGCCTGGTTTTCATTAACTCGCATTTCATTGCCGATCATTGTCTTAGAGCATCGGCGATCATCGGCGATGGTCTAAGACAATGATCGGCGATGAATTACGATTTAATGAAAACTAGGCTAAAGCTCTCTAAATAATATTCTAATGCACTGCGCAAGGTAACTCACTTCCACATAGATTCCAAATAGGGACTAATTGATTTTGCAATCGAATGCCTCGTTCCAAGTTCTTTTCAAATCGAACGCCTCGATATCGAAATGATATCGAAAACCGGGGAAACCGGGGGTAAATACAATTCAATTTTGGTTGGATGGAATCGTCAGCATACAGATCAAATCGTTACTGGTTGCTGAAGCACGCAGAAATCATCCAATTTCACGGTAGTTATCCAATCAAATGGCCCCTTTCCAACCACGTGATACAAAATTGGCCGTTTGAAGTCAATTCTTGAATACCCCCACAAATGTTGAAATGGCTACTAAGTTACAATAATTACATGGAATTTTCTTTGATAAATCAGTAGAAGGGATGCCCCTCTACACTTTGTAGCGTGCTTGGAAAAATATCTCATTTGGAGCCGAAATTACAGTCATTTTCCGGTCAAAGAACATTGACATTCGTTCAAACATCGATAAAAGTAGCAGCAAATGAGATATAAGAATAAAAATCTCAGCGATTATGGATATTGCCTTAAGCAATAACCCAAGCACTGTCCCTTCAATTACGTCTCAAAATCACAGGTGATTTTCAGCAGTTTCTACCAGAAATGTGATCTGGGCCTAAACTTCTTTACCGATTAAAACTCATTCGTTGACCCCAAAAGGGCTTAGCTTGTATCCTTGAGCTAAATAATTCAGTTACCAACGACTCAATGATCTATTTGACTTCATTTTCCATCTAAATGTCTCCAAATTTCGTTTAAAACATCCAGTCTTTAGTAAATTCTTGCAAATTTGTTGCGTTCCATATTTCTCTGCAAGCGCCAGTAGTCTCCTCAAAAACGTCGCATCGATAGGCTTTTGTGCTACAGATAATGCGATTTGATACAGTTCATTAACTCGTAAATAGGTATGGCATGCCTGCTTTTGCTCAATTCATTCAATGTCACGTGACATGGGGGGTAGGCACTTGATTGCCCCCAGTTGCATATCGCCCCTTTAGCTTAACTATGGGATGTACATTGATTGAAATTAGCCAATGGGAATGCCTATAAGATAGATGGGTTGGGCCATTTCAAATTAGCCAATAGCAGTTCACTTTGTCATTAATATCTCAACTATGGAGTCGGTTCTGATTGAAATTAGCCAATGGCAATGTGTAAAAGCTAGATGAGTTGGGTCATTTGAAATTAGCCAATAGCAGTTGGCTTTCATCCTTAGTAGCTTCACTATGGGATCCGTATTAATTGAAATTAGCCAATGGCAATGTGTAAAAGCTAGGAAGGTTGGATCATTTGAAATTAACCAATAACAGTTGGCTTTCATCTTTAGTAGCTTCACTATGGGATCCGTATTTATTGAAATTAGCCAATGGCAATGTGTAAAAGCTAGGAAGGTTGGATCATTTGAAATTAACCAATAACAGTTGGCTTTCATCTTTAGTAGCTTCACTATGGGATCCGTATTAATTGAAATTAGCCAATGGCAATGTGTAAGAGCTAGGAAGGTTGGATCATTTGAAATTAACCAATAACAGTTGGCTTTCATCTTTAGTAGCTTCACTATGGGATCCGTTTTAATTGAAATTAGCCAATGGCGATGTGTAAAAGCTAGGAAGGTCGGATCATTTGAAATTAACCAATAACAGTTGGCTTTCATCTTCAGTAGCTTCACTATTGGATCCGTATTTATTCAAATTAGCCAATGGCAATGTGTAAAAGCTAGGAAGGTCGGATTATTTGAAATTAACCAATAACAGTTGGCTTTCATCTTCAGTAGCTTCACTATTGGATCCGTATTAATTGAACTTAGCCAATGGCAATGTGTAAAAGCTAGGAAGGTTGGATCATTTGAAATTAACCAATAACAGTTGGCTTTCATCTTCAGTAACTTCACTATTGGATCCGTATTTATTCAAATTAGCCAATGGCAATGTGTAAAAGCTAGGAAGGTCGGATCATTTGAAATTAACCAATAACAGTTGGCTTTTATCTTCAGTAGCTTCACTATTGGATCCGCATTAATTGAAATTAGCCAATGGCAATGTGTAAAAGCTAGGAAGGTCGGATCATTTGAAATTAACCAATCGTTTGAAATTAACCAATAACAGTTGGCTTTCATCTTCAGTAGCTTCACTATTGGATCCGTATTTATTCAAATTAGCCAATGGCAATGTGTAAAAGCTAGGAAGGTCGGATTATTTGCAATTAACCAATAACAGTTGGATTTCATCTTCCGTAGCTTCACTATTGGATCTGTATTAATTGAAATTAGCCAATGGTAATGTGTAAAAGCTAGGAAGGTCGGATTATTTGCAATTAACCAATAACAGTTGGCTTTCATCTTCAGTAGCTTCACTATTGGATCCGTATTAATTCAAATTAGCCAATGGCAATGTATAAAAGCTAGGAAGGTCGGATCATTTGAAATTAACCAATCGTTTGAAATTAACCAATAACAGTTGGCTTTCATCTTCAGTAGCTTCACTATTGGATCCGTATTAATTCAAATTAGCCAATGGCAATGTGTAAAAGCTAGGAAGGTCGGATCATTTGAAATTAACCAATCGTTTGAAATTAACCAATAACAGTTGGCTTTCATCTTCAGTAGCTTCACTATTGGATCTGTATTAATTGAAATTAGCCAATGGTAATGTGTAAAAGCTAGGAAGGTCGGATGATTTGCAATTAACCAATAAGAGTTGGCTTTCATCTTCAGTAGCTTCACTATTGGATCCGTATTTATTCAAATTAGCCAATGGCAATGTGTAAAAGCTAGGAAGGTCGGATTATTTGCAATTAACCAATAACAGTTGGCTTTCATCTTCAGTAGCTTCACTATTGGATCCGTATTTATTCAAATTAGCCAATGGCAATATGTAAAAGCTAGGAAGGTCGGATTATTTGCAATTAACCAAAAACAGTTGCCTTTAATCTTCAGTAGCTTCATTATTGGATCCGTATTTATTCAAATTAGCCAATGGCAATGTGTAAAAGCTAGGAAGGTTGGATCATTTGAAATTAACCAATAACAGTTGGCTTTCATCTTCAGTAGCTTCACTATTGGATCTGTATTAATTCAAATTAGCCAATGGCAATATGTAAAAGCTAGGAAGGTCGGATTATTTGCAATTAACCAATAACAGTTGCCTTTCATCTTCAGTAGCTTCATTATTGGATCCGTATTTATTCAAATTAGCCAATGGCAATGTGTAAAAGCTAGGAAGGTCGGATCATTTGAAATTAACCAATAACAGTTGGCTTTCATCTTCAGTAGCTTCACTATTGGATCTGTATTAATTCAAATTAGCCAATGGCAATGTGTAAAAGCTAGGAAGGTCGGATTATTTGCAATTAACCAAAAACAGTTGCCTTTAATCTTCAGTAGCTTCATTATTGGATCCGTATTTATTCAAATTAGCCAATGGCAATGTGTAAAAGCTAGGAAGGTCGGATCATTTGAAATTAACCAATAACAGTTGACTTTCATCTTTAGTAGCTTCACTATGGGATCCGTATTAATTCAAATTAGCAAATGGCAATGTGTATAAGGTAGATTGGTCGGGTCATTTGAAATTAGCCAATAGCAGCTGACTTTCTTCTTTAGTAGCTTCACTGTAGGATCAGTATCAATTCAATTTAGCCAATGGGAATACGTATAAGCTAAATGGGTCGTGCCATTTGAAATTAGCCAATAACTGCTCACTTTCTTCATTAGTAACTTCTCTGTGGGATCCGTATTAATTCAGTTTAGCCAATGGGAATACGTATAAGCTAGATGGGTTGAGCCATTTGAAATTAGCCAATAGCAGCTGTCTTTCTTCTTTAGTTGCTTCACTATAGGATCAGTATCAAGTCTAATTAGCCAATGGCAATGTGTATAAGCTAGATGCACCGGAGAACCTCTGTGCAGGCCTCTTCTTTAATGATGAATAGGAATAATGAGCAAACAATGATGTAATCTTCCCTGAAGACGATTGTCTTGGGAGAAATTCTTAGCTAACGATCTTGGCATGAGAAACTTCCTACCTAATGTATTTGGCATGACTAAATCACCTGCAACTCTGTGGCGACATCGAAATTTTGGCTTTGCAGAGGATGTCACGTTGCCAGTTGAATGTGAAGATGTTGCATACGTTCTGGAGTGTTTATTGGGGACTACAGTTTGCAAGAAAGCTATTATGAATGCCCTTAAATTGGATTGAAGTACCTTTAAAACAGGGCGATGCGAATTCAAAGGGGAAAATCGCAGAAATTAGTAGCATGGAAGTGGAACGCAAGTAGGTCTATGTTTCGCTGGAGCAATAACAAAGCGAAAATTTTATGCCACTTGGCAATTTTCAGTACAGACCGAAAAGTTGTACATGTTTGCTTCAGATGTGAGTAGGCCTATCTACTTCGTTATCACTTCCATACTGCGCTCTTTCAAAGCGTCATAAGTTGGCAAGTCACATGATAGGGAGTTGAGGGAATAGTGCTAAATCACATGATAAATTTTGGCAACTTGCCAAGCAAGTCACGTGACATGGGGGTCATCACGTAACAGCCCCTACTTCCGATCGATGTTATGACCCCAGATGCAAGTTGTTTTGGCAGACCAGCCAACCATAACTTATTTTCGTTGCCCCTTCCCCTGCCACGTGATATGGGATGCCATCACGTGACTACCCCAAGTATTGTGAAGTCTTTCACGTGACATGGGGCAGGCCTTTCCTCGATCACGTGATTGCCCCCAAGTCAATGGTCCTATTGTTGGTTTGGATCTGGATCATGCCCCTTACGGTGGAAGCGAGCCCCCTGTGAAGACGTTACTGTGTGACGTCTTGTTGTCTTACGATGCCCCTAGGTTGTTGACAATGGAGCATTGTTTGCTGTTGACAAACCAGCATTGCCCCCTGCAAATAGAAAAACTTTCACCCTCTTGTACCCCAGCCCCAGTGCCTGCCCCCAACTTCTCACATAGATTCGGCTAACCTTGATCTTCGGGGTGATTTTTGGAAGGGAAGAGCCGGCTGTGGGGGGCACGGGAAGCAGGAGATGCCGACGTCTCAGGGGGGAAAATGCGAGAACAATAGGTAGAACAAAGGGATCGATGCCCGTGTGGATCTCGAGACGACTCACTCGTTAGTAATATAGACTAGGAATCCGAGCCCGCGCTGCGCGCGGGTTCGGAGTTCCCAGCTCCTGCGGAGGGCTGGGCGCCTTCGGCGGCCACTGGCGCGCTTCGCGCGCCACGTTGTCAGTCTTCATTTTCATATTACTCGTCAATTTTATTTTATTTCGAAGCTGTTAAAACGAAAATTAATAAGAGGCACTAAATTAACGAAAAAAGAAATGAGCATAGCAAGTTCACAATGAGATACAATGATAAATCTTTGAAAGAGAATGTGGAAATGAAATTCCTAGCAAGGTATGATCAATATGAGGGGTAGCAGGCTCTCGTATTTTTTTAGCGAGATACCAGTGTATTGTGGAGTATTGGTCTCAATATAAACAGACAGGTGTCTCAGTTTATATTTGCGTTGTTCTCGTCGTTGATCTAATAGTTTTACTTTCCATTTTCATCGCTCGTTGTTTTAGTAGCCTTAGCTGACATTCTTGCGTTTTCTGGAGTAGGGAATAATGCCCCCCCCCACTTATTAGTTTTTGAAAACTTGTCCAACTCCCCCACCTGTATTGGAACCCCATTTTGTTAATTTTGTGGTAAATTGGAATGATGGTAAATATCCTTCATTACCAGCCCTCCCGACTATTCTTCGCCATCCCCACCCCCAGTGTTTAGGGTCGATGGTAGGAACATATAGTTGGTATAGTTGCTGCAGTTGTTTTCGTACCTCAAGTGTTTAGATGGATCTTATTGTGGAAGGAAGTAGCTGAAACTCTTAGTTGCCCTATCACTGCGTATATACGTTGTATTTTTTCTGCCAATCTCCCTGTTATTACGTTTTTAGGAAAAGGCAGTTGATAGTGAATTGTTGTAAATAGATAATAACGATACGTTTTCAACTGAGAATGCGAATATTTTCAATGTTCAAGCATCCCCTTCTCGATTGTTCCAAGCCCCCAGTAATTAGTATATGCAACTATTTCTAACCCCTCTGACTTTCCTAACCCCGCTCTCTGTTTTTGTGGTACTCGATCGTCGGTAAATCAAGTCGGTATAGTTCCTACAGCTTTCTCGTACCTCATGCGTGTGTAGTTGCTGTAGTTGTGTAATAGTTTTACCATCTGTTTCCATCTCTCGTTATTCTGGTTGCCTTAGCTGACATTATGCCCGTGTGGGTCTCGAGACGACTCACTCGTTAGTAATATAGATGGGAAAAACGGTATACTTCCTTCCCTCTATCACAAACTTCAAATTTTAATGTAAAAGCATTATTAACTATTTCAAAAAGAAATAAATAACGACGCCATTGAATGACTTTTCAGGCGGTAAAATTAAAACTTTGAAAATTCCATAAAATGATGAAGAGGAATCTTACCTGTTTTAGTACCCAAATCGGCTTGAAATGTGGCTTGACAAAGAAAAACAAACAATTTCGATATAAGAAGTGAGAAGGCAAAAAAAATGCTCGAAAGAGGATTTGAACTCGCGACCTTCCTGCTTGCATGCAACGGCGATACCATGGGCCATCATAGCACACTTGGTGCTAAAGGAGTTTGCAATATTTATCTTTGCTTTTGATAAGAATCGTATCTAATCTTCTGCTCATTGTTTTTAACAAACGGTGATTAGGGTCCGGGTCAGTTTAAAAGAATTGTTTGAATAACAAATAGCCGTGGTCATGCCTTGCGACTTTATTGTGTCCAGAGACAGGATTGTATCAAAGCTCCGTTGTTTACATCGTTCATAGTTGTGCTATCATATGTGATGTTAGCCTTTTTCACAGACCAAACGAAAAATCATCAGGCTAATGTGATTTGGTAGTAGAGCTTTTACGGTAAGACAACAGGATGACTGGGATCCTGTCCTCGATTTAAGGTGGAGTTTCAGGGGGAATAACGACCAATCATATCATACAAAGCAGCTATATGGAGCAGAAGTATGTAGAACTTTTAAAAACCTTAAAGCAATTGCATAATTTTTTGACAATGATGAATCTACTTTGAGGCATTATCTCCCAAATCACAAAGTCTCTTGAGTCACTCAAAAGGTCCTTTGATTGCTTTGATTTGGAGCCATTGCCAATTCTTGCACAACGCAGTTCATAACAAAATCCCAGTGGACCCAATTTGCCCCACCTTGCAAAATAATCGAAATAAAATCTACCGATTCGCAAAATAAATCCAAAAAACTTTTTAGCACCTTTCCAAATCATTGAACACGAGACTGATCATGACTTGTTGACAAAAAGAGGTCGTAAGTTGGCATAAATTGAAAGTTTTCTTCGGTGTCAGATCATGATAAAAGGTTAGGCCGAGGAAAATCTGGAAATTATCAAATAATTTTTCCACCGAGTCATGAATCAAAGTTTTGAACTTGCGATTAGTTTAAAAGCGAAAAGCAAATAGACCCAAATTACCCCCACCTTACCCTATCGTCTTCATGTCGTATTCATTTGAAAACGGATAAACCGGCAGTGTTTTCATCAACAATATATACGCTCCAGCTCGAAGTAATTGCGTTGCATTATGGAAAGGTCTATTTATCCTACTTGCAGTGTATCTTTTTAGAATAAATCTTTGGACTATGGTTTAACAGTATTAATTTGAATTTTTCTTTCTATCATAGAGTCAGTACAATGCCGAGATAGAGATCATGATATCTGTGGTGAAATCACCCCAGCAAAGTGTGACATGTACCACTCTAGTTTTAACCTAATTTTTCGTGATGGCTGCAACAAATTGTGTGGATTATGTCAACGTGGGTCATTTTTCTTGTTTCAAAATTCAAATAATGTTACTCTTTCTACGATTCTGACAAACTAAGACGCAAGTTAAATAAAGAAAGAAATAACTTGATTTTCGCATGTTTTGGGGCTGTTTATACCATGGAGCACTGCGGACACCTTTTCTTAATTGAAATGTTTATTCGATACTACTACCTTAACTTATGTTCGAGGCGCAGTAAGTGAACTGCCTCTCCTGAGGAGCCAAGAAGTGTGCTTTGCTTGCAGTTTAGATAGTAGGATTGACTAAAGTGAAGATAGTAGTGTGGAATAAACATTTCGTTCTAAATAGAGGTGTCTCCAGTGCTCCATGTTTGTACAAGGGTGCCCTCCCTGTATGAATTGTGTCTTTTACCAGTCCCGTCCTCCGCTTTGCTTCGCGAAGCGGAATCAATGAGGTTGTGTTGAGGTAAATTTTCTAGGGTCCAACTTAGCCTCGTTTTCCAACAACCATATTGCTTTGCGCAGCGGCAGCATTCAAAATTAGCCAATCGCATAGTTCATTCATTCATTCATTCATTCATTCATTCATTCATTCATTCATTCATTCATTCATTCATTCATTCATTTTATTTATTTAGGCACGGTAGCCCCATCAGTCCATGCAAACTGCTTTTCAATGAGCCGTGGCATAAACGTTTTCAGATCACAACGATTTGATTCTTCTCGTTTAGGTGGCAAGAGTTGTTACCTGTTTAACATCAAATTCAAGGTTATTCCAAAGCTTCGGTCCACGAAAAGATATAGTCCTTTGCTCATTGTTAGTTTTTCATAAAGGTATCGAAAGATCAGTTTCGGTATTTCTCAGTTTCCTGACATTTTGAGCGGGGAAAGGTACTCTGGGACAAGACCGTTTAGTGATTTGTACACTGTAGTTTCGGTTTCGCTTCTAATGATGTCGCTTACAGTAGGCCAATTTAAAATTTGTATCAAACCTATAGAAGGGGTATCTAAACTGCTTTTCATGACGATTCTTATTAAGAAACAGTTAGACGATATAAAGAGTTATGTGATTATCTGGAGAGAAATGGATTCTCAGTGCAGCTTGTTGCTCTTTGTTTTGGCTCGCTTGGGAGCGTAAAAAGTGACGTATGGAAAGGATTGAGAAATTTCTCCCAAAGTAAAGAAAATATAAAGAATGTGATGAAATTGTGCTCGATATCGTGTGTAATTGAAGGAAACTATATCTGGAGGAGCAGAGTTAAAAAGTTATTGGGACAATAGTTATTAGTAGTAAACGGACTTTAGCTGATGTATTCCTGGGAATACGGCAACACACCAGTTTTTTAAGCAGTTCTTTTGCTTAGCATCTTGGTCAAGTAGTAGTTATTATTATTTTCATCATTGTTATTATTATCATTATTGTTATCATCATTATTGTCATCAACATCATTATCGGCAAAGAAAATCAATGACGATTTGTGGGAAGATTTTCGATGTATCTTATATCTTCTTCAGTTGCTAATGAAAATTCTATAAATGGATGTAAGGTTAAAACCGGCGCTCCCTGGTTAAAACAGTTTAATTTATTTGACAAATAACAAGGGCAATTTTGAAATATTATTTACGTGTCAGAGTGGCCGATACAATATTGATGAATTATGTCTCCGCAATGAGACGAGGTGTCAATAACTTTGGCTTTTCTTCTTCCTAGCGTGTCCACCAAACAGTACAGTAAGCAGTTGCGGCACAAATACACTTTGCCTGCAAGATAATGGCGGCTCATACATTTGTTCATGCAAGAGTGGATACAGTGGCAGCGGTTATAATTGCATTGACATAAATGAATGCAAAACTGGGCAACATCAATGCAGTATCAATGCTGATTGTAAAAATACCAATGGATCTTATGTATGTCAATGCAAATTGGGCTATTTTGGAAATGGAACCACGTGTGACGGTAAGGAAGCTAACGCTGCAATGTGAATATAACCGACTAATGTGCGTAGATCTGCTTTAGAAAAATGCCTTGGTTTGATGACCGGCGCTATAAAATGTAGCTGAAAACGGCACCCTGAAAGACTTCACATTCCAGTGAAACAACCTCCCTCGAGATTGAATAGGGCTACCACTGTCCATTTGGTTCGTTGGAAAATGTTTTTGAAGCAGGTTAACAATAGCATGTGACACATGGACTATATTTGGTATACTTTGATTTCATTTCTCTGATGATTTTTTCAAAATGGCGACATTATTTCAGAAGGCATATTCGGGAACTTTTTATAACTCAAATGATGACGACATCAGCTTTCTGGTCCTTTCCCCACATTTTGCGGAATCTGCATACAATTTACCACTCAAATACACAAATTCAACACAGCTTTTATCCTATACCATATCAGAATTATCAATTAAACTTGCTTAGCGAGGTAAATGGAAATTTTTGGTAACATTTGATATAAGGGGGCGGCTACTGTGGAGGGGGCTTCTCACAGTTGTTCTTAGAAGGCAGGGGCTTTGTAGAGTGGGGCTTAACCCAATTTGGACTGGGGGTGTTCCCCCCCCCAACCAAACATTTGTCAGATATTTCCGCCGCTAGTTCAGATATGACCGAACAATTGTTGGGGAGATGAGTTATGCCCCCCGTGCAGTTTGTTAAAGCTCGTGCGCAACAGCGCTTTGGAGTTGGAGCTCTGAGCAATTCAACCCCAAAGCGCTACTGCACGTGAGCTTTAACCCATTGCACGGGGGACACATTAGTTTCTTCAGACAACGCCCAACTCGTCTCCCCAATAAACAACTCTGCTGAATTTTAATACAATTTATTTGACTAAGAAACTTTTTAAATTTCACAGTCTATTAAGTATCACGTGACCACCAGATGACCATATTTGGAGACAGGTCACAAAGAAAATCACATAAAGGTCACTAATTTCGCACAACTTACTCAAATCGTAAAGTTATATACACCATTCGATAAGTTGTGAAGCGTACTTTTATCTGATGTATAATTTGTTTATGTTTGCTTACATCAGCAAATTTTGATATTCATGATGTAATTCTTCTTTATGACATCATGGTTTGAAGAAATTAGTGCATAATACTATAAAGCTTAAAGAAAACACTCAAAGGTTCCTTGTTACTGACTGATTTCACTAATTAGAAGTCTGAAAGTTTATATTGCGTTCTTAAATCGAATTCCTACAGAATCGTTATAGATTCGTAATTGGAACGCTATGCATCTTGGTGAACAGTTCCTCGACGCCATCTTTTGGCGTAATCGTCTTGTAGAAATCTTAATTTGTCTACTCAATTGCTAATTGCTCTTAATTAGCAAGAGTTGCAATTTGAATTAAAAAATTCCTTTGAGAATATCTTCTCCTACTCGTATTTGCTTCCTTTGGCTACAATTCTATCCGTTGTCACATGTTAATCTGGAATTAAAATTTTGTATTTTGAGCCAGGAATTAAAATTTTTTATTTTAAGCCAGTAGCTAGATTTTCGCAATTTTTACATTCTTTTTAATCGCCAAGCAACGAAACACGTGAATTATTAAGCTCAGTTGTTATAACTGAAAAGCTTATTGTTCAAAGAACAACTGAGAAAAGTTTCATTGTAATCTCTCGTGTAGTTTTAGAAAAAAGAGGAGGGCAAAAGCGCACCTTTCTGGTCAGGAATTCACAAATTTCATCCTGGTCCAAAAAAGTCTTACGGTACCCCCATGCATCTATCGGAGAAACATCTATCAGAGATTCATAATCCATTCAGTATCTTTTTTCCTACCTCTCTACCTATCTTTTCTTTGTGCCAAACATATTCATTGCAGTAATTGCTGGTGTTTTTATTACAGATGGGTCAAATAGAGTCGTTTGCAATGAAACTTCAATGGCAATCTACTTGGATAACAGGACACAGATTTACGATGGTTCATCGATAACGCTAAGTGATGCAAGTTGTACAGCCAAACAGTGTCCCCCAGATAATGAATATGGTCTTATAACCGCCTATAACAAATGTGGTACAACAAAAACAGAGACATCGACTCATATTGTTTATGAAAATGAAGTAACGTGGACATTTGGAAATACTTCTTCAGCAGTTGTAAGAGCAACTGGCAAGAAACTTAAATTTAGTTGTTCACTGGGACGTAGCAAAAATACATCAACTACTAATCTAGAGCCTGTGAAGACATTTATCACTGCCACAGAAGGTAATATTCTTTGCTAACTTGAAAGCTGATTTTGAGATTTTACTTAAATTCGATTTATATTTAATCTTGTTTCATTTTTCATGATGTTACGACAAGCCTTAAAGACATCGCTAAAATTAAAATGCAGCTCATACCGATGAAGATGTTAGAAAAAACGAATTAGATAAGCAAGCGAAAGTCATTAAGAACCTTGATCCGACAGACCTGGGCGATAAGAAGATGTTTCGGCGTACTTACAAGCCCTTTAATTCATGACAAAAGTTCAAACTCGATAGGTGATAGTACTCCTTTAAAGGATAGAGTTCTTCCCAATTCACTTCTCTTCCGGATCCAAAGTTGTACCGGTACAATGTAAATCTGGTCTATAGTACCATTGCTCACACATTTCATAACAATCTTTGACTTTTAAACGAGATGATGCACTTTTTTCACATAATCGATCTGACAGATTTGTATCACGTAACAAGCTCATTGTATTCATTTTTCTTTGCAGTTGGTTTTGGAACATTTACAGCGTCATTGTCCATGTATAAAGACAGTACGTTTACAACCCGACAAAGCATTTTCCCTGCCGCTGTAAAATTGGACCAGAGACTTTTCTTCGAAGTGCAGGTTGGCACAAATGACGTTAACCTTGTTCTTTTGATCGAGAAATGCTCTGCAACACCAACAACCGATAGAAATCATGCATCAAGCTATGACCTTATAAAAGACAGGTAAGTTACGTCTGAAATAACCTTTTGCTTCATAATAATGATAATGACAAACCTACAACTTGAAAAGATTCGTGATAGATAATATATATTGATTATTTAGCATTATATAGGACAGTATGACGAAGGCGATACGATGACAGAGGTTCGCATTTTGAGGTAAGAAAATGGGACTTAGTGCTCTGACAATTCTAGTAAGGTTTCAGTTTCAGATCATGCCAGCATTAATCTTGCACCAGCTGTGAGCCCCTTTGCTCCTGATCACATCCTTATTACACACGATTATACAAACTCAGTCAACATTTTCCATCATGTAGCAGGCAAATCGACCCAGGTTTGTTTTATGCATTCAAGTCTTGTGACCATACGCGAGAAGTTTTATTATCATTCTAAATGTTTCCATTCATTTCACGGTAAAAGTTTTCTTGGCACAAAATGGATGTTCAAGAAGCATGAAATATATTCACGAGATTGATCATTACAATGGATTGGATTAGGTGTAAACAAAACCTTGGCCGATTGAAGCCATTCTTCTTGATATCATGTAGTGATCAAATGACTTGAAAGAATTCTCTTGATTGGCTAGCTTCCATTCAGCATCACTAAGAGAAAGAACAAGCAAGTTCGCTCTCGTTGAATTTGATGCAGACATGCTGTGCTGAAAAAAGGATACAAATGCAAACACAAACATTTGTGGGCAACAATGTTCATCTATATGGTGCAAAAAATACTGACCCACGTGTAATCATCACCATTGCTTCTATTTACTTTACAGATGTGCTTCTGATACTACAGTTCAATTCATTTCTGTGACACAATCACATAAGATGAGATTCAGCTTCATGTCATTCAAATTCTACGGATATGCGCAAGTTTATCTCCATTGTCAAATTTTCATGTGTACCAAGCAATCATCTGACTCTCGCTGCTCATCTGGTTGTCAAGGAAACAACATCAAAAGAGTTCGAAGATCGGTAACTTTGGAATCAGAGGAAACAGGAGTGAGGCTACTGAGGAGGAGAGATAGCCAAGAGGAAGAAGTAAAGGATTATCCACCTCCAAAAACATACAGTCTCAATATTGGACCCTTTGTAAAAAGCAAAGATACAACAACCGGTAAGTGGTTTAATAATCAACAAAAAGTTCAGATCTGAAATCTTACCTCTGAATTTCCTAGTCGCTAGCAATGATCCACCGATGTCTTTGAAAGGGAAGAAAAAATTAAAAGAAATTTTTACCTGTTGGCTTTCCAATTCTCTTGCCTTGGGTCAGTTTTTGAGAGAAAGATCGACAAACTCGCCATATTGCAACTGGGCAAATTCTTTAAATGTTGTCCATAAGTTGAGCATTGGACTCAAATCTTCAAATCATTTAAAAAGTTTGGTGGAAAATTTTATCACATTTACTTTGAATTAAAGTTTTTGAAAGAAACTTTGGGTAATTTTCTGTCAATCTGCAGTGGCAATTTTTCATGTCTTCGTTATTTTCAAAATAGCAACATTTTGATTACTTTTCCAAAAATTCATCAAAAATTTTGAAGAAATTAAGATCATCGTAAATCCTAAATTACTCGAGGGAAATTTATACCACAACTATAGCTTATGAAGGTCTGCACACAATATGGTTGCATGCAGAAATCTGTAGCTCTTCTGGTTAAGGATTATTCAATTTGATAACGTCACAGCCTCAAATTTGATAAATGCCTCCATTTTGAAAGTAATCAACCCATCAAAAAATGGCCGCAACAGATTCACAGCAAACTATCCAAGGCTCCTTTCAAGCACTTTAATTCAAAGACAAGTAACAGAATTTTACATCCATCTTTTTAAAGATTGAGCTCTATGCTCGTAAGCTGTAGAGGGTCTGGAAAAAGAAAGTAATGTTATGTGCAGAAGCTGCCGATCTTTCATACTCATCTTGATCAACAGAGTTGTAGAAATGAGAGCTCAGTTGCGTGAGAAATTCTGTCATCCGTGTTCTATCCTTTCCAGAATCATTATCTTTCCTTTGCACTGTTTCTCATGTTCTAGTATGCATAGTAGACCTTGATTCTCTGAAAGATTGTCAGAGTTATGTGGATCCGATTATGGATCATGCTGACTATGAGCAATTGTTATGAATAGAACAGTTTAGTCTGGGGAACTTAGAATGATGTATTCTAAAGAAATTAGTTCACTAAGGGTTCAGTTTACTACCGTCTAAACATCCCCCCCCCACATTTGGAACTCGGTAAAGGAAATATTTCTAATGCAGATGAACTCAACTTTCAAATTTTATCACAATGTGTTCAATCACTTTAGATTCTGGCAAAAGGAGGGATGTCAAAAGCTCGTTTACCTTGGCTCATGGCATGATTCTTCTCAGTGCAATTTTAGCTATAACTTTAGGCTTCTTCGTCACAAAGGCAGTTGTGGCAGAGACGAGAAGAAGGAGGAAACAACAGGATGGATTTGAAGTGAAGCAAGGAAATTCGAATCAATCAATTTAACTTAATCAAGCCTGGTTTCCATATGATCGCAAGGATTGCTTGTGACGCAAGGATCGCACAATTTTGTGACCAGCGATCGTTGCGTCGAAATGGAAACAGTCTTGTTCAGTTTGCCAGCAATCGTTGCTTTGCCAGCGATCCTTGCGTTTGAGAAAGAAAATTTTCCATCTCTTCCGATTGCATTGATCCTTGCGTCAAAGGGAAGCCGACTGAGCATGAATTTCAGCGATCGAGGCCTCTCGTTCAAAAGATATTTCTTTGTTATCTTTTACCGCCATTGTGAGAAGTAGATTTTGGCGCCAAACTTCTAAGATTTGTGCGATCGTTTTGATAAATGGAAACTACATGGCGCAAGGATCGCTGAGAGTTGCTGGTCTCAAATTTGTGCCATCCTTGCGTCACCAGCGATCCTTGCGACCATGTGGAAACCAGGCTGTAATCAAATTCAGTAAACCTCCATAAAAGAATTTGTGGGTTGATAAACTCCAGCCTGATTATTTGTGAAAATCGAGCGCCAGACCCCCACCCATCCACAAGTCATGTACCCCAGGGCCTGTTACTGAAAGTCGCAGGATCTTTTATGCGGGTTTTACTGAAATGTAATAAGCACCTCACATGCACATCACATGCATCTACAATGACTTTCGTAGTTATGACATTTTGACAGAATTGGTATCAGTGGTTGTATTGTTTTGAATTTGAAATGTTCCCAGTTTAGATACATAGCGGTTTTATAAATATTCCCCAGATTTGATATGTAATAATAATTCAATCATTTCAAGCCTTGGTCGAACGCAGCCAACATTACATGCAACATTTACTTCAAAGAAATTAAAAAAAAAACAGCCAACATGAAATTTTATACTTCCAATATTAGATTCAGTGTGTTGGATGAAATGTTAAATGCGTTTGACCTAAGCGTTAGGGAGTAGAAGTAACAAATGATGTGGTTTTAACAAGTCGAAACGTTACTTTCTTTACCGGGTGAGTGAGAAAAATGCTGGTGTTTGATGGACTGTGACATCATATTTAACCATCCAACTGTCGTGAACTAAATCTTTGTGTGCAGCCAGGAGTCAAACTTAGATCGTAAACCTTTCCCCATCGAAATCTCGGTCATTTGATGCATTTTTTAAAAAAGAATTTTCTTCGTAAGACCTTGTAAGGGAGTCTTGCAAGCTGGTGAAAGCTTTTTTTCAAGCCCCTTCTGCTACAGGTACACGAGGTAGTGTAAGGGGAAAGTGAAAGAGTTAGGAGACAGTATTTCCCCCCTTGGGATGTCTTATCATAACTTGTCCCGTATGGAGAACATGTTTGAAAGAAATTATAAAATGCGTACTTCTTTGTCTTGCGAAGAGATTTCTTTCAGGCAGATCAACGCTCTGGAGATCGCAATGGAACTTCTTGCAGACAACACTTTTCCTAAAGCCTGGCTCACACTAGGTCTTTTTGAGTCGTTAGAGTCATGCAGAAAGACCCAAAAGACAAAGGGCTCAAACTCTGAATCGTTGTCTTTTGGTTCTTTCTGAACGATATCAGCGACCTAAACGACCTAATGTGAACCAGTATCCCTTGCTAATTCCACGTGTACCTGCAACACTGGCAATGCTAAAATGCTGAAGAGGCTTGATTAAAGATTCAATCAGGTTGCAAGAATCCTACACAATGTCTTAAGAAGAAGCTCTTTTTTAGCAAATCTATTAAGAGACCGATTTCAACGGGAAAAGGTTAATGATCTAAGTTAGACTGTTGGCTGCTTGGAATAATTTAGTTGAAGATGTTCCAGTGACCCAATCCCCATGTTTTTTTCTGACTCATCCGGTAGTTTGTGTTCTCAAGGCTGGTATGATCCTTGACGGGGTTGATTCAAGAACCAACCGACGAAATTATACGTTTTTCGTTATCTTAAAACTTCTCTTCGCGCACGATATTCACTTAGTACTTTAGTAGGGGACTTCGATTAAATGGTTCTAAGTGTAGATATGAATGTGAAGTTGTTGCGGAGACAAGATATGCTTTGTTCGAGGAAACTCTCATGTGTCCCCCCTTGCAATGGGTTAAAGCTCATGCGCAGTAGCGTTTTAGGGTTGAGGCTCTGACTGGCGCATGTGCTTAAACCCACTGCACGGGGGGCATATTAGTTTCCTAGGACCAAGTGTATCTCGTCTCCCCAATAAGAAGCTGAAGGTGAAGCTGCGTTTTATTGTACCAAACCCTAAGATCGCAGGAATAGAGAGACCTAAACGGGTCTGCTACCCCTTGTCATGACGCCGTACTGCTGGGGCTGGGCCCTACCGGGTATCGAACCCTGTCCACCTGACTGTTCTGGCTGCAAATTTAGAGCATTTAACCATTAGGAGACAACACCTTGAAGATGGTTCTTTATTCATTTGGAATAACGCTCAAATCCTAAACGGCAAACTTGAAGTGATAGATCAATGTTAAACAGGCTGCCTGTGAAATCTAGAGATTTTTTACAATGTCTTTTCATGAATACCAACTCGTTAAGTTTTTTATATTCCGAATAATTCTTCGAGAGAATAATTATTAGGGTATCATTTTTGGTAAGAATAGACATAAACTTTGCGGTATTCATTTTAGAGGAATGACTCTTTGGGTTATTGAATTTGATTTAATTTGATGTACTTTGCTAGAATTTTAGAATTTTGAAATTTTGTCAATTTTTAGGGTATTTGTTTTGAATAGCACTTAAATTTTCGGCTGTGGTATAGGGTGAACAAGAAAAATAAAGAAGCTGTCTGTAACGAGGTTTATTTCGTTATGATGCGCCTACAGCTTCGTAAAGAAACGAAAGACGTTGAAACGAATCAAAAATATTTGATCTGATCTATACGTGCGTTTTCCAGCCTCTTAACAACATATGTATCTGCTTGATAAGTCAAGAGAAGAAGTACTTCCTTAAATCGGTAGGGTAATTCTTGTTGAGATGCTTCAAAATAAAATCGGACTCACCAATCTAGCTTAGGCATTCGCTGTCGCAGACTTCACATGCAATATTTGATGTGTTGCTTTCATATCATTGGTAAATTTTGTATCAATTAGCTGTTCATACATCGCTCGCGTTATTTTTCAGACAGTAGAAGATAAATCTTATTTCGTAGTAGTGATTTTAATTCGATTATAATTAGTTTATATGCTTAGTTTATATACCTTCTTGGCTTAGATGCCTTGGAATAGCATGAAGAAGAATTTATTATTTTCGCTTGCAACTACTCATCTCCATCGCAAAAGTAGAAACGAAAGACCCTCTGCTAACCATAAGACTTTGCGCCCATTCTTTGTTATGGGCAAACAAACAAGTAGAGACGGCACGTGGGAGGTCTGGGAGGTACGTCCGTTGCTTAGGCCCCTTTCGAAATTGGAGAAAGAGAAATATGAAAATTTGGATTGCACACTTTTGTCTATGCTTAAGACCCATGGTCAAACATGATCATTTGTCCGCCGAATGAAAAGCAAGGCAAGCAACAGGAGAATTTAGGACAGAGCATCTAAAATACGGAATTCGAATTTGGCGCCACAAAGGATCATGGTTAGCAAGCAGTGCCTCTTTAACATGGTTTCAGAAAAATCGAGGATCTTCACCAATGCTCAAACAAAGATACAACAGTATATGAAATAGTTTTGTAATTCCATTTACCATTGGTAGCTAGACACTGCCGGTGTGCAGCAACTTATTTGTAGCTGTGCTGTACTGCTGTGGAAGAGCAATTTCTATAGTTCTGCGGAGGAACTGACTTTCAAACTTGCGGAAACTCAAAATTGGCCTCCTCTATGAGCGCAATATGCTGAAGGAAAGAACACAGAAAGATTTACTAATAGCAGGAAGTCATTATATCATAAAGTTAATGTAAATACCCCTGCAGTGTCTAACCACCCATGCATTTAAATCAAACTACAGGTGGAATGTAGTTTATCTACTGCTGGGATTTGCATATCGTTCACTTCATATAAATAGGGTGTTTCTTCGTGTTTATTTCTTTTCATCCTCACTCAAAGAAAATTCACGGAAAAAATTCAAGTATCCAAAGAAGATAATTCATGACTGAATTGGTTGAAAATTATGTAATTTCCAAAAATTGCTGAACAAAATTCTCACAGCATCCATACAGAGGAATGACAGAAATAAAAGTCGGTGGATGGGTCGTTTTGCATGTGTTGAGGCCTTTCTCACTCTGTTGGCTTTGCAACCGCTCGTTCTTGCTGTTAGTTTTGTTCTGTTGATATTGAAAATTGGTACCCGTCTCCCTCGTCTCAAGAATATTGCAGCAACGACTTCCGTTACTGTCCAAGAGCTGACAACTTCAATCATCAATGAAACTTGTTTTGTGACAACAACTGAAATCAGACAAATCCACAGGCCACAAAACAAGAAACACATTAATGATTAAGAATGCTTTATTACCATTTCCTTTTATGTTTCATGATTAAATTATCAAAAGAGTTGTTACAGCAATTTGGTTCACCCCTGTGCCCTAGCCTTCCAACTTTGAACAGCCAATGATACATTAAAGGGGAACTAAACAAAAAAGTTTATTTCATTTATTTGTAGCCGCTATCATTTCAATGTCAACAGTGAAAAAATTTCTGAAATCGGACATGGGGTTACGATTTTATGGCTTCTCAAAGTTGGGAATTTGGGTGTTTTGCGTGATACAGGTTTGCGTTCGAAGGAGGCCTGGTGCTAATGCGGATGTGATGTCATGCTGGGAAGGGAAGTTGCACGCGACCTCTAAAGACAGTGCATGCAAGCGTTTCTTGTATTTCTGCGAAAATCCTGATACTTTTCTACCAAATTTATGCGTTGAAACTGCCTGTTGGCTCAATGTAGCAATGTATTAGATCATGGGAGATGCATAGCGCTTTATCAGACACTAGAAATCAGTTATGACATAACTGATCGAAAGTAAATAAGGAAGAAATGACAGTGATTTGGAACAGCAAAGTGGACTCGCAGTTGTACGAGAATTTGAATTGGGAGGAATGGAAATGGGGTATGCATTTGTTCCTCAAGAACACGACAGTTTTACCTTTGAGAGCAGTTCAGTACGAGAGTCTATCCCAGCCCGAAGAAACTATCGAAATGATGTGTGTGCAGTGTGATGCCAAGCGGAGGGCTTCTGCCCGTCTTAGGCCAATCATCCTGTCAAGGCTCAAAGGTCAGTAGTGACACGATTTTACTTCTAAAAGTTCCGTCCAAAGAACGTTTGGTTTGCATCTCACTCTTTTGTTAACCAGCACAACCTTTCTATTGCCGTAAAATAGCGTGAAAAGCAAGGAGACAGGAACCAGAATAGACAGGAAAGGCCTAAACAGTACTTCCTTTTGGTAGGCAAATGCAATAGAGTCTTGAAATCTGCAGTGCTATGCCTATATACTGTATGAAACTGCATAGGGTCTTCTGGATTAAAATGGGTGAGTTTGGGGCTAACATGTAAAGGTGAAAAATCTGGATAAATTTTGCTAAAATCTCTGTTCACGCGGTTTTCTTCTTCAAGCTTCAATTTTTCGAAGTGCCCTCCTTGGCAAAGTAAATGTTGATTTACCAGTTCTGGGCCTACTTTTTTCAAGCAATCAACATTACCCACTTTACCCAAGCCTTACCCATTTTACCCCAGCCTTACTTATCCATTTTACATCAGTGGACCCCACTTTTTACGGTACAGGGTTTAACAATTTTCCTAAATCGTTTTAATCTTTTTGCAACGCTCATAAATTTCCTCTCCTTTTCAGTGGAACATTTGCAAGCCATGGCACAAAAACTGGAGGGAAGAAATTTTGTTCCACAGGGGGAGTTTGTTCTCTGGCTAAAGGTTGGGTCAGTGCCATGGTCCAAGAGCATGTTTTCAAACTTCTGTTCTTGGATGGGATGTTTATAGCAATTTTGACTTTCATAGGGGAGCTCATCTTGGTAGTTGTGGTCTGGCAAAGGCACTTTTGGTAGTTTGTGTCTCAAAATGCGAAATTTTTGTGATTTTGCTCTAGAGATTGCCAAAAAATGTGGTGAAATTTGTCCAAAGGTGCCAAATTTTGGAACTGTTGGTCTAAAAGTTAGTATGTAATGCTGTAGCCAAGGATTTTATTTTCACAAAACTGGTCTGGCCACTAAAACTATCATGAGAATTTGTTGGCACACCCTTACCCGAAGTTTGAAAGTACTGTTGCATTTCCAGAAAGAGCCAATTTCAAAGTTTGGCAGAGAACCTCCCCCAGTGGTTTGTCCAAAGTGATAACAAAGGAAAAGAATGAACTTCAAAAGAACTGCTAAAACATGTAAACTGGTATGACCCTTCAGCGTGGAGGGGGGGGGGGAGTACTTAGTATATTTGTCCAACAGGGATGTGCTGTTTTCAGGGTATCATTTTCACCTATTTTTTCAAGAACGGGGTATCAAAAGAAAGCAATTTTTCTGGAGCAAGTTGTCAAAGGACATGTCAAAGGGGGAAATTTTGTTAGATTGGGTTTTTATTTAGCCCAATAATTGTGTTTCGGAGTATACTTTCATGGATTTTTTCTAGAATCAGGTATCATTTGAAGGCAAAAATCCTGGAGCCATGTAAAACAGTTTTTGTGGGCACATCACTGTGCAAATTTATGTCAAGTACCCCCTGGGCCCTTCAGGTCCAGGCCTTGCATAGATTACATTGCAGAAATTCTGAAAAATTCAGACACTTCAAAATCTGTTTAAAGTATGATGAGAATTCTTGAATGGTGGGCAGGAAAGTGTCAAATGTTTAAACAAGAACAAAGTATTCAAAAGGCGATGGCTAAAATTTTTAATTCATCCAAGGTCTGCACTCTTGTATGATGCTGCAATCAAAGACTGCCAAATGTAATCAATAAACAGTGTACACATATTTTTTTATAAGACAGTGCATATAAGAAACTCAGCTCTCAGACTGCTGAGAAATTGAGAAACTCCAGTACTGGGGAAATATAACTTAAGAAACTATGGGTTTTGATAAAGGAAATCCTTGACATATTTATTCTATCTACACTTGCTTCCTGTATGATGTTACTGAGAAAGGTACTTGATTGATGTCTAGACATTGGTATGGCTTTAATAAACATTGTTTTGAATGCCCAGGACCGCATAGGTAGTGAACATGAAGATTGTTCTGAAGCTTTTTTGAAACTCTCAAGAAACTCTGAGTACTACTCAAAATCTGATAATTCTAAGAAACTTTCAGTAATGGCCCAAACTGACAAATTCTTAGTTTTGTATAAAAACATGTTGTGTATTCTCTTTAAGATATTGATGTAACTGTTTTTTCATTGTTCGCTCTTCGTTACATAAAAGAGCCTAAGACAAGAGATGAAGTATAAGTGATGATAATAAATATGACATTTCTTCTTGGTTTTCTTCCTGTGCAATAACTGGCATCATATGCTATTCTGGGCAAAATTTGGTCATCATAAGGTTGTATGCACAACCTCATTTGACATCCTTCTGTTACTGTACTGAGGTAGCCATGCATCAACCATGTAAATTTGCATGAAGTAATGGTGCAATATATGTATCTACGATAGAAAGAGAAATTGTGAGAAAGAAACAAATAACCATTCAGAGAGCACTTACCACATATGCAACAAAAATCTAAATGCAATAATGACTATTAGCAGGCCTAATCAACTCAGAGAAAATTTGTCTTGGAAATATAAACAAAAAATTTTCCAATTCCAAATTAAATCATCAAGAATATTGGAGAAATGCTCCTCCTTTAACCATTTTATTTGTCCAAGATTTCATCTTGATTTGTCTGATTTTTTATGACCAGCAGATAGATGCGACTCCAAAGTCCAAACGATGCATATCATAGAAGAAATATCAAGAATGTTTGTTTTACGCGGTACTGGTATACATACCATGTCGAAAGTGGTTCTACTTCGCCCATCCTCTCCTCCTCGACAACTAGAGTCTTCGTCTCGCTCGTGATTCTGTTAACCCGGATACTGTAACATCGTTTGCGGCTGGGTCGAGACGATTTAGGCCCGTCGTCAGCCTACCATACAGATTCTGCTGTTGCCAGAAGCTCAATCCACTTCTTCCTCCAGTTCCATATCGTAAAATCCGAGAAACGATAAAGACAAAGTTCTTCTGCCTATTGATGAACTTAAATCTGAAAATTGCGTCGCGGAAAACCAATGGTGAAGGAGGAACTTCCCGTAAATCTACCGACTTGACTGCTGGAGATGAATAGGCGTGCGAGCTTTTTCCTTGTGGGCCTTCCGCGTGGTTCCAAGCATGACGTCAACGTCGCTAGGACCCAGCCTACCAGAAACGCGGTCGTGAAACACGGTGGGGCGCTATAAAACTCCCAGAAACGCTTAAAGGGTAAATGGTAAAAAGAAAATTTTTTCACATTTCGACATTTCAGACCATTCTCTTTCAAATTAGTCAATAAAATTTTTTTG
This sequence comes from Aurelia sp. 4 Dawson et al 2005, assembly GCA_964019985.1. Taxonomy (NCBI): domain Eukaryota; kingdom Metazoa; phylum Cnidaria; class Scyphozoa; order Semaeostomeae; family Ulmaridae; genus Aurelia; species Aurelia sp. 4 Dawson et al 2005. Next base: position 39,933,350 of record OZ026492.1, on the reverse strand, counting down.
TTTAGTTGCCCTTTAAGCGTAAAAAGGAACAGCAGATTCATTTTGAAACAGAGGCTGACGACTGATATTGCATGGTTCTGGGGTTCGTGTTTCGGTGATTCAATTTGATCCATATTTGATCTCCTTTGTCGTGCCCAATAAAGGGCATACATAGACCCCTTACTGGTTGATATTTTTCGGCAGCTTTCATACGAAAACGAATGCGAATCAGCCTGCAATGCCCATTGATAGTTCAATGGTAATTCTAGCAGGCTTGCCCGAAAGTATTCAAAATATGCATTGCGTAGTTGAATAAGGATTACAACCTTTCATTTTGACATTTCATTTTGTGATGGTTGTTTTATTGCGTGCAGCTGAATGTAAATATGATGTAAATCATATTGAAGAAATCATTTGGTGACTATTGTTGTTGTTGGGCAGTTTGTAAAACACGGAATCACGAAACGACGGAACGAAATGACGGAATCATAAAATGATGCAATATCTTTATATGGAACCCTCCTTCTAACTCTTGACACTGTGCCAATGACCCAAGTTTCCTTTTTTCTCAGTGGAAAACTAAAACTTTGGTAAAATAGCGCCAGAAGAGCAATGGTGAAGGTGAAGGTGAAGTTGCGTTTTTCAGCGCCAAGCGCTGGGATCGCAGAAATAGAGCAGACCTAATCGAGTCCGCGACCCCTTGTCATGACGCTCAAGTGGTGGGGCTCTACCGGGACACGAACCCACTCCGCCTGACTATCCTGGCTGCAATGTCAGAGGATTACACCACGGCGCCACAACACCTTCACAATGCAAGCAATGCAAGTTGCGGGGGATTCCCCGGTACTTCTCGTCCCTGTGCACTGTTCAAATCACTGATGTTTATGAAAACAGAAACGTACACGTATTTAACATGGCTCCTGTAAAGGAATGAACAATATTCTACCGTCGAAAGGAAAGAAAATTCAAGGTTCTTTTCGTTAGCGTCAGGAATTCGGTGCTTTTTAAGAAAATAGCAGGAATAAACCACAACTGATACTGAACGTAATACATGTATTTTCTTGATAAGAGACTAAGATTTCGGCCAGTACTGAAAGTTTCTTAAAATTATCAGAATTTGAGTACTCAGAGTTTCTCATGACTTAAGGCTCCATGACAGTCAGTCTGATGTACTTGCTTCGTCTTTCCTCTTGCACATTTCAAAGGAAGCTTTTTGAAGTCTTTGCAATGCTTGGATGTAAGTTAGGTGCCTTTCGAGTAATTCAATATAGGAAACAAGTAAAGGAAAGTCAAAATATGTTAAGAATTTCCAATAGCAAAATAAATAGTTTCTTAAGATATATTTTGCCAGTACTGGAGCTTCGTATTCTTTTGGCGATCTGAGAGTAGAGCTTCTTATAAGACGTTTCTCATAATAAAATACCAGCAAAATGGCCCTAAAATTAAAGAAACTGCCTACCAGCACCGGACCTCAGTTTCATATAGCAAAACAAAAGTGCGTGCACGTTGGTGCACCCATAAGCATCTATGATTTGAACAACAGTGCACAGTGATGGGAAGCACCGGGGAATGCCCCCGAAACTTGTCACTTCCATTGCTCTTTTGACACTATTTTTACCCAAGTTTTAGTTTTCCACTGAGAAAGAAGGAAACTTGGGTTATTGACACAGTGTCTTGAGTTAGTAGGAGCGTACCAAATAGAGATATTGTATTATTTTATGATTCCGTCATTTGTTCCGTTTCGTTTCGTCATTTCGTTCCGTCGTTTCGTGATTCCGTGGTTAAACAGACTGCCTTGTTGTTGCTCTTCGAATACATTCTTTTCACTTGCACGGTTACCATGACACTGATTGATATTCGTTGTACGTGAAAGAAAATGAAAGAAATTCCATAAGCTATGGACAAAGCAACCATTTGTCAGAATCAATCACAGCTTTTGCTGACGACAATATTGCTTTGATGCCAAGATGTTGCTTGATGAGGCACAAAAGGCGACATGACAAGGAACAAATAAGGTATTGTTGCTCGAAAGGCAAACAGAAAATCGAAAGAGAAGAGGGTGAGAGGACTTCCTTGTGTCTTCTGCTGACAGGTATCTACATTCATTTTTATTTCATTTCAATTCTCCATACAGGCTAAATCCAGTGCACTTGAAGATGCCCAAGCGCTACAAAACTTGTTAGCATTGAGAGAAAAAATTCATTAACAGCTATGATTTGGCAGCTCACCTAAATTTGATTGTTGGCCCAAATATCTCTGAATTGTTTTGATTGCGTAAATTAACAATGTCTATTAATACCTCAAATACTTCATCGATTGTTTCGATTGTGTGAATGAATAATGCCTATTGTTACAAAATTCCTGATTCCTTCCACTATGGGTAGGTATATAGGTATGTGGATCTCCTCCTTCCGGTTGGAGAAAGCCCCTCCAAAAGAAAGGGCAGAAAATATCAATCAATGCTTGTTTTTTCCATACAGTTGGGCCGTGGCTCTTTCCAGTTCCTTTGCACATCTTCACTATCTTCACACCATGTATGGGTAGAAGCATCAACATACTGCTTCACAGCTTACCCCGGTGACTTAGCAAAGAATAAATCAAATAATTTCTTCATAACGACAAAAATGTGGGATTATTCAATTTGTGAACACGTCAGACTTGGCAGAGAAGCCACCGCTTCTTTTGTTTTAGCTTAAGGTTTTCCAACAGTCTGGATCTCCTGCCAAAGCACCTTTAGGATTTGGATGTTTCTAACTGTTTTGGAATCAAAGCAGAATTTTCCGCCATTTGTAGATTTCCTGGAGGCCAGATTTGTGTCCTTCATTTGGTTTGTAATTTTTGCAGAAAAAATCACTGAGGAATTTGCAAGGAAGATAACAACAGGCATTGGTCAAAAATGGGATAGTTTTCTTTTCCATGGGGTTTCTCCCATTGTTGTCTCAAAGGTGGATCAGTCAGGGCTAGCCCCATATTACTCGGTATTACTCGGCGGCATTCCCCCTCTTGAATCAGCAACCACAGCTCTCAGATGGAAAAAGCCAGTGCTGAAACTAACGTGACTTTTCCTGAAATTTAATAGTCTTTTCCTGAAATTTAATAGCTTATCATATTTCTAATGTTTCATTGTCATAAATTTGGCCGCATAAATTTGGAGAGTGTTTTCAAAGAAACTATAACAAAAACTTTAATAATTTTCTGGTTTTCAATTAAAATGTATCGACATTGGTACCAATCGATTGGTCCTTGAAAGATCTTTCATTTGATGCATAATTTTTTATATTTGCAGACATCGGCAAAAATAATTTCTATGACGTCATCCGTCTCGATGATGCCCCATTCATAATGAATAATCCATAATTATTAGCACTTTGTCTGTTTTCAGTACTGCTGCTCATATGTCACCATTTGGTTGCCACGTGATCAACTAAGACGGGACTTGTTTAGTTGCTCTCTTAATAAATCATTGATAACAACAGAGTAACAGAGTGAAAATATAAAGAACGTTAGATGCATTTGAAGGAATGCAATGGTAAATAGGCTTCTCTATAAATAGAACAAAGAAAATGCGTAGTCACAGCATTGTTTCTTTAAGCTTGGTACTCACTGCGCGTTTAAGTGCGTTTAAGTGCGTTTATCCAAGCGCGTTTAAGTTATACCCTCAGTGAGTATGATGTGGGCGTTAATTTTCGGTATTTAAACGCACTTAAAAGCACTTAACTTAAACCCTCAAAAAAGTTAAACGCGCAGATCAAAACATTTTGATCTTGGCGTTTAAAGTTCAAAAGTGCCGAAATATGCAACGGATTAACGCTTTTGAAATTGATATTGCGTTGTCCGTTTGGGTGAGTCAGGATAACTTTTCTATGAGAACAAGGGATATAACTATCCGATGATTTGCGCTGTGGTCAAATTCAATTTTACATGTGAATTGGAATCACTGCACAAAAATTGCCACTTAGAAGTGAAAACTACGGTTGAATGCTTATCTTGTCCGACGTTACCATGTATAGGCTGGCAAGCTGATTTTGATGAAATAGGTTCTTACATGCTATTTCCTTTTACAACGAAACAAAAATAGGAAAACCTCCAATAATTCGTAAAGAGACACTGTATCAAGCTACAATAGTCAATGGGATACGTGATAGTCTTGCTTTACTCGCAAAGGGGTTGCAAAATCTTTGTGGACTTTTGTTCCGTGTTTCCGATGTTTACGTTCATTGAATCGAAGTGCGTGACAAATCAGTATATTGGCTTTTAGGCGCATAACAACAGGAGTTATTGACAGTCTGTAAGCCACGGAATCATGAAATGACGGAGCGACATAACGAAATGCCGGAATAAATTATGGAATCATACAAGAGTGTCTATTAGAGTGTCTACAAGATGTCTATTTCGTAGGCCCCTACTGACTATACGTTAACGACATACGAATGCTACAAGTTGCCTTTTTTCTCAATGGAAAACCAAAACTTTGGTAACACCCTGGGTAGCACCTAAGACATCAAATTCTTCCGACTTAAATAAACTCATAATCCTTCCAAAAATCAATGAAACTTAATTCTCAACAAAAACTGATTGTAAATCGTTAAATTCTTCAGCTTATCTTAGCAAAAGGGGGGCTTTATCCCCTATTCCAGTCCAGATGCCCTTACTTTTAACATATCAAACTGCACTAAAATAGTTTTTGATCATGAATTCACGAATGGATAGTATCAAAATCATGTCATTGGGTGCATGAATAAGCCAAACAACGCTTCGCGTACTAATATGGGGACAGGGTTTCCTTCATGCCATGCCGAATCACCGGGATTCCTCCACTACTTTTCTTGTTTTTGTCAAGCCACGTTACTAGAGTTTTGGTTTCCAGTTAGAAGCAAAGAAAATTGGGGTATTCGTATCGTGTTAACAGGTTTAGGAGGAGCCTACCAATAGAAATGCTACACTCTTTTGACTCATCATATTTCTCCGTCGTTTCCTCATTTCGTTCCGCCGTTTCGTGATTCCGTGGTTTTTACAGACTGCCGGTGTTATTGGCTATGACGCAGTTACTCTCCTGTTGACGTCGTTAACTTTTGTTCCATTGTTCACAGGGCTCAATTTAATTGGCTATAATTTTCAATCCTTATTATCTGAAGAGCTACATAAAACCTGTACGTTACATCCAGCCTGTACAGAGCTATCATCCAATCAACAACCTCGAATTAGACTCTGGTTCACTGATTTCGAGCCTATTTCAAAGATTTGCTGCTTGCAGCGCAAATCAAATAGTGAAGTTTATGTGTAAGGGAAAGAATTTACAGGCTGTTTCTATGTTTCCTGGTCAAGTTTTACGTGTTTGCCTCCAATTAGTGTCTTTCTCTAAATCATTTTACAACCGTACATCCCTGTTCTGTGCTTGGGTTTCTTATTTCAGAAAACGAACGTATATAGTTTGAGTTGAATACGCTGGATTTTCAATATATCTATGGAATTAGGTCGAAACAAGAAGAAAATTGTCGATTTTGATCATAAAGTTCTCCAAAACATGCTCAAGGGAAGAATCTTTCGTTAGTAGCAAACTTTTCGTCAACTTTCCCCTGCCTGTTGCTCTTGAAACTACGTTTTGGCATGTAACTGTGTTGCTGGCTGCAGGGGAATTCATTGCGAGACAAGTAAGTAGCTCAAATCAGAAAATAGGCTAGACAAGAAAGTTGGTAAACAAGCAAATAGAGTAACATGCATTTTTACCTGATCACGAAATATGCATGGCTACTTGTTGCATTACCCAAAAATTTAAATGAAGAAAATATCCATTTCTGATTTTCTAATTTTCTTTACAGATGTTGATGAGTGTAGCAGTAATCCTTGCCAAAATGGAGGAACTTGCATTGATGGTGTGAACAAATATATTTGTAGTTGCGTCACTGGCTATAAGGGAATTCATTGTCAAGCAAGTAAGTAGGTCAAAAAGAGAAAAGGCTGCTGTCGTGAAAGCTCTATCTAGTCTCTTCTCTATTACGCTCCCCTCTCTAATAAGACCCTCCCCTTTGAGCTAAAGTTTGAAGTAAGCCCCTTTCTTTATTAAGCGTCCCAATTATATAGAATTCCCCTGGGCGAATTCTAGACCTTACCAAAGATTTTCGATCTATCTAAGCTAAGCAAGTCTGCATGTTAATTTTGACATTGCTTGGGATGTCTTTGACAGTGATTTTAACTGGCTAATTGTGTTGCATTGTTGCAGTTGTATTGAATATTCAATACAACTGCAACATCACAAAACAAATTTTGGCCTATGCCAGCGAAAAAAGAGCTAGAGATGTAGAGCTGGGAGTCTGTGTAACTTATAGAGATTCAAGAGAAATTTAATACAGTTAACAGGCAAGTATGATTAAATTTTAGTACATTTGTATGTACTGAATCGTGCAAGTATTACTGAGCCATTCTCCGCCAACTGTGTTGAGAGACTGCGTAACGGCCATTTCTCTTTTGAAGGCAAAAACTTGGATACATTTGCTGATATTACCACCGATAGAAGCAGGGCCGAAGCCAATGGGGGGCCGGGGGCGGAGCGCCCCCCCAGGAGACCATTTGTCGGAAAATTTTGCTCTCTTGTCGGAACTTTTGTGATTTAAATGACTAGTTTTGGAGGATCTTGAGGAGAAATAATGCATAAAACATTAATTTATTACTGTTAAAACATAAAATCCAACAGAAATCATTAAATTTACGGCGTAGTTTTTACTGATGTTCACTAACTGCGTTGATTTCAAGATTGGATTGCGAAATGTGGCCAAAATGTTAGTTCCTTTGGAGCTAAATAAATCAGTCACAAAATGCGCAAATTTAACGTATGTTCCTACAACTGTTGTTGTTCCTGTTGTTTTTGATGGTTTTGTCGTAGGAAAATTTTGGTTTCCCCCCCCCCCTAAGCAGTCATGGCTGGTATCGGCCCTGGATAGAAACCTCCAAGATATGAATTTCCCGAAAGCCTTCTTTTTGAGTTAAAAGAGAGATGACTCTAGTGATATAGATTTGTTCTGTTCCTTTACATCGTAGGTGTAAACGGCGCCAGTGTCGTAGGTTAGTATTCAGATGGAAGTGTGCATACTGTGGACCAGCACTAACACCAACACCTCAAAGTACCAACAAAAGAACCTCTTTCCTTGAGTGTGATTTTAGCAAATACAGGTCTCAGGTTCCTCTAGCAGTACCCCTCAGTCTACGCAAACTTTGAAATCATTTTAGCGACCGGCAGCAAACAATCAACTAAAGACCCACAATGCAACCCTTTCCTTCAAGAGAAGTAGAAATTCTTTTAAGAAACTCATAAGAAACTTTGGTTAGAGTCTAGAATTGGAACAAAACAATAGAATGAATTGACATGATGGAAAGCCAACTCATGGACTTGCCCAAGTCGTCTTATGAAAGACGACTCTTTCTTCCTTTCATAAGACGACTTGGGCAAGTCCAGCCAACTCACAACTAGCGACCCGCAGCTCTCAACTCGCCACTCGATAAAGTATAAATAAAAACCAACTCGGAACTCGCGACTTATCATATCTCTCGAAGAGCATTTTGAAAGAGATTAGCCATTGATTAAAGTTAAATTCACATCGCTGGACCCAAGCAAATGTGTATATTTTTCTCTTGGACACCCTGTATGCCAGAAGAGGGTGGGTCAATCAATTTTTTGAAGACAGAGCTGAGCGGAGTAGAAAGTGCGCTACCCTGGGTAGACAAAGTGCGCACACATGCAAGAAAACTGATAAGTTTGAGTCCTCCTAGCTCCCTGCAACAGATTCCAAAATTTGGCAACACTTGATATATTGTTCCTTGGGCCTTACTTAAACTCTTGATTTATCATTTCAGAAAGCTTATCGATCCGAACACTTCCTTATCTCAGATTGGTCCATGACGTTATTTTACGCAGTTCCTGCTCTGTCCTGGGGACACGTAAACCAAATTGTACATGTGCTTGAGTGAAAGATCGCGTTTCCTTAAAATCTCCTTTTTCCCACAGGAGATGCATGTGCCAGTTCTCCTTGCTCAAGTGATGGAACTTGCTTTACTTCCGGTAGCACCTATTATTGTTTGTGTACAGGAGACATGTTCGTTGGCTTAAGATGTGATACTGGTAAGTCGTTGGAAAATAACGTTGAATAGCGGACTCATTGACTCAAGGGCGGCGCCACGGGGAGGACTGGGGTGGACATGTCCACCCCACTTTCCTCAGGTCGGTATTCATTCCTAAGCAAAAACGACATAAGAATCGTTAGGTATACCTTCTGACCATCAATTCCATCTCTTTTTCCACCCCACTTTTTCTAGGCTGGCGCCGCCCCTGCATTGTACTAAAACTATAAGCACAGCAAAAATACTGTAGCCTGTTGAAAGAAAACTGTTAGGTCCTGTAAAAGAACCATATCCAACATATAAACCTGTAACTTGTAGATCTGCAAGAGAAAAACGAATCTTAAACCCTGAAGGGAAAAAGTTAGTTGGTAACTGCGATAAAGAATTTGAATAACCAAGAACGCATTTCGTTGTAAAACAGAGTAAAGTATATCAATAAACTGCCATGTTTTCTATCGGCTCTCACAATCCTACTTCTACGAAAACGAGGCTAATCCAACAGAACGGAACAAAACATATAAACGAGGCTATAAAATAAACGAACAATAAATGAAAGTAGCTATACAATATCACTCTCATTTTCTATTTGTTCTCTTGTACATTGTTTGAGCATAAAGCATTTGGATGCTATTTGTTTTTACCGTTCTTTCTTGATCTGCCAGTCTTACTTCTCCCTTCTCCTAAAGTTTGTTGTTGTGGATGACAGAATGTAATTTCAGGTTCGATTGCCTGAGCTTCGTGTTGATCGTTGGCAGGGTCGTCGACTGGGCCTGGTGGAGGTGGTGGTACGTAAACTTCATCAGGGGCGTGGTTGTTGCTTCCTGGATGCGCTGGGGGTTCATTTTGGGTGGCACTTGTGTCATTATTCCTACGTCTCGTGTTGCTTGGCAGGTCATATGCTTTATTACAGGGCTGTGGTGTGTTTTGGGCAGGTCTGGAATGAGGTAGCATGGTTTGAGCAGGCTGTTGATATAACTTTATTTGTGATGCATGGCGAATTATTGGCTGCCTTGGACGTTTTGTATCGCATGAAAGAAGTGTGTATTGTGTTCCCTTGACGTCTATCACAATATACGGAGTTTTTTCATAGAAAGATTGAAATTTTGTCTTCCCTTTGAAGCGCATGGCCAGGACTTCGTTGCCTTGAATGATGTTGGGATATTTTCTCCATCTGGACGCATTTTGCTTGGCATTTGCTTCGGTTTTGCGTTCTTTGTCGCGTTTTTTGGCTTCTTTGATATGTTGCTCTGTGACGGGGGGCCTTTTCGGAAATCTGGAGTGGTAGCCGCCTCGAAAGAGCACGTCGCCGGGGGCGAGTCCTGTTGCTGGGTGTGGTGTAGAGCGATAGTCGATTAATAGGTCATCCACTGCTTCTTGCACAGGTTTGTTTGTATCAAGGGCGACTTTAACTGCTTTACCCAGTGGCTTCATAAAACATTCAGCCTCATTTCCCTGGGGATGGTAAGGGTAAGAATGTTTTACCGATATTCCTCTTGCGGTGGAGAAATCTTTGAATTCCTGGCTGTTGAAGGGTGGGCCGTTGTCAGCTTTGTGTTCTAGTGGGTTTCCAAAGTTGTTGTAGGTAGCTCCTAGGGCTGGGAGCACGTGTCGAGCACTTGTCGAACGAACTACTTTTGCATCTGGAAATCTGGAGAGATTACAGCGGCTGACAAGGATGTGAGATGTGTCTGGTAGGGGCCCGAACAAGTCAAGGGAGACAGAATCCCAGGGGTGATCTGGTATGGGTGTGCTTGAAAGGGGCACTTTGGTCGGGTTCCTTGTGTGTATTTGGCATTCGTGGCAGGTTTCGAGGCGATTTTTGACGGCATTGTCTAGGCCAGGGAACCAGAAATGGGCACGGATGCGTCGTTTTACTGCATCTTGTCCTGCATGTGATCCAGCATGTGCCAAAGAAATGATCTCGTCATGGAGTGACTGTGGTAGTAGAATTTTATCACCTCTGTAAATGATGTCATCTGCGCCAATAGAAAGTTCACTAAAGGTTCTATAGAAGCCCTTTAGTGTTGGATCATTTTGTGGTGCTTGACCAAGTGCTATGAAGTGGCGTAGACGTTCCAATTTTCTGTCATCGAGTTGCGCTTGATGCAGACGCTGCTCTGAGATGGTAGTTCTGATTGGCTGATGAAGAAGAAAGAGAAGTTTCTGATGCTCTTTTGCTTCTTCTTTAATACATGCAGGCAGTTTGTCAATGGGAATGGCATGTCTACTGGTGTAATCTGCTGGGTTGTCCTTTCCTTTACGCCAAACAACCCGATGGTTGATGTCTTGGTGGCGAAGAAGGATGCGTTCAATGCGAGATGGTAGCTTTCTTTTTGAAGTCCACAGTGATACCAGAGGCTGCTGGTCAGTGACAATTGTAGCTGGTGGGCCTCCAACAAGAATGTGTCGAAACTGGCGAAGACCGAAGTCAATTGCTGTTGCTTCCAAATCAAGTTGTGAGTAATTTTTCTCGGCATCTGTGGTGGTGCGTGATGCTATAGCAACTGCTTTTGTAGCATCAATGGAGGCTCCTTGGGTGAGGATTGCAGAGAGGCCTGTGTAATGGGCATCGACAAAGATAAACGTTGGGGCATTTGTGTCATAGTGTCGGAGTAGGACATCTTCATTGAAGGCCTTCTTGAGATTTTGGAATTCAGTCTCATGGGCCTCTGACCACACAAATGTATTGATATCCCTTGTTAGCTCCCTGAGGTTGGCTGTAGCTGCTGCAAGGTCTGGAATAAATTGCCCATTTGAGCGAATCATGCAAAGGAATGATTTAACTTCATCTTTGTTCTGTGGTCTTTCTGCATGGCGTACTGCTTGGACTTTCTGTGGATCTGGTTTGATCCCGTCTTTCGAGACTTGGAATCCCCAAAATGGAATTTCTGGGGAAGCAAGGATGCATTTCTTTGGACTGACTGTTAGTCCTGCACTTGCTAGAGCAGAAAGGACACGTTCCAGAGAGGTGTTGTGGCTTGTGATGTCCGTTGCTGCGATCACAATGTCATCTTGAATCACTGCAGCATTTGGTATGTTTGCAAGAATGGGGCGAAGCCTTTGGTTGAGTTCTCCAGATGCTGGCAAAGTACCCATGGTTAGGCGTTTATATCTCATGAGGCGGTCACCGGCACGAAAAACCGTTAGTGGGCGGGATGCTGCATCAAGTTCAAGTTGATGAAATGCTGTTTTGAGATCCAGCTTGCTGAAAATCGATTTTCCATTGAACATGGGCAGGATGTCTTCTACACGAGGTATCGGCAAGTGGGGGTCTTCGAGGGCTTGGTTGAGGCCCCTCAAATCCACTGTGATTCTCATGTTTCCATCTGGTTTGGGGACTAAAACTGGATTGGCAAGCCACGTTACTGGCCCATAGTGCTGTTCTATGACATCATCCCTTTCCATCTCATGAATGATTTTCTCAAAATTGGGTTGAAGGTGGTATGGGATTTGTCTTGGTGGCTGAATTACAGGCTTAGCATTGGGTTTCAGATGAAAGTGTACAGGGCTTGCTTTTAATTTTCCAAGACCCGTGAAGACATCTTCATACTTTGATAGGATACTTGCAACTGATTGCTGAGATTTGTTCTTGAGGTTGTCAAAGTCATTGTTACAAACTTGGTTTTGAGTGTTGTGGCTGGAAATTGCACTGACTTGACTGGGAGGGCCATTGAAAGAGATAATTCCTAGAGCTTCAGCTAGTTTGCAAGAGATCAGGTTGCAAGGGTTACCATGGAGATCCCTGTCACCAATGACAACCCATGTTGCTTTCTGTGTTGTATTGTTCCATGTGGTGTCTAGGGTGATTTGGCCTTTAGGGGTTATGATTGGGCTTCCATATGGTTGCAGAGTGACGGGAGTGCGGAAAATTCTCCTGATAGTTTTGGGCACATTACTCTCAAGGAGGATATTGACCTCTGCACCAGTGTCAATGAGTGCCTGGATTTTTGTTTTTCCTAGGCTGATTTCTGCTTTCTTGTGACTGCTTGACATGGTGTGGATTTTTTTGAGGGAGTCCTGCTTGATGGATGTGATTGTGGAAACCCCTTTTACCATTTTAAAGCAGACAGCAGAAAAATGGCCCTTTTTCCCGCAAGCATTGCAAAAAGCATTTTTAGCTGCGCAATTTGGGCCTCGATCGCAGTTGCTTCTGCCACAACCCGCACAACACATAATTTTGTTTGCACCCTGGGGAGGTTTAAAATTATCCTGAAAATTCTCCCTTCTTTGGGCTTTTTGGGAGTATTTTCCCCCTCTTTTACCAATTTTGTTTACTTGTGCATGCTGGGGGTCTTCATTTTCAACACAGTTAACATGAAAAGAGCTACTAGGAGATTCAGAGTCCATCAATTTGGTTGCTTCTTCAGTGGCTTCAATTTTTCTTGCTGTTGAAATCAACGAGGCCAAATCATGTTCCTTTTCAAGTGCATTTTCTCTTATACTAGCAATGTTGGTACCAATTATTATTTGATCTCTTATCAAAGTCTTATGAATTTGATCTTTCTCAGTACAGGATGTGTTTGTACATTTGAATGCACATTTATCAGCATGTTGGCAGATTTTATTGATAAAAGCATCAATTTTCTCACCTGGTTCTTGTTTGAGCTGGTGGAATTGGTAATGAAGGAGTACCTGGTTTTGAGCTGGCTGGTATCTATCATGAAGCTTTTTTACCATATCATCAAAATCAGCAGATTTTATTTTGGCCATATCTTGGTTGTATTCAGCTTTAAGATCAGTTTTTAATCGCTCACCTGTGAAAGCACACATTCTAAATACCTTTGCTTTGTGCTCTTTCTTTTGTGCGTCTGTAGCATCCTCTTTGAGTTCACCTATCGAGGCAACATCGTACCACATTTCCCAGGACTCTATAAATTCTGTAAAGGCTTGTAGCGTGTTTCCATCGTGTTCAGCAGGGTCAAAGTGTGGAGTCCCATTACTCTTGGCAAGTGGGTTCATCTTTAACGAAGGTATCCCGTCCTTTTCGCCAGTTAAAACAGAGTAAAGTATATCAATAAACTGCCATGTTTTCTATCGGCTCTCACAATCCTACTTCTACGAAAACGAGGCTAATCCAACAGAACGGAACAAAACATATAAACGAGGCTATAAAATAAACGAACAATAAATGAAAGTAGCTATACAATACGTTGCACTCTTGTCAGTTTGACGCGTTGAAACATCTAAATTTCTTCATGTTTAGAGATTTAGAGGAAGCAAACGACTTTGTCTGTGAAATACCAACAAAGCAAACCATAGACTGAGATACAAACTTTACTTTGCTGCAGTGGACAATGTTATTTCCGGAGGTATAAACTTTATTTAAACAGACAAATTTTACATTGAAGTATACAAACTTTATTTTGAAGTGCTAACTTTATTTCAAAAGATAAACTTTTCCAAAGATGACAAGCTTTATTTCAATCAGGAAAAAAATTTTGCTTTCACAGACAACAACGGTATTTCACAGAGTTAGAGGTCAAACGCTCGCCTAAATGGAAAAACTTTTTAATGGCAGGATCACATTTGAATTCAATCAATGTAAACGTCGAAATCAGGGAACCAAACTTGCAGAAAACGTTGAAAACCACACTTACGAGAGAAAAACTGCCATGCACTGGCTGATTACTGCTATTGCTACTTAATAGTCTAACAAGTAGCAACTACAGTAAATCCCCGCATATAAGGGCCTACTTTTTTGAGAGCCAGGCTGAAGTAGGTTCTTATTTCAAAGGTACCAAGACTAATTTCAAGGTATAAAGGTTCTTATTTGAAGGGTGCCTCATATAGGCCCTTTCAGATTCTTACAAAGATGTTCAGCCCTATTATTTGTTTTGGGAGCATCCTTGTGGACCGAAAGACTAATGGGGGAGGAGAATCAAACTTTGAAAGTCAAGTGGGACCAAAATAAACTATATGACAGCAATCAAAGATCAACTTTGTAGCCCCTGCAATAAGAGCCTATGTTTCATCAAACTGAAACAGGTACTTAATTGCAAGATACATAATTTAGGAAAAACAGCTTCCAGGCTCTTATTTTGGTAGGTTTTTATATGCGGGGATTTACTGTAATAACATAAAAGATCTGATGTTTGGAGAGAGTAAAAATTAACATGCCATTTTTCCATTTTACGTAGTAACAATGAAGCGGCACACTTCTTGCAACCAGATGTACAATGATTATCATTGGAGCATTAATGGAGTGTATACTATATGGAATAACGCATTAACATACAGATATAATGTGAGCATGATCAGTCAATTAAATTATCAATCAATCGATCAATAATTCAATCATTCAATCAATCAATCAATCAATGATTCAATCAATCAATCAATGATTCAATCAATCAATCAATCAATGATTCAATCAATCAATCAATGATTCATTCAATCAATCAATCAATCAATCAATAATTCAATCAATCAACCAATCAATCAATAATTCAATCGAGCAATCAATCAATGATTCAATCAATCAATCAATCAATCAATCAATCGATAATTCAATCAATCAATCGATCAATAATTCAATCATTCAATCAATCAATCAATGATTCAACCAATCAATCAATCAATGATTCAATCAATCAATCAATCAATCAATGATTCAATCAATCAATGATTCAATCAATCAATCAATGATTCATTCAATCAATCAATCAATCAATCAATAATTCAATCAATCAATCAATCAATAATTCAATCAAGCAATCAGTTATGCATTCTTGGGACCGTGACATGAGAGAATAGTAGCAAACTAAAAAATCTACCTCATAGAAGTTTCACACCAATTTTTTTATAGATTTGAAGCATTGCTACTTCATTTGCTTTTGCTCAAGATACATTGCCTGCGTAGTTTTGTCTATATACCATCAAGAATTTGCAATACCAGGTGAGTCAGAAAAAAGTTCCCACTTTTAAAAATTCATTGCACCATACATACTGATGTATTTTGCATTTTTATTTTTGGACGCCTCGCATTCGCTTGTGAGCACCCTGTGGCCCTTCGTCACATGGGTCTCACTGCTTGGCAACATAAGAGAGACGCACAACAGATCAGATGCAACAGACGAGGTATGACAACAGTAAGAACTTCAAGCAAAACGCACACTCACGAATATGAACGAAATCAAACTCACGCAACACTAACAAATTGAGAAGCGCATACGCTAGGAACAATTGGGATAGAAGCACATGTATTTGGAAGTCGAATGTATTGGATTAGTGATTATATCAAGAGTTCGTCATTGTATATAAGCTTAATTTCTTCGACTAACTCTAAGGCCTCCGGTTATCTTGTAGTAAAAGAACGCAGGAAACTGCCAAGCGCTTTGCTCCAGGCAAATATGGGAGCAAAGCAAATGCTTGCGACAAAAATACTTCAGATGCATTGCATTCTTTAATCGAATTCCTATAGAATCGATGCGCAATTAGAATGCAATGCATCTTGGCAAAAAGTTCCTCACCCCCATCTTTAGCGTACTAGTCTATTGATATTTACCCTTTCATTGTTGTTCGATTGCCCATTGTGGCAATTGACGTCATTATTCCAAGGGAAGCAGGGAGCGGCAGGAGAGAGCGGCAGGGAGCATTCTAACCTGGTTCCAAGGGCCAGATGTCGGGCCTGGGAACGAGATTGATCTGGTGTATGATTTGCCTACTCAGTATCAAATTGCATATATCCGAAATTTTATTCACCTGCTTGAAAATATCCGAAATTTTGTCCGAAATTGTCCGAAATCGATAATAATTTCGTCCGAAAATTTTTTGTCCCAAAAATTAAATGTCCGAAAATTAAACGTCCGAAAATTTTGGAAATTGATGTATGCTTTCCGCTCCAGTGAGTATCTCAACTAGGATTATCTAAGATAAATTAGGTCTATCTCGTCTGGTTTATCATCAGATACACTAAGGTTTATCTGGTGATAAACCCCGGTGGGTGCAATGCAGCAGTAAAAGGTATACCATGCTCGTCCATACCAGTTAATAGAAAACTCTTTTCTTTTCTCTTTCTTGGCGAAATTACTAATGACAACGAAGGTAGGTTCTCGAGTGCAGTAGCATTCAGCGTTTTTATTTTTCTTTATTTCATTTCAATTTTTTGATGGTATTTTCTAAAGAGAAATACCCCTTTTTCTATATTCTTGGTCCTAGGATTCTGCGTCAAATCATAGATAATACACTGTTCTATTATCTATGGTCAAATATACCTCTTGATCAGTAAAATCATAGATGAGCGAGGTGTCATGTTTTCATTGACATTGCACCAACCGGGTGGGGACTTTCGCGTGCCGCACAGACCACAGACAACCACTCGTAAGTCACCCATAGGGCTCCCATCTTTTTGATATGGTTAGAGTGGTTAGAACCCTTGATGCCTTCGAAAAAGACAGCAACACGAAATGAAAAGGCAAGCCACGGATTGACTACCTATTTGAGTCAATAAACTATCTTAAACACGGGCTATGGAATACAGGACTACTGGCTCTATGGACTTGCGGACAGCGAGACCATTGTAAGTGCTATTTTGAATCATGGAGTCTACAGAATAGCTGATACTTTTCTGTCTCTCGCGCAAGCTATCTTTTTGTCATGGTCCAAGGGGTTGTTTTTGCAGTAATGTAGCATGGAGTCGACAAGCAAATTGATGACACCAAAGCAGCTTGACACAAGATATAGCGCAGTCAGGGTGTTCATTCGGCTTCGTGATCAGCGTATGACGTAAAAACACCCTGGGAACGAGGCTGTCTTCTGCTAGGTTTCTTATTTGTTCTTTCTAAGCTCCGTAGTTTGGTGGTTTAGGGTTCTTTAATTTCCACCAAAAATTTCGCTAGGCCGAAATGTTAGAGATAGGTAGCCTATCAATCCACCATTCCCATTGCCATTAGTCCACGGTACGTGTTTTTCACCTTACCTATTTGTCAACAAAACCATTGACAAAACGAACATTCCTTTGATGCCAAATTCTTTCTTGACGTAATAGAAAATATGTTGTTGTTATGGGGGTGTTTTTAAAACGAAAACCGAAAGCGAAAACACAAAACGAAAACACAAAACGAAAACACAAAGCGAAAACACAAAGCGAAAACACAAAGCGAAAACACAAAACGAAAACACAAAACGAAAACACAAAGCGAAAACACAAAGCGAAAACACAAAACGAAAACACAAAGCGAAAACAAAAAACCCCTTTTTGCACAAAAACTTTAATTTAAGAAAAATAACAGTGGACCAGTAAACAAACATCCTATCAAGTTGAGAAAAACAAACTCGGAATCAGACTTGCTTTTTACGTTGATTCTTAGCCTTGATCCATATGGGTTGTTTGGAGTTCCTCTTTTAGCAGGTTATGGAATCCTTAGCTTGCTGAGCCCTTCGCAAGGAATGTAGCAAGCTATTAGACTGACGACGTGATTCCCTGTATTCGTTCAACAATTATAATCAGATGTTTTAATTTCACTCATACAAAGCGATAATAACTGAAGCGATAACAACAACAGCAGCAACAAGCGTAAGTTAGAGGGACTTAGGTAATGTAGTCAAGCAAACTATCATTCGATTCTGATTCCTTTCAGAATAGCTATAAAGGTCTATTTTTTCATAGATAGGAAACTGGAAAATACAGCGACAGAGACACTTAAGGAAGGTTCTTCTGTTCGGGATTTTACAAGAAATTGAAATCCTTGCTTTAAAAGAAATTGACTTCACCTTGTTGTAATATTCGTAAAATCCTTGTAAGAAACGTTTAATTATATGCCTGTTTTTCCTGCATCATTGCTCTATTTCAGAACCATATTTAGCTCTGAGTTTGTTTCAGTTTTGGTGGTTTTGATCGTTATCGTTGATCGTTTGGGGTAGCTACGCCTAGACCCTAGGCTTGCTACTAATTACTCCTAACTTTTGAAATGATTGGTGAAGAACATTTACTCAGGCTCTGGATAAATTCAATTTCCACATTTCCAGAAGATCTGGAAGATCCAGACGGTTGCAACAGTAGCTGCTGCTACTGTCAGATTGTCAAGTCAGAGTTTAAAAATTGCGCAAATAGGAAAAGGATAAATCATGATAGAAAATTTAGATTCGTTGCCTATATTCAATCAGAAATTATAAGAACATCGAATGTATTGCTGGCTTTAGTTTGGTTTCTCACAGTTCGAATCTCGTTTCTTGTCCTCGAGAAAGCCCACGCGAATGCAGTGTTCTATTTGGCGACCCATTGCAGAGGCCGAGGCTCCCTCTGCTACAGGGTTGCCTCTTGCCGTGCCGCTGCCCTTAGCCACAGGGCTACCGTTCTGCTGCTCACCGCATTGCTGGCAAATCAGCATTTGTATCTGAAGGTTGCAGGAAATTGGCGGGAGCTAATGTCACATTCAAAACTGACGGTAGCAAGCCAATCACAAGAGGGCTTGAGGGTTGCAAGCCAATCAGAGGAAGGCTTGACAGTAACAAGCCAATCAGAAGTCGTAGAGCCGCAAGCTACCAAGAACAATAGGAAGTCCATTCAACAAGGAAGTGAATGATGCATGCTGTGCATTACTCCGAGAACTCTTCATTGTCTGAGAACAGAGGGCCACTTTGGCCTTTTATTCAGAATAATGACAATGGTTAGAAATGTTGGCCACACAAGCGTGGAGGATGACAAGAAGAAAGCACAGGGCCTAAAAGTTTTTCAAATTTTACCTCAAAGGGGATGAAGGTTGCAATAGAGGGGATGGGTTCCAAAACTGAAATACGATTTTTTTGCATCAAGAATTGTTTCATCTGACTCTCTGTTTGGTATCTGTTTATAATTGCAAGAAATTAAATCAGAAACTATTTCCTTTTGCGAAGGACATCCACTGATACATTTCATATTTTATCAAAATCATGGGCATGGCAACCAAAGTGTTGTAAAGTGGGCGTTCCTGAAGAATTTTAAGGCGTAGTCCATAAATTTTTCCAAGGGCCCCGCCCCCAGACCCGGATCATGCTTCGGTCAGACTCTATCCTGGATCCGCTCCTGCAGAACAGTGGTTCAAGAAGCAAGTTTTGATTCGTTTTCGCTTTGTGTTTTCGTTTTATGTTTTCGTTTTGTGTTTTCGTTTTGTGTTTTCGTTTTGTGTTTTCGCTTTGTGTTTTCGTTTTGTGTTTTCGTTTTGTGTTTTCGCTTTGTGTTTTCGTTTTGTGTTTTCGTTTTGTGTTTTCACTTTGTGTTTTCGTTTTGTGTTTTCGTTTTGTGTTTTCGCTTTCGGTTTTCGTTTTAAAAACACCCGTTGTTATGGCAGGTATCCGAAGAGATACGACCAGGAACAGCCAAGAATTCTACGCACGACCCGTTGTCGTCTTGAAGTGTAAATAGGCGCGTTGAAGAGAAGAGGACTTCCGTGTTTGAATCATAACAGGTACTTTTTTTATATTATTCATGCATATATATATTGTTGTCTTCTTTTCTTTCTTTGATAGATTTTGAGGTAAGTTTGTAAGATTGAACAGTTGGAAGATCTTTGACCTTGCTTGCTTGCTTGCTCCATTTAGCAGAGTCTTCCGACAACCGAAACAAAATGGCGGCGAGGTTTGATTCAGTAAGGAGGAAATGACAAATTTCAGTCAGATAATGAAAAGGAAAATTATCTGCAGGGGGAGAAGCTCCTTTACCTAATCAATCATCTCCCCGCAGCTGAAAACAAGGTAGTGGTTGCTAGTTGTTGCACCATTACATATTGCAAAATGGGATAGCATGAAGGTGCTGACGTGGTTTTCAGCGCCATCATATTACTGGGAATGTTTATCTTATCTCATATGGTAGATGATGTGAACTGATGATATTCATTGCAAAACGAAGATAAAAATTTAACCTTTGTTCGAATGTCATAGGACAGACAGGCATTTATGACTCCGATGTCTGTTAGAAACATTTATCAAAGACGTCGCTGGGGTCGCTATCTGATTTCTAGTTAGTGGAATTTTCCAAGCAATCGGAATTTCTATTAGCTATTTGCGAGAGAAAATGTTGCTCTGAAATTGTATAGATACTTAAGGCTGAGCACTAAAATGTGTGCTTTGAGGCAGTGTTATGCATGTTCAAATATTCTGCCTTTTTTGTTTTCAGACTATTTCACAATGGTACTTTTCGAAAAAGTTTCTGTATTGAAAAATCAATTGTAAATTAAAAGTTAAATACAAAAAATGCATGTTTCATTTTGCTGTTGCAGATAATTACAAAGAGTAGAAACACCTTTGTAGCAAGTTTCTGTTAGAAGGCCGGTGCCAATTCGAACCCAAAAATTACGTATGACTATTTTCATTTCACAAGTCTTGAATTTGATTGCTAAAATTGTTTTGATATAATAGCCACTAAACTTTTTAACAGATTTCCAGTGAAAATACTAAATGTGACTGGGCCTCACTTACATATTAAAACAATATGATGAAAAACATTTCAGACACTTTGCAAGGCTTTATTTGTTAAAATTCTTGTAAAATCTAAGAATCATGAATTCTTTCATGGGCCAATGGCAGCAAAATACTATTTTGTCCCTTGCAAGGTCTCGTTCGCGGCTTTAGCAGGCTTAAAAGATATATAAGATATCTACTGCAATATTTAGGTGTTTTGCAGTAGCAGTAGATATGAGCTATGATCAAATGAATTTGTTATTCATTGATGAAGAAAATACTGCTATGCCTGGTGAAAACTGCAATCTCGATTTTAAAAGTAACGGTTTGCTCCAATCAATGAGAAGAGCGAAGAATGGAGAGGAAATATCACGAAATTGGACATAATCTCTGGGAAGCAAATACGGTTTACTCATTCTTTTCACACGAAACGTAACTCTGAAATTCATGGAAAGGTTTCTTAAGGTCGGCCCCATTCAGTCTTGTAGCCAAAATCCTTACATAGGTTATACGTTTTACATAACATTGAGTCCATGAAAGACTGCAATTTGAGCTGAGAATTACAGTCAACAACGAAATCAAACACAGAAATTACACTTTTTACTATGATTTGAGTTGGCACTGCACTTTCTCTTCTTTGAGTTGCAGAAGCACTTGGCAACTCAGAATTAAAAACTGGAAATGTTTTGTATCTTTGCGTTGGTTTCTGATCGCCTTCAGGTGGAGTTTCTTAGCTTTCTAAAAGAATACCACATGAATTTTTTGTAAGAAACTCGAATCTCAGATCATTGAAAAAGTAAGAAACTTGTTGGAGATTTTACTCTCCAGAGCGCTGATTCTAATAGCTATGAACCAAGATGACTCTCAAAAAACAAGACGTTTGTAGTTTGCTCATATTCAACTCTCTCATGACACTTCTGCATACTACATCAATTTCTCCAAAGTGTGCGTGTCTAACCAAAACCATGTTACCTAATTTCTGCATTAAATTCTATATGCTTTCAAAATCAACCAATCACAACTAGGTAAACAAGGTAATAAAATTAATCCTTCTGCAATAGCTCAACAATAGGTTGCGTTACTAATGACTTCTACTTTAGTAATTTAATGCCATGCCTCATACTCAAAATGAGGTTATTACGTCAATAATCATTGCAAACAATATGAAGAAAAACCGTTTCTAAAGAATAAAAATATGCCGCGTTGTCACGACATCCGAATAAGTGAGCAGTGTCTCTTTGGAGGAGCATTGGAGTCTAAGCAACCATCACAACAATTTACATCAAAATTCACTACGTATTGATAATGCGCGATGGGATTCCACAACAAAACTCCAGTAGAGGGAAAATATATCTTAAGAAACTATTTATTTTGACACACAAAAAGCTTAACACGGTAGTTCACCTTCCTTTCGCTTGCTTCCTGCATAACATTACTCGGAATGCACTTGAGTAATAACTAAACATCTGAAAAGCTTGAAAAAACATTGTTTTGAAATGTTCACGAGGGAACAGGAAGAGAACACGAACACTGCTATGAAACCTTCAAGAAACTTGTAAGAAACTCTGAGTGCTGAAAATCTGATAATTTCAAGAAACTTTCAGTGTTGACTGGCCCAAATTATTTGTTTATGTAAAAAATATGTGTGCAGTTTATGGAGTATTGAGTGGGAAGATGCAGTGCGAAAAGCACTTCGAACTTGATTTGATCAATGAATGTAAGCTTCCCATAAAATTTTTGAATTTGAGAATACTCATTAAATCTTATTTTATGTCGTTGATGACTCCAGATATTTGTAAAAGACTTATGACGGAGAGAGCGGAAAACATACAATGAGTTTCGAGACTGTTAGGCATGTACCACTTACATACCGTAAAAATTTAGTTCCGGGAGAAAAACTGTGAAAGCTCAAGCGGACTTTGTCAGAAAGGCAGAACTATCTAACTATCGTGGATTGAAGGGAACAGCGCAAAAATACACTCATTTCTTCATAAAAAATTGGGTTCGGGGGCTGGTAGGTAGTTTCTTATACCTTTGGGCCATTTTGGGACCAAGAATTTCTTGTGTTTCCTAAACTTAAGATCTTATAAGTAACGAACTTTGGGCGAATTTTTAGGGCAGGCATTACTAGAGCTTACGTTCAGAAAAAACTAATTTGAGCTTCCTCACAATCCAAATCCAGCAATGATTTCTCTTTCCGATGTCGAAGTTGAATTGAGTATGCAGTTTACTGAAAGTGAATGCAGTCTGCAGCCCTCTCTAGAGCGGACGAACATAGTTGTGTTCAAAAGTTGAAACCATTGAGACTGGGGAAATGAAAACTGCGAATTACAAACGATTCTTTCCTTATTAAATCCGACAAACGCCGTTGACATTGGGCCTATCTATTTCCAACTCATTGAAAGTTATGAAAGGGGATCTTTGAAATATTTGGCGATACTGGACGGTGTCAAAATCTTTTGGAGTGAGTTGGGAAGAATTAAAGCGGAAAAGTACTGCAACAATGTCAAAGACGCGACCAAAAACTTCGTTCACACCGATAAACCTCGCCACGAAACCTATAGCCATCGACACGGAGACGGTGTTTTCGGTCACCAGAAACGAAGCTTTTCGAAAACGCTCTCAAGAGTAGCCTAAGAGTAGACCCGTTATTCAAAAGAAGAAAGGGTCTACGAAACAACGAGTGAAAGCTTGCTACGGCCACTCGAGTAATTATCTTTAATTATCCTAATGCGCTATTCAAATAATGTGCGATACGCGTTTCAACAAAGGCTGCATAAGTTAAAGGCAGTCTGTCCCCTTTGAAGAATGAAAATAAACTCGATAAGGATTTCTATTGTACACTCCACAAGTTTGTGCTAATTCGCTTTATCCAAAGAAATCAAGGTCATAGAGACTCAGTGATACATGAATTTCACTCCAACGTAAATAAGGTAAATAAAGCCATTGCTAGGGTCGGAACAATAGGGGACAGACTGCCTTTAAGTTCTAGAAATCTAGAACTCGCTGTAGCAAGCTTTTGCTCATTGTTTCGTAGACCTTTTCTTCTTTTGAATAACGGATCTACGCGTAGGCTTCTCAAGAGTGGATCTTTTTGAAAACGCCGTTTTTATGTTGTCG
This sequence comes from Aurelia sp. 4 Dawson et al 2005, assembly GCA_964019985.1. Lineage (NCBI taxonomy): Eukaryota > Metazoa > Cnidaria > Scyphozoa > Semaeostomeae > Ulmaridae > Aurelia > Aurelia sp. 4 Dawson et al 2005. The sequence continues at coordinate 39,909,764 of OZ026492.1, read as the reverse complement.
TGTGGACGGGTCAAAACGGAGCTTTTCGAAAACGCTGACGTCACAGCATCAATTTACGACGTACCAGAGCATGCGCACGGATCTTTGGGGATATTGCAAGGGCATTTTGACTGTTTGTTTTCTTTTGTCAAAGTTTGAACAGAGGACAGTGTTGCCATACTTGGGATTTTATCCCAAGATCTTGGGAATTTTCAGGTGTGATGGGATTTTTCTTGGGATTTTTTCTTGGCAAAAATACCTTGGGAAAAATCTTGGGATTTTGGAAAAAACTCGAAAATTATCATTCAAATATCAACCTGATTATTGTCGTGGGGGATAAGAATGGGCCAGTGAGCCATGAGGACTGCCCCTCCCCCAAAGATTGCCCTGCAGTTGCGATTTACTTCAATTATATAATATGCAAATTAACTTGACCGTTGAGAACAACAAAAAGAAACAAAACGTTCCCACGTGTTCTGTGCAGTTGTTGGTTTTATTTTCGTTCGAATGACAAAGCATGTGACATTAAACAGGTCGGGATATGTGCCCATCACTGAATAAATTGCTTTAAATCATTTCAAACCTTCTGCGATTTCGAAGAAATGCCGAAAACCAAAGAGAAAGAGTGGTATTCACAAAAGTTTTGTGCTATGTGGCAAGGAGATGCAGAATTCAAAGGTAAATATTTCTTTTTATTCTTGTTTTGCTTAAGATCACTTGCGAGCAGAATTTCGCTCTTCTTGATCATCAGAACTTCATATGTGATGCTTTTCAAATTGACTTGTTATGCTATCTTTTTTCCCTAAAAGACCATTCTCGTCTCTTTATAGGATGGCTTGCTCCAGTTGAAGGTGACAAGAACAAAGCATTCTGCAAGTTATGCAAATTAGAGTTGAAGACACATAAAAACGACTTGCGAAAACATGCAGCAACAGCAAAGCACAAGAATAAAATAAAGGAAAGTGAAAACTTGGCAACGATCAGGCCAATCAATCAAGCATTCAGACCAGCTGTGTCGGAATCTCGAAAAATTGCAGAAATTCGCACAGCTGTCTTTATAGCCAAACATACAACTTTCCTTGCAGTTGATCACCTTATGCTTCTGTTGCCGTCAGTCTTTCCCGATTCAACCATCGCAGCCAATCTACGCATGCATCGCACCAAGTGCACTGGCCTCATCACCAATCTGATTTCTCCTTGCCTATTTAAAGAGCTCATTGAAGACGTTGGCACCAGTTTCTTCAGTCTTATTGTCGACGAGTCTACTGATGTTAGTCAGAAAAAGATGTTTGCCCTTTGCATCGGGTATTATAGTGTATCCACTCAGTCAATCAGGACAACTTTCCTTAAAATGATCAATCTTGGGCCTTCTGCAACATCAGACATCATTGGAGCTGCCATAGAAAGTGTCCTTGCAACATGTGGTTTCAGTCTAGAGAAGCTTATTGGTATTGGAGTTGATGGATGCAGCACAATGGTAGGGATACACCATAGCGTGTCTACGTATTTCAAAGATTTGATACCAGAAATCGTAATGTTTAAGTGTGTGTGCCACAGCCTACAATTGGCAGCCAGCAAAGCAGCAGAAGCTATGCCAGCACACATTGATTTCATGGTAAGAGAATCGTACAACTGGTTTTCACACAGCACAAAGCGACTCGTAGAATACAGGCAACTTCACAAAACCATCACCAACGAGGTCCCAACCAAACTCCTCCAATTAAGTACAACAAGATGGATGAGTCGATATGATTGTATCAGGAGGATAATCGATCAATGGGAGCCGCTCAAATTATGCTTTCAATTGGCAAGTTCTGGTCAGGAGAAGTGCTACACTGCTCGACAGCTTGCAAGCATGTACCAAGATCCAAAAAATTATGTTTTTTTGGTGTTCCTGGAAGGTACCCTGAAAGATTTTTCAAGAGTCAATAAGCTCTTTGAGCTTTCTGATGCAGATGTTGTTCGCCTTGGTGCTGATCTGCTTGACTTTTACCACTCGCTTTTGCAACGTATCGTCAACCCAAAGAAGCTGGAGAAGATAGCTCAGAAGGACTTGTTCAGTTATGAGTTCAAAAACGATTTGATGCCACCAAGCTGTATCAATTTTGGATATGCATTCTTAAGCAGCGCAGAGCGTTTCCAGATGTCAAACGATGATATTCTTGATGTCAAAGCAAGATGCTTAGAGTTTCTTATCAAAGCAACCGAAGAAGTTCAAAAGAGAGTTCCAGAAAATGCAGCATTATTTCAGGCAATGACCAGCATTTCACCAAAAGAAGTTCTGCAAGTTCAAGATCTGACGCCTTTGGCAGCACGCTTTCAAAACATATCTCCAGATGTTGATGCAGTAAACAAGGAGATAGGTCAGTTGAAGCTCATAAAGATACCTGCAGAAATCAAAGAGCATCCAGTGAAATTTTGGAGCCACCTGGATCAGTACAAAGACGCCGCTGGTGAGCCACGCTTTGCTAATTTGGCACGACTTGCCTTGGCATTGTATTCTCTTCCATACTCAAATGCAGAAGTAGAGCGGATCTTTTCTAAGATGAATCACTATAAGAGCAAAGTGAGAAACAAAATGGGAAGCCCAGCAATTGATGCAGTGATTCGTGTGGACTGCGGCCTTCGTTGGAGGAATGAGACTTGTTATCAGTTCAGAGTTAGCAATGAAATGAAACAGAAGTTCAACGCCGCAACTGTCTACCAAGTCAATCCAGATGATGATTTTTTGCTGGATGAAGAAAAGATTTGAATGATTTGAACTTTTTTTTATATCGTGTTCAAGAACAGAAGGAAAAACCAGAGTCTGTTTCAATAGACTCTGGAAAACCTATGTTAATTTGATTCTTAGTTAAAAATGTTTGAGAAACACTTGAAATTTGAGTTGAATTCAACTATTTGTTGGTTTGTTTTGTTCCAGTGATACCTTCCTTACGCTGGGTACCAAACGCAGGGTGTACCTTCCTTCGAGTTGCAACTGATATCTCGAAAATATTTGACAAAAAGGATATTAGATTTTCAGAAACATGTTGCGAAATGTTAACTCCATTGGTAATCAGTGGTCTCAGAAAGGATTTTGGATGGAATTTAGTAAAAATTAGTGGATAAGAAAGGATGCACGGTAGATTTTACGTGAAAATAGAACCTTGGGATTTTTTCAGAAAAACCATTGTATTTTGGGATTTTTTGGGCCTCGTTTTGGGAAAATTTGAAATTTGCATCTGGCAACACTGACAGAGGAGTTTGAATGCAGCAGCGTCTTCGTGTGGACGGGGATATTTTCGAAAACGCTCTTCGTGTGGACGCGGATATTTTTTTATACGGATAAGAAAAGATGCGTTTTCATAAATATCCGGAAACGTGTGGACGGGGCCTTAGTCTAATATAGGTCGTTCAATGAGCGAAGGTTGAGGGCTTTGTGGTGTCCTGGAGTAGGCAGAAGGGAGAGCTTTGTTCTTTCATGTAAAAGTAAGTAATGTCCCTGGTGAGTCATAAAAACAGATCTCCCGTAGTGACAAAGATTGGAAAACAACATTTTCATTCTCGAATTCAAAGTTGATACTCCGTAGGGGGATGGCCTAAAACATAGAAATTCACGTTTGCACTTGCACGACTATTTGCATTACCTTTGAGAAGAAGTCTATTTCCTTTCATATTTCAAACACATTTTCTTTCCGGAGCAAAACAATGAAGATTGCAACAAATTTGGTTCAAATGCAGCTGCCTGAATCTAATTGCTTTCATATAAAACAATACTAATCTCCAGAGAGAATCACGATTGTTTTGACTTGAAGTTTCACGTCTTTCATTTGCGGATTTGCAACATTTCGTGAGCTATACAAAGATGGATTTGTTTACATTGATCTACGTCTCTTGTATCATCTTTATCATTTTTGGATTTTCTGCAGCGATTGCTAATGTAACACAATTCATACTTTTATTTCGGGATCGCAGAGAAATCACCGTTTTCCAAATGACGCTCTTAAGCCTGGCTGTCGTGGATTTTGTCACTGGAATTTGTTACGGCGTTGTGGGTAGTATTCTGTTGCCGCAAGCGGTGAAGCGAGTCGATGATTTATGGAGAATCGGAGCATCTCTCTGGCTTACGATTGTCAAACAATTGAAAGATTACTGCGTGATGATTTCGCTGTTTCATATATTATTCATTGCAGTTCAAAGATACGCGGCGGTATCAATGCCGCTCCGATACAAGACCTTACTTACTAAACGCCGCACGGGATTTATCTTGCTAGTAGTTTGGACTGCCGCTTTAGTGGTCGGAAGCATCTTTACATTTGCATTGAAAGACCATAATAAACATTGGGTAGTCACCGCATACATCATTTACGCTCTGGGCGTTTTGCTGTTACTACTTTATGGGCTGATAACATATCGTATTAGGCAACAACAAAAATCGATACGGCGTATCAATGCAACCTCGCAAGATAGTGGCTTCAGCGTAAAGCTTTTCGTAAATTCGTTTGGTGTAACGATCATGTTTATGGCATGCATGTTTCCCATTGCAGGGAGTGTTCTAGAGATCGGAAAATTGAAGAATTATGAAATATTGTTCTCATCGCTTCTTGCTGTAAAAGCATTTGCGGATCCTACTATGTACTTTTTTGCAAGTTATTGCAAAAGCGGTTGTTTAGAAGAAAGAAAACGACGAAATATACAAGATTCTAATAGCAACATATATACTCTTACCAGTACTGTGTGACAGCGTGAATGCATCTGTAAAGTGACTTGACAGGAATGTATGGCGGATATCCATTTGCGATGATCATATGAGTACACATTTCTTTTTTTATAAGAAATTTGGATCAGGCCAGAGAACAAAAAGTTTATTCATTTCACATGAAATTTTGTCCATTAGAAGTTTCTTAATTGGTTTCTTATTTTTCTGAATGCAGAATTAGCAATGTGGTCGCTAACACTGCCGCAGACATGTTTCTTGACATTTAAAACATCATAAAGGAATAAACAGTGTACTGTTGCGTTGAAACACAAATGGTCAGATTAACTTTGAAAATTTTCTTAGTACTCAGTTTCAATTTCAGTTTCATATAATTTTAAAATTCCTCTACATACAACTCCAAATAACAAAATTAAATACAATTAATACAACATGCAAAAATAATTAATACAAGACAGATACTACAGCAGAAATCTAAAATAAAACGTGATTACATGATGAAGACAAAGGAATTGCATGGGGGAATTTCTTAAGGAGGGGCTCTCTCAGTAGCTAGGCTAATCGAGGAGAGAGCACCCCCTATTAATAACTGATTAGATAAGTCTTTTAAAAATCTCGAAAATTCTTTGAAAAATTTACCTACCTAATTTTTGACGGAGGTTGAATGGGCACCTTTTATGATCTGTAATTGTTTTCAAAGAAAAAAGTTTTAAGTTTACCACGAAAAATATAAGCAGAAGGTGAACTTTTTATCTCTGAGGGAATGTTATTCCAGCATTTTGCTCCAAAATAACGAACTGACCTAAGACCATATTGAAGGGTATTTTTCTGCTTTAGAAAAATATCATTATTAGTTGCTTGCCGTGTAAGATATGGATGAACAGATTCAACTAATTCAAAGAAAGAATGAAAACAAGAAGGAGAAATTTTATTGACACAATCATAAACAAAACATAACAATTTCAGCTGAAAAGTACTTCTCAGACAAAGTACTAGAGTTTAACGGCTTTCAAAACTGAGGCTCAATAATCCTAAACTTTAGGACCTAAAGTTAAGAAACAGCCCTACTTGAATTCAAGAAGCTAAGAAACATTTGGCTTAGCAGCTCTACCCAGCAAGTCCATGCCATTGTCTTATTTGACAAATACTGATTTGCATTTCTCTTCTCATTTTTGTGAGGGGAGATGCATGAACAATCTCTTGGAAGTTTTCTATAGACATCATTTGAAGTAACGGCAAAACTTCAACCTCAAAGTGAAACCTCGAACCTTTAGTCATTTGTGCCATGTTATGTTCCATTTGGGCCACTTTGGTGACACTATTTCAAAACTTTCGTCCATTTTTCGCAATCAGTAAATTTGAACTAGAGTCTGTACCAGTTATGAAGGCATTTCACATAATATCAAAATTTTTTTGGACGTTTCTTCTACATTGTGTGCGATATGGACCACTGTTGTGTTGAAAATTTTGAAATGAAATTTTCAAAATTCATGTTTACCACTTTTGAGCCTATTTCACGCAGTTTCAATTTTCGGCCATAACGTTACGTGCCATTTGGACCACTTTTATGACAATGTTTTCAAAATTCATGTTCATGTTTGTAATCAACACATCCGAAATAGCAAGGACAGATTTTGTATAGTATCAGCTGCTTTCGTTGACACCTAAATTCACAGCGATTTGCGATTGCAGACAAAGGAAACTCTCTCAACCAGTAATTCAAAACAAGCAAAGCCGCAAAAGGTTTTCTTAAACCCGGGTAGCTATCTCGCTTGTTGTGCATTCTAGAAATAGTTTCTAAAAGCAAACATGAGCATATATCGAAAGAAGAAGGATATATCTAAACATCTGCCATGGTCATTCTATTTGTCTTGTTTAGAAACTGAGCAGAAAATGTTTCAATTATACCCAAAAATACGAGGATTGAAATGCCTCTCAATCGGCTTCTAAAGTAGCCTTTGCGCAGACTTTGGTTACTGGGTAGGAGAGGAAAGAAAGAAACTGCAGTCCACATTCTAAGTAACAACAAGCGTGGTTTTCTTGAGAGCCAGACATTCGAAACAGGTTTTTGTGACTTTCATCATCTTGTTTACACTGTTCTTAAGACTACATTGGTCAAATTACCCCTAAAAGGATTACTTAGACATGCTAGGAATCTGGTTGTTCAAATCAATAAAAGGGCAAAGATAGATTTCTTCAGGGAGCTATAGAGAATGGTACAGTACTTACCAATGACAAGAATATAAGTGGATGCTTTTTAAGTGGATGAAAGTTTTCGACTAATAAGTGTATTGTCAGCATTGTCAAAGGTTTTAAAAAGATTAATGGCCAAGCAGATGCTGTCCTTCATCCAACCAAATCTCTCCAATCTCCTACACGTTTCTTCATTTGAAACTGGTTTATAAGAAACTAGTACAACGATAGCCAACAATTTAAGAAACTCTGGTTCTGAGTTAGAAAAGTGTTAAAAAACATTCAAAAGCCAAATCCAATAAAATCATGAAAAAACTGCTGCGAGCCTGTATTTTTGATTGATATCCATGATAATTCATGTTATGGGCCCAAAAGAAACCTTTTTCTTGTCAAAACATCTGCTGTTTGACAAAAAACAAATACGAGGCAGTGGCAGAAAACCAAATGCAGCCGAAAGATAAGGAACAAATTAAGACACATGTAGTACTAAAAAGCTAAATTTCAATGCGAAGTTAAGAAACTACTAGTACTAGGGACTTATCCAAGTTTCTTATAAAAGAAAAAACGTGTATGCGGATTTTGGGAAGGTTTTAGTACTCAACATGCACTGCTTCGTGTTGTAGAAATGTTCCGCATCTTTCGAAGGCATATGACTGTTTTAGTCATGCTTTACTTATGGCAAAAATGGCAGCCTATGGCAGGATCTAGAACTCTTGTATAGCTACCTTTCAAACAGAGAACAGAGGGTCAAGATAAACAGTACATTTTGTGACTGGAAGTGCACCATGTCTGGTGTTCCTCAAGGCTCAGTCCTTGGGCCCTTATTGCTCAATATATTCATCAACGACTTTGTGTTCGCTATACAGAGCTCTCAGGTATGGAATTTTGCTGATGATAACACGGTATTCGCATGTGGCAAAAATGTCGAGGAAGTAATTGCGTGTCTTGAGTTTGATATTTAGAATTCAAGGGAAAACAACATGGTAGCAAACCCGGATAAATTTCAAATGATGTTTCTTGGTCTCAAAGGGAGCAAACGACACTGTCTTGACATAAATAGAAACATTATTGTCAATGCAGATGCAGTAAAGCTCTTGGGAGTTACGATTGATTCAAAGTTGAATTTTCGAGATCACGCAACACACATTTTTAAAAGATAAATCAGAAAACAGGGGCTTTATCTCGGATTGCACGATATCTCGATGTAGACAAGGCATCTCGATGGAGACACGGTTAAAAATACTCTATCAAGCATTTATTCTCTCAAACTTCAACTACTGTCCGCTAATTTGGATGTTTTGTGGGAAGGCTCAACAACACAATCAACAGATTGGACAAACGTGCACTGAGAATTCTGTATATGGACTATGATGCATCGTTTGAAGATTTCTTGAGAAGGTCGGGTGAGCTAACAATTCATTGCAAAAAAACTAATGCTTGAAATAAGTATATAGATGCATTAATGCCGCTTGTCCCTCCTTCATGTTTGGGTTCTTCACACCAAGGACCTTCAACATGACCTACGAACAAATAACCTCCTGCATGCAGCTCCCTAAAACCAATGCGTTAGTTTATGGGAACAATTTTTTATTGTTTAGAGAAAGCACTCGGTGGAACACGTTATCTGACATGATAAAAGCTTCTCAAAACACAAAGCAATCAAGAAGACACTTGCAGTTGCAACATCTGCAGATGAAGTGTAAATAGATTCGTGTATATATTTACGTTTACATTATCTTTGAACCTTGTATTGTAAATAGTTGGTATTCATTAGTTTTCTTTAAAACTATTGTTTCCACCTACTGTGAATAAATAAATTAATATCATTATTACTACAATTCCAGGAAATTTCAATTCTTAGCGAAATTTTTTAAGTGGGTCCATGGTGGGACATTAAATCAGTAAGCTCCTCCCCTCTAAGTCAAAATTTGAAATAAGCTCCCCCTCTCTACGGTATTAAGGTAGTACTCTACTCCAATTAAAAACTTTTTTATTGCTGCTGAACGTAGTGAATGGTAGGAGTATCACCATGGTTACCAAAGAACAAAAGGATAATCTGTAGACTAATCGATGCCTGTGATTGGATATAAAAACAAAGGAAAAGTAGCTAATGAGCAACAGCAACAACAACAGAATGGCAGTTTCACATTAATGATAGCACATATTTCAACACAGGAAGTCCAACTTGCCAAATAGATATCGTTTTCAAGTCGTCTCCTCATCTGATGATCATTCGCTGCAGCACGAATGACTCTCATCAACCACTGATGTCTCTTTAAGGATGAAATTAATAGTCATCATCTACAATTTCAAAGCATATCTTATTACACTAAAATAAACCGCCTACCAAATTAAGAAAGCCGAAGTTAAGAAGCACATTAATTAAGCCTGAATGCTATGAAGTTGTGAAAAATGTGTACAATGAATTAAGGCGCACATTTGTCAAGTATATTCGAAAACTATGAAAGGGTAAATTCGATTTTCCAATGCTATGTTTTTAGTGCCTTTTCGACCTGATAGACAAATTCGCCAAGGCATAAAGCAATTGAGGCGGGGAAACAGATTCTGACGATGATATAGAAACAAATGATGATGTTGATGGTTTAGTTTTTGAACTCGGAGCTACATGTGAGCTCAAGAAAAGGGAGACATTTGAATGCAGCATTTTTATCAAGTGCCAACATGATTACAAAGCGAGGATGGTGAGGAATGATTGTAAGCAGTCTGAGGAAGCTCATCAGAACTGCTATTGCAAGTAACTAAAAACATGTCGTATCAAAAGTCCTTTAGGAGCAAGAAAACATTGCTGAAAAAAACCTCTTACAGATGAAGTCTGGGCACATAAATTTTCACAAAAAAATGCCATTATCACAACAATGGCTTTTGGCAATATAATCTAAACTAGTAACTTGTAAATTACAAACATGCGGCCGGGTAGCTGAATCATAGTATTGTTGGATATAAAATGATTTCGAATCAGGAAAGATTGTCCCCAAAGCGTAGACTTGCCAGAAGTCTTTCAGGTGACTTATTACAGATGACGAAATAAACTTGGGATAAGTCTACCAAAAGTGCTGTTTAGCTACAAGGGGCTCTTTCAACTGGATAACCTCTGCGGAGGATTTGAAATGATGGAACCATTTCTATGGATAGAACGAGCATTTGAAAGAGACATAGAATTTGCCTTTGGTACTTTGACCTTGCAACCATGGAAATGAATTACACTGTTATTCAAATTTGTTTTCATTGACTTGTGTTGAAAGAAAGGAAGGAATCCGTAAGAGGAAGTTGATTTTAGGATGCATCTCGAAGTAAGTTTACCGAGTGTTTGTGACTTTGCAGTGCTTGGAAATTCGAAGGTGGACTTCTCGAGCTTGTTACGTTCTACAGAGAGAATGTTACAGTTGCTGTAACGTAACAAACTCTTTTGGTGGAGAGTTTGCTTCTTATATTGAACCAATGTGGAATTTAGCTTCGATCCGGAGGAACTGAAGCTAAATGAGTTTGTTTTGGTTTCTTGCGTTATCCACTGATGTCGAGCACAGCTTTGCATCTCTGTAAGTTTTGGATCTTTCTTGATGTTTAACAGGTCCCATAAAAGCTTCCACCTTCCACATCGGCAATTTCCAAGTATTTGTTCGTAACTTGAAATGAAATCTCAAACTCCAGTCCCTTTCCAACTTCACTGCAAAGTCACTGCAATCTTTCCTTCATCAGTTGCAGTCGCTGTGTCAACCTATTATTGTTATTCTTTTCTTCGAACCAGCCAATGAAAACCCTACTAATTGTTAGGCTGGCCAATGATAACCTATTCATTCTTCCTTTCCACCAATGAAATAAAGTCGTGGCATGTGACTGCCATTGTTTTAACAATTGCCTAATTAGCAAGGTATGCGCTCAAATCTCAAATTCACTCAGCTACACACAGATTAGTAAGCGACCTTCGGCCGCAATTATTCAATAATTCTGCTTTGTGTTGGAAGATGTTTCTCTCTTTGTGAGGAAGGAAAGCTTTTCTAAAAATTGCACCATATGGAATGAACGCTGAACAGGTGAACATGATGCAGGGGGCTCGAGCTTCCCAAACAATTTCGAAAGCAATGATGCCACGTCCCAAACATAAATTAGATTTTGTTCTCTATTGTAACAAACTGGTGGGTCAAGCAAAAGTTTCCCTGCTGAGCAACACTTCCTCTAACAATATCAACAACTAGTTTTAGTGTAATTAGGTAAATCTTGTTTTCATTCTGTATCTGACCCTGCTATTGTAAAATAGAGCATTGTAAGACGCAGCGGTTTTCTCTTCGCACTGACCTCCTCCATACTCGATCTGAAGTTGAGGCAACTATATTACGTATTATAACATTAGTGAACTGTCGCTGTGTACTGCACTACCATTTCCACTACTGCTATCGATGTAACATGTAACTTGCAGATATAGTAGTATAATGTACTCTGAAGCTTTCAGCAGCACTTACTTAACTTCATTAACAGCTAGTTACAGGAGATACAGGTATGAAACTTTAGGCAATTAAAGATACGGACATGCTGATTCCACAATTTAGTTGAAAATTTCTTTGTCTTTGTTGGTTTCCATGACAACAAGAAAAAATGGATTTGACTACCTAAGCTTTTTTATACAATTTCTTCAAAGGGCTCGAAGTCTCTTTCTGGCAGTTGGAGAGTGCACCTACGTAGCGTAGATGGTTTCAAGGAAACTAAGCAAAATATTATTTTCGATGACATTTTGTTAAAAAAGGCATTTTTCGCAAAAACAACCCAGGGTTAGGGTTGGGGTTAGCTTTTTTCAACAATAGGGTTAGCACAACTTTTCTTGCCTAGACAAACAAAGTTTATAGTTTATAGACATCTGCTTGAATACTGCAAAAAAGGTTTCCTAATTCGAACTCGAATCTTCGACTAATATGTTCAACTTCCTACTATGGAAAGGCTTCTTAATTCGAACTCCAACTTACTATATTGAAAATGTTAAACTTCTTCTGCTTTGGAAAGGTTTCCTATTTCGAATTCGCATCAAATTCCAAGTGATTTTGCATTTTATTTTCAACATAAAATCTTTCGGAACATCCGTTGCTAAGGCGTTACTAAGGTACCAAATTCAACAAATTTTGGGCACTGCTTCAAAAATAAAGCTTATATTACGAGAAAATGTCACCCAGTGACAAAAACGTTTATTGGAAAAGTTCCTTTGATTGTCGGCGATGGTATACGGGTGAAGAACAAAAGATCGAATTTTTTTGCAAACAGTCCGAAATTTGGAGTAGTGGACCATCTTACGCCCCCTCTACTTATACAAAATTTTAGAATTTACCAAATATTTCCATCTAGTTATCCACACAACCTACCATGTTAATTCTAGTATGGTTTTGATAAAAACGGTGTCGAATTTATGCATTTGAGCCGTAAAGTTGTTTCCCTTGTCACTTGATTTTGTGAATAAGACCCCCTCTAATAAGCCCCCCTCTGGAAGGCGCAAAAGTAAATAAGCCCCTGGGGGCTTAATAGAGCTTTTGCCGTATTCATATGATAAAAAACTTGACTCTCCCATTAAATATTGTACCAGTTTCCCATATGAGTCAAGTTTCTTATCATATGAATACCTTAAAAGCTATGTTAAGCTCCCAGGGGCTTGCCCCTTGCCCCCAGGGGCTTATTTAATTTTGCGCCTTGCAGAGGGGGCTTAGCGTGTTCCACATGAAACTCGGATTACTTACAAGCAACACACATACAACAAAAGTAAGGCAAACAGCTATGATCATGATTTCGGGCATCGACTTTCAGTCACGAAATGTGGAGAAACTAAATGCAATCTATCAGCGACAGCAACATAGTAAATGCTCAGTAAAAGCTGTTTGGTTTATATTTCGAACTGGAATTTCAGAAGCTTGCAGATTTTATAATACGGGCAAATTTTCGTTTTTATATCTAAATTTCAAGTAAACCTAAGCCTTTAAAAACGCTGAGAATAAACAGTTACGAGGACAGTTTGCTTCGGTGAAGGGAGGGACAAGCATGCATCGGGTCAATCTTGTTTTTTGACCACTGGACAGAAATCCGTTCTGTTTTCACAAGCCTGTAGGTAAATCATCTTCCTACAATAATGTTCCATTGTCGAAAACAATTGCGCAAAAATGCGGTTTTCCACAAGAAGATCGATTTTGTCCACAGGGCTAGCTGCGCAGATGCCAATGAAACCGCAAGCAAACTTAGCTATTTCGCTCCTGGCCACTCTGCCTGGCGTTTTTGGGCGAAAAAAAACCGATCCGTGGAACTTAGGAATTTTCACGGATTTTTTGGCACGTGAATGTACGGGCTACCAGGACGGGAAGAGTGACCACTGCATTAGCGTTTTCATTTAAAGCTAATGTGCAATGGTAAATAGGCTCCTTTATAAACAGAACGAAGGGATAAACAGAACGAAGGGATCACTCCGAAACAGCATTGTTTCGTGGCGAGATAAAAATCTTAATGTGACACTATCCTTTTATTATTATCATTTATTATTATTATTATTATTATTATTATTATTATTATTCTTATTATTATTATTATTATCAATTTCTTTATCGTTGGATTACAGTAAAAATATAGCTAAAAGCAATAAGCTAATTAATTCCAACGTTAAAAATACAAAATACAAATATTACATAAGAAAAATAGTGGATAAAATATTTACAAGTCATCAAAATTTGTACAGTATAAAATCAATGTCTAAAAATATGTATTATCTGTATTATAAAAAGCCCAAGTTCGGAATAAATACACGGCATAATTTGCATGGACAATTTTCTCCGTTCCATCTTTGTATCTTTGTTTTAAACTGGCAAAGGGATTGTGAATTTCGTATCGTTGGTGGTAACATTTGCCATAGCTGTGGACCTTTGAATCGGACGCTTTCTGTCCCGTTATTGACAGATCTCACTCTTGGTTGAAAAAAATCGTTATTGTTACGCAAATTGTAGTAAATTGTATTAGCACAGAATATTTCCTGCATAAATGAAGGGTTCAGACTATTTCTAGTTTTGTACATCTCAGTCATAAGTATTTGCAAATTCTTTGTATGAATAGTAACTGCACTGTCCTTCTGTAATAGCTGACTAAAAGTAGATTCAGTATCCTTGTAAGTAATTCTTAATGCCCTTTCCTGTATTTTGTTGATTTTTTGGTTGAGCTGTCTGCTGTGAAACATCCAAATTAAAGGACAGTATTGAAACTGACTGGTAATGAATGCCCTCATGAGGGCTCTTAGTTTGCTCTGATCCATATATGGCGATATGCGAGCGAGTGCATACAGTTTATTGCTAGCCTTTTGGCACAATTTGGAAACATGATTATCGAAGGAAAGTCTGCTATCAATTTGAACTCCAAGTAGCTTCTCTTCAGAGCTATTTACAACATCAGCATTTCCAATCCTAATAGTAACAGGATCATCACACTTCTGCCTAAGAACCAAAAGATGGCATTTATCTGCATTAAATTTCATAAAGTTGTCGGCAAACCATTCTAAGGCTACGCTACAGTCAGTTTCAAGCCTATGAGAAATATTGTCCAGGTTCTTATCCCAGGCATAGATTGTAGTATCATCTGCATAATTACATATATCCGAGTTTTGGATGAAGAGTAAAAGATCATTTATGTAGATATTGAATAGCAGAGGCCCTAATACTGATCCCTGAGGAACACCACGTGTGACGCTTTTCCAAGAACTGAATGGCCCATTTACTTTGACTCTTTGTTGCCTATTTGTGAGGTAATCATTGATTAGAGTTAATGCTTCACGAGAGAAACCGTAAGCATGTAATTTTGCAATTAAAAGATCATGTCTGATACATTCAAATGCCTTGGAGAGATCCATCAATACTGCCCCTGCTTTTCCGCCTTCATCAAGACTAATTTTGAATTTTTCTAAGAGCCTTACGAGAGCATGCTGGACACTGTAACCTTTTTGAAATCCACAAAGAAGTGACGATAAGAAGGGTGAAATATAAGAAACTACCTGCTTGTCCATTAATCGTTCAAAAAGCTTTGAGACCGTAGGCAGAACGCTAATTGGCCTAAAGTTAGTCCTAGAGTTGGTTGGTCCATTCTTGGGAAGAGATGTGACATCCGCGCACTTTAGTTCATCAGGAAAGGATGAATTTTCTATGCAGTCATTAAATATTTCGTCAATGGTTGTACACATACATCAGAATTGGATTTAAGAATTTTAGGAGGAATATTTTTGTGTGTTGTAGCTTTCTTAGGATTTAGGTTCCTAACTTCTCTGTCCACAGCATCAGGAGTAACTGTCTGAAAATTAAAGGAATCAGCATTTTGATAGTGATCTTTAATTTTCAGAATGCTGGGGTGATTTGAAAATTTGTGTATATATAGCTTTATCAACAGGATGTATGATTCCTTCAGTAGTATTTTCGTAATTAGAGTTTTCATTTATGCCAAGGGAATCCGTTGCAGTGATGAAAAATTCATTCATAGATTCTGCTACCTCTACATCGTTGGAAATGATGGTTTCATCTTCAATCAAAACTATTTTGCTCTTAGATTGCAATTTGTCAGAGAAAAAAGGCTTCACAGTCTTCCAGAATTTCTTATTGTCAGTGACAAGTGAGATGTCTAGGTTGTTGTAATAACTTCTTTTTTCCCTTCGAAATAACTTAACACAGAAATTTCGTTGTTTTCGAAATTTGTTCCAATTCTCCACAGTTTGATTTTTATTATATCTATTACGCAGTCTGGAGCGCAACATGACCGCTTTGCGTAGAACACGAGTCATAAATGGTTTTTCATTTGCCCGCACATATTTCTTTTGCTTATCCTTTGTTTATGCACATATCCTTTGTTTACTCTGCGTGCAAGTTTGATTTGAATGAGATGTTTCTAGAATTTCTGCTCTATGCAAATGTAAGCTTTTAACCTTGCACAAACCCTTTAATCTCAATCTCACGATTTCGTTCACATTCACAGATAAACTTGCAGAAGTTTTCATCGCAAGTGAAAAGAGCAGTCGAGGCAAACTAGTAGTGTTCATTCAACGTCAGATGAAAGGATGTTGGCAATCACAAACACTCCGACTTCCACTACGGCCCACCAAATAGGCTCACACATGGAATCTCAAATGCACATCTCAGCCTGTATCTTCGAGATATCTGGGAACGCAGGAATGGTAGCCAATGTCTTACTAATATTTTTACTTCTTCGCAAGCGTAAGGACATGAGTATGTTTCACTTGACTCTCCTCAGCCTGTCACTCACTGATACAATCGCTGCGATCTTGTTTGTCTTTGGCGCCAACGTGTTTCCGAATGTGTCAGTACAACGAAATGTAATGCCAGTATCATTAATTGTGGGGTTCTTAAAGGAGTATTTTGTGCTGTCGTCGTTACTTCACGTCCTGTTCATTGCGTTGCAGCGGTATGCAGCGGTATCATTCCCACTGCGCTACAAAGACAATATTTACAAAACGCCGCGTGGTGGCTTCATTACTTTCGATATGGAGCGTTACTCCTGCAATTACAAGTGTAGCAGTGTTCGTTTTGGATGACAAGACACTGTTTTGGAAAATTATAGCCTACTGCCATTTCTTCCTCGATGCCCTGTTATTACTCTTGTACAGCCTGATTGCACACAAAGTCGCGAAACAAGGAAGAAAGATGCAACGAATAAACGCAATTTCACAAGACAATGGGTTTAGTGTGAAGCTGCTCGTAAACTCGTTGGGCGTAACGATCATGTTTATCCTATGCACCTTGCCTGGCGCTGCTAGCGACATTGCCGAAATCGGAAACACGAAGAACTTTAACCCACTATATTTGTCGTTTCTCGCAGTGAAAGCGTTTGCCGATCCCTTGTTCTATCTTTTGGTAAATATCTGTGATATGAAATGCTGTGAAGGAAATCAATTGGGAGATGATGAGTCACGCGAATTAACGATAACGATTTGTAAGAACCAACAATGAACAATATTCTTGATTGGCATCAGGATTCTTGAAAGTTATACGCAATTTTTGGGACGAAATATTTTCTTATGGAATCACTTTTTGATTTATGGCAGAGAAAAGGAAAAATACGAGTTTGCTTCAAAAACAGCACTTTTCTTGTTCCCCGGCAATGTGAAATCAAGTAAGTTTCGAAAGAGATGGTTCTGGCGTCGTATAAAAATTTTCTCCCCATTTTTCTAGGTAGAAAGTGCTCTCTTTTGAATAGAAAGCACTGCTAATCCTTCAGAAAAATTAGAAAAACTTTAAATGTGACGCCTGATCTATTTCTTTGAAAACTTGCTTGATTTTGGCATTACTGGAGAATAACATAAGTGCTGTTTTCGAAGCAACCTCTTTTTTTGCCTGTTCTCTGCCATAAATCAGCAACAACATGTCAGATTGACTCAAACAAAGTCTCAAACTGTAAGGTGAAACCCGACCCATGCACCATGCAACTGTGGAACAACCGAGATAATTGAATCTACAGATCCTCAACAGTAGACACAGAAAGGGGGCACAAGTTTTTTTAAACACCCGGTATAAAAAAGTTCTATCGCATTTTATGGAACTTTCTGCATCTTTTGGAGTCAAATGATTTCAACAAACAAAGAATCAAACAATAGCTTTATGAAACCACACCATTTACAAAATATCAGTATTCAGCTAAGCTATTTTTGAACAGAATCCATCGCTATTTACAGAGTCTAAGGCTTTATATTTCAGTATACTTTCTTGACTAAAAGAGGAAGAACCCAATGCCGAAGTACATCTAGGATTTAAAATGTACAGGGTGTATCAAAAAAATTTTCGACGTTTGATTAAATATGAAAAATAACGATATCCTTAATGGACACATGGTCAAGCGACCCTTTCCCTGAAATCTTAAATTAATTTTTGACACAAGAATCTTGCCAATCCGCTAAAAATTCATGGAGTTACAAGCCTTTGAAGTTAAAGTTTGTGCAAAAACTGAAACCAGAAGCCTCGAAATGGCACTTTTGTTAAAAATCTCATACACCATCGTTTCTGCTAATTCTCAATTATTTCAGGGCGAACCAAATGGGATTTGAACAGGTTTTCGATAACCTAACTTTCAAGTTTACGGATGCTGCGAGGAACAGATTCAGTCTCTCGCTGATCATGTTTTGAACCATTGTTTTTGGATATATGTAATGTTAAGGAAATTTTGACCATGATCACATGGATTAAATTACTTTGGAAGTCGTATTTGGTTTGCTCTGATATCAACGAGAGGTACGACATTAGACAAGCTTCTTATACCAGTCTTTGAGGTTTTTGCATTTCAAGTAATCTAGGGGTCTCTGGTTTCAGCTATCGCATATTTTTTATCTTTGAAAGCTCGTAACTCCATGAATTTTCAACCGATTTGCGAGATTCTGGGCTTTAAAATCTTAGGAATAGGGTTACCTTCACATGAGTCTGTTTATGTTATCGTTATATTTTAACATTCAATAATACGTCGAAAAATTTGTTTGACACACCCTGCATCTCAGGTAATGTCTATTCTACAAGTTGGAGATATGAAGGCGATTTATGGGAACTTTGAGAGGCTTTCAGATTTTTTCAATATCTTCAAAGATTTTCGAAGTTTTGCAAGATTTTTCAAGATTTTTAGTGATCTAAACGATGTTTGAGATTGTCAATGGATGCTCGAAGAATTTCTTTAGAATGTGCAAAGTCTGGATTAGTTAGAAAGAGAAAAGTCTGGGATTTCGTCAAATTTTCGAAGAAGTTTTCATTAGATGGGATTTTGATTTGACAATTTCAGCCTGTTGGTTCTCAATCTACTAGTCTAAGGACCGCAGAGCGATCCAAAAAGTGGATGAGCTACGAAGCGAGCGCTGAGCGAGTGTAGTTTGGAGGTCCGGGGGCTGCGCACCTGGAATGAGTTTTTAGAGTCGAGCTCATTGGATTGCTGGAAAACGTTCTTTTTATAATAACGTGAAGAAACCTTTAGCAACATAGTGAGTAGTTTCACGCATTGTATTTCATCTGCAAAATCATTGGATGCCAATGCGGCCAATGCCTTGAGGAGTAGCAATTCAAGCTCTTCGTATGCTTTAAAATTTGGCTGATTGAATGGTAGATCTATAAAGTGCACTACAAAATCAAGGGCTTCAATATGTATCGTTTTCGTTTCGCCTTTAACGATTCCATTTTCAGCTTCTCTTTCAGTCGAGTAAGTACTAATTATTTTCAAAACTTCGCAAACAAAAATAAAGCCATTTGTTGCCAAAAATTGGGTGGGCTATAGCCTACCCAGCCTACCCTGCTCCGCGGTCCCTGTGGTTTCGTATACGCAATTAATTACGGTAGGGTCTTTCCACAATCTCGTCTTCATAGTGAGTTCATTGCTATGTAATAAATAATGCAACAACCATTACAATATTACAATGTTGTGCAAAGGCAGCGCCAGCCCAGAAAAAGTGGGGTGGAAAAGAGATAGAATTGATGGCCAGAAGACTGCGACTTTTATGTCATTTTTTGCTTAGGAATGAATACTGACCTGAGGAGAGTGGGGGGGGGGGAGACATGTCCGGACAGGCCAGGGATTGACTAAAGATTCTACCGGTGAGTCAATAAAAACGCCTGGCGTTTGAAAAGTTCCTGATATCAAAGCAATAATGTTGAAAACTGTCTTATTTATCCCTGATATGTCAAATTAGGTTCAGTAATTTTCCCGGCCTTAATTGGTCTTTCTTTCCAGTCGAAAAAGGAGATTTTCTGGAGAAAGCCCCTTTCAAAAACCTGCAAAAACGAGTGAAAACAGCAAGCAAAATTTCCCTTTGTTCTCCTTCCTAGTAATAATGACTCTCAGATGTGCTCGTGTATTTTGTCCTCATGGGAGAATGGAATCCCCCTGCATAAGTTATTCACACTAGGGGGACGACTTATCAACCCGCCAAAATTAAAGAACGTGCTAAAGCGTGCTGAAAGTCATCGCTGAGAAGTAATCACAATAGGGACTTTTGCTTGTAGTTTTAGCACGTTTTTTAAGGTTTCGCAAAGGGACTCAGTTTGGAAAATTCCCTACAGAATCTGAACGGAGTGACCGATTTTAGCTATGAAAATTTCAGCCATCTAATCAAATATTGCAAAATATCATTGCTTATATATTCAGGGAGCAGTAGCCTTTCAAACGCCGGGCGTTTTTTCTGACTCACCCGGCACATAATCAAAGAAACATAGCAAAAATATCTATCTATCAAAAACTGTTATAGTTTCAATAATCCATCAAAAACCACTTACCAAATTCACTCCAGCTTTCACACTAGCCCGATACTGAGATCAGAGCAACTAGAAGCAGACTCAGACATTTGCAGTCCACAAGATATAGAGCTTGAGGCATCTTCGGATATTTCTTGCTGTTTTAGATCTATCCTTGGTGAACCTTTGTTTTGTAGATTCAAACTATGAGAGTTCTCTCTTAAATTTGGCGCGGACTTAGATTTGTGAAATTGCTTCTTTTCCTCTGGCTTTACATTGAATAAACTCCACATGAGGATGTCTCTTAAAATTGGATGCATAAGATTTTTACTTTCTTGAGGTCTGTGTAGTAAATCCTGAAGCCTTTTTTGAGCTTCTTTGTCGCCTTGGTCAGCTGCTTTTTCATACCAATGTAATGCTTTGCTTCGGCTCTTGGTGAAACCTAAACAGGAAATTAAAAACGGGTTTGCAGAATTCTAAGTGTTGACTTGACTTTGGGGTAACTGGATCATATTTATAAAGGATTGAAATTTGTATCCATCATAAATTCCGTCAAATCTGTTCTTTGAAAAGACAAAGAGACATTTTGATTTTTTAAAAAAACGTTTGGATCGCGCATCCACACCTAGTAAACTCGTGAAGGTAAACAAGGGCATCAACCCCCGTTCTCGGTATAAACACTACTGGCTGTGGCAAGAAGTTGCTTCGGACTTTAGAACATTTTCAGAGAGTTTATTATCGACAAATTTGCACAAAGTGAGTCAGCAATGGTTAAGTTTTCACAGAGGCAAATGTTAATGGTCTTTCAGCTTTGTTTCACGTTACTTTTACTCATTGTTTGTAGACCTTTCGTTCAACTGAATAACAACGGTTGAAAACAACAAAGTTTGATTTGCAACTCGCAAAATGAAAACCTTGCATGCTCGCACTTTTCAGCTGTAAATGTTACACCAAAAAAGTTCGCTAACAAGCAATTCACATTCCTAACTTACAAGCAATTGAGTTTATCACAATGACCAATGGGACAGTGTGAACTGAGCATGTAAAATTCAGCTTCTTCAGTTCTCAGATATTCAGTCAGACTTGCTATGCGTAAAGTTTCTACTCCTACCTCCTAATCCCTTTTCGTAGAACACTGCTGTATTGAACATTGCAGATGTATGACCTCGCTCCGCTGCTTCTTGATACAGATGACCAGCCTGAATATATGAATTGGATCATGGTATGAATGCAAAGTAAAAAGTTACAGGAATACAGCTGCGCGGCTGACAATGCCGTGAGGCCTCTGAAACAAGTAAAATCATAGGAATGAGATTTCTACGCATAACACAGGAAAAAATAGACATCTCGACATCTCAGTTTAAGCCTGAGTGGATACAAGGTTTTCATCTTTTCTGGACATACAGCGTGGAAAGAAATTGCATGTTGAAATGAGGGAAATTCCCTTGATCTAATAGTTCAAACGAAAATTAAAAACGCATTTGAAGAGCTTAATAAATATCAACTAAAATGAGACGACACCCGGTAAGGTCAGAACGTAACTTGGATCCAGTCCTAGTTCATACCAATTTTTTTATGATCACTATAAATGAAAGAAAGATAAGGAAATTTTTGTGTTCTAATTTTGCACCCAGATGGGATATCGTGTCAAAATAAGAATCGATAGAAATAAAGCGCCATATTTTCCTTCTGATATTCCAATAAAAAGTCACATGACAAATTACAAACTACACTCCGCTCAAAGTATTTTATAGTACTCGTAGAACGATACCAAGTTCAGGAGGATATATTTTCTAGGGAGTAAAAATTACCAACTTCATAGAGGAAGCTATACTTGCTGATGATTTCTTTGATAACAATGTTTTCATTCTTCAAATATGAAAACCCTGATTGTTGTCAAACAAACAAGACGATCATCTTCAACGATAGGGAGCGACTTATAATGATTAGTCCCTTGTATCCCAGTGGTAAACCCTGCTCAACAGGGACTCATAATGGAGCAGTGACAAAACTGACCCTATTTTCTGCAATCATCATGGAATCATGATGGAATCAAGGTTTCGAATCTCAATCCTATGGGAATGTTTTCAATTAAATCGAATCGAAAATTCTATCACATTTTCCATAGTCACAGTAATTCACAAATCTCCCGATCTGATTGGTACTCCAGGAATCTCAGTTTGGGCCTAAATAAGGTCAGGTTTCTCAGAGTAACAGTAAGAGGCTCTGTTGACCGAAGCGCCATCATCAATTCAAACAGCACAGGTAAAAAAGAGACACTAGCAAATGAGTCTACTTGTATTCCTGCGGTAAACCTTGCCCAATAGGGATTCACAATAAAACAATAGAAAAGCTGACCCTATTTTGTGCCTTCATCAGTCCATTTATGATAAAGTTACGGTTCCGAATCTCGAATCCCGTGGGAATGTTATCAATTCTTCAATTGAATAAAAAATTGTATGACATTTTCCATAACCATAGAAATTCACAAATCTCGCAATCAAATTGGTACTCTAGGAAGCTCAGAGTTTGGGCCTAAACAGGGTCAGGCTTTTTACAGTAATGTAATGAGTCTCTGGTGACCGAAGCGCCATCATCAAGTCAAAGGAGCACAGGGAAACAACAGACTCGATGTAATAAGTCTCGGAAGCGACCGTACTGACTGGCCCTTAAATTTCTGCTGCAGGGAAAGGACAGAGCTCAATCTTTACTGGATGTCGGGCTACAGTAAAACCCCGCAAAAAAGAACATAGAAAAATTTTGAACCTGAAGACTGAAGTCTTTTGAAATTGACACCTGAAAGCAGTAACGAAACAAACTGACGTCTTTCATGCACTTTATCAGGCATCGTTATCAAGAGCTACAACTTAACGACTCCAAAATCACAAATTTCAATGAAAAAATAAACGGTCCATAGAACAGAATTGCTTGAAATCAATTGCATTAAAACTTGAGTATTTTTGCAACATTGATCCAATTAGTTTGTTTATACTAAAACGAGAATCCCACGTTCGATTCTTGTCTATCATTTCCTTGCCATTGGGGGTAAACATTTTTTGCCTTAGACTTATGACGATGAGTCTCTTGTTTCCCTGTGCTCTTTGACTTGAATATCGGCCAAATACTTTCTGTTCCAAATACCATCAAATTTTTTTGATTCACCCCGTTGATCTTAAAATGAAGACGAAAAGGATGACATACTCTATCAACATCTTTTCTCACACCCCAGCCATTTTCAAGACAAACTGCAAAATGATACATCCCAACTGGCTCCTGAAAAATAGAATTTTGTCAAGTGTCAAGGGTTACATTAAAAATATCGCAATCATGCAAAGATTGTTTCAGTTCACCGCAGAATAATTAGCTCATTTCAGAAACAATGGCTTCCTCTTAATTAATATAAATCTTTGACCATGACTTCTTGCGAAAAATTGATAAAAAACCAAAGCTTGAAAAAGGAGCTTAGGTCTTAATCGTGTGATCCACTTTTTCTTGGCTTCGTACCTCCAAACAAGAGAAATGCTATGTTTTAACAAGGATCCTTTGCCTCACCAAGCAGTTTCATGCGACATTTCGAGGGAATTATTCCATTAGGCGAGGAAATTCCCGGCGTTTGAGCAAAATTCTGGTTTCCGAAAATCAAAGCTTTAATATTAAAAACAGTCCTTTTTTTATTCCCGACATGTTCATTTAGGTTAAATAATTTATCGGGCTTTAATCAGCAATTCCTTCTCCTGGAGATAAGGGCAATTCCGCAGATAAATTCTTTCAAAAACATGCAAAATCGTGTAAAAGGGCACGCAAAATAGCCTTTGTTTTCCTTCCTAACCGTTCCTAACAATTGTGATACTTGCATTGATTCGTGCATTTTGCATTCTTGTGAGAATGGATTCCCCGTGAATAAGTTATTAATACTAGGGTGAAGACGTTTCATCCTTCGGAGAGGAAAGTAGCCTGTTTTAGCGAGAAGACGCACGCAGGCCCAGAAGACTCCAGTATAATTCTTTTGTTCGAGTATGTCAATTACAAAATGAAATTAGGGGGTGGGGGGTCTCGCTAGTATCCCGACATACAACAGCGACGAAACATATATGCGAATCGCTTGCCGCGTAAAGCCATTGTCACTTGTTGTGCGTAGCTGGCGGTCAGAGAAGAATCATGTCATGGTTCAGTCTGGTTTCATTGAAGCATAATTTAACAGCGAGGAAATACGTCATATTCAGACAGCATGATTTGCCTTTTCCTCCAAGATTAATCTGGTTTCTCTCGATTTTGAAAGTGACATGTTGTCCTCGATGGCCTCAAACTGCTTAGGCCCATGTTCCAACATACCGGCAGTTGGTAACTGCTGAAATCAACTTCAAAACTTTTGCAAGTCTCGAAGAGACTTATTGTACGTTCTATTCTGAAACTGACAACCTGAAAACTGTACTTATGAAGGCCGCATTGCAAAAATAGGACGTCGAGAAGGAAGCAAAATACAATATGAACACATAAACAAATGATGAAAATGCGAGAATGCAGACTGTTCTTGGGAATTTGATCTGTCTGTGAGTAGCTTTACGGGAGGGAAAAGGCAGGAAAATTAGAATGCCCTAAAACATGAAAAAGTATCTGCATTGTCAAAGACGTCCGCGTCTTATTGCTACAAGGGCCTGGTAAGTGCTAAGGCGCGTTAAAATCATTGATGTTATGGAAACACTATTAGGGACATTTACCAACAATCTTGGCTCATTTCTCACGGTTTCTCAAAGAGACTTCCTTTGGAAAATCCCTCGTAAAATGTGAATGGAGTCACTAATTTCAGACGGAAAAACACTAAAATCGTAGAATATATTCGCTTTTCTATCAGACATCACAAAATGTAATGGCTTATATATTTAGGAAGCGGAAGCCTTTCAAATGCCAGGCGCTTTTTTATGAGCCACTTGGTATTACAGTAGTGTCCCGCACATAAGAAACATAAATTTAAGAAACACCAGACCTTGATTTTTAAAATAATACCCCCCTCTTTTATAAGAAACTGAGGCAGGTCTGAAAAAAGGCTTGTTTCTTATTAAAAAACTATGCATATATTAGAACTTTGAAAAGCATAACAAAAATTTAGCTTTGCAGTTGAATCAGACTGTACATAGTCAAATGAAAACAAAAATTTTACATGCAAATGAAGCAAAAAGCACTTTCATGGAATAATCGCACCTTTTCTTGGTAGTGAAAATTTACAAATCCAAATTAAAATAATGTAGTTTATATGACAAGGGAGCTTGTGTCTCAGTAGTTCATTGATAGTGCATGACTTTTCTAATAAGAAACTTAAGAAACTCTACCCTGATTTGAACTTTGTATCTCATGTTATAAGAAACAAATCAGACCTAAAATTGAAACAAAAGGAAGATAAATGGCGCCTGCCGTTCTTTTGTGCTATGTTTAGATTAAATCGCTCCGCTCATTTACTTTAAATTGAAGCAAAGTGATAAGCAAAACGTATCATGTTACCTTTTTATCTGCAGCCAGTGCAAAATATTTTGCGGACTGTGTTTGTTTATTCTGCCTCGCGTAGTGATATCCCATATAAACTTGGGCCTGTGAAAACAAAATGTCTCAGTAGAACAGTGAGTTCTAAATGGAGTCCCAAAAATTGTGCCCCGTTTATGTGACTGCTGTGGAGGAGCTGTAGCTTCAACAGGTCAGGGGTTGTGCGCTACTTTTCTGGAAGATGACGGATACCAGGGAACCCTCTGATATCAAAATAATATGAAATAGTGACAATAAAATTTACATGACAACTTTAATAAGTAAAAGTTTAAAATACCCCTAATTATAGTGGCAGTGATAGTAGAATTATAAGATCAGGTTGGCCTTCTTTCCATAATGGTGCCTTAGAGGTGGTTCCAAGAAGTTACAAACAATACAATTTTATTTTTATCTAGTGTGGCCGAATCATAAATGTAAGAGATGACGCGCGGTTTATTAAAACACTTGTACGTCATTTTCTGTCTCTGTATGTTTTGGATAAAATTGTCTTTGATCTTGTTTTTAAACTGAGTCATTCAAATACCTCAACTATTCTCGACATAATGAATTTTCAACATGTAAAGTTCTTTTTGGTCCACTTGATCGTTGGAATAATTCAAATATTACGTACCTTTGCAACGCCATTTTCAGCTGATTGCTCCAGCAATTCATTAGCCTTTGCATAACTCTTACGCAATCCTCCTATTCCTGAAAAAGTAGGTCCAATACAATACTTTTTCTACAAAGTGTACAGCAACTATAACTGCGTCATTAAAAAAACGAGATATTCATCGCCGGGGAAGGTACGTTACTATCTGGTCATAAGGGGATGCCCGCCGCCAATTGTGGGGTAGTCTAGCTCTAAAACAGGCACAGTAAGATTAGGCGAGTAACCGAAATGCACTTGACTTTCGTCGTGACTTTCGTTACCCTGGGTACCAGAGCCAAAAAATAAATAAAATAAAATTAAAAAAAAGAAAGAGATTTTTTCAATTTCATTTTATTTATTTTTTTGGCTCTGGTACCCAGGGTAGACTTTTGTCAAGAACATGAAAAAACAAGATGCACATACAAACACACTTTCTTCCCTCTTTAAACCCAAAGCACAGCCAAGGCACAAAAGCCAACAGACGATTACGCTAAAGAGGGTGGCGAGGAACTTTTTAGCAAGATTCATTGCGTTCGAATTAGAAATCAAACTTGAACATGCCTTTTGGTCTACGTCCCGCCTCGTTAAAGTACTGCAACAATAGACCATTTCGACAATAGACCATTTCGACAATTAAAATCGGAGACTGGGGAGAGCGGTTTGTTCTGGTAAATGGCGGATGCAGTTCTTGTAAATGGCTGCCGCATACGCGTAGCTGAGCCGTTGAAGTGAATATAATGTAAACATTGAGTTTTGCAAGCTGAGTTGAGGATCGCTACAGCATCGGCGCTGTTTTAGAATTTCAGTTTTGAAATATCAGTTTTGGCGTATGTTCAACCGTCAGATTAAGAAAATTCGCATCATGTTCAAACTTCTTCCTCGCGTCAATTTTAATCAAATTCAACAGGGATATTCGAAAAGTTAAAAACTTCTGTTGGATTCCATTCACTTGAAAATCGAATCAGAGTAAGCTGTCTTATTCTATATACTTCAAATGTATAATGTACTGTATTTCGTCAAGTTATGCAGAAAGGGCCTAACTCGAAGAAAGCATTGCAGTTTGCAGCACTGAAATAAAGGCTGAAAGGAAATCAGTTGGGAAAAGAGGTAAATCACGCCATGTTTACATTAATCACTTCAACGGGCTCACTCCGCAGCAGCCATTTACCAGAACTGCATCCGCCATTTACCAGAACAAACCGCTCTCCCCAGTCTCCGATTTTAATTGTCAAAATAGTCTATTGAAATTGGAGACTGGGGAGAGCGGTTTGTTCTGGTAAATGGTGGATGCAGTTCTGGTAAATGGCTGCCGCGGAGTGAGCCCGTTGAAGTGAACAATGTAAACATGGCAATCGCTACTGCATAAAACGCAGCAATGGAGCTGTCTTAGGGTTTAATCAAATAGCTGTCCATGCAAAATACAGACAAACGTTTAATTTACCTCTATTCGTAACTGATTTCCTTTACAGCCTTTATTTCAGTGCTGCAAACAGCAATGTTTGCTTCGAGTTTAGGCTCTTTCTGCATAACTTAACGAAATATATTATGCATTTGAAGTATTTAGCATAAGACAGCTTACTGTGACTTCGATTTTCAAATGAATGGAATTCAACTGAAGTTTTTAACTTCGAATATCCTTGTTGAATTCGATTAAAATTGACGCGAGGAAAACGTTGGTACATAATTCGAATTTTCTCAATCTAACGGTTAAACATACGCCAAAACTGATTTCAAAACAGAAATTCTAAAACAGTGCCGATGCTGTAGTGATCCTCGCCTCAGCTTGCAAAACTCGATGTTTACATTATATTCACTTCAACGGCCCAACTACGCGGCAGGCATTTACAAGAACTGCATCCGCCATTTACCAGAACAAACCGCTCTCCCCAGTCTCCTTTTTTAATTGTCGAAATGGTCTATTCAATGTTGTTCCTAGACATATAAATTTTTCAAAATTTGACTGTTTACAAGGATATCATAAGTCAATAACAACGTTTCGAGCTTAACTCTTCAATCCGGGTTAAACTCGAAACGTTGTAAATTTCCTGACGATCTTTTTTCAAAGTCGAATTTCTCGACACAGCTATACTTTTATTGATACAATCGACATACAACACGCTCAACAACTTTGTTTTCTAGTGTTTCCAAGACAACAACAATGACAGGTTCGTGCACGACTGTGTTTTGACGGCAGTATAAAATTCCAAATCCTTTTAAAAGATTTCCTGCAACCTGAAAATCTTGCAAAGATTCCTGGGAGCAGCGGTTCACTATTCCCACACTTTGGGTGTGTTTGATTGGTGCCAATTCTGAAAACGGTAGACTTGGAAGGCTCGGAATTTGTGTTTGATTGACTACCAAATTCCGAAAACGGCAGGTTTGGCATGTTTCAAAGGCCTGCTGAAACTTCTGCGCCCACAGGCGGAAGGTTTGGCAGACTTTGGAGAAATTCTCTTTTTCATTTGCGAAACTCTAAAACAAGGCGAATTTTTGCTCGTGCTTCTACAGTAATTGAGTCAGTTCAATCTTTGTTGCCAAGCACCGGACTCATCTTCGTGTTTTTCAGCTGGAAACCTCATTTTCGCCAGGATGAATCTGAAACCTCCCGTTTTGAAGAATCTTGTGTTTGATTGGGCACTGTGTTTCTGTCTCTACAATGTCTATCGTTTTCAGAATATGGCAGGTCTGCAATTAACAATCAAACACATTCTTTGTCAGCCTCCAATGCTAGTAATGCAAAAGACTTTGAAATGAAAGTTTGAAACCGAAATTTTGAGCCATAGCCTTTGGAAAAAATTGTAAATGTTGTCTAATTCTTCATTTCAAGATTTCACATTGACTTCCAAATCGCACATATGATCATAAGATTAATTTCTACCACAATCAACTAAGTTAACAACTTCAAAGGGGGACAGAAAATCTGATAAAAATTTAGTGGAAATGTGTACTATAATCCAGGTAACAGAAAATGCCTGAGAAATTTACTGATTGCAAGCCAGTGATAGAATAATAAAAGGGGCCTAAATCTAATTTACATCTTCAAGCAATATCTGAAGGAGGAAAATTTGACAATCAAGAATTAAAGGAAGAGCGAATGTTCGATTTTTTGCAAGTTTTCACGCAATTATAGATCATTTCAGGGTATACGGAATATAATTGCTTGTCAAACTTACCCTCAGCATAGAAAGACGCAAGATTAAATTGCGCTTTTGCGTGACCTTTTTCTGCTGCTTTCTTGTAGTATTGGACGGCCTAAAATGGGAATTATCATTATTATTATTAACAATCTATTTTACGTTGGCAAGAAAAAAATATATACACATAGCTAATAAGCTAATTAACGCCAACAAGATTATTTAAAACCTATTTTACAATGTCCCAAATAAACCTACAAAACCCTAAATCTTTAATAAAAGCTTTGCACAATCTGCAGATGCAAGTATTTCCATCCCATGATTTTATTTTTCGTTTGAATTCAGCGAGTGTGTTGGAATCTTTAATTTCCCTCGGTAAATGAGGACCACAAATGGCAACGTCTGTGCTGAATATTCTCTATTCCGTATGTTATTGTCTTTACTTTTGGCAGCCGCAAATGATTTTCACTTCGTAAATGAAAATGTTCACTTCGTAAATGGGAAGATTTCAGCGATTACGCACCATGAAAGCTCTATTAAGATATCAAGGTGAGGCTTATCTAAGATCCCGTCACACGTACGCATTTACATCTGTAAACGCATACTGTCTTGCACGTTTACGCCTTGCGTCCACATGTACACAGCGTTATAAGTTACCCTAATCGCATTCATCGAAAAATGCTTTCCAAAGTGCATATTTTTTAAGACAATGTTTTCACGTCTTCGTGTGGACGGTCGTAAACTTATACTTCCGTAACACAGTGATTTCACAGACATAATATTCATCAGTCGCTTGCAGCTGTTTTGAAAAGAAAGCGCGACAGTCCAATGTTCATGTGGACGGTCGTAAATGCATACTTTTGTAAACGATGACGTCAGAGACGGCATGTTCATCATTCCTTTCCTATTGTCTTGGCGTTCACGTGTGGACAGGCCGAATACTAAAGGAACGGTAAGTGTATCAAAGAGGAAAGAAAACATACAATGTTTAAAATTGTAAAAACGCTAACGTATACGTGTGCACAGGCCTAATTTCTGAGATTCTAGAGATTGCCGCAGCCTCGGGGATATGGGCAATAAATTTTTGTTGACCCCGGATTGTCCAGGGGAATATGGTTAGGGTTGGAATTGAACGAGATATTACGACTCTGCTTCGCAGTTGTTCAGGATACTGTCTGTCAGTAAACGTTTTTCGGATTTCCTCCAGAATAGCTAGACTCCCGTCTACGATTTTCGCATCATGAGCAATAGAAATTTCAGGTCATCCTTCTTTCATTTTTCTTTTAAGAATTCCCGCATGCCCCAAACACTTCGTTTGTCCCATATAAGGAAGGCAATCGAGTTAATTTGTTTTGTTTCATGTAATTCTACGAATGGGGACTTTGCAGTATCCCGAACATGCTGTGAGAGAAGTTGAGCTATATCTCCTCTTTCAGGGGCGTACGAAGCATCTCAAACTCGGGGGTGGGGGCACAACACTTTGAAGGCACCTTTTTCCTTAAGAAAAGGGACCATTTTCTGAAAACAAAAAGGGTACTTCTTGATTTATTGTAAAGTCTTGGGGGCACGTGCCCCTAGTGCCCCCCCTGGCCCCAAAGTCTATGTCCTGTTTATGATTACCACATACCTTACTGTGATCTTGTAAGACTCCTCGTCCATGTTCGTAACATAATCCCATGTTGTAAATCGCTGATACATGTCCTGCTTGCGCTGCTCTGTCAAATAACTCTGCTGCCTATATATGCATTAGAAAGTAAGATGTGATGCATAATCAATTGACGATGATAATGATGATGATGATTTATAAAAATATGTTTGTAAAAATTGATACATACGCTGAATACATCCTAGAGACGCAGAACTGGCAGTGTACCTGGGTATTTGCCACGTGAAAATATATTCAACGAATTTATACCTATTTGTCTTTGTTTTTCATCGCATTACGGTCTTCCTGCTTACAAAGTCTTTGAGAAAATCCAACGGGCAATGTTGGTGCAATGGCCTTTGATCTTAGTAACAAGATTTCGATATATTTGAAACGTAATTGCTTATATGTTCTTGAAGCATCCCTATTTCCTATATTTTTCCTCCTTGGAAACTGCTGATAGCGAAGAAAACACCTTGAGAATCGTTTGCATTTCTACACTTATGAACGTGCTCACATAGTTCTTTGCTTCTTCATATCATGAAATTCTATGTTTGCAGGACGGCCTTTAAAGTAAGTGAGTTAGGCAAGTGAGTTAGGCATGAATGCAACTGGCTCTATCAAGTTATTCAGTGATCTCATGATTTGTTTCATTGTAAATGTATACGATATGAAAATGAACGGTACATGACATACCACCAAAACGCGTAATTCTGTTTTCTTGACCTAAAGTTCTCTTTGATCTATTCAGAACTGGGCAATAAAACGTTACACATTTGATTTTAAAGTTTTGCAAAGAATTGCTTTGACGCACAGCCAGTTTGCTGGGAGGCACTTTGAAAACATACAGGGTGTCTCCAAAAAATCATTTGATGTATGATTAAATATTGACAAACAACGATAACATCAACAGACTCACGGGAAGATAGCCCTGTTCCTAAGATTATGAAATAATTTTACAGACCAGAATCTTCCGAATCGGTTACAATTTCATTTAGCTGTGAGCTTTCAAAGATAAAAAACATCTGATATTTGAAACCAGTGACCTTCAGTAATGCAAACACCTTGAAGACTGAGGTAAAAGAGGCTTCTCTAATGTCACACCTCTCGTTGATATCAGAGCAAACCAAATAGGACTTCCAAAGTAATTGAATCCTTGAGATCATTGTCAATTGACCATTGAATGACTGGTATGATGGATTTACTCTCAGAAAATGCAAATGTTTTTCTCACAAATTACCGCACTCTCAACCACTTGGCACATTCCTTTTCAGGAAAAATGTTTCTTGATCACTATATTACATATTCAAACAGTAAAAATATTTCACTATGATTCTATCATACTGTGAAAAATTTGCAACACTAAATATCTCGGACTGAAAAAAGTCTAATGGTAAAAGTTCTGGACATGTGAAACATCAGAACATATTGTATCAATGTTTCAAATTTGTTTTGTTTAAGGAAAAATGATGGGTATATGTATAGTGGTTTAGCTTAAAAATAAAATGAAAGAGGGCCAATGCGTCCTTATTTGTCTAAATGTTTTTATAGTCTATTAAGACCATCAATAGACTGAAACAAAACAAAGCTTGCAATCTGACATACCTGAGATTTCTGATCAGTTGTCATCAATTGAAGACCCAATTTGTTCAAGATACTTGCTGTGCACTCATCAGTTTTGTTCTTAAATTCTTGTGCTGCATCATCAATAGTCAGTTTTTTCTAAATGAAGAGAGACTTGCATAAACAGAGAGAAATGTGGGTGAGATACCGTAAAGTGCCGCCCAAAAATGCAAGATTGAGATAACCAGAATTGTTTTTCAAGACTTGCTTGCATTATTGAAATTCACACAAAACTTGCACTTTCCAACTTCATACTTCACAATGCTGATAAAAGGACAGTCAAATGACATTTGGAAAACAGGGCAAATTTTGTAATACAACAGCATCAGTTGTTTTGATTCATACCTCAATTCAAAGCGATTAGCAATTTCAGACAAAAGAAATTCTCTCAACCAGTAATTCAAAACAAACATAGCCACAAAGTTGCTCTGAAACTAGTGTGGCAAACTCTCGCTTGGTGGGGGCAAAGGGTGGTTTTTAAGAGAAGTTATGTGCTTAAGAAAAAAGAAGAAAGGTAAATCTAAGGTTCTCTCCGACGGACCGAGCAGAGGACATTAAAAAACCTACATACTAACTGTATTCAGCTCCTGAATCAAATAAACAAAATCCGTGTGACAGAACTTTGGATTTACCCTTCTTCTTTTGTAATAAGCATGTAACTTCTCTTAAAAACCCCCCTTCAGCTGCACCAAGCGAGATTAGCAGCACTGGTTTGGGGCAAGTGTGCGGCAGTATTTGTTTTGAATTAGTTGTTGAGAGAATTTCTTTTATCTGCATTGGCTAATCGCTTTGAATTGAGGTGTGAACCAAAGCAAATGATGCTATTGTATGACAAAATCTGCCCTTGTTCTTTAGGAGAGTAAAATGAATTCATATACCTTTGGCTTTTCTTCTTGTACTTTTGTATCTGTTGCCTTGACAGACAATAGAAACCTGTCTCTTGGTATCCCCCAGAAATATTCCTTTAAAGCATGTTGGATAGACTGAGCATCTAGCCATTGGGGACTTCTTGTTATGTCTTGCCCCTTGAGGAACCATTTTTGACAAATTAAAACACTTGAGATTGCAAGAACACCAGAGCACCACTAGGGGAAAAGAAAATGACATTTCAGGTTGAGATATAAAAATTAGTTAGTTAGACGTAAACATGTTTTATTTGTTATTCGAACGTTTTGAACCAACTAAGTTCATCTTCAGCTATCTAGTAAATAATAATTAGTGACAGTCTATACCAAGAGACAAACAAACTACAAAAATTGAGGTAAACAAGTGTGAGTTACATTTCCTACCCACAGGGGACCGGAGGCCTGAGAATGATTGTGTCTTGAAAAGTATCAAACAAAATTCAGGTTTATGATCTTAAATCTTAATTTTGCAGTCAAACAGATAGAAATTATATAATCCACAAACTAAAAATCCATAAGTACCTTTCAAATTTGCATTCATCAAAAAGCAACAATTGAAACAGACCTGTGTTAACTTTGACACTAAGCCAAATGTAAGAGGATTGTTTTGCCATAAAAAGAAACACTTATTAGACGGGGGAAATAGGCTAACCATCTAAGTGCCTAACTTCAGTTTTTAAGGTTTGTATTGTTAGAAGAGGTCATTTGTGATTAATTTAGGACAATGTGCCAGTTTTAAAAATTTTCCTATGTCACATGATTGATGACGTCAGGGAAGGGCCAAATGCTCCTAAATACTTCCATAACTCTTGACAGGTGTGTTGTATTGACATGTAATTTGCTTAATTGAAAAGAGCCTTGAGGAACTTTCAAATGATGTATAATTTTTGCATTTTTGATGAAATTCAAGAAAAATTTATGATGTTATCAATGACATGACGTCATAATTGACAAAGTGTAAAAACCATTTTAGGAGAAAATCTTTCATTCAGTCTTACTAAATTGACCACTCAGCTTCCGATTCTGCAGTTAAAAAACACCTCTCATTCTTAGGAATATCAATTTTTGCCTCATAATTTTCCCTATTGTGTTACTACTGACACAATTTATAGGAAAAGTGGTCATGCCAAACTGACATTCCTATGAATGATAGGTATTTTCTGACTGCAGAATCGGAATCTGCATGGTTGATTTAGTAAGATCCAATGAAAAAATTTCTCTTGAAATGGTTTTTGAAATTTGTCAATTATGACGTCATGTCATTGATGACGTCATACATTTTTCTTGAATTTCATCAAAATGCAAAAAGTTATACATCATTTGACAGCTCTTCAAACGCTCTTTTCAACTATGCAAATTTCATGTCAATAGATCTCACCTGCCAAAAGTTATTGAAGTATTTAGGAGCATTTAGCCCTTCCCTGACATCATCAATCATGTGACATTAAAAAATTTTTAAAAGTGGCACATTGTCCTAAATTAATCACAATGGTCTCTTCTAACAATACAAACCTTAAAATTTGAAGTTAGGTACTTGGTTACATGGTTAGCCTATTTCCCCCATCTATATACATCTATGAGAAGCATTAAAGGGCTCATGCAAGGTTGAACACATGCATTTGCAGAGGGCAGAAAACCTAAAAGTATCCCATTTAATTCACAGCAGCACACAAAGTCAAATCACTTGATCCAAACTCTTCTGTGAATAGCTACAAAAAAGGTCATGTGATGCAGGCCTGTACTGTAGGCTCTACTCATATGGGTCTACTAGGCTAAAATGGGTATGCAGGCCTAAATCAGGAAGTGTTGATTGCAGAAAAGCAGTAGAACTGGAACTGACAAATCAACACCCACTATGTTAAAGATGGTAGTCTGAGAGGAAAACTCTGAACAAAGACTGTGGCAAAATTTATCCAGATTTTTCACCCTACCCTTTTTACCCTGACCTAAATTTACCCATTTTCTCCCAGCAGACTCTAGAATGAAAAACAGCAATTTCTAACATACCAAATAAACTTTCTCTTTAAAATTGTTTCTAAATGCCTCATCACCATTAGCATTGCAGAATTCCAAAATTTTGCTAAGACGATTCTCTGGTGAGAGTTTAGCAGTATTCATCAAAGTGAAAATGAGGTTTTCTGCATGTTGCAGCTCCTTGTTTGTTGCATCAGTTCTGGCAGCTCCATCAGAAAATAATCCTACTAAATACTCATTCGCCTTTCTTGATGCCTTTCTTGAAGGATTTTCATTGTAGGGGGGGCTTTGTGTGACTGCTTGACATGACCTAAGGTTGGTTCCAAGCACTTGGCAACCTTTAAAATAATATACAGTTATTAAGAGCCATCTAAAAATCCACTCCATCACAGATAACCAAAATAGGCCACTAAAGGAAGGCGGTTTTATCAATAATCTGTTTGGAGTGATGGAATGGAGCCTAAAAATGATCAAACATATTTTGCAAACATTCAACACTTGATAACTTCCAACAGAAAAGGGCCATGATGTAGAAATCTTCCATGCCCAAAGATACTGTTTGTATCAATCTTACTGAAACTCTTGGTGAGGCTGGCAAACATATAATTTTGAAACCTGTGAAAGGGGAGGTGGATCCATGATGAAATGAATTTTTTGACAGCCCCTTAGGGGCCGCGCACAAATCAATTCTTTCATCCAAAACATCCAATAGACATTTGGGGGCTAGGAGGGGGTAAGAAGACTGGAGGTAGGTTTTCAAAATTTCTGTTTTACCAAAATTTCTTCAGAGAATTTTTGAAATACCTTATGGATGTTTTGCATAAAAGAGTCAATTTGTGTGTGGCCCCTTACAAAAATGGATTTTTGGATGAACACTATTTAGTGAAATAGCTCTTTGAGCACATACAAAAAGCTGTCATGATTTCTTATCACACCAAAAGCAGTGTTCTTTGTTGTGAAGTGTGAAGCTTTGTGTCTCGGGCAGGGTGAAAGAATTCCCAACATAAACAGAGGCTATTTGCTTAACCAAATCACCTGTACAATTCCACCCCACCCCCACCCCCTCCCCCGGCCAGGTCGAAAACACGGAACTCTTGGAAATCTCGGAACTCTAGGAACTGTTGGAACTCTCGGAAATCACACATTCTGAGGTTTCCGAGATTTCCTAGATTTCCGTGTTTTCAAGTAGACATAGGCTATACTCGAAAACACGGAAATGTTTAAAATGCCGGTGGTAGCGTTATTAAAGCCATACCAATTTGAATAGCATTTTGCCTTACTTGTTTCATGTATTACTTGAGCACACAATAAATGAAAAGATGATGAGAGAACCTCTTAACGCACAGCTGATTATCTTCTCATTAACGCTCAAATTTACGCATCACCATCACTGAAAACGGTTGGATCGTCCAGACGATCTGCTGCAGCACCTCCACAGAATGCTCTCCAATTGTCAATGTCCTGTGTCTCTCTAACTACCCTGGCAATACCGAGTACTGCAATGTTCTTTTTGTTGAGCTAGAATATCAGTTTGAGCCTTCCACGTTTTTGTTTTCCATGCACCATTCCTATTCAAGCATAGATGACATTAACATCAACATACTGTACAGTACTCATTTACATCTTGTTCCGAGATATCCGAGATTTCCGCGTTTTCGAATATGCCCTATGTCTACTCAAAAACACGGAACTCTAGGAATTCTCGGAAATCTTGGAACGAGTTGTTTTTGCAAAAAGCACACACGTATTTCATATGATAATCATTTACATCGATACCCTGGTCCATGACCATTCAGTAACCGCTATTGCGAGGGGCATGTCAATTGCACTCCTGATAGTCTCGTACACCTTCAAGCGTACAAGTAAGGCAAGTAAGGCAAAACGCTATTCAAATTGGTATGGCTTTAATAACGCTACAACCGTGCATTTTAAACATTTCCGTGTCTTCAAGTATAGCCTATGTCTACTTGAAAACACGGAACTCTAGGAAATCGCGGAAACCTTGGAATGTGTGATTTTCGAGAGTTCTAAGAGTTCCGAGAGTTCCGAGATTTCCGTGTTTTCGACCTGGCCCCACCCCACCAAATTAAAAATCATTCAAATTTTTCCAAAAAGCTGATACCGTTTTTGGGCTTTTGGCATTTTTCCTGCTTTCCTTCTCAAATGTTTTAAAAACAAATATTATGCAGCACAACCTGGCTAGTTTATAAGTCAAGCCTGCGCCTGAAAACCTGAAATCCGTCGCATATCATACTAGGATATCGGCGGTAAATTCCGGACGGCGGTATTTTCCGGACAATCGGTTTATGAAACCCATTTTACAAAATCCTTCAATCGCAAAGCAAACTTGCATTTTATTTTCATGTTCTCCATCTCTTACTCGATCTTTTCACGTATCTTGAGTTTTTGAAATAAACTCCTGCTCACTGTAAATCCCTCACAAACAAACAGTGCTCCTGTGTGCGTTCGAAAAGATGGTGTCAACGTTGCTTCTTGCGATAAACGGGTCAACGATATATTCAACTTGTCAGATATGCAAGCAAAACAGAGTGATGCCGATGAAAACTACACAAATTAACCTTCAAGAGCTAACCGAATAAAATGTAAAAGAATCGCCAACGAAACGTAGCGTTTTGCACGCCAAATCGACGATCAACTTTGCGTCCGGAATATACCGCCACGCGAGAATTTAGGCCTAAACAACCCAACGGAAAAGAAGAGGTACAGAAATCACAGGAAGAAGCAAAAAATTGCAAACTGTTAAGAAAAGAAACACAAAATGATGCAAGTTTAGCGTGATAATTTTGTTTTTCAATTTGGAAGGAAAGTCTCGTCTCCTTAGACCTCCAAACCTTAACCGTCCGGAATTTACCGCCGATACCCTACTAGTCTAGATCATGTGAAACAAAGTGTCCATACTAAAAAATGGGCCTAAAAACGTCTGCTGCTGTTTGAAGATACACAGACAGTCAGACAGTGCAAAACAGGAAAATACAAACCTCTGGGGCCTAACGTAACAAATTTCCTGAGCATTATCCTTTCGTTCCGTCCTCATTTGACAGCACAATCCCTGAAAAATGACGAACTGACTGTCCTTTTCTATCCTGCAAATCAACTCCCCTAACAGGCCAGCTACCATTCCAAAACATGTATCTGTGTTGTGCATGATGTCCTGAATGAGACGTTAGGGCATTAGCATGACGTCATACTTTAAAAATAGAAATAGCATTCCGAAATTTGTTTTGATTTCGGTAATTGCGATCTTTGTCTCAAAATTTTGAAGCACTTGTTACGAATCTTGCATCTTGCTTGGCCACAAAACTTTGAATACGAAAGAGTTTGAAAACAGCGACTGGTGCAAAGAAATCGAGGGATTCCATTTGACTTGGGACGCTATCCTCCACCGCAGAGGCTCTTACGTAGCCCCTGCCTGATTCCCTAAAGAGATTCTGCGGAGGAATTAGGAGGTCACCTTGGCGCGCTTTTTGTCCAGAAATAGGTAGGCCGATCACGGAAGGCGAAGCTGTGCCTGCTGGCAAAGTTTGTTGCACTGTCTTTGCAACCGGAATCCTGCGAGGAGATGAGAAAGTCAACAACAGAATCTTTGCAGAAGATACAGAATGGAGTATGTTTACTGGCATTTGAGAGAATCCCATTCATAAGTGACATAACCGAGTAAGTAAGCATAGCAACCCAGTAGTATGATTATTAGGCCATTACTCCCCCCATATAAATCTGCCCAAGGGCATGGCTGCCCTTCAGATATTTCTCAACCTTTTCGTAAATCTTTCCTCACAAGCATCAGACAAACATAAAGTTGCATTTCCACATCATTAGGGCAATTTGGGCTTCAGTAAACCTACAGTTGGTTTTCATTTTTCACTTCCATGGACCATGGAAGTTTGATTTCCCCACTGTAAAAGCTGTACATGTATCTTCTTTATAGGAAGCTGCTGATAAGAAACTCCACTCTCTGATCTCCAAAAAATTAAGAGATTTGAAATTTTGCATTATACTCTGCACTAATGCTGACAGCTCTGGTTTTGCCCTGACAGCCAAATTTAGAGACCAAAAATTCTGAAAAATATATCAAAATTCAATAATTGTTGTAGAATATAATTATATAACAGAGCTGCAAAAAATATTTTCCTTTCTGGGAACCTGGTAAACGCAGAAAAATTTTCTGCAAAGTCAAGTTATGTTGTGCCAAATACAAGACATCTCTGCTGGCCATGATGTGCTGAAAAGGTCCAAAGGACATTCTGACTTCTGACCAAGCTAGAGTTTTTGGATGTATAAATCATAAAATCTACAATTGGATAAAGAAAGCTATATAAGACCTCAAATTAATAAATCTTCATGTGAATAATATGCCATGTGGTAAAACATATACAGTACTGTATGTTTATTGGAAAATTTTGTTTGACAATGTTACCAAAATTGTAGACTCAGTTATGAAGCATCTTAAAAAATCAAAATGCACAAGTAAGTTATCTGTTAATCTATTCAATCTTGCCAAAGTTGACTGAAATTGCTGCTCATCTTTTTATGAAGAAACAAGTTTTGTGGCCATCTATTTTGAAATTTTTATGCTGTACTTTGGAATGAAAACAAATTTGTTGCAACTCAGATTTACAGAATTATGATTTGTACAGTCTAGCCCTGCGCACATTACTTCTGCAATAACCTATAAAGAATATTTGATATTCTCCTGAGGTCTGAAGACTGTGAGCATTTAAAACAAGAGTTCCAAATAATATGAAACTTCTTTGGCAGAGACCATTATTTATACTGAGATCTCTGTGGAAGAGGTGTGTTGAGTGATATTATGGCAGGACCAAAAGAATTTCCAGCAATAACATTTTCTGAATGTTGGGTTTAGAAAATAAGCCATTGCAGGGTGCACACTGTAATGTAAGGTTCTTTAAAGTCCTTGGACAACTGTAGAAAGTGCAAAATCCCTACATATATGAGACATCCGCTTTCATTTGCATTGCAAATGTTCAGTTACAGTACAGACCCTGCATACAATGACATTGTTTTCTCCTCCAGGAATCTATATATATAAGGCAGGTAAACGATTATCCAATTAGCTTTGTTCTCTTTGTTCTCCATTGTGAATTTAACAATCAACACAATGGGAAGACAAAGGTGGCATTCGACGAAAAGACAACGGGACCATTCGATGTATATCCTTGTTTATTCACTTTTTGATTGGCTGTAAAATCAATAGCTTTGGGGCTCACCAGGGCTCACGATGTCATGCGCTTCGGCCCTATTGTTTCCTGCACTGCTCTCAAAAGCCACCGCTAATTTGCATATTACGTCACCGAAATAGATCGTAAATGCGCATGCGACGTGGAGCCTTTTGGGGATTCCTTGACCTTCACAACTTTCCATGTCGTGTCCCTTGCAAATGACGAGCTGGATGTGCAAGAATGGCTTCCAATTACTGCAGAGACGATCACAGCTATGGTCGGCCTTTTTAGCAGGCCAAACTCAGAAGAGAGCATTATCAGATCAGAAGAAATTCGTAAACATTGCAGATGAAAGGTAAGGTAATGTTAGACAACATTTTCATTGCTGTAGACGCCTCTCAATCCTGATTGATTTGAAGGATTTTCCTCATTTGCAGGCTTTTAGGCCCCATGATGGCCATGCTATCTTATTGCTTGAAGCATCAGTTGATTGTCCTTATGACATGGTGGGACCTCAAAAGCAGTGGTGGCGCCAGGCCAGAGGCCAGTGTCCATTCAAATACCAGAATGCCCTCCCGCCACTGTGGCAGAGCAGCATGAAGGAACATTATCCGCCAGTGGTTTTAATGTGAAATTTATACTGTTTCAACTGCTGGGAACTTTGGTTAATTATTTAACTAGAATTTTGGAGTATAGATGTTATCCAATTGATGGTGGAAATTTGTGGCAGACAAAATTTTACAGTATGGAGCCTGTGGCCAGTCTGCATTCTTCGATTTTGGCGCAGGGAAGTACATTTTGGCGCATCTGTAGGTCGGGGAATTTTGTAAATTTTATTAAAATAACTGCTACAGATTGTGCTATTGCAGGTTATGGCGCGGCTGCAGCTGGAAGCGGTCGAAGTGGCGCGGGGAAGATCTTCCCCGCGCACTACAAAGAATGCAGACTGGGGCTATGGGCACCAGGGGGAGGGCTAGGGACCTACAGCCCCCTTCTCTAATTGATGGTGGAAATTTGTGGCAGACAAAATTTACAGTATGCAGACTATGGGCGCCAAGGGGGAGGGCTAGAGGGACCTGCAGCCCCCTTGGCTGTTGGAAGCATGTAGCCCCCCATGTCGTCGGAAATTTCAGTTTCTGTTGGAGGAATTTTGCCAAATTGATGTACGCAAACTGCATTTTTTAGCCATTTCAGCCCCTGGTAGGAAGACTGTAGGAAGCTGTGGAAGCTCCTACCCCTCTGTCAGAAGATTTCTGGGCCACGCCTGCCTCAAAGTAGATTTATCCCAAACATTTCAAGAAGTATTTACAGCACAGGTTATGGAAATTTCACACAAAGCCTTAGATTGCATCGTATCATAACATTTTTCTAAATTTTTTCCCAAAAATATGCATAACGCAGTGGTAGTAAAATAAATTGAAGGAGTAAGCTGCAAGTAAACTGTTAAAGGCGGTAAGAGTAAACATAGATACTCTGTTATGATATGCAAGAACATGTTGTTGTAGCCTGCGTGCAAACTATACCCAGGGAAAAGGTATAGTCTGCGCAGCGCCGCTCGCTGTTGTGTAGTACGTGCTTCAGCATTTATGTGATAACAAAGAAAATGCATTGTTGCAACAGCCAATAATATCGCTTTCGTGCGAAAGAAGGAAGCAGTCAGATTTGAGAACGGCTATCGTGTGATTAAATCTCAGGCTTCGCTTTGTGCTCTAAGCAATTTACATTAACAACACAATACTCTGGAATTTTAAGTACCCTAGGGCAGATAATACACAAACGCTGAGTAGAAAGGGCCATTCAAAATGCAATTGAAATGAAATGCTGACTCATACAACACTTGATATTGAGCGGTGTTGTGCAGACTATACCTTTTCCTTGGGTATAGTCTGCATACAGGCTAATGTTGTTGTGGCTGCAGGCGGCAAGCTGCAAAAATTTGTACAGCTCATAGACAAAATCAGCT
The DNA here is from genome assembly GCA_964019985.1 of Aurelia sp. 4 Dawson et al 2005. NCBI lineage: Eukaryota > Metazoa > Cnidaria > Scyphozoa > Semaeostomeae > Ulmaridae > Aurelia > Aurelia sp. 4 Dawson et al 2005. The sequence continues at coordinate 39,867,065 of OZ026492.1, read as the reverse complement.
AAGGTTTGTTTATACCCATTTCAAATCATGTGATCAATCTCTTGATAAAGCATCTTTTGATTTCTCCGACAAATTTCATGCCATGCAAAATTGTGCCATGAACGCAAAAAGTAGCATAGTACCAAAAATTCCCATGGGCATGGTCATATGACTTGAAATGGGTAAAACAAACCTTAGCCGATTAGGTCTATTAATTGAAATTTTCCAAGCTGGCCTGGAGTAACCTCTCAAGTAGTATACTGTATATTACAAATAGCCAATTTTAAGAGTATCTAATTTCTACCCTCTTTGGTATAACTGCCACTTATAACAAACAGTTATTTTCATATTTTAAAGATTGAGATGAGATTTTTTAATGCAAAATAGTATTTTGATGGCAAAAGAATTATGTGCGGTATGGAAACAGCTCATAAACAAACAGTTATTATTGAGGTGGGATGTGTAGTGGTGATCAGGAGATCATAAGTCCATTTTCATTATCAATTTCTATAATTCTAAAATTATGCATAATGTGTGCATATTATGCGATCTTGGTGGTCTAATGTGAATGCACCATTTACATTTTGCGCTATATGCAATATACAGTAACAATTTTTTGTCCTTCTTGATGATGAACATGAACATTGGTGTCCAAATTAATGTTCCATACAGTGCTCCCTTTTATTGATTGTTGAAATTCATGGAACAAAGATTTCAAGATCAAAAGGTTTATATGGTTTATACCCTGTATTTAGGATTTTACTTTTTTCATTCCCTTTAGGTTCCTGGAGACCAGATTGGAATGCATTGCATGATTTGGCCTCTGCGTACTGATGAGTGAAAGAAAATGAAATGTGCAAGCACAAGTAAAGTTTAAAGGCTGTGAGGGTAAAAATAGATCCTTATCAGATGCAAAGAACCTTTGTTGTAGCTGCAAGCTGCAAAGTTGTACACCTTATGAATGCAAGTTTTCTAAGCTGGCCAGCAGATCAGACTGCTCATCAATCAATCAATCATAATTTATTTGTTTACGCAGGTTAAAAAGTTGGAACCTTCAAGATGGCTGATGTGGACCTTGCTAAGGTTTCAGGGCACCCAATTTCTAGACTCTTTGATATAAGAAACTTTAAGGAAAAGTGGGCTGTATTTTTCAAATGATAACATGGGATCATTTGATACAAAATGAAGTATTTTGGTGTCAAAAGCATTATCTGGGGCTTATTTCTATTGAATTAGCAAGATTTTGATGTTACAATTAAGGTTGAGACAATAAACAAGCTATTATCACTGGAAAGGGGTGCTTCTTGGAATGATCATACTAGGATGCAGATCTTGGCAGTCTGATTGAAGTGCACAACTGCACCGCATATGGATTCCAGCCATAATTTGACAACAATTGCCTGTATTTTCCTTTGATCCAGTGTTAGAATTTATGTAACAATTATTTCAGGATGAGCCTGACAAAAATATACTGTGAAGAAGTTCCACTGACAAACTGAAACATGATGCAAAGTCAAGAACTCACTGCATTTCTTTTATTGTTACAATATTATGAAATAGATATATGCAGGTCAAGCATATGATGTGAGATGTAAACTCATGGTACCAGCCACAGCACATTGATCAACTTTATTGTAAAAAATTCTTTGAATTCTTAACATTTTCAAGAATCCTTCACTTTCTGAAGGAATTCTTCTTTCTGTTGTAAAATTTAAAGAACTGGACACTTCTGTGCATCACAGAAAGAGGTTTGTTTCATACCTGGTGCGGCAAAATGAAATTAATGACAATAATCTGTTGTATCAAATTGTTCAAATCCAAGCAAAAACAGATTAAAGATGCTATGTGAGCTGATTTTGTTGTGGTTCAGAAAAGGGCGGTAATAGACCATTTCGACAATTAAAATCAGAGACTGGGGAGAGTGGTTTGTTCTGGTAAACGGCCGATGCAGTTCTGGTAAATCGCTGCCACGGAGTGAGCCCATTAAAGTGAATAATGTAAACATGGCAATCGCTACTGCATAAGAACACAGCAATAGAGCTGTCAAAGGATGTAGTCAAATACCTGTCCATGCGAAATACATACAAACGTGCAATTTATCTCTATTCGCAACTTATTTCCTTTTCAACCTTTATTTCAGTGCTGCAAACAGCAATGCTTGCTTTGAGTTTAGGCCCTTTCCGCATAACTTGACGAAATACATGATATATTTGAAGTCTCTAAAATAAGAAAGCTTACCCTGACCGCAATTTTCAAGAGAATGGAATTCAACTGAAGTTTTTACTTCAAATGTCCTTCTTGAATTCTATTAGAATTGACGGGAGGAAAACTTCAAACATAATTCGAATTTCCTTAATCTGCCGGTTGAACATACGTCAAAACTAATATTTCAAAACTGAAATTCTAAAACAGTGCCGATGCGGTAGCGATCCATCCACAGCTTGCAAAACTCAATGTTCTCATTGTATTCACTGCAATGGCCCAACTATGCGGCATCCACTTACAAGAGCTATATCCGCCACTTACCAGAACAAACCGCTCTCCCCAGTCTCCGATTTCAATTGTCAAAATTGTCAAAATGCAAACAATCTTTCACTTGGCCAAATGTGCAGTCTTCCTATTTTCTTACTCTTTCAACTTACACCACAGAAACACTGCATGCAGGCTAGCGCACTGGGCATTTGCTGATGTTCATATGCTTATAGGCAGTTGAGGTGAATCACAGCCATTTTTGGGTGTGAATTGTGGCAAGAAAATATTATTGCTTTGTGAATGAACTTAAGAACATGACATTAATTTTAGAAACAGAAGGGGATGTCACAATCAACCTTCTAAACAACAGACTACACAAAATTTTCCACTTTGATGGATGCATAACAAGAAGTTTGCATCCACAATTACAACTATTTATTGTACATTCAGCATGGATTATGAGATATTCTTTGAAAGCCCTCCGCAGGAGCTAGGAATGTTGAAGCGCGAGCGAAGCGAGCGCTTAACTTCCTAGTTCTTAAGGATTCTTGCAAAATCTAGAATTTCTGAAGAATTCCTGGTTGAAAATTTTGGTCCTCCAAGTGCTTTTCAAGAATTTTCATCATGGATTCATCCTTGGCAGAAAATTTTTCAGGAAACGTTTGCTTACATAAGGAGAAAATGATTGTTTTCACAACATCTTAAAAAAGAGAAAAATTATTATTTGAATTTTCTATACTATAGATCACATGCCCCAGTAAAAATGCAAGGTTACAGGCCTGGCACACATCAACATGGCAAGAATTCTCAAGAAGTCTTAAGAATTCTTAAGAGGAATTTTCAAGGACAATATGTATATATAGTTCTTGAAAATTCTTAAGAATTCTTAAGACTCCTTGCCATGCTGATGTGTACAAAGCCTGTAAATTTGTATTTTTTATTGTAAATATCATCTATAGTGTAGAAAAATCAAATAAGGTTTCTTTTTTAAGAAATACAATAATTTTCTCCTTATTTGAGCAAACTTTTCCTGAAAAATTTTCTGAATTGTTTGAACGAATGGGACAAGCTACTTCCTGAAGTTAGGCAGGCGCCTTCGCTAAGTGTTTTTAAATAAAAAATACTTGCTCAAATTCGGCCCCCTTCAAAACCAGTATATGGGATTCATGACCCCAAAGGTTTAGCTATTCTTACACAGTTAAGAGTCGGTCTCAGCAAATTAAATTTTCACAAATTTAGGCATAATTTTAGAGACACAATAGACCCGATGTGTCCTGCAAACGATGGTGTTGAGGACACGGAACATTACCTGCTGCTTTGCCAATCTTATGAAGAACCTAGACGCGAGCTTCTCAATGGTCTCAACGCAATTTTGCCTCCTTGTGACATTTCTAACCTCTCAAATGAATTGTTAATTGAATTCATTCTGTATGGCAATGAAAGGTTACCATTTGATGTTAATAAACGACTCATAGAGGCTACCCTGAAATTTATTCACACGACTAAGCGCTTTTAAATCTCTGCTGCAAACCCCAACACATGGACACATCTTTCCCTTGTTTATATGTAGCCTTAGATTTATATTAGATAATTTCCTTATGTTTAGATTTATTATTATATGTTAAATGGCCACAGGGTTGATATGTATTTCCGTTCTCCTTGTGGCATCGTTTTTTGTAATCTTTCGTAGTTATGTAGTTGTGTAATTGTGTAATTGTGTAGTTGTTGTGTTTTTATGAGATTATATATAAAAAAAAATTTTCTGCCAAGGCTGAAAATTTTCTGGGAACCTTGTTCCCGGGTTCCAATACTTTTTGCAGCTCTGTTATATAATATAATATAATTTCAATAATTGTATAATTATTGATTTGATTGTTTATGTGAAACAGTTTGTGTTGATTTTGTGAAAATTGATTTGAAAGGTGGAAAATAATGAAAGCGCAAGTGATGTGGATGCAGGAGCAGTTCACGGATCCAGCCCAAAGTCAAGGGAAGGGCAGCCTGCAGAAAGGGCGCCCAAAGTATGATTGAAGCAAAGCGCACTGAAGACTCAGTGAGCGTGTGGCCGAGTGGTTAAGGGGTCTGACTCGTAAGCCAAAGGTCAGAACGGCCGTAGGTTCAAATCCCACGCTGGACAGTTTGGTCGCTGTCCGTAATACTAGCCCGGGTCGACCAGAGCCATGTGAGGGAAATCTGGTAGCTGTGGGTGTGGCGGGTAGCTGCGGCGGACTGATGGTAAAACATTCGTGGGCCCTGCTGGAAATAAGTCTCTCAGACTTTCGCGGGCTAGCCACGTTAAATATAATACCTACCTACCTACCTACCTACGATGCCATGAGGAGCAGAAGACCATAGAGACAGGTAACTAAAGTAAAGCTACATGTCAATATACAATCAAATATCGATACAGAACTACAGAAGGCTACGCACAAACAATTTCTACTAATAAATGCTAAAGTCGGGTTCACATTGGATATCGGCCAATAACTGTCCCTCTCTTTTTAACCTCCCACCTTGGAGTCTCTGAAATGGAAAAACCTCCCTGGTGAAAGATCTTCCAGCTTTAGCCTGTGGTTTTTCCTTCCAAAAGTATGTTGCTATTGTCAAACTGTAAATTGAGTGTTATCCGATCAATATATTTTCGTCAATCGTGGGAATTATCACAACTATTGAATGTCATATTAAGTGTTGTTTAGCTAGCTTGCACGATTAGTGGTCATATTGGTAATCAAAGATCAATAGGGTGGTGCACAATTAATGATCAAAATTCAGGCACCATTAAAAGATTATTCTATTACAGGTTCCTCCATTAGCGGATCTATGCAAGATTTTTCAGTATCCGATGTCCTATATATTAGCAACATGTAAATCAAATGGTCGTTTTGACAAGTGGGTCATTGTGTTTTGAGTCAACGTTATCCTTAGGGCCTTTTGTCCTATTGGGATGGAGACACTTTTCTTTTCCATCCCAAACTCATGGCTTTTTGGGAAACGCGGAAGTTCTTGTTGATTATCGTTGTAAAGAATCAGAACTGTCAGGCCTACCTTTGTGTCTTATTTGTTTTTCCATCATCTCCGTTGTCTTGTCGATTTAGCATTTTCAGTGTGCTCTCATTCACTTTCCTCATCATCGCCACAGCCATTTTGTTTTTAATGTCTTCAAAAGCCTCATTTCGGTCTATGAGAGCTCCTTCAGCGGTGATGAGGCTGTTGAAGACATTGAAAACAAAGTGGCGGTGGTGATGATGAGGAAGGTGAATGAGAGCACACTGAAAATGCTAAGTCGACACGACAACGGAGTGTATGGAAGAACAGAACACACAAAGGTAGGCCTGGCAATTCTGATTCGTTACAAAGATAATTGATCTAACATGAACTTTCACGTTTCCCAAAGCCCATGTCAAGATGACCAAAGGCCCCGGGTATGCGCTTGGTTTGGAGTGTATTTGTCATCTGGGACGACCTCCGTTTAGTGTCAGTCTAGCCATTTCTGAGCCATTTCAACAGTATAGCCTGCGTGCAGACCTTACTAACCACTGCGAAGAAGTACCGAGGCGGATTTAGCGTTGTCCTATGACCAGAAACCTCTTGAAGAAGTGTTATTGTTTTCAAATTCAAATTTATATGACAAAAACGATTGCTTCTTTGCCATTAACAAATCTACTTATACCATGCTTATACCCTTCCCGTTTTGCCACCAAGCTTCCGTAATTTCCACAAACACATGCCTTCCTTGACTTTGTGCCAAATTTGTGATTGCAAGGTGAAATTTGCATTTGATGGAAGGAAACGGTTCAGACAAATTGACACAACACCAGCAAATCCCATATCTGTGAATATTGCAGAAACGGTTAAGCTACAAACTAACACAGTTTGAATTTCCGTAACAACAAAATATTGTTCTGCCCGGCAATTGACAAAAACATTGATCTGTTCTTTCTAATAGCATGAATTATATTGCTCCTCGCCTTCATGAGTGGCCAGTCATACTTTCAGGATTAAAGCATTACAATTTGCAGCTACTCTAAGGCAGAGTCAATAGACCTTTTAGCTATTCTACAAAAGAGTCTGGGTCGAGCGTTATTTTTATACATTTTTATACGCGAGTTTTCGATTGAGTGTCGTTACAGTCTCCGTTGCTATTGCGCACATTGGAAAATTCTACGAAATACATGAGAAGATCGTTCGATTCAGATTCTTTTTATAGAATAGCTAAAAGGTTAAAGGTCTATTTAAAGGAACTAGTCCTTTTATTTGACTCTGCTCTAGCCCTAGATCTTGATGGCCTCCACCCTGCCTGGCAACTCTTAAGATATTGATCTGCTCTGGCTAAAGGCATGAATTATATTGCTTCTCGCCTTCAAAAGGAGCAAGTCATGCTGTATCGAGATTAAGATGTTACAGATTGCAGCTGCCTGTAGCCCTTGTTCTGAATTCCCCAAAGTCTCACCCTGTCCGGTGATTCACAGAAACATTGATCTGTTCTTGTTGGGAAGATGAGATAAGCTTTGTCCGAGAAACTTATGTGGCCCCCGTGCAGTAGGTCAAAGCTCATGCGCAGTCGCGTTTCAGGGTTGAAGCTCTGACAGGCGCATGAGCTTTAACCCACTCACTACACGGGGGACACATTTGTTTCATTGGACAAAGCGTATCTCGTTTAGAATTGCTATTCATGGATCTTAACATTGATCTGTTCATATCATCCCACGCCTTCACAAATGGCAAGTTATACTTTCCCTTGATTAAAACGTTACAATTTGCAGCTACCTAACCTATAGTCTGAAAATCTCTAAATGTTCCCGTAAACTCCAACCTGCCTGGCAACTGATAAAACCTTTATCTTTTTCGCTTGATAGCACGAAATATATTATTCTTCGCCTTCAGATGTGGCCATTCAGTTTCATGCCCTTTAAACATTACGATTTGCAGCCACCCTAGCCTTGTTCTGAACTCCCCTTTAAGCCCCAGCCTACCTAGCAACTGATACAGCATTAGTCATTTGTAGCTTGATAGCATGAACTATATTGTCTCTTGTCTTTAAAACCCAGGGGGGGACTCCCTATTGGTAAGTGACGGGGGGGTCAGGCACAGCTTCTTTTTGGAAAACCCAAAAATATACTGAATTTTGCAGATTTTTACCCCCAAAAATATACTGATCTTATCTTATATAATATACTTCTTGTTATGCAGAATTAAGTAAAAGTGCTGAATTGCTTTTTGTTTTCACAATATGTTTCATTGTCTTGGAGGAAGACTCAATGTTACTAATTTGTCAGACTTATCAGGAACAACCCCCAAAAATATACTAATTATATACAAAATAGCGTACCCAAAGGTATACTAGGCATCTTTTCCTAAACCCAAAAAGTGTCTGACCCCCCCCGTCACTTACCAATAGGAGTCCCCCCTGGGCTTTAAAAGTGGCAGGCCATTTTCTATCCAGATTAAACGTTACCATTAGAAGCTTTTCTAACCCTCAATATGAAATTATGAACGCTTCTCGGGAAGCCCCGCCCCTGAGAGTAGTTCAGCTGAATTTTCTCGTCAGGCGAAATATGTTAACATTGTTCACACGATGCCCATAGGACCGCCGAGAGGTTTTGGAGGCCCAGGGATAAATCTGCTAAATGAAGCCCGGTGCGCACGAAGCAAGCAGAGGACAGGAGAATATTTTACTTTATGAGACCTCAAACCCCGAGGCCCAGGGGAAGATTGCCCCTCCTGCTTCCCCTTCTCGGTGGCCCTCCTCATAGTTGGTGCCATGCAAAAGCTGCTATTTGCATCTCAAATGAAATTTGTGATGCAGCAAAGACCTGCTTGTAACAATGTACACATTAGCAAGCTAGCCTGGGTTCCCAGACAATCAAAATAATGGATAAGTTGCAGTTAACCCTATAGTGGTTGGGCTATTTGATAGTCCTATTTTGGTTGGGGGGGGCAAAAAAGCCCCCCCCCTACCTAACTCTTGACTGGTAATAGGTAGAGTGACCAAATTTTGTGTGCTAATAGCCTCAGGCATGTACTGTCTGAAAATGTAAGAATTAACCGAAGATTGGCCCTCATTTTTGCTCACGTCAGCATTTTCCTTTGTGTGGTCAAGAAAAGCGGCAAAATTGACTAAAATCAGGAAAATCGCGATAAAATTAAATTTGGAGCACATTTTCCACCCAAACATGATAATTGTGATAGAATGCATCAAATAACACTATACTACGAGAGAAATGTGTAAAATATTCAACTTACGTTCCTTTTTTCGCGATAATTGAGATTTGAGAATTTGCGATTTTTCCAGGGTCAGTCCCAGAAAATTGTCTCCCGCCCCCTCATTTTTCAAAATATTTTAATGAAACTTTTTGAGAAGTTGTACAATAAATAGTTGCAAAAAGTCAAGAAGTTTCATGGCTATAAATATCTTCCTAGTAGAGTTATTAAACAAAATCTACTAGGGGGGGGGGCAAATTTGGCCCCCCCAACCAAAATAGGGTTAAGGTGGTCCTCGACCCTAGATTTTAGGCAAAAGAAATTTTTTCCAACATTTTCAGTTTTTTCAATTTCTTAATGCATCAGGTGTTGTACTTTCAATGTGGAATGTCCATTTGCATATATGTGCCAAATATACAGATTAAATCATTGTTTTCCCAAGAGGAGTCACATATTTTTTCCTTAGCAACGAAAAATTTGGTTGCTAGGGTGGATTTCTGAAGTTTTTTGGGCTTTCAGTCGCCCCCATCTGCAGTGAATTGCATGAAACAATATGATTACATTTTGGTCATTGAGTTGAATTGAATCTTGCTGCTTTTGGGACATCTTACATGAAGTATATGCCCTAAGATTGCATCACAGCTCTAGCTCAACTTCGAAATCTTTCACACACATTGATCGTTGGTTATCGAGTTAAAATGCCAGGTAGAAAGCAAAGAAGTGTTTACCGTAGGAAGAGAAAACATTGTTTTTACGGAGTACAGAAACAAGTTATGCAGGAAGACGAATCCAGCAACGATAATAATGCTGTCGATGGCAACATCATTGATGAAGCAGTAGTGCAGTCACCATCATCACAACCTGCTGGCCTAAGCTCATCCACATCTCCCCAAAATCTCATGAATACGTCTGAAACGTCGGTAAATAGATCATTTGAAAAACTGAAGAAAAATTGTCCTTTACTTGGAGAAGAACAGAACGAAGATGGCATTGATACCGTTGATACAAAAAAGAGAAAACTTTCTCTTTACAAATACAGGGAAAATACACATGGCCCAGACAATAATGGCAGAGAACTTGCACATGGCTTCAAGATTATTAATACCAAGAATCTGCTCAGCAGTTTGAACGCTGCATCAGTCTGCAGACTTTGTAAAGACTACAGAGGAACTTTGCAGTTATGGCAAGATAATTCTAAAAGAAGGGGTCTTAATGAGGTTTTATTTTGGAAATGTAGCAATTGTGGTGAAGAAACAGATCCTTTTAGGACAAGTCCTTTCTTAAACAATGATACTAAGGATACATCAGAAATAAATGTACGTCTAATACAAGGAGGAATAGAGAGTGGAAATGGATTGACAGGTTTATCCAAGTTATGTTGTGCATTAGATATCCCTGCACCAGTTACATCCAATGCCTTCAATTCAACCATGAAAAAGCTCACAACATCATACCAGAAAGAAGCCCAAGAGTCTCTTTGTAAAGCTGCACAAAATCTGAAAGACCTCATACAAATGGATAACCTGGAAGTAGTAAACCATGGAATGCCTGCTCAAAATGTCCCTGTTAGTGTCTCAGTAGATGGTACATGGCAGAAGCGTTATGGATACAGTTCTTTGCTTGGCGTTGTATTTATTCTATCTATTGACACTGGTGAGGTATTGGACTTTGAGGTGCAGTCTAAGATTTGCTTTGAGTGTAAGTCTAGGGAAAAATGGAACAAAGAGTCAGACAGATACAAGAATTGGTATTCAAATCACAAAGAACATTGTACAGTGAACCATAAAGGTTCCTCAGAGTCAATGGAGAAAGAAGCAGCTGTAAAGATGTTTTTGAGATCTATTGACAAGCATCGCCTTCTATACACAACGTATGTTGGTGATGGTGATTCATCTTCATTTGCTGAAGTTGCAGATGCATGTTTTAAAGAATTTGGGGAGGGATACTTGGTTTTAAAAGAGGATTGCATTGGGCACATACAGAAGAGAATGGGCACTAACTTGCGCAGTTATAAAAATAAAAACAAAGGTAGAAAGTTAGCTGATGGGGGAATAGTTGGAGGTCGTGGTAGACTTACTGATGCAGCAATAGACTCATTGCAGAATTATTATGGTTATGCCATAAGAAAAAATACAAATGACATTGAGAAGATGACAAAAGCTATTTGGGCAATATTTTATCATTCAATTCAAGGTGAGAATGAGCCATATGAGATTCAACATCAATTTTGTCCGCAAGGTGAGAGTTCATGGTGCAGATTTCAGAGAGATACAGCTTCCAATGCATCAACCTACAATCAAAGTAAGTGTCGGCCATCAGTTTTCAGGCAAGAATTAAAGTATATATTTGAAAGGCTATCTGATCATGAGCTGCTAAGTAGATGTCAAAAGGGGCTCACACAGAATCAGAATGAGGCCCTTAACAATGTCCTTTGGTCAAAATGTCCAAAACGAGTGTTCTGTGGTAAGCAGCGCCTTGAGTGTTGTGTTGCATCATCTGTCATACAGTGGAATGCAGGAGCAGGTAGTGCTGGGAATGTGCTAAAGAGACTTGGTGTTGGGTCTTTAGGAGCAAATACTATTAAAGCATACAAATGTGCAAATGAGAAAAGAGTAGAGAAAGCTAATGCAAAATGCCAAGCAGAATATCAAAGAAGACGTCAAATTTTGAGGAAGATCCGGAAACAAAATACAAAAAAGGGCACAGCTTATGCCTCAGGAAGTTTCAGCATTCATAAAGTGCCAGACAAGGCTTTGTACAAAAAGAATGACAAGAAAGAACTTGTTGCAATATTTATTGATGAAAAAGATGTTGACATTGTTCATGTTGAGAAGCCACTAAAGAGGAAGAAATTATTTTAGTTGCGAACGCATCTCAAAGGTAACCTTACTTGCAGATAATTTTGAAAAATACCTCATTACCAAATTATTTTAAAGGAATGGTCTGATGCAGATTGTTCAGGGGTCAAATTTTGCTCAATTGAACTTACTTTGAGTGATAATTTTGAAGCAACAGTGACACATTTGTAGATGTACGCAACAAAAACTTTAAAGCTCATTTTCTCAAAATGTGCATTTTATTGCTTTGAGAAAGGATAAAGATAGAAATATGTTATATTTTTCAATGAAGTTTTGCATGAATTTTTGTACTAATGTTGTCTTTGATATGAGTTGACAAAACTTTGATTCCATCAACTCTGCTGACCAATATCAAGGAAATACTGATCCTCCAGTTTCCATGGCAACGGTTGCTATGACAATGATTTTGTCAACTCATTTCGTAAAACTTTTTGTGTTTAGCCATTTGAAAGAGGTTTTGTCCAAATATAAGCTAAATGCTTCTCCCAAAGCCTTTCTCAAAGATTTTTCATGGTCCGGCTTTTCCAGTCTGTAAAATACACCAGAATCACGTGATCATCTAATTGTTACAAAAAAAGTTGCACTGATTCCCATTGCTGTTTGTGTCCAAATTTGGTGTCGTTTGGAGCATGGGTTATGAAAATATTCAAAGTTATTCAAAAACTTGACTAAAATCTTGTTCAGGGTCGAGGACCACCTTAAATGGTAACCTAATTGAAAATTTCTTTCTGTGCTCTCGATTACCGAATAATCACCCCCCGCTTCCGCTTATTGATTTTTGAAAAATTTTCGAACCCCGCCCGCTTTTATTCCAACCTCCCCATTTTATTAATTTTTGGAAAAATGAAATAAAAGTAAACATAGTTTCTGAACAAACGCAAGAAAAAGTTTCAAGAAATGCATTCAACAGAACCAGAGTTCATAAATCTCTAACATCACTTTCCACATAAATATATAAAAGATACGTGTTTAGCTAAGAAAACGACTATCTTCAATTTCTCCAAACACCCCAGCGATTGTTCTAGCCCCCCCGATTATTGTTATATCGAACCATTTCCAACCCCGCCTGATTATTCTCACCCCTCCAGTTTATTCGGTACTTGGGAGTAGGTAATTTGTAATTTTTTGTCCACTACATCCTCATAGGGGGGTTTTTCATGTATTGCAAACTATATTGATTCATGGACATTTTAACCTCTCATCAGTTTTTACATCTAACGTGAAAATTTTATAGGTTCCGTCAAAATGAAACTGGTTCTTCTCTCTTTCTCATCCCTAGCCTGCAGTGATGTAAGGATTCTACACGTCAATGCACCACGTTTGCTGCAAGTAACTCTTGCGATGATACGCAACTTGCATCGGATTATGAGGTAATATGAGTCCGTTTTTGTTTTCGATAAACTAGACTTTTTGATCTAGTTTTTGCTGCATTTAGTTATCGTCTACTAACTTAGCATATAGTTTATTCATACAACTTTCTAATTATCATACAATACTTATCTTCAAATTTCTGCAAAAGATTTTCATCTTGCTTACTCATGCCTCTGTCAGCTGTCAAAGGTTTTCATACAAAGCCCTGCTAAATCTGACCCGTCCCAGTCTCCAGAGTTGAAAATAACTGACCCCCAGGAATGAATTGATGATTGTAAATGAGGGCGTAGCCACAGAGGCCAAGGGCCAGGATCAAAGGCCAAGAGAGGACGATCTTTCACGAGTGATCTGGACATTAAAAAAGTCTGCCAAGGATTTGATATCATGCAGAGCAGTCGTCTCCTTGCTTGAGATTCTGCTGCAGTTTAGTGATTATACGTAATTTTATAAATAGGCGACAATGCGCCTTAAACAGCCTTGTATTTTCACACTTCAACAAGATGTCGTAACTCTGGAGACTGAATATCCACAATCGAATTGCTGAGCGGATTCGTGGCTTTTTTGGGTTGCGAGCACGTTTTAATCCCCTTCCAATTGACACCGGTTCCATGAACAATTTGCAATATCGTTGACAAATTCCAAAACCACTCGTTACGTACTGTGTGAAATATTGCAACTGTACATAAACGCCCTTTAACCCTTGAGGCGACGGTTTTCATAGTTTTGATAATGGTTGCTAAGTACTTGTCAATGTCTTGAGTTAGACTTGATTCGAATTGATCCACTACTTTCTACAATCGTTCAAATTTTTTCGTTCAGCTTTGTTGCTAGCTTATTTTCAAGGACTTAAGTGTCTAAAGCTTACTTTCCACTAGGCTGAAAATTCCTCTCGCAAAAATCTTCCTTCGTTTGCAAGCACGATTTCACTCGAAAGTTGAATGGGTTTTTACTTTTGAGCGACGTTGCTTTTCCGCAAGCCAATCAGATGGCTGGAAAAGGTCGCTACGAGCGGAATATTCCGCCCACTGGAAATCAGACCTTAGTGTCTTGTTATCACGATCTTCATATCGAGACTGTTTCCAAACTGAGGCTCCTCAAATTGGATCCTATGATTAGATTGAGGGTCACAGAGAGGGGTCCTGTTTCCTCCCACACTCACATCTTCTCTTGATAACTTTCATAAAATTGCCTTCTTTAATCCCCAAGGACCCGAACGTATGCTTTTACAGGTCGTAAATCGACGCTGTGACATCAGCGCTTTCGGACAGCTCCGCTTTCACTCATCCACAAGACAATGATAAAGCGGAATTGCGTTTTCAAGAGATCCACCCAAGGGAGCGTTTTTGCAAAGCTTGATTCTCGGTGGCCGAAAATGCCGTCTACCCTTAGATGCGAACCCAAAAGGTTGTCTATAAAGCTGCGGTTCCAAACATCCGGACGTCCGGATACGTGTGGATGGGGCCTAAGAATGTTCCCATGGTTATTTCAGTATTTATTAACTGTTGGAGAACTTTGCCTTCTTATTTTAGTATTTATACACTATTGGAAAACTTTGCATTCTTATTGGCTAATTTCAATCAAGGAACTTTCTCTCCTGCTGTCAGACTTTGCTTTCCAAGTTTCATGAGGACGTATTGGCGATAAAAAGTCTCCATATTTTTATGGCGCTAATTTGTCATGTCGTCGTTAATATGTTAAGCAGAACAGCAAAACTGACAGCTGAAGACAGGCCGATTCCCACCACGTTTCGTCAAAAATGTGAAAGGTCTACGAGGAAGGAAGAAAGTACTGAATAGATCATTTTCTTCGAGATAAATGAGTTGAAATTTGCAAGTCATCCTCACTCCTTTTGGTAGCTTATTGTATTGCTGTCGATGTACGGCAAACCCTGTCAGGAGGGTCGCACTTTTGCTGATAAGCATGCTTTTTGCTTGCAGAATCAAAGGAAGTCCTAAAATGAATTCACCTCCATTTAATGTGCTTCTTATGTACACTGGTCTTGATGATCTGTCCCTCCCGATTGCCCCGCCTCTTTTACTCGTATTTACGGTTGTCGGTTGGGGGTTCTTTCTGCAGCTTTGATCAATTCAACGGTTATGGGCTAGCGGCTGGGGCACTGATATTGCTTTGTTGCCATGTGACGGCTGAGAGATGGTGTCCAGAACTTCTAGCGGTGCCCATTAACACGGCTATTCTAAGCTGAAGGTTTGACTGGGATAGAGACGAGAGGCTAAACACATCGTGGCATCTATCATAACCAGAGTTCTACCTCTTATGGGAAGTTGTTTGTTGGTCGTGTGAATTTGTAAACGAGAAAAATGGACGCGAAGGTACAAGATGGTGAAATTGCGTTGAAAAGGAAGAGAGGTGAGGACTTGAATTTCATGACTAAACTTGTAAAATGAAGGCGAGAAACCAAATCATCAAACTTGTTGATTTCACACGCTTTTTCTCAACAAGCGTGATATGTTTAGCGAGTTTGCGATGAACTATAACAGACTAGCACTTTTGTATTAAACATTCAACAATCTCGTTGCTTGAAGGATGCGCTGAAATTAAGCCGCTAATAATTGATTTGTTACATTAAAACATAAACGCAGCGTATTATTGGCGTGAGGTTGTTAATTCTCGTTTAAGTGTTATGTCCTAACATGGTCCTATTTTAAGACTTCGCTGTAGTTAGCTGTGTTGTTGGCTGCTTCGTTTGATATTTAGGTACGGAGAAAGAAAAGTAAAGGAAGGAAGGAGGAGTGAGCTACAGAAAAAAGGGCTATACCCAGTTTGACGTGCCCTCTTTCTAGTATCATATCCTCTGCAGCTTTATTCAGTTGAGTGGTGCTGAGTAATGAAGTACTGAAATGACACTAAGGCAACATCGCTGGAAATTGACCATGGCTGGTAGAGAAATAGAAGAAGGTTGGACAGAGCACTGCGTCATTGGGCAAAAAGCTTCCTTCGAGGCTAACGTTTTGTTAGGAAAAGGCAAGAAAAGGGCATAGGGACGGAGAATGCCCGAACAAAGAAGAGTTTCAGAAATCTCAAATCATCCTGTTTCAAATTTAATGTCCCGGTCAAACTTTGCTGTATGCACTTGAGTAGTTGCTGCGTAAGGAAGGAACGAAGTACATCTCTTTATTTGATGTAAACTTCAACATTAGGTTGTCAAGTAAGTGGCTGAGACGGAGAATACCCGAACAAACGCAGAGCTTTCTCTAGCAAAGGGTACCCCATTCTAAGTTTATTGTCCTCTTGACTGCTTCGCTGCATGCACTTGAGTAGTTGCCACGTAATTAAGGAACGAAGCACATAGCTTTAGTTGATGTTATCCTCATCATTAGGAAGGCAAGTAAATGGCAGAGATGGAGAATTCCTGAACGAACGCAGAGCTTTGTCAGCACAAGTTATTCTTTTTTAAGTTTACTGTCCTTTTCAATGCTTCGCTGCATGTACTTGAGTAGTTGCCACGTAATTAGGGAACGAAGCACATAGCTTTATTTGATGTTATCTTCTTCAGGAAGGCAAGTAAATGGCAGAGATGGAGAATACCTGAACAAACGCAGAGCTTTATCTAGCACAAGTTATCCTATTTAAGTTTACTGTCCTGTTCAATGCTTCACTGCATGCACTTGAGTAGTTGCCACGTAATTAAGGAACGAAGCACATAGCTTTATTTGATGTCATCTTCAACATTAGGAAGGCAAGTAAATGGCAGAGATGGAGAATACCTGAACAAACGCAGAGCTTTATCTAGCACAAGTTATCCTATTTTAAGTTGACTGTCCTCTTCAATGCTTCGCTGCATGTACTTGAGTAATTGCCACGTAATTAAGGAACGAAGCACATAGCTTTATTTGATGTTATCTTCATCAGGAAGGCAAGTAAATGGCAGAGATGGAGAATACCTGAACAAACGCAGAGCTCTATCTAGCCAAGTTATCCTATTTTAAGTTGACTGTCCTCTTCAATGCTTCGCTGCATGTACTTGAGTAATTGCCACGTAATTAAGGAACGAAGCACATAGCTTTATTTGATGTTATCTTCATCAGGAAGGCAAGTAAATGGCAGAGATGGAGAATACCTGAACAAACGCAGAGCTTTATCTAGCACAAGTTATCCTATTTAAGTTTACTGTCCTGTTCAAGAGTTCACTCCATGCACTCTAGTTGTTGTTGTGCAGTTAAGGCACGAAATACATTGCTTTATTTCATGTACACTTCACCACTAGGAAGGCAATTAACGTGTTGAGATGGAGAATACCCAAACGAACGCAGAGCTTTCTACAGCAGACTTGATCGTGTTCTAAGTTTACAGTCCTGTTCAATATTTCGCTGTACGCACTCAAGCAGTTGCTGTGTAATTAAAGGAACAATATGCATAGCTTTATATTGTGTTAACTTCATCATCAGGAAAGAGAGGCAAGGTATCTGATAGAGAGATAAACGCAACGCTGTATTCAGTTCAGATTGTCAAATTTCAGGTGTCAACTCCATTTCGAGAGTCACGTAATTTTGTTGTGTTCTCAGGTTGTGAACCAAAGCACAAAATGCTGTTAATGTTACATTTCTAAAGGAAGGCAAACGAGAGGATGAGATGGAAAGAAACACTCGACAGCAGAGAGCTTTTTGTCCTCCTTAGATTGTATTCGCTTTTCAGTGTTTTGCCCAACGTAGAAACTTTTGCTATATGTCTGAGTTGTTGAGGAATAGAGCAAAAAAGCATGCAGTGTCATTTGATGCTAAATGCATTGTTAGGAAAGGCAATTAAAGAGAAGAGAAACGATAAAGATCAATGCAACACTGTTTATAATTTAGGATGTTCTATTTTAGATGCTTGCCTGCTTTGCCCAGCTCAAAACCTTTGCTAGTTTAGCTGAAATGTTGAATGATAAAGTAATGAAAGCATAGAGTTTTACTTGATGCTAAATGCATCGTTAGGAAAGACGAGAGAACGGGAGAGATTAAGTCAGCATCATTTAAGTGCTTGCCCAGTTCAACACGTAGCTATTTTAGCAGAGTTTTCTGACCAGCCCCGTAGCCAGCAAAGAACCGAAACATAGAGGTTTATTTGAAGTTCAGTGCATCCTTTTTGATGCTGATATATCGAAAACCAAGTAAAAGGGAGAGGGAATGAACTGGAAGGCTACGCTCTCTCTAATTCAAGTTGCCTTCATTTAAGCACTGTTATATACTAAAATCTAGCGTTTCTTAGTTGAATGTTCGTTAACCAAGTTCTAAAGACACTGCCATGTTTTATTGTAATCTTGAGCTAACTAGGGCAATTACAGGGAAAGGCAAGTAAACGGAGAGGCAAGGACGGAAAGAAGTCAGACAGCCTCTTTCAGACCTTCATACGTGGCAAGGTGCTCTGCAAACATCTGAAACGTTACCAAAAAAACTTGCATGAAAGAACCTCGATACGATGTCATAGTCTGCCTCCTTCGAAGCTATAATTCCCAAAATAACCCCACCAAGAAAGCAAAATATCTTGAAGTTGCATACAGTAAATCCCCGCATATAAGAACCTACTGTTTCGAGAACCAGGCTGAAATAGACCTTTTAGCTATTCTACAAAAGAGCCTGGATCGAGCGATATTTTTATACAAATTTATACGCGAGGTTCGAAAAGTGGCGTTACAGCTTCGATCGCAATTGTGCACGTTCGAAAATTCTACAAATTGTAATGAAATATCGTTCGATCCACATTCGTTTTCAGAATAGCTAAAGGGTCTATTGGTTCTTATTTCAAGGGTACGAGACTAATTTCAAGGTATAGAGGTTCTTATTTGAAGGGTGCCTCATGAAGTTCCCTGGAGAGTCTCACAAAGATGTTCAGCCCTATTATTTGTTTTGGAAGCGTTCTTATGGACGTAATAAGTAATTTGGGAGGAGAATGAAACTTTCATAGCCAACTAGGACCACAATGACCTTAACAGCAATCAATGATCAACTTTGCAACCCTTGCAATAATAACCTATGTTTTGTCAAACTGAAACAGGTTCTTAATTGCAAGGTACATAATTTAGGAAAAACAGCTTCTAGGTTCTTATTTTGGTAGGTTCTTATATGCAGGGATTTACTGCACTCTTTTAGCTTCTGAACTGCTCTCCGTGGTTTTTGATAATATTTTTCCAACTTTAGAACCATTGCCTAAAAATTCAATTCGACGATCCGATCTGTTCTGTTTTAACAACTTTAACTGACTGCCTGTAAAAATTGGTGAAGACACTAACATATGTTTAGACTGCTTGATATTTGTTTTGGCCAACGATCATATGAAATGCTCCAGCCCAAGGTGCTGGAATACTTTGTACTGCCACTTAAAAATAGAATCTCGCATGTACGATAGGGACTCCCGCAATGCGATGGATCGAAACCTCGAAACCTTGTGTAGAAACTTACGTCAGAATTTCGCAAGTAGGCTCTTAAATCATGCCAGTCATGCATTCTGCAATCTCTTGTATCAGTGTAACCATGAGCGATAGGATACCCAGTGTGTAGCAGTTTAAATTTATATCAGCAGCGAGCCACCTTAACTTTTGCTTTTTGTGTCTTGAACTTGTTTTTACTTCGTTCACAACCACCTTTCAATGTTTCGTAATTTTGAAATTTTGAGTAGTGAGCCAGCGTGAGTGAAGATCCATCTTAACTCGTGAGCTTTACGATAGAAAAATGGCCCAAAACATCGATCAATTCATAAATGACCTCTCACACAGAATAATGAAGGAAATGCAACTTCACATGGATGAGAGATATCATCTGCACATTAATTGCCATGCGATTGAAAATCTTTCGTATTTGTTTGAAAATCGATGTCTTATAACTCTTGAAAGAAGTGAAACGCCCATGGCCGTGTTTACGTTCGGTGTGAATAGAGTCCTTGCGATTTGATCAATAGACCCTTTTCCCGTCATTTTGCAACCATGAAATTTGTATAAAGTTGAATTTACCAATACTTCTAGTGATTGTAGGGCAGCGAGAAAAATCACAAAAATACTTTGATCTTTCGGCTTTTAACTAGAATTTGAATGATTCAAATCCGTGAAGTTGTCTTGGTGTTATGAATTTTCAAAAGTGAGAACCTTTTTCTGGCTCACCCGGTATGCAGATTTTTGGTTGCTTCCAGCGATGAGAACTCTCGAGTACCGAATAATCGTCCCCCCCCCCTGCTTATTAATTTTTGAAAAATTTTCCAACCCCCCGCTCTTATTCCAACCCCCCCTTTTATTAATTTTTGGAAAAATGAAATGATATTAGACATAATTTCTGCATAAACGCATGAAAAAGTCTCAAGAAGTGCATTCAACAGAACCAGAGTTCAAAAGTAAATGTATCAGTAACATCACTTTGCAAATAGATACATAGCAGATACGTGTTTACCTATTAAAAGGGCTATTTTCTATTTCTCCAAGCACCCCCTCCCCCGATTATTCCAGCCCCCCGATTATTGTTATATCGAACCATTTCCAACCCCCCCGATTATTCTCACCCCCCCCCCCCGTTTAGTCGGTACTCGAGAGAACTTAGCTTTAATCAAATTCTGTCCCAAATGCTCCTCCATAGTTAACTTGAACATAGATATCTCTTTTGTTGTTACTGGTGATACGTTCAAACAAGAACTTAATCTTTTTCGCCTTCTTTATGACATAATGATAGAAATATGAAAAGATGGCTCATTGGGTGACTTCTCGCAAACTGAATATGAATTATCCAAGTTCTTTCATATTTATCAAGAATATTGTTGATTTATTCGATGTGCTGCAAAAATTTCTTGGGGCAAAATGCCAAAGCTCTGTTTTTTTTTATATTCATCTAAAATTTTACTGTATATGTTACATCTACACCCTACTATACTTTCTAATTACTATACAAACTATGTAAACGCTATCGGGGCAGGACCACAAAGAGCGAAGGATAGCCATTAACATAAAGACACGTAAATATCAACAACTAAATGAATAACTACAAAATGCTAAACATACCATTAATTGCAAATAGATACTCGAATCCATTTTACGTTAGATGCCAGGCCAGCATATGAGAATGGTACTGAACAAGGGACCCCGGCCAAGAGAATGGCAACAACAGCAACAGCTTCCGTCATTGATCCTCCTCTAGAGCCCCCACCTCTCAGCACACCGCGCAGATGCTGTCAGGTCAGGGTTCCTGATTTTGCAACATCACTGATCTGAAATTTAGGACGGATAAGTTTCCATTTAAACTTCATGTGCGCAACCCAACATCAAATGTGAAACAGACTTACAAAAGAAACGGGGCAAGATGTACAAGCAAAATTTGCATCGCTCGAGCCAATCAAGTCTATATACTTTGTTGGGTACCCGTTAAGTTCAAATGTGTATTGGTTTTCGATATTTGCAGTTTATGGATGCTCTTACGAGATGCAGAAATTTCAGAATTCCTGACAAAATCATACCGAATAGGAATCATCGTAGCACAATTTGCAGCTCTTAGTTCCAGCTTATGCTTACTTGCTACACATTGCAAAGTCATTTCTTATTGATTCTCTGTCCATTTTATCAATCTCTTCTCATTCTTTCCCCCCGCTTCTTTTTCTGTATCCTACCGATATTCAAAAGGAATTAAGATTCAGGGCTGGAAAAAATGTGTTAATTTCTAGGACCAAAACAAGTCTTGAAAAATTTATGCAAGAATCACTTGGGGAAAAGTATCAATTTTCGACAGGTCACGATATGTCATGAGCTGGACTGAATTTAAAGGCTGATTATTAGTCTTTGAACTGTTAGTAATGATACTTTTTGGGCAAATTCTGTTTTTCTTTGGATGACCACTGTCAAACTTAAGAACAAAACTTTTTTATGAAACTCCTTGGTATAGTTACAGCCTACCAGTAAAGAGAACCTTGAAGATTTTGACGCAAACGTGGCTTTATATTTTTTCGCCATCTGTCTTTATCCCTTTTCCTTTATTCTCATATTCTTCCTGGAGGCCTGAAAAATTTCTGGGACCATTGGTGCCGTGGTCCGCTATTTTTTCCACCCCTGTTAAGATTGAAGAATATTTATTCCAACTCATCATGATGAAGCAATTCATCGCGTATCTTACTTGGTTTCTTATACAACAACAAAACTTAATTCAAAACGAAAAGAAATACTGTTTAAATGTGCCAGTCATGACGGGGAAAGAAACATGGTCATTTGGTCCCCACCATGGACATGGTCATTTGGTCCCCACCATGGATATGGTCATTTGGTCCCCACCATGGATATGGTCATTTGGTCCCCACCATGGATGTCACTTACCATTCTGCAGTTAATTTCCTAAGAAAAATGAATGAAGACAAAAGCGAAAACAGAAACCAAAGAAATATCAACATATAAACAATAGAACGCAGAGACACAAGACAGAAGCCAAAGAGAGATGCGCACATGGTGAATATTATATTAAGCATGTTTAGAATATAAATTAAACCTTGTCCAGAAATCAAGAAACTCTACTAAAATTGATCAGAGGTCAGTTCGAAGTTAAAACAACTTTTAACTTGCGGTAGATTGTCGAATTTGATCTTTATGAAGATTAAGAAACTTTACGAGAAAATGTTGCGATGAGAAGTAGGCCCAAAGTTGAGTAACCTCATTGTAAAGCTAAGAGCCGAGTTTCTTGACGGGAAAGCGTCTACCGAAAAGTGTTACTTTGACTCGAATGTTGAATCTAAGATAATAGCATTTAGTGGACTTGTTCAAGTCTCACTTTCTTCATCAGTCGTTTGAGATAAAAAGTGCCCCCGCAGCGCCGTTATCTCAGTCAACTGATGAAGACTGATGAAGAAAGTGAGACTTGGACAAGTCCAATCATTTAATGGTATTGCTTCTGCAAAAGCTTCTTTGAGTAATGCGGCACTTGATTTGTTTATGAAGATATAGGCTCTAGAATAATGCCCGTTGTTCGTTCAATCTATGCCGTCTAGCGTTTAAACTGCTACAAATAGAAGCAATGCCTCGAGCAGCGTGTCTTCCAAACTTTGAGATCGTATTCCGGTGTATTTAAAAGAAATTGTATGTCTTTATCAACTGATGTGGCAAAGACAAATTTCACAGCTTTACTGTTAAGTATTTGCAACATAGTAGAAAGTGGACTTTGCAGAAGGAAGATTATATCAGTTCCAGCAATTTCGTTATTAATATCGGTCACTTCTTCCAATATTTATTGGTGATTTTGTGATGTAGCTATTTGTGGGGAAAAGGTATCGCTTTTATAGAACTTTCTGCACCATGGAATTTAATTGAATTAATAGCCCCCCCCCCTAGGGATAGAAAATGAATTGACATAGTTTCTCCTTTTGCGCGCTGACACCCCGCATCAATTGTTTCAGTACAGACTTTAAGCAACTAGGACGGCAACGCCAGCCAGAACGTCGTCTTCTATGATATAATCGAGTATAGTTTCCCACTAGTTACACAAAATCGCCTTCTTTATCCAAATACCTTGGAACCTTCTTTTCCTTGAAAATTAACATTCAATATGAGTGAGTTTCACTTCGAAGATCCAGACCTGAAGTAACTGGATTCCAACATAGAAACAGAATTTCCAAGTTGTGCAATTGAAAACGACAACTTCAGAGACTCTCAAGGGAAGCAAATTCGAACGGAAAACAAGGAGTCTTTAAAAGCCGAAGCTCGGAAACAACGGGCACATTTGCCTTGCCCTTGGAGTCGCCCTCCTAGTTGCTAAAGGTCCCTAGTTTTTGGTAAAGAAACAGTATGTTTGCCATTGCTTTTTATCACATAGAGCAGAAAGATGTGCAGCAAATACATGTATCACTCATGGTAGGAAAGCACGGACACGTAGTCAGCGAGTTCCTACAGTGAATAGCACTTACAGTTAACTAGGGAATTAAACACAAGGAAACACTACAATTCAAAGGGAGCAAAACGAAAAGCCCTGTCGCTGAGCAGAACTGAGGATATTCGATAAAATAGCCTGTCACTCGCCTGCCCGACACAGATCCCTTGAAATGTAGAGAAAGAATTGGTCCTGCGTGTTACTTGTCATTGTTTAGAAGTCCACGTTAGGCATCAATGTCAGTCAAATTGAAAGTTTATTTTGGGAGCTTGGCAAAACACGATTTGACCAAAACCGCTCGTAAGAGACCAGTTTCGCACTTGAATTCATTTCGAGGTAAGAGATGTGATTGCCCGTACAGCAAGAAATCTATGTCATATTATGTTGCAAAGACACATAAAGAACTATTTCATGTAACAACGCATGCTTTTGAGATTTATACCGCATTCACATTGGCACAGTTCAATCAGTACTTAAAGGTGATCTGAAGTGAAAACTTTTATTGATGCAGATAAACGGCACTCTCAAATGATACAGAATCCTGTTTAAATTTCTTTGATATCTCAATTCGTTTTCAAGTTATCCACTGATATTAAGTTTCAGTTGATGACGTCATTTTGTTTGCAAATTACTGGGATGATGTATTGAAACACAGCTGTATCTGATCTTTGAAAGATTACAGTGATAGGATACAATTAAGTTGAGCAGAATAAATGAAACAGAAAGTGTCTCATCGACCAACACGATGTTTAGAAAAGGCACGTCAATTCAAGAGAAGTTCTTTGAGTCAATTTCCTTTTGGAAATATAGTCAGCCTCGTACATTTTCTCTACTTTTTGCAAACAAAATGAGGTCATCAGCCCTTCATACAAAATAGTGGATAACTCGAAAATGAAACAAGGTATCACAAAATTATAAACGACATTCTTTATCATTCAAAAATGCTATTCATTTACATAAATAAGAATTTTCGCTTCAGATCACCTTTAAGGTAGGTTAGATTGCAACCAGTCAAATGCATTGGATTTGTTGGATCGCCCAATTAGAAGGCTCCATTTCATGTATTTCAAAAGACTGGACGTCATTGTGAAAGTGGTCTATTCTGACAGGGAAAGACCAATTTCGATCAACTAAGGCTGAATTTCTAAGTTAGCCGTTTTCCAATACAATGAGTTTTCAAGTAGCGGATTAAGCCTGGTTATAGACCGGGCTATAACTGAGCAAGGTGCCACCAGGAGAGGTAGAAATTCCCATGTAGTTTTTCTAGACTCCGATCATCGCCGACGCTGTAAGACAATGATCGGTGATGAATTACGATTTAATGAAAACCAGTGTTTAGTTCTGAAGATTCATGAATAAATATTTACAAACACCCGCCCACGTTATTTCTTACTCAACCGATATTACGCAATGAAGCTGCTCCGTAGCGCCCTTCAAATCGTGCACACAGATGCCGCTCGCAAAAATGTCCTTTTCTTGTTGTTTTTAATTTTACTTCAATTCAATATTTTGCATGGCTAACAATATCTACAAAAACTATACAATTTACATTCTCCTGCCAGAATCTTCTTTATAGAAGGAAGGCAGTATTCGGTAGATGAAGATGAGTCATTCCATCGCTTTATCAAGGGTTTGAAGCTTTCGCTCGTTTCATTTTATTTGGTAAAGCCATTCCACAGTTGAGGACCAATGAACTAAAGACTGTTGAGCCAATACTTGATTTGATCTTATATACCTTCAGTCATAAGGATTTCTGGAAGAACAGTGCGAAGATCTGAATTTAAAGAAAATTTTCATAAATGGTGAATTTAGAGTATTCACTTTGTTGTAAATTCAATGCAGAGAGTTCTTTGACACGAGACATACATAGTAGGTACATCTCCCTGACTTATTGAGTAAACTATGATATGAGCTGTTATGATCATTGTAAAGCAATCTTAGTTCAGCTCTTGTCACTTTTCGATTTTTTGAGCAACAGCAACTTTGTGACAGAAAAATGCCAAACTAATAGAAAATCTAGATCAGTTGAAAGATTCTTGGTACCATTATGTCTGAGTGCCCAGAACCACGTCGTCCAAGAAGACGTTACTATACCATTAGCGACCGAAATCCTGGAACATGGTTCCGATGTAGGATGTGGCTTGTGCGATGGGCGGGACAAGCCATGTACCACTTCCAACTTACGTTCCAAAATACCCTGATTAATTTGGTGGCAGTAATTGAGAGGTTTTCGCAGTCAAAATCTTGTGAATAGAGTAGTTATTTAGGATGTGTTCGATTGGTATTAATTTTGAAAATGGTAGACCTTCAGGATGTCCCAAAAATTGTACCCCCTCGTTGCGGGTGCTGCTGTGGAGGAGCTGTAGATTCAGTCATCTTGGTTTTTACACATTTGCTTAGGTCAGCCTTCAACTTAGCGTTTGAGACCTTGTAAGAGTCGATCTGACAAGTGGTTGCTGATTTATGGCAGAATAAAGGCAAAATAAGTGGTTGCTTCAAAAACAGCACTTCTATTGTTCTCCAGCAATGTCAAATTAGGTAGGGCAAGGTTTCGCACAAAGGGTTCTAGCGTCGTATTGGAATTTTTGCTAAATGTCTAAAAGGGTTGGCAGTATTGTCTGTTCATAAAAGAGCACTTTTTACCCTTTAAAAAAATGTAGTGAAAATTTTAATACGATACCAGAACCCTTTCTTTGAAAACTTAACTTTTTTATTTTGACATTGCTAGAGAACAATGGAAGTGCTGCTTTTGAAGCAGCTACGTATTTTGCCGTTTTCTAGCAACTACGGGTCAGATTGACTCAAACAAGGGCTCAAACTCTAATTTGAAGCTTGACCTATTGAACTGTGTAAAAACTGAGATAATCGAATCCGTAGCTCCCGCACAGTAGCCACACAAACAGGGCATAATTTTGTGAGACACCCTGTAATTGATTGACTCCAAAATTTACTGAATGGTAGTCCCAGGAGGGTGTTCTCTGGTATATTTAGGATAGAGATGCTCAGGTTACTTTTTTGGGTCTAAAATTTGGGTAGAGATTACTTTTTTGGGTCAATAATATGCAGAGCTATTTTTTGGGTCCATGAAATTCTGGCTTAAATTGTTGGGTCTCAAATATGAGAAAGAGTAGAGAAATTAAATAAAGTAATTTAAAAGCAAATTAAAATCGAGCAATGCTATAAAAATAAAAAAATTGTATCTCCAAGTACATGATGAGAAATCTAATGTTCACTTTTCTACGACCTCATAATTTCTTGTTGAGTTAGGTAAAAAATTATTTTTGGGTCTATTTTCATTAGTGATCTCCAGGCAAAAAATTATTATTTTTTGGGTTGATGCGTTATACCCCCACCTGAGCACCCCTAACCTAAATATACCTGAGTACTGTCCCTCTGGGATGGTAATCTTGGCAGGTTTTATGTCTGTACTGTTAAGAAATAGTGAGAGAACAAAACTGGAGCCCACGAGAATTTTCTTGCAAATTTCAATCAGTGTTAGTTTCAGAAAGCGTACAATCCTTCAATGTGTTAATTATCAAGTAATAAGGCTGCAAAATCTCTGCGGAAGATCTGCTTTATGAATTCACAACGTAAGCATATTTCGTAACACAAAGTCCACCCTCCTTCGAAATCATACTGTTTGTATGACTCAACGAAATATTGTGCGATGTTTTCCACTGTTTCTAAGCAAAAAGGTGTTTGTTTATTATCGCCCTGTCTCTCTTACCGGTCACTTTCCTTCCAAATACTATCAACTCTTGACACATACACGCTTGTCATGCTCATTCATCGATATGGTTACGCGTAAGATGTACCACAGGATCAAAAGGGCAGCAGAACGTACCACGTAAAATTTCCGTTAACCAATACCCTTGTGTTGGGTGTAGTTACCCCCGGCCGTCCGCCTGGCTTCCGCACTGTCTTATCCCCTTGTTTTGTTCGGTTAGGCCATTCGTTTGTAGTTTTTCGCTGATCAAGTCGCCATTTAAGAAATCTCATTCGAGTATCTTACGGTAACATTACTACAAACGAATCAACCAAAATGGATTCTGCGCAAGGAAAATCGGCGACATTTGATGGAACAGGAGACGTTCGTTCGTTCATTGCCAAGGTGGAGCTTTACTCGTCGCTGAAGAGTTACACTGGCGAGAAGTGCGCCCAAGCCTTAGCAAGCAAATTGGAGGGCCCAGCTTTTGATGTTTATTTACGCCTTTCAAGTGATGATCGCAAGGATGCTGGCAAAATTACAGCAGAGTTATTAAAAGAATTTGAGCGAGGCAGGCGCAACAGGGAAGAAGCCCTCAGTGAGCTATCAAATCGTAAGAGAGAAATAGGTGAGTCTACACAAAATTTTGCATACAAAATCTTGCAACTCGTCAAGTTAGCTTATCCAAAATTTGAATCGAAAACTCAAGAAACCATCGCACGAGATTATTTTGTCAATGGATTGCATGTTGACATGCAAGTAGCCCTAAAATCACTTGAAAAATTTGATGACAAAAAGCTGAATGAAATCGCAGATGAAGCGACACGATTAGAGCTGGCAGGTATTCAGTCATTATCAGTCAACAAAAGGTTCTCTGCAAACTCGGTTAATCCGATTAGTGATGAGAAAATAGTAGACTCGATTGCTGAAAAGGTCATTGAAAAGTTGCAGGCAACCTCCTTGTCATCTCCCGGGGGAGGACTTCACGAAGAAGTCAAGTTCGCCTCCACCAATTACAATCGCGGTCGCGGTCGCGGTCGCGGTTTTGGGGCGAAAAGCCGTGGAATGGGACGCGGCAATAATCCTCGTCGATTTCAAAGCCCAAAAGCCGCCAAATCACCGGGAAATCTTCTTTGCCGAACGTGCCAAAGTAATGAGCACTTGTATAGGGCCTGCCCAATGAGGTTTTGTCAAGCCTGCGGTAAACGAGGTCACGATGCTTGGGATTCCAGCTGTGAAAATTATCAATGACTATATGAACCTGAAAAAACCCTAGGAAAGGAGAAAAATGTAAACATTTGTGAAGATGACAGTAAAGTTTCTACGGTCATTTTGAAAGCAGAATTGAATGGTCAGTTGACCAATGTGCTGTTAGATTCAGGCGCTGGAGTGTCCATAATTGACGAAAGATCATTAAAACGACTAAAAGGGTCAGCAACTAGAAGCAATCTTGATGAAAACCTCATTGATGCCTCAGGCAATAAAATGGATATTGTTGGTAAAGTATGTATAAAAGTACTTATCAAAGGATCACGTCAACCAGTCCTCCATGAATTTCGAGTTGTTAATACCAACATGTGTACAAATATTCTATTGGGACGTGATTTCTTGAAGAGATTCGGATCTGTGACGTTTGACTTCGAAACCAATAGAGTCAAACTAGGTAAAATGTGGTTTTCTGGCCTCGAACTCACTACCCCTCAACGAGTTAGACTTCCAGAAAAAGTCACTATTCCTGCCCGAACTGAGCAAACAGTTGCTGTAAAATGCAGTCCTAAAACAGCGTTTCTTGTGGGGGATTTTGAGCCAACACCTATAGATGGAATTACTGGTACCTATGGAACTTATGCCCGCGTAATTCCTAATGCTGAAGGTGTTTTTAAGATAGCCATTGTAAATGTCAACAGTGATGATGTAGAGCTGCCATCTAGGAAAACAATCGGCTTTCTTAATCCTGCAGGATCAGATGTCTTCATTACTTCGGGTCCTGACACCACGACACGTGCTAGTACATCTCCTGCTCCTCCACAGCAGTACCAAACTGGAGCGCAATTGTCCGCTGAAGAAAAAGATCGACTATCAAGCCTTATCCACAGTTATGAAGATATTTTTGCCAAAAATCCTAAAAGTCCAAGGAGAAACACTGTGTTAGAGCACAAGATTATAACCGATAACTCACTACCGGTGTACCAGAAACCAAGGCGTATCCCTGCAGCCTGGGAACAAGAAGTCGATGCACAGGTCCATGAAATGCTTGATAACAACATCATTAGACCGTCAGAGTCACCGTGGAACAGTCCGATTATTCTTGTCAAAAAGAAGGACAATTCTACAAGGTTTGTCTGTGATTTTCGCAAATTAAATGACACCACAAAGAAGGATACTTACCCACTTCCCCATATTAAGGATGTGCTTGACAAAATGGCTGGGGCAAAGTATTGGTCCACGCTTGATGCTGCTTCGGCCTATTGGTCAATGCCTCTGCATGAACAGGATAAAGAGAAAACAGCCTTCTCTGTACCACGTGGTAAGTTCGAATTTAATGTCACCCCATATGGGTTATGCAATGCTGGGGCTTCGTACCAACGACTCATGGATATTTGTTTATCAGGTTTACCAGCAGACCATATCTTAGCGTATATGGATGACATTGCCATCTACAGTAAGACATTCGATGAACATTTGAAGGATCTCGAAGCTGTTTTGCTACGCCTTCGTTCAGCAGGCATTTCACTCAAAGCATCAAAGTGCATATTTGCCAGTCAAACAGTTGAGTTTTTAGGATATGAGTTATCAGCAGAAGGGATAAAACCACAAGAGAGACTCACATCAGCTATTCGCGAGTTTCCAAGACCAAGCACAAAGAAGGATCTCAAACGATTCTTAGGCCTAGCAGGTTTCTACCGTAACTTTATCGAAGGCTTTGCACGCATAAGTAAGCCTTTGAATAAAATCACAAGTGACAATGTTGCTTTTGAATGGACTGATCACTGCGAAGAAGCCTTTGAAAACCTGAAAGAAAGATTATGTTCAAAACCTGTTCTCAGTTTTCCGCGGTGTGGTGAACCCTTTGTAGTCGAAGTAGACGCAAGCGATATTGCTGTCGGTGGTGTCCTTTCCCAACAGCAACAAGATGGCACTACCCATCCAGTGGCTTTTTTTTCTGTTACATTAAATGCTTCTCAACAACGATGGTCTACCCACAGCAAGGAAGCCTACGCACTGCTTTTAGCAGTTAGAACCTGGCACGTTTATTTAGCAGGAACAGAATTCATTCTCAATTCAGATCACAATCCACTTGTCCATATACGAAATACCAAGGACCCCCGTGGAAAGTTTGCCCGATGGATTTCGGAGCTTGAGGAATACAACTACACCATACAATATCTTCCAGGGAAACTAAACACAAAGGCAGATGCACTGTCGAGATTCTCATCAAAGCTTCAAAACCAAGATGTAGACCAGTTTGAAGACCTGTTTGAAGAAAAGATATATGCTATCGACGCACAAACCCAATCGTTCAAGGCACAGATAATGAAAGAGCAAGATGATGACCCGGTTATCGGACCAGCAAAACGGCTAGTGGCAAATGGTGACACAGTTAAGGAAGGAAGACTCAAACGTGTCTCAAATCAATTACGTATTGAAGATGACATACTTACAAAGTCTGGACGTCCTGTGTTACCAGCTCCATTGCGTCGCGTTGTGGTTACAAAATATCATGAACAGGCTCACTTTGGAACAGATAAAACACACGCGATAATCAGTGCAAGGTACTATTGGCCTAATATGTATGCATACATTAAGCGCCACGTATCTACCTGTTCTGTCTGCGAAAGAGCCAAATGTGACCCTCATGCGCCGAAGGCACCACTTTTGCCATTATTCATACCGGATGCCCCTATGCAGTTCATTTCGATTGATTTAGCAACGTTACCTCAGGATGATTCGGGATACAAATACATACTACTGATGGGAGACGTGTTTTCGAAATATATTGAAGCTGAACCCCTACAAAACCAATCAGCACCAGAGGTGGTAAATGCTTTATTTCACTCGTGGATTTTAAAACACGGTTGTCCATCGTATTTACTGTCAGACCAAGGATCGAACGTCGACGGCCAAACCATCAAGGAGCTTTGTGAAATGTTCGCAATCGAGAAACGACGCTCCTCAGCATACCACAGCCAGGGAAATGGCTTTGCGGAGAGAAACATTCGAAATGTTCGAGAAGTGTTTCGTACATCCCTCCTTGATCGAGGAATCCAACAGAAGCACTGGCGATCCTTGTTAAACGAAATCGTTTTTGCCCTGAACACGAGTGAAAGTTCCGCAACAAAACGTACGCCATATGAAGTAATTTTCGGCCGGAAGCCAGTTTTGCCTCAAGACCTCCTTTTTGAGCAGAATGTTCATCCAGCCGATACCGATGTTGTCACGCCCGCCGAATATGCTGCTGAATTAAAGACACATTTAAGCGAAGTGTATCAGAACGTCGCCCATAATCTCGGGTTAAACCGCGAACAAATGCAAAAACAGTATAACAAAAACATCCGATTTCACGACTATCACATAGGGGAGAAGGTGTGGCTGAAGACAAAATATTATAAGACAGGTGAAAATAAGAAACTCTCCCCACGCAGAAACGGTCCGTGGACCATAGTCGAAAAATTGCCCAACGGACTGAATTTCCGGATCGAAAATGATTCGACCAGAAATAGGAAGGTTGTTCACCATAATCGATTGACCCCTTCAAGGTCTCATGCTGCTCAGGATTCGCATGATGATGGAGATAAGAGTGCACCGACGATACCTACAAAAACATGGAACAAACCAGATAGAGAACATCCGGCAAGAGGAAATGGACCGACGCAAATAGTTGCAGAGGACACATTCAGCAGCTCGGACGAATCGGAACCTGAAGACAATGTACCGGAAAACAATCGTAGATATCCGCTTCGTGAACGCCGTCAAAGAGTCGTCGAAGGAGGCATTCCTTGGAACGCTATACGCGACTAACGCATTATTTCCGCTGTATTTACGCTGTATTTACGCTGTATTTAGATTTAGTTTAGACATTATTTAGAGGGGTGGGGAGGAATGTTGGGTGTAGTTACCCCCGGCCGTCCGCCTGGCTTCCGCACTGTCTTATCCCCTTGTTTTGTTCGGTTAGGCCATTCGTTTGTAGTTTTTCGCTGATCAAGTCGCCATTTAAGAAATCTCATTCGAGTATCTTACGGTAACACTTGAAGTTCAGCACTGGGGGCTATCGTGTGGGGAGAAAATCCGAATAAAAATACAAGCGTGGCGTACATTAGAGCCTTGACATGGCTGGTGGCGGGACTTCCTTCTTGCATTCTCGGTTTGTATTTCTATTTTCAGCTATTTAGGGACGGTAGCTCCACAAATCCATCAAAACCGTCTTTCAAGGGGCCGTCCTTGAAAGCCCTGTGCCCAACCGCCAACAAATGTTCATTGTTCAGTTTATGCCCTACTAATCAGTTTCTTTACAAATTGTATTTATATTTATTGATGCCCTCCACCTAGCTATTTCCATTCCTGCTTCAGTTTGCCCTCCTTCCAGTTGTTTGAAAAAAAGGTATCGTATTTTCACACCAGCCCCTAACTGGTCCCCTCTCTTTTCTCAGAATGGCAACTTGGTAGTTGGTCAGACGAAAGGTGTTTATCTATTGATGCCCTCCTCTAACTATTCCCCTTCCTGCTTCAGTTTGCCCTCCTTCCAGTTGTTTGAAAAAAAGTATCGTATTTTCACACCAGCCCCTAACTGGTCCCCTCTCTTTTCTCAGAATGGCAACTTGGTAGTTGGTCAGACGAAAGGTGTTTATCTATTGATGCCCTCCTCTAACTATTTCCCTTCCTGCTTCAGTTTGCCCTCCTTCCAGTTG
Organism: Aurelia sp. 4 Dawson et al 2005; assembly: GCA_964019985.1. Classification (NCBI taxonomy): domain Eukaryota; kingdom Metazoa; phylum Cnidaria; class Scyphozoa; order Semaeostomeae; family Ulmaridae; genus Aurelia; species Aurelia sp. 4 Dawson et al 2005. Next base: position 39,833,755 of record OZ026492.1, on the reverse strand, counting down.
TTTGAAAAAAAGGTATCGTATTTTCACACCAGCCCCTAACTGGTCCCCTCTCTTTTCTCAGAATGGCAACTTGGTAGTTGGTCAGACGAAAGGTGTTTATCTATTGATGCCCTCCTCAAACTATTCCCCTTCCTGCTTCAGTTTGCCCTCCTTCCAGTTGTTTGAAAAAAAGGTATCGTATTTTCACACCAGCCCCTAACTGGTCCCCTCTCTTTTCTCAGAATGGCAACTTGGTACTTGGTCAGACGAAAGGTGTTTATCTATTGATGCCCTCCTATTCCCCTTCCTGCTTCAGTTTGCCCTCCTTCCAGTTGTTTGAAAAAAAGGTATCGTATTTTCACACCAGCCCATAACTGGCCCCCTTTATTTTCTCAGAATGGCAACTTGGTAGTTGGTCAGACCAAAGGTGTTTATCCATTTATGCCCTCCTCTAACTATTTCCCTTCCTGCTTTAATTTGCCCTCCTCCCAGTTGTTCTAATATAACGTGTTATTTATTCACACCCAGCTCCTAGCTAGTCATTTTCCTTCTTGCGTTTATGACATAAGGTGCAGCTTTTCGAGTTTGTTGCTCACATCCTGCCTGCCTAATTCAGATGTTTGTTCAAATATTCCACAATATCTAACATATCTATGTGTCACCCCAATATTAGCTTATCAGCAAAACAAGGAAGACCAAGAAAATATATCGCAATGCTTTCTCTTTGAGGGTTAGAGTTTGGCTCCATCATGCCGAGAACTAAACGTCAAATCTGTGACTTCTTTCTTGTCCCTTGTGTGCCATCTCAGCCCCTGCTTATGATCATGTGAAGGGAATGAACACAACAAGGAAATACCAAGAATACTATCGGACCAGTTTCTTTGATCTTTGGACGTTTGCTCCATCATGTTGAGACAAGAAACATCGGATACATTCAAATTTTGAAAAAGGATTGGTGTAGTGTCCTGCAACCTACTGTCTTTGATTGAATAGCTTGAAGTTACTTTGCTTAACTTCTACCTTCGGACACGAGGGGCAAATCATCAATTTTATTTTTCCTTCGTACGTACATCTTCATTGAAGTCACATAAAAATTACATACAAAGTTTCAAAAGAATCCCTCACGAATATCACAAAATCACTGAAAAACTGCTGAAAGATCACACAATGCGGCACTTGATTTGTTTATGAAGATATAGGCTCTAGAATAATGCCCGTTGTTCGTTCAATCTATGCCGTCTAGCGTTTAAACTGCTACAAATAGAAGCAATGCCTCGAGCAGCGTGTCTTCCAAACTTTGAGATCGTATTCCGGTGTATTTAAAAGAAATTGTATGTCTTTATCAACTGATGTGGCAAAGACAAATTTCACAGCTTTACTGTTAAGTATTTGCAACATAGTAGAAAGTGGACTTTGCAGAAGGAAGATTATATCAGTTCCAGCAATTTCGTTATTAATATCGGTCACTTCTTCCAATATTTATTGGTGATTTTGTGATGTAGCTATTTGTGGGGAAAAGGTATCGCTTTTATAGAACTTTCTGCACCATGGAATTTAATTGAATTAATAGCCCCCCCCCCCTAGGGATAGAAAATGAATTGACATAGTTTCTCCTTTTGCGCGCTGACACCCCGCATCAATTGTTTCAGTACAGACTTTAAGCAACTAGGACGGCAACGCCAGCCAGAACGTCGTCTTCTATGATATAATCGAGTATAGTTTCCCACTAGTTACACAAAATCGCCTTCTTTATCCAAATACCTTGGAACCTTCTTTTCCTTGAAAATTAACATTCAATATGAGTGAGTTTCACTTCGAAGATCCAGACCTGAAGTAACTGGATTCCAACATAGAAACAGAATTTCCAAGTTGTGCAATTGAAAACGACAACTTCAGAGACTCTCAAGGGAAGCAAATTCGAACGGAAAACAAGGAGTCTTTAAAAGCCGAAGCTCGGAAACAACGGGCACATTTGCCTTGCCCTTGGAGTCGCCCTCCTAGTTGCTAAAGGTCCCTAGTTTTTGGTAAAGAAACAGTATGTTTGCCATTGCTTTTTATCACATAGAGCAGAAAGATGTGCAGCAAATACATGTATCACTCATGGTAGGAAAGCACGGACACGTAGTCAGCGAGTTCCTACAGTGAATAGCACTTACAGTTAACTAGGGAATTAAACACAAGGAAACACTACAATTCAAAGGGAGCAAAACGAAAAGCCCTGTCGCTGAGCAGAACTGAGGATATTCGATAAAATAGCCTGTCACTCGCCTGCCCGACACAGATCCCTTGAAATGTAGAGAAAGAATTGGTCCTGCGTGTTACTTGTCATTGTTTAGAAGTCCACGTTAGGCATCAATGTCAGTCAAATTGAAAGTTTATTTTGGGAGCTTGGCAAAACACGATTTGACCAAAACCGCTCGTAAGAGACCAGTTTCGCACTTGAATTCATTTCGAGGTAAGAGATGTGATTGCCCGTACAGCAAGAAATCTATGTCATATTATGTTGCAAAGACACATAAAGAACTATTTCATGTAACAACGCATGCTTTTGAGATTTATACCGCATTCACATTGGCACAGTTCAATCAGTACTTAAAGGTGATCTGAAGTGAAAACTTTTATTGATGCAGATAAACGGCACTCTCAAATGATACAGAATCCTGTTTAAATTTCTTTGATATCTCAATTCGTTTTCAAGTTATCCACTGATATTAAGTTTCAGTTGATGACGTCATTTTGTTTGCAAATTACTGGGATGATGTATTGAAACACAGCTGTATCTGATCTTTGAAAGATTACAGTGATAGGATACAATTAAGTTGAGCAGAATAAATGAAACAGAAAGTGTCTCATCGACCAACACGATGTTTAGAAAAGGCACGTCAATTCAAGAGAAGTTCTTTGAGTCAATTTCCTTTTGGAAATATAGTCAGCCTCGTACATTTTCTCTACTTTTTGCAAACAAAATGAGGTCATCAGCCCTTCATACAAAATAGTGGATAACTCGAAAATGAAACAAGGTATCACAAAATTATAAACGACATTCTTTATCATTCAAAAATGCTATTCATTTACATAAATAAGAATTTTCGCTTCAGATCACCTTTAAGGTAGGTTAGATTGCAACCAGTCAAATGCATTGGATTTGTTGGATCGCCCAATTAGAAGGCTCCATTTCATGTATTTCAAAAGACTGGACGTCATTGTGAAAGTGGTCTATTCTGACAGGGAAAGACCAATTTCGATCAACTAAGGCTGAATTTCTAAGTTAGCCGTTTTCCAATACAATGAGTTTTCAAGTAGCGGATTAAGCCTGGTTATAGACCGGGCTATAACTGAGCAAGGTGCCACCAGGAGAGGTAGAAATTCCCATGTAGTTTTTCTAGACTCCGATCATCGCCGACGCTGTAAGACAATGATCGGTGATGAATTACGATTTAATGAAAACCAGTGTTTAGTTCTGAAGATTCATGAATAAATATTTACAAACACCCGCCCACGTTATTTCTTACTCAACCGATATTACGCAATGAAGCTGCTCCGTAGCGCCCTTCAAATCGTGCACACAGATGCCGCTCGCAAAAATGTCCTTTTCTTGTTGTTTTTAATTTTACTTCAATTCAATATTTTGCATGGCTAACAATATCTACAAAAACTATACAATTTACATTCTCCTGCCAGAATCTTCTTTATAGAAGGAAGGCAGTATTCGGTAGATGAAGATGAGTCATTCCATCGCTTTATCAAGGGTTTGAAGCTTTCGCTCGTTTCATTTTATTTGGTAAAGCCATTCCACAGTTGAGGACCAATGAACTAAAGACTGTTGAGCCAATACTTGATTTGATCTTATATACCTTCAGTCATAAGGATTTCTGGAAGAACAGTGCGAAGATCTGAATTTAAAGAAAATTTTCATAAATGGTGAATTTAGAGTATTCACTTTGTTGTAAATTCAATGCAGAGAGTTCTTTGACACGAGACATACATAGTAGGTACATCTCCCTGACTTATTGAGTAAACTATGATATGAGCTGTTATGATCATTGTAAAGCAATCTTAGTTCAGCTCTTGTCACTTTTCGATTTTTTGAGCAACAGCAACTTTGTGACAGAAAAATGCCAAACTAATAGAAAATCTAGATCAGTTGAAAGATTCTTGGTACCATTATGTCTGAGTGCCCAGAACCACGTCGTCCAAGAAGACGTTACTATACCATTAGCGACCGAAATCCTGGAACATGGTTCCGATGTAGGATGTGGCTTGTGCGATGGGCGGGACAAGCCATGTACCACTTCCAACTTACGTTCCAAAATACCCTGATTAATTTGGTGGCAGTAATTGAGAGGTTTTCGCAGTCAAAATCTTGTGAATAGAGTAGTTATTTAGGATGTGTTCGATTGGTATTAATTTTGAAAATGGTAGACCTTCAGGATGTCCCAAAAATTGTACCCCCTCGTTGCGGGTGCTGCTGTGGAGGAGCTGTAGATTCAGTCATCTTGGTTTTTACACATTTGCTTAGGTCAGCCTTCAACTTAGCGTTTGAGACCTTGTAAGAGTCGATCTGACAAGTGGTTGCTGATTTATGGCAGAATAAAGGCAAAATAAGTGGTTGCTTCAAAAACAGCACTTCTATTGTTCTCCAGCAATGTCAAATTAGGTAGGGCAAGGTTTCGCACAAAGGGTTCTAGCGTCGTATTGGAATTTTTGCTAAATGTCTAAAAGGGTTGGCAGTATTGTCTGTTCATAAAAGAGCACTTTTTACCCTTTAAAAAAATGTAGTGAAAATTTTAATACGATACCAGAACCCTTTCTTTGAAAACTTAACTTTTTTATTTTGACATTGCTAGAGAACAATGGAAGTGCTGCTTTTGAAGCAGCTACGTATTTTGCCGTTTTCTAGCAACTACGGGTCAGATTGACTCAAACAAGGGCTCAAACTCTAATTTGAAGCTTGACCTATTGAACTGTGTAAAAACTGAGATAATCGAATCCGTAGCTCCCGCACAGTAGCCACACAAACAGGGCATAATTTTGTGAGACACCCTGTAATTGATTGACTCCAAAATTTACTGAATGGTAGTCCCAGGAGGGTGTTCTCTGGTATATTTAGGATAGAGATGCTCAGGTTACTTTTTTGGGTCTAAAATTTGGGTAGAGATTACTTTTTTGGGTCAATAATATGCAGAGCTATTTTTTGGGTCCATGAAATTCTGGCTTAAATTGTTGGGTCTCAAATATGAGAAAGAGTAGAGAAATTAAATAAAGTAATTTAAAAGCAAATTAAAATCGAGCAATGCTATAAAAATAAAAAAATTGTATCTCCAAGTACATGATGAGAAATCTAATGTTCACTTTTCTACGACCTCATAATTTCTTGTTGAGTTAGGTAAAAAATTATTTTTGGGTCTATTTTCATTAGTGATCTCCAGGCAAAAAATTATTATTTTTTGGGTTGATGCGTTATACCCCCACCTGAGCACCCCTAACCTAAATATACCTGAGTACTGTCCCTCTGGGATGGTAATCTTGGCAGGTTTTATGTCTGTACTGTTAAGAAATAGTGAGAGAACAAAACTGGAGCCCACGAGAATTTTCTTGCAAATTTCAATCAGTGTTAGTTTCAGAAAGCGTACAATCCTTCAATGTGTTAATTATCAAGTAATAAGGCTGCAAAATCTCTGCGGAAGATCTGCTTTATGAATTCACAACGTAAGCATATTTCGTAACACAAAGTCCACCCTCCTTCGAAATCATACTGTTTGTATGACTCAACGAAATATTGTGCGATGTTTTCCACTGTTTCTAAGCAAAAAGGTGTTTGTTTATTATCGCCCTGTCTCTCTTACCGGTCACTTTCCTTCCAAATACTATCAACTCTTGACACATACACGCTTGTCATGCTCATTCATCGATATGGTTACGCGTAAGATGTACCACAGGATCAAAAGGGCAGCAGAACGTACCACGTAAAATTTCCGTTAACCAATACCCTTGAAGTTCAGCACTGGGGGCTATCGTGTGGGGAGAAAATCCGAATAAAAATACAAGCGTGGCGTACATTAGAGCCTTGACATGGCTGGTGGCGGGACTTCCTTCTTGCATTCTCGGTTTGTATTTCTATTTTCAGCTATTTAGGGACGGTAGCTCCACAAATCCATCAAAACCGTCTTTCAAGGGGCCGTCCTTGAAAGCCCTGTGCCCAACCGCCAACAAATGTTCATTGTTCAGTTTATGCCCTACTAATCAGTTTCTTTACAAATTGTATTTATATTTATTGATGCCCTCCACCTAGCTATTTCCATTCCTGCTTCAGTTTGCCCTCCTTCCAGTTGTTTGAAAAAAAGGTATCGTATTTTCACACCAGCCCCTAACTGGTCCCCTCTCTTTTCTCAGAATGGCAACTTGGTAGTTGGTCAGACGAAAGGTGTTTATCTATTGATGCCCTCCTCTAACTATTCCCCTTCCTGCTTCAGTTTGCCCTCCTTCCAGTTGTTTGAAAAAAAGTATCGTATTTTCACACCAGCCCCTAACTGGTCCCCTCTCTTTTCTCAGAATGGCAACTTGGTAGTTGGTCAGACGAAAGGTGTTTATCTATTGATGCCCTCCTCTAACTATTTCCCTTCCTGCTTCAGTTTGCCCTCCTTCCAGTTGTTTGAAAAAAAGGTATCGTATTTTCACACCAGCCCCTAACTGGTCCCCTCTCTTTTCTCAGAATGGCAACTTGGTAGTTGGTCAGACGAAAGGTGTTTATCTATTGATGCCCTCCTCAAACTATTCCCCTTCCTGCTTCAGTTTGCCCTCCTTCCAGTTGTTTGAAAAAAAGGTATCGTATTTTCACACCAGCCCCTAACTGGTCCCCTCTCTTTTCTCAGAATGGCAACTTGGTACTTGGTCAGACGAAAGGTGTTTATCTATTGATGCCCTCCTATTCCCCTTCCTGCTTCAGTTTGCCCTCCTTCCAGTTGTTTGAAAAAAAGGTATCGTATTTTCACACCAGCCCATAACTGGCCCCCTTTATTTTCTCAGAATGGCAACTTGGTAGTTGGTCAGACCAAAGGTGTTTATCCATTTATGCCCTCCTCTAACTATTTCCCTTCCTGCTTTAATTTGCCCTCCTCCCAGTTGTTCTAATATAACGTGTTATTTATTCACACCCAGCTCCTAGCTAGTCATTTTCCTTCTTGCGTTTATGACATAAGGTGCAGCTTTTCGAGTTTGTTGCTCACATCCTGCCTGCCTAATTCAGATGTTTGTTCAAATATTCCACAATATCTAACATATCTATGTGTCACCCCAATATTAGCTTATCAGCAAAACAAGGAAGACCAAGAAAATATATCGCAATGCTTTCTCTTTGAGGGTTAGAGTTTGGCTCCATCATGCCGAGAACTAAACGTCAAATCTGTGACTTCTTTCTTGTCCCTTGTGTGCCATCTCAGCCCCTGCTTATGATCATGTGAAGGGAATGAACACAACAAGGAAATACCAAGAATACTATCGGACCAGTTTCTTTGATCTTTGGACGTTTGCTCCATCATGTTGAGACAAGAAACATCGGATACATTCAAATTTTGAAAAAGGATTGGTGTAGTGTCCTGCAACCTACTGTCTTTGATTGAATAGCTTGAAGTTACTTTGCTTAACTTCTACCTTCGGACACGAGGGGCAAATCATCAATTTTATTTTTCCTTCGTACGTACATCTTCATTGAAGTCACATAAAAATTACATACAAAGTTTCAAAAGAATCCCTCACGAATATCACAAAATCACTGAAAAACTGCTGAAAGATCACACAAAATAATTTTTTCTTCGTACACCTTCATGGAAATCACATAAAAATCACATACAAAGTTTCAAAAGAATGACACACGAAAATCACAAAATCACTGAAAATTTACTGAAAAATCGCACAAAATGATTACTAAAAATCACTGAAAAATCACCGAAAAAATCATGTGATTTATTTAAAAATCACAAAAATCAAGAACACTATGTTGAGAAGTGATTTGCTCTTTGTTCGGACATTTCAGAAATCTTCACTCTGTGAATTGGAGGGTTTTTCAGTAAAATAAGTATCCAAAATTTCTTTGAATTAGTTCTTTTCAAAGAAATAGGTCATGAATTTTACACCAATCTTTGAAAGATTCGGAAACCTATGCTGCTTCTTTTTGCTGTCATAAGAGGCTAGATTTGTTTGAAGGGTTTCTTTAAACAATTTCTATTGTTGCTATTAAGTGTAAAAACTAAACTGCAGAAAGAGAAGAATTAGACTCATGACGTAAGTCCCTCTAGCATTCCCTTGTTGCTGTTGTTGTTATTGTTTGTTATTGTCGCTTGTTGTTGTTGTTGTTGTTGTTATTGCTTCTGTTGTAGCGATAAGTCTGTCGGGGGAGCGAAACAAGAGGATTTTTTTGGAATGAGTCTTGAGAAGAATCTTTCTTGAATCGAAAGGCAGAAGATAGGAGGGAGCACCGAATATGGAACGTAGGGACGGGACCGTTACCCCTCTTACCCTTCAATAAAATTGGCGAAATTTGTTGTTTTCCTCTTGTTGTGCACTTCAGTTTGCCGTTTTTTTCGTCCCTGCAAATCGCCTTTGTTTGGTTGGGAGGAAAGCTATCGAAGGACTTAAGATTTTGTAAAGAAGAAGCAGAAATTGAAAGAAAAATGTATGAAAGTGTGTTTTGTCACCTTTAGCAAGTCTTTCCGTCATTCATTCATTCATTTCTTCATTCATTCATTCATTCATTCAATCAATCAATCAATCAGGCAATCGAGAAAGTCAGCTTTTCCCCGATCTCCAAGTTTAAAAATACTCTCAGTAACAACTTTGTCATAGCGCCTTGTCAGCAACTGTTTTGCATGCAGCAGGACGATCCTGTCTGCTGTCGTTAGTAAGTGTGAAAGGATCCTTTTGCCTTTGATCGACACTCCTGAAGCAGTGTCAACAGTGCTTCTGGAGGTCACTTGGGGTCTTGAGGTTCAGCGAATAGAACATGCCAAAGAGGACAACGTATTGAGCCTCCCTGAAAATACTAGCTACTTGTAGAGCAATATACGAATTCAAACGAGCAGTGCTATGACCAAGAGACCATGCCATCACAGCATAGGGCAGCAAAGTATTGAGCGAGCTCAAAGGTAAAGATATGCATATTAGCATGCTTGAAGGAATGGCAAGTGACAACACGTGGTTAGGCCCAGCCGCTCTCAAGTTTTCGAATAGAGCTCCCTTGTATTTCTGTGTCTTAGTGCGCCTTCGCACAAGAATGGTTTTAAAACCATTCTTGTACGAAGGCGCACTAAGACACAGAAATACAAGGGAGCTCTATTCGAAAACTTGAGAGCGGTTGGGCCTAATCCAGCTCAGTTGAAGACGAAACAGAACAGAAAACAAGACAACAAAACAAGACACAAGGATCAAAACATGGTAATTAAATAATCAATCAAACCATCCGTGTCCTAACTCCCTTGATGACAAAAGTAAATCAAGAGAAACTCTTAATGTTGTAAAACCTAAAGCAGATAGAAACAATTAAGAAAAGGTGCAGTTTGCGGTTGAAATAAGGGGATCTTTGTCTATTTGGAGAGGCCGTGTTTCTCGTTTCCCCCAAAACTCCAATTCATCTGGTTTGCATCATAATGCCGCTCAAAATTTCCCAAGAAATCATGAGGCTGGAATTTGCAGCCATCAGCTCTCGTTGTGTCTGCCTGTTTCAAGTCACAAAATAGATGGTCCTCAGGATAAACAAATTTTCTATCATGTGGTCAGAAAAAGCTTGGGAGGTCATCACATCTTGCACAAATAAGCAATGACAACAAGGGCGGAGACATAATCGACACTGGCGTCGCATCAATTTGCATCGCCTTCGTATCCGTCAACAACGATAAACAGACTTACTTCTCAATATAAGACAAGTCAGTCAATCAGCCAGCCTTGCCAATTGCATGCGGGCTTAGGGCCTGATTACAGTAAAAGAACCCCGCAAAACAAGAACATAGCAACATAACAACCTGCTGACTGATTTTGTGGAAAAAAAGACACCCAAAGATAAGAACCTAATACAGACCGATTTACTCCAATGTTCTTATGAGATGGTATACTTCATTAAGAAATTTCATCATATCAGTGTAAAGAAACTCCCTACTATTGATGACTGAACACCTCTAACAGTTTTCTAAATGCAGTCATGCTACCCTCATGCTGTATAGCTATGTATTCATCATTGTAACAAGTGCCCTTGCGATAAAGAACCTCACCTTGAACATTTCATAAGTACCTCATTTATAAGAACCTAGTTGATGAATGGTTTCTGCGCATGCTTGATTGTGCATTTTCAGCCCTGAAAAGCCTGGTCTCCGTATAAGGTGCTGTAAGGTTGCCTGCCGTTGCTTTCTGGCATCTGCCATCATCCATCCTCGCGGCATCGCAGGCAATTATTTCTAATGGAAACGTTTTCTTACGTTTACCGCAAGCAGGTGTTTGAAGTATAGACGACTGGGAGACTAGGGAAAAGTTGAACATATTCAACTGTCTCCCGGTTGTTACGGCAGTCTAACGGCACTTGCTTACAGAGCCGTAAGAATAAGTTTCCATTAGAAATAACTGCCTGCAATGCCGGGAGGATGGAAGATGGCAGATGGCAGAAAGCAAACCGCAGGCAACCTTACAGCACCTTTACGGCTATATGGAAACCAGGCATTACCGGGCTGGCTCTCGGTTTGATACGCTTACATGGAGACAAGCCCGGACGTTTAGCGGGCCTGCCCGCTTGCATCAGCAAGCCAGCTCGCTTACTTACATTTTATGTGGAATAGACCATAGAAGTGAGCTTACTCGTTTGCCAATCTAGCCCTAGCCTGTGGTCTGCAACACAGGCTAAGCTAGCCCGTCCACCGAGCCAGCTCCCCTCATTTAATTAAGCCCTCTCCCTTAATGCAACAACAAGCATTTTTCCAGAACCGCTATACCATAAAAGTAGCAATCAGAACTTAGAACACGTTCCTTCGAGACACAATTGCCCAAAGCACGTCCCTCTGGGCCATGTTCTATTAGCGCACAGAATCGACGAGAAATTGCTGTCGATCGAGATTTTGTCCGGTGCTTTGTGATCTGCCGTTTGCGTTTCTAATAACAGGAACAGATCGATTTTCTTGAACCCCAGGGGGGGGGGGGGTACTTAGTATATTTGTCCGACGGGGATGTGCCGTTTTTCAGGGTATCGTTTTCACCTATTTTTTCTAGAACAGGGTATCAAAAGAAGGCAAATTTTCTGGAGCAGGTTGTCAAAACATGTCAAAAGAGGAAATTTTGTTACAACGGGCTAATATTTAGTCAAATTTTTGTGTTTTTGAGTATACTTTTCACTGATTTTTTCTAGAACAGGGTATCATTTGAGGGCAAAAAAATTCTGGAGCAGGGTGAAAAAATTTTTTTTCGTGGGCACATCCCCGTACAAATTTAGGTCAAGTACCGCCCCCCCCCCCGGGACCCCGGGGGTCTTGAACGTGTCAAGAAGGGAATCAATGACGTAAATTAGCAGAAATAAACTTACAAAGCTTATCCAGGATCAATCATCACATTTTTACCACATTTGGATCATGGTTTCATCAATTAGAAATTCAATCCTCTCCAGTTCGTGTTTCTTTCGATTTTTAGGCTTTTCATCAAGACCGAACTGTTGAAAATCCTGAGGGGCAAATAACTCTGTAAACAGCGGATGATACTTTGGGATGCTCTGAGGTTGTTTCAGAGGTTCATGGAGATCTTTAGATTTTTAGGGACTTTAGTGGAGAGGTCTCAGGATTTTGCAATACTTTTGAGGATTAAGAAGATTTCTGAGATTTTCAAAGAACTGACACGTCCTTTTGAGGATTCTCTGTGTCGCTCTGTGCAACAAAGTTTCAAAAGTGTATTGTTTCTTTTGGCGTACCTAGCACACAGTAGGAAGATTGAGTCACATTCGTTCACCCTGTTATGTCACTTGAGATTTGCGATAACGCAAAATCACAAATGCAAAACAATTAAATTGTTGCAAGATAACATAAAGAACTAGTTCTTTATGTTATCTTGATTGTTGTTATTCGCGGGTATTTGCACGTGACATCGACATAAAATTTGAGACAGATAATAGCTTTTACGAAAACTTTGAAAGTTCGACAGGCATCTTGTTTTGGCCTCTTACTTTCGAAATTTATAACCAGTATAAGTGGCCTAAGTAGACTACGTGAACGACGAAAGATTTTTATATTTGAAATAACAGAGAGTCTTTCTATTGTTCCAGCTTACAGTGCTTCTGAGGAGAGTTACACAGAAAGTCTTGGAGAAGATTGTAAATACGAACCATTATCACGGAGACACAGAGCATGCTCAGTTGAAACCGAAGATGCGGTCGCTGAAGATCATGACGATGATGAGGATGCCGACGTGGAGGAGGATAGGTCATGTGACTTAGACATGGATAAAGTGCACTTGACATTGGAATGTAAAGAATTATGGATGAAATTTCACGAACTGGGCACAGAAATGATTATAACAAAAGCTGGAAGGTTTGTGTATTTTTCTGTATTCGTGGACCTGTTATAAGTCTCCTTTTTAAGGTCCACGCTTGACAGTGGTCTAAGGTCTCAAGGATAGCTGGCTGTTTAATGCATGCCAATTCATTCCTGCCAATAGAATCTTTGAAAACTTTATACACAGGTATTGTAGAGCCCCACTTTCGTTATTGTTGTTCTCGTTAGGCCACATGAAATAATTTAATAGATTCTCATCACAAAGTTTTAGAAACTATCGCGAGAAGGGAGGTTTATATTTTATATTTTCTACAGAAATTTTTTGGCAAATCTGGGCGAATCAGCGAGGGAGGCGCATTATTCTCATGAATTCTATTGTCATCAGTGTCTTTAAATTTGTGCTATTCTTAATACCAATTTGTATTGTTCCTGCTATGGAAATGTGTTGGCCTGGAGCAATGCAATCGATTTTGAACCGTAACAATTTTGTAACAGATCGCTACTTTGCCAATATAGTTAAAAATTGGTCTTAGTATTAACACATCCTTGCAGTTTTATGCGATATAAAATATAAAACTGTCAAAGACATTACGATTGATGAGCGGGAGATGCTTTTATATTTTGTAAACAATATAAAAAAGTATCGATGCAGGCGTCATTTTCCGAGCGGGCGGTGGTGAGAATCTATGAATTTATTTTGTATGGCCTTAGGGCTGCGCAGGCTCAATAGAAATTAATCCGTTGCAACAACTTTAGAAACATGCTGCAAGCATTATAACAAATAGCAGCTACCTCGCTCCAAGTTGGAAGACCATTCAGGAACTCAGTCAAAATGAGTCCGAAACTATGGTCTTCAAGTCCCTAAATGGGGTTGGCTTCAGCATACTTTTGTAACGGTTTTACAAACAATTCAGAATGCTGTTCCTGTAGTCTCTGCAATACGAAAACAGACCGAAAGTTACCTAGATGAAGAAACAGGACCGATACCAGCCATGACTGCCCAAGGGGGGGGGGGGCGAAAAATCAAATTTTCCGACGATAAAGCCAGCAACAACAGCAGCAACAACAGTTGTGGGAACATTCGTTACATTTCTAGTACCCAGGGTAATGCAACAAGGACAGATTTTATAAGACAATTTGCAGCAGTTCCTTTTTGCGATTGCAGACAAAGGAAATTCCCTCAAGCCGGAATTCAAAACAAACGAAGACGCAAAGTTTTTCTGAAACCCAGGTAGCTATCTCGCTTGTTGTGCATTCCAGAAATGGTTTTCAAGAGCTAGCATGAGTGCATATTGAAAGAAGGAACATGTATCTAAACATTTACCGCAGGCATTTTATTTATGCTGTCCAGAAGCTGAGAAATAAGTGCTTTGATTGCACCCAAAAAATACGAGAATTGAATCGCCTCCAAATAGGTTCCTATGCGAAACAAGTAAAATGCCCGTGGTAGATATCTAGATATATCCTTCTTCTTTCAATATATGCTCATGTTTGTTCTTAAAAATCATTTCTGGAATGCACAAAAGGCGAGATAGCTACCTGGGTTTCAGAGAAACTTTGCGTCTTCGTTTGTTTTGAATTGTCGCTTGAAGGAATTTCCTTTGTCTGCAATCGCAAATCTCTTTGAATTTAGGTGTCAATAAAAGGAACTGCTGCTATTGTCCTACAAAATCTGTCCTTGTTGGGTAATGCATTATATGACCTATCTAACTTATCAGTAACTAAAATTTGGCCACATTTCGCCATCCAACCAACCTTGAAATCGAAACAATTGGTAAATATCAGTCAAAAATATGCCACGAACTCAATAATTTCTGCTGGCATTTATGTTTTAACACTAATAGATTCATGTTTTTATGCATTATTTCTCCTTAACATCCTCCAAAAATAGTCATTTAAATCACAAAACTTCCGACAAGCAAGAAAAATTTTCCGACAAATGGTTTCCTGGGGCGCTCCGCCCCTCCAGCCCCCCATTGGCTTCGGCCCTATGAAGAAAGCAACAAATTAGCCGTTTTTCTTTCAGGTGGACAAAGTTCTGGAATAGTCTTTCAGCTGAGTCAAAGCAGGCATCCTCTTTAAATCTGTTTAAACAGATGATTTAAGGCTGACCTTTTACTTTCAATTGTAGATTTCTGACATGGGAAATAAGACTTTAGCTTGCAAAATAGGGTTTGGCAATATTTTTTTGTCGTCGAGAATGTAATTAAGTGCTGAGTTTTATTTCATGGGAGGGCCCCTTGAAATCGAATACTTGTCTTGCAGGGCTGCCATCCTCCCAAACCATCCTCCTTAGTCAAATATATGAATACGTAGACTTCCTTCTTCAAGGAAATAAATTTTCGGGAAAAGCCAAAATGTTTCAAAAGTACTTCAAGAAAATGCTGCGCTTGCTTCCCGAGATCTCCGCACTGGCCATTTAGCAAACAGAACCGAAATGGCATCGAAGAACAGTTTCAAAAACGGTTTCAAAACGAAGAACAGTTTCAGGCCACCGTTTCAAAAAAGATGGGTGCCTCGAACTTGCTATGGTACTGATTGTGTTGGTTTGGAAAATGCGATTCAGAAAATAATTGCAAGATGAGGAAATAACTGAAAAGAGCACGAGTAAGTTGCCATTATGTCTTAACAGCAGAGTGAGTCAGTGAGGCCATATTCGTGGCTTAGGCCATTCATATCAATACTCGTTTTTTAAATAAGAAACCAGGATCGGGCCATAGTACTAACAGTTTCTTAATTTCACATGAAATTTTGTCCATTTTAGTACAAAAAGTTTCTTATTGGTTTCTTAAATTTTGAATGCAGGATTATCAATGTGGTCACTAACGCTACGACAGATATGTTTCTTGACATTTAACACATCATGTAGGAATACACCGTGTTCTGTTATGTTGAAAACATAAATGGTTAATAAAGGTTCAACGATCTGTTTGCTGTAATATCCATGCTTTCAACTTTTAAAGGTTTCTTATTACTTCTCAGACATATTACTCGAGTTTCTTAAATTTTTGGCCGTCTTGGTACTAGTTTCTTATAAATCAGTTTTTCTTATATACAGAAACGTGTATCATTCATTATGCGTGTCCTTTTGCTCATGCACGGGCCAGCTGGTAGCCAGTTCTCTTGTACCATTTCAGAAGGTATTTTGTGACATAGCATTACATTACTGCACAGCCTCGCCCTTATATTTATCCGATCTCAATTAATCTCACAAGAATACTGTGGTCTAATGTATTACTTGTCACATCAACACGAGGCCATTAATCATGCTACCACTATTTAGTGGCAAATCAAGGAGGCGTATGTGTTGCATATGCATTCATCGCGTGGTTTGACAAAGTCTTTTACGGAAATGCATGATTTCCATCGTTTTTGTCAGGCATGCATTGCGGTCAACATGTAGATGAATGACAGGGTAAAGTGATCTAGGCGCATTCCAAAAGTCTCTAGATTTCTACACATTTCATCTAAAAACTTACAGTACAGATTACCTAATAGTACTACTTACATATTTCATTTTGTTTATTTCATATTTCATTTGTTTAGGGAGGGTTACTCTTCAACCGAAGTTGTTTTTCAAGGGGCCCTCCAATAAAAGCTAATTACAATATACAATTAAAATGCCAGAAAATAAGAACGCATAATATTAAAAATCTATTTACAACTAAATGATATTTACAATAAAAAAAGGAAATAATCAACCCTGTATTGATTTTTGAAACCACCCAGGGAGGATGCCGTCTTAGAGTCAACGGGAAGGCTATTCCATAGTTTAGCTCCCCGGAAAGAAAAGCATTTTTGTCCATTTGCTGTCTTTTTCTTTGGCAACCTTAGTCGCAGTGTTCCGGAGACTGTGGGAGGAGCATGCTGACTTTTTGGTGAAGAGATTACACAAGTATTGAGGAACCAAATTATTGAGCGACTTGAAGACCATTGATCATTGTTTTAGACTCATTTCCAATGAGTTCTTCAACGGTCTTCCAGCCCAACTCTGTAGGTAATGATCATTTGTAATTACAAAATACTAAATACTACACCCTGATATAAATACTTACAAAAACTATACCCTACTACTAGAACAACACCATCTGGAGCGAAAAACACGCCTACCACATGGTAACATAAAACTGAAAACACGAACATAGCACTACACGTAACGACTTGGGAGACAATGTCTCTTGTCTCGCTCCCCTGCAGACTTATCGCTACAACTATCGCCTCAACTGAAGCGATAACAACAACAACAACAAAAACAAGTGACAGTTAGAGGAACTTACGTAATGAGTACAAAAGTGACCTACGAGTTAATAAGAACTGTTACTTGTCTTACAAAGACTCATGCGTTTTTGGTTATTAACGTTGCTTGATTCGATATTCTGCGTCGCTGTACAAATTTACATATGAATATATACAACTAATCTACTCGAACACACAAATAGATGATTTAAGAAGTGGGGAAATCATAAGATAGTTGCATATTCAAGACATACATTGACATGGTTTCATTAAACTGATAGGAGTTACATTTACAGTTTTGGGCCTTCCCAAAGTTTTAACGAGATCTGGATTCATTTATGGGTCATTTAGGCCCCGTTTACACGATGCCGTTTTCATTTCATATCGGATTGGGTAAGGCAATCCCATATGAAAATTTCTCCTGTTTACACGATGCCGTTTTCATGTCATATCGGATTGGTTTCATGCCACTTTCAGAGCGTTTTCATTTGAAAACGCGAAAACGGTATGAAGCATATCGGGTAGGTGCGTTCTCGTGTAAGCAGGAGACCAATCCGCTATGGAATGAAAACGGTATCGTGTAAACAGAAGGCCAATCCGATATGAAGCCAATCCGATATGAAATGAAAACGGTATCGTGTAAACGGGGCGTTACTGTTTTCGTGTAAACAGGACACCTATCCGTGATATTTTCACCGTTTTCAAAAGGTGCCGGCATCGTGTGAACGCAGTTTCATACGAACCCTTTTACCAATATTCTCCAATTTTCTTGGTCTAAAGCCCCGGTCAAACTGATCAAACATTTCACAAAACATTTATCAAAATTCATACTTTGATTTTTCTTCATGTTGTCAGTTGGTGGTCAAACAGAACTAACATGTCACCAAACGTTTCATTAAACATTTGGATTGAAACTTTTGATCAGAAGGTGCCTGTGCAGTCAACGAGACACTGCGGAGCATGTACAAAGGCATATTGATGAAAACAAAAGATAATGTTTGGCGAAATGTTTGTTGGAGTGGTCGAGCAGATCCAACATTTCGCACAACAACGAAAAACAAAATTTGTTTTTGACTGAGATCAAACTTCGGCCAACACTGCCAAACAACAAGGAGACCAAACAAGGTGGCCAAACAATCCCAACATTTCATCAAACATTTGTTTTTGAAATGTTAGGTGAAATGCTTGATCTGTTTGACCGGTGCATAAGAGATGAATGATTCCATCAAACATAACTTTCACAATTCAGTTAACCTTTGACTGATAGATTAAAATTTCAGTTTTGACTACCGGCCACATACTTTTTATTCCAGAGGCTTCCAAACGCGTGAGCCTTTTTTGCCTTACCCGTGGGACACCCTGCACGTAGAAACATTTAACAAGGGCAGATTTTGTAATTAGCATCAGTTGCTTTAGTTCACACCTCAATTCAAAGCGATTAGCGAATGCAGACAAAAGAAATTCTCTCAACCGGTAATCCAAAACAAACATTGCCGCAAAGTTGCCCTGAAACAAGTTTGGCAAACTCTCGCTTGGTGCGGGTGTAGGGAGGCTTGGTTTTTAAGGGAAGTTGTGTGCTTAAGACAAAAGAAGAAGGGTAAATCTAAAAATCTGTCTCACGGATTTTGTTTACGTGATTCAGAAGCCAAGCAGAGGGCATTACAATCCTTGCATATTTATTCCTCAGATGTAAAAAGTTGCTCTTCAGCTCCTGAATCCAATAGACAAAATCCGCCAGACAGAGCTATCGATTTACCCCCTCTTCTTTCGTTACAAGGACATAACTTCTCTTAAAGAGGTCCCTTCAACTGCACCAAGCGAGAGTTTGCCGTACTAGTTTCAGGGCAACTTTGTTGCTATGTTTGTTTTGAATTACTGGTTGAGTGAATTTCTTTGTCTTCATTCGCTAATCGCTTTCAGTTGAGGTGTGAATCAGAACAACTGATGCTATTGTATTACAAAATCTGCCCTTGTTCCATATCCCTCCAAACGTGTGAGCCTTTTTTGCCTCACCCGTGGGCACCCTGTATGTAGAAATATTTGGTTTGATTTTGCTATGTTCTTCAATTCATTTTGATGATGATTCTCTTTATCCCTTAGACGAATGTTTCCGGTTGTTCGGGTTCGTATATCTGGTGTGGATCCGCAAAAGCAGTATTTAATTGCACTGGACATTGAACCGGTGGATGACATGCGATATCGATATGCTTATCATCGATCTAACTGGCTGGTTGCTGGAAAAGCTGATCCGCAACCGGTGAAGAGATATTATTTGCATCCGGATTGCCCTTACAGTGGAGAACAGCTGCTGAATCAAGTGATTTCATTTGAAAAAGTTAAATTGACCAACAATGAAATGGACCATAATTCACATGTGAGTCAAGTCCAGAATTTTTTGTGATGAGAGATTTTCATGTTAATTCGAAATGTGGGGAGACATAGCTGTATCTCGTAGCCGCTATAAATGAGCTAACATTGCCTGCACATCCTTTGTTTCCTTAGCAACACAATGAAGCTGCACGTGTCAAAGTTATCAAATACAATAGATACAATATACTTTATCTTGGTCCGGGCCAGTTTTTAACTATGTCGATTCTAGACTTATGACCTGGGGTCTTCTAGTTTCTCTATGCTCTTCGCCCTGATGTTGGCGCTTCTGTCGCCGGAGACTCATAGCGGTACTCTGAAAAATCTGACTTTTTTTGGCCCAAACTCTGAGGTTTTTAGAGTACCAATCAGATAACGAGATTTGCGAATTTCTATTGTTACGGGACAGAGCAGAAACTGCGTTAAATGACGTCATAAAGCAATCTGAGATAAGGAAGTGTTTGGAAAGATAAGCTTTTTGAAATGATAAATCAAGAGTTTACCGCGCAAGGAACAAAATATCAAGTGTTGCCTAATTTTGGAATCTGTTGCCGGGAGCTAGGAGGACTCAAAGTTATGAGTTTTTGCGCATGCGCCGCAATTTCTGCTCTGTCTTGTTACGGCAGTTACGATAGAATTTTCGATTCGATTGAAGAACTTATAACGTTCGGAAGAGATTCGAGATTTGAGGCAGTGATTCGAGATTGGGGACCGTAATTCCATCATAATTCGGTTGATGAATGCATAAAATAGTCTCAGCTTCTTCACCGTTTCATCACGAATCTCTGTTGAGCAAGCTTTAGCGCAAAGACCTCACCGTCAAAAGTCCATGTCGATTCCCTTTAAAGTGGCGAGAAGCTCATTTTGAAGGATACGTCAAAGAAGCTCCGTTGCCAGATTGTTAGCAAGTCTGTGAACACCATGGTTTTCTGCACGTGCCCATGGTTTTCTTTTATTACCGAAAAGTAGCCTTCAAAGATCCACTCACATCTGAGCAATCATGATGGATATGATTTTTTGGTATGTTCCTCTGTGAAGTACTGAGATTTATCTTTAGAATAACGGTTTGATTTTGAAATAGGATTTTCGATTAACGATATATCATTTTGTTTTTTTTGTATAAACATTTCAACTAAAAACTTTCAAGAAATATTACCTAATAACACTACTTACAAAATACTATACCCTACTATAAGAACAATGCCATTTGGAACGAAAAACTACGTCTACCAAATGGCAACAAACACTAAAAAACACGAACATAGCACAGCACGTAACGACTTGAGAGACAAGATTACACATAATTACACGTAACCGCTAACACCATACTACTACTACAAACAAGGAAAGACGTTTACTTACAAGGGACTTGGTGGTAGTATGGCTTATAACTGAGATCTAATTCTAATCAAAAAACCAGTTTCATGAATGAAGCCGAGCGTTGAGAGAAGTATATCTTTATTGAGACTATCGGGAAAATCTTTATCATCATACAATAAAATCTGCATTAGAAACTCATTTGGAAGATCGGTATGTCTAAGAGGTCGTAATAAAGCGGAGACTCCAGCGAGAAGATCTCTACGTGGTACTGCCAAAGAGGGGCAGAGCAACAAAAAGTGCCCCGTATCCGTATCATTTTGTGATATGGCACTACACTACAGGGTGTCCCTAAAGCATTGTGTCCCGTTTGTGTGGCAACTGTGGAATAGCTCTACATTCAATTATTTCACTTTTATATAGTTGCATAGGTCAAGCTTCAACTTAGAATTTGAGACCTTGTTTGAGTCAATCTGACACGTGGTTGCTGATTTTTGGCTGCGAAAAAGAAAAATTAGTGGTTGCTTCAACAACAGCATTTTATTGTTCTCCAGCGATGTCAAACTAAAGTAAGTTTTCAAAGAAAGGGTCTGGCAACATAACTAGGATTTTCCTTACATTTTTAAAAGTTAGAAATTCCCTCTCTTGTGAGCAAACAACACTGCTAACCCGTTAGAAGATTTACCAACAATTTCAATACGGTCCTAGAACAATTTCTTTGAAAACTTACTTTATTTTGACATTGCTGGAGAACAATAGAAGTGCTGTTTTGAAGCAAAAACTTATTTGGCCTTGTCTCTACCATACATGAGCAACCATATGTCAGATTACAATCGGAATACATTCAAACATAAGATCAAAGAAAATTTTTTCCAAAAAATACAACAAGAGGAAGATGACATGAACGTCTTCCACTAAGACCCTTCCTCGTCTCTCCCAACCATGTTTCCGTCGCACAAACCGTGTTTCGTACTGATAACAACTACAGTACTTTCCTGTTTTTTTTCTTTTCGTTAAACCAGCACCTCTAAGGGGACCATTATGGAAATAAGGTCAGCTTGACCCTTTAATGCTATCCCTGCCACTGTAATTAGGGGTGTTTTCCTTTTACGTTTCTAAACCTTAAAGTATTGTCGTGTATCTATTTTTTATATTTATTATAATAACTTGTATATATTTTTTATGTGGCAAATGATACATACATACATACATACATATTGACAGCCTCGCCTATTCAACTGTGTAAAAAACCAAAATGATTAAATCTACTGCTCCTTTACAGTAGCCACACAAGCAGGGCACAATTTTTGGGACACCCTGCAGATTGTTAAAGATTTAATTCTCGCATGTTTTGTCCACATCATCAGCCTTCTCTAATCCTCCTTTTCAGATCATTTTAAATTCCATGCATAAATATCAGCCTCGTGTTCACGTGATCAGAAAACCAGAAAACTGGGATGGGACATGTGACAAACTGACAATGTCACCAAGACACACAAGAACGTTTGCCTTTCCAGAAACTGTCTTCATTGCAGTCACGGCATATCAAAATCAACTGGTGAGTTCTCTTTTGGTTACAGTAAAACCAAAAGGCGCCTATGAATTATGTTTATTACAATCAGCATAGAGCTTAAATCTTCAAAAAGGTGGGCGTAAAATTCTGTTAAATTTCTCATTGAATTGAAGTGCTTGAAAGGAACCTTGGGCAATTTGCTGTAAACCTGTCGTAGCATTTTTTATATCTTGATTAGTTTCAAAATGGCGGCATTTAATAGTTGTGAGGCTGTGACGTCATCAGATGTCCAAATTCTTAACCAGAAGAGCTACAAATTTCTGCTTGAAACCATATTGTAGACCTTCACAAACTATGGTTTTCTTGAATATTGTATCAATTATTCTCAAGTAGTTTAAGATTTACAATGATTTTAATTTCCTCAAAATTTTTGATGAATATTTGCAAGAATAATCAAAATGCAGCCATTTTGAAAATAATCAAGATATCAAAAAGTTGGCACGACAGATTTACAGCAAATTGCCAAAAGTTCCTTTGAAGTCATTCAATTTATGGGAAAATTTGATACAATTTTACACCCACCTTTTTGAAGATTTGAAAGATTTGAGCCCTATGCTTTTACAATCTCTTTTTTGTGACATTGTACACAGAGCATTTAGGAATAAACAAAGTTGGCAAAAAGATCAAAATGAATTCCTCAGGGATTTCTGGGCACCTTGATCAATGTGGACATAATTAATGCCTGTATCGAAAATTCTCCATTGTTGATAGAACCAATAACAAGTATGATTTACTCATTTTTAAAAGTTTCTTGAACCTCAAAGACTCTCAACAAGAATTTTTCATCTGTTCCTCTTGTATTATTCTAATTTCTTCATACCTATTGTTTGCTCCTTTCATTATTACTCTCCTAACTTATTCCTGCATTTTCATATCTGGTTCCCATTCTCGTGTCAGTTCTTGTTCACCAATAAGGTTGTTTATCAACACGCTTCCTTTCAGCAGACTCCTCCATTCTCTCGCAGCTTTGCAATGACTCATTCCGCGTCACGCCTCTGCTAGTTCCAGGTTCTATTGCTTGCGCATTTATGGAAAATTTGACTGAAAAACGGAATTCGACCGGCGATTTCGATAGGTTCCAGAACTCATATCGAAATTTCGTTTGAAAGTTTGAAATCTCGAGACCGTAAATGGCAGAAATCAATGAAAATGTCTTTTGCCTTTATCTGACCTTTAACAACTGGACTTGTCAAATATGGTTCATTAATTCATTTCGTCATAAGTCATAACCAAATGGAAAATATCTGAACTTTATGTCTGCCTTCCTATTCGAATGGTTCGAAAATGAGTATCATCGTCCCGGTTCTACTTGTACACAGAGCAAAAGTTGTCCTATAAAAATTACGTAAGAATAAATTTGTTTTTTCAGATTCCGTTGTTGATATAGTATGATATCAAATGTTATTTTGAGATGACCACAGGGAACCCAGACAGCGCGAGTTTTTGGTTGGTCAACTTTGATGGATGCTATAATTTGAAAATCATTTCACTGACAGGACAGCAAGCCTGAAATTAAAGAGACTTGGAGATCGTCTCCTCTGTACATAGGAGGTTCGCCAGGGCAGGGACTCGAAGCACCAACCTCCAGATCGGCAATCAAGCTTGCTACACGGGGGGGGGGGGGTACTTGGTCTACGAACATACGGGGAGGTGCCGCTGGAAAATCTGACAAGCTACCCTGTCCCGGAGTCAAATTCCTGAAAATGATACCCTGTACCGCAGTAAAATTTTCTTAAACAATACCCTGTCCTGTGGTCTCTTCAAGCAAAATTGTGAACTGCAAGGATATTTGCATTAAATCTATCGAAAAATGTGGAAATATTGCCATCCAAGCGATTTGAATCACATTCGCAGTGTGCAAATGGCCTAAAACGACATTTCGGAGTCAAAAATGACAAATATGGACCCTGTCATGGAGCCGATTTTACAAAAATGATACCCTGTCTTGGAGTCCGAATCCTGAAAATGATACCCTGCTCAGCGGTACGTCCACGTACAGAAAAAAAGAGTACCCCCCCCCCCCGGGGGGCTTGCTACCACTGAGCCATCCCCGCTCTTGATTTGTCTGTTTAATTGCGTCCCATCTTCGTGGTATATGACTTTTATCCCTTTCATCTTTCAAAAAAGTTCTTTACTTTCAGATAACAAAGTTGAAGATTAATAGCAATCCGTTTGCAAAAGGATTTCGAGATTCTTCAAGATTTGTCTCAGTCGACAGGTGAGATTCTGACTCGATATAATAATGATTGAGGCTTGCTGTGCAATGTTCTGGAAGAATCAAAAGTTGTGATTTCTTTTTTGCTGTCCTCTTTCTTTCTCCCGAACGAATGAAGTGTGAAAATAAGGCAGTCTCGATTCCAAAAGGAGTCTCCACGTACGCAACAAAGCAAGCTAAAATTGCTGTGCAAACAACCTACTGTGATCATCCAATCATGAAGTGTCAAACGTGTGGGATGTAGTGTTTTTGTCTGATTTCAATTGTGGCCGCGAATAGTTTTTTTTGGGTGATTGAAGATTTTATTTCCAAAACGACAATAAATGCTGGCAGTAACTGAATGAGTTTTTAGGCTGTTAATGTTCGCTGTTAATTCTTAGGTTTTTTAGGCTGAATGACATTAACGCAACTGTTAATAATAATAATAATAATAATGTATGGTAATAAGGACTTTTCTGATCAAATCAATAGAAATATCCTTGAGTTAACTCTACGTTTTATCCATGAAACTGGTCGATTTGATTGAATTCGTTCAAATTTTTCGCCATCCGTCAAGCAGCCACCAAGTCCCCTTTCTTCTGAATTTTCTTTTTGAGCATAGTTCTGTGTCGTTTTGTTTATTTGTTTTTCCCCTTCTTCTTTTCCTTCCTAAAGCACGGGGTAGACATGATATATTGCGCCTCGTGGTATTGTAGTTGTAGTATCGTTAAGTATTTTGTAAGTAGTGTAGTAAGTATCTCGTATTGTAAATTTTTAATTGATGATATAAAAAAAGAATGTTTTTAGGCAGAAATTTATAAACTGCCCCATGTCAACGATGTTTTGACTGACTGCAGGAGAACGAGTAGTTTCAAGGCAGCCACGAGACGGCCATCGATCTTGTAATGACAACAGAACAAGGAAGGCCTGTCAGTAACTTCTGTTTCATATTTGGTTTCTTTGGTTTCCAATAACCAAGACGTTGCACTCACTAATTATCATTATTTCTGGTAATAATGATTTGTTTGGTTGGCATCATGACACATAGGTGTCAAATCTTTACATTGGTGTAAAAAGTTGGATATAAAATTATATGACACATTCCTTTCAATTGAATACGAACAACTTTTAGCTATTGTCCTATAGTTCTATCGTTGGACTTTTCAGGAAACTTGAATATTATTCGAAATTACAGCCTATTTTATACCGTACTTCAACCCATCTGAGGCCGCAATGTCATCAAATTTCTAGATCATAGACCAGAATTCTGTAGAAGAGTGGCAGACGTTTGCTTGATGCCATGTTGTAGAAATCCATACGTTGACTATGGTTTTCTTGAAAATTATTTCGTGTTTATTTATTAAGTTTAGAAGTGACGATGGCTCGAATTTTTTTAATTTTTCCTCGAATTCTTAGAAAGAAGAAATGCATTGTACTTCTGAAAATATTGATAACTTCGGAAAGTCCAACGGGAGCATTATAGGGAAATAAGTGAAGTGTCTTTGAAGCCATTCAATTAAAGAAATAGGTCGTTGAATTAACACCAGACTCTTTTAAATGATTTGGAACCTACGGAATGAGCCAGAACAAATTCTCCACTTTTGAAAATTCATAACACCAAGAGCACTTCAAGGATCTGAAGGATTCTAATCCTAGTTAAAAGTGGAAAGATCGAATGTTTTTGTGATTTTTCTCGTTGTCTTGCCAGTATTAGAAGTATCCGTAAATTAAGCTTTATAAAAATTTCATGGTTGCGAACTGACTGAAAATGGGCCTAATCATTGATCAAATCGTAAAGACTCTCCTTACACAGAACATTTCGCAATTGGTTTCCATCTCTCTCAAGAGTTGTGAAACATCAATTTTCTAACAAATACAAAATATTTTCAATCCCATGGCAATAAATGTGCAGTAGATATCTCTCACCCATGAACGACTGCATTTTCTTTATTGGTCTGTGCGAGGAGTCCTTCCAGATTTGGTAAATGTTCTGGGCCCTTTTTCAGTCATTTTGCAAAAATGAAAATTTTTGTGAACTTGAATTTCCCTATATTGCTAGTACTCATAAGACAACGAGAAAGATCTTAAAAAATACTTTGATCTTTCGACTTTTTACTCGAATTTGAATGATTCAAATCTGTGAAGTACTCTTTATGCTATTAATTTTCAAAAGTAGGGACCTTGTATACCGCGTGATGATAGCTTTATAATCAAAGCCAACGATTAACAGAAACGAAACCTCGAAATTAAATGGATCTTAGACCATTTTTGTACCTTTCTGTTTGCTGTCAGTCATTTCATGAAACCACAGGGAAACCAGTATTCTCCTGTCTGTGTATTGCTTTTTGTCATTTTGACGCTGCGTAGCTTTTGTGGCACTGCGGTGGTGGATTTGTAAAGTGCCACAGAAGCTGTACAGCGTCCAAATTATAAAAAGCAATAAACAGAGAGGAGAATACTGGTTCCCCTGTGATGAAACTGGCCATATATCTATTCAGTAGATCATCAATATGTGATCGTTTCGTTCGTGGCGAAAGAGAAACTCGACAAAGTATCTCTTGCTCATGGGCTGTACATAGCATACTGAAGTTACGGGTATGCGCAGGCCATATTGGTAGGTTTTTGTTCCAGAATTCCGTTAAAAAGGGTCCTTTTCGGGTAGATTTTTCCGTGAACTTCGCTGAATTTTGCAAAACAATGCCCAGTTTTCTGCCAACTTTCATCATGAAAGTGGCACGTTTTGGTAATTAGAATAAGGTGCCTTTCTATTAATCGGATGGCACACCCCCGTCCTTCTACAAGTAATGTAACCCCTTTGGGGTCTCTTGGCATTTTGCTGATTGTAAAAGATATTTTTCCAATTATTCCGAAAAACCGTCCAGACTTTTTTGCGGATAATGTATGACAAATTTAGCCCATCTGTTTGAATGTAAATTATTAACGTTTGGGAAGATCAATAAAGATTTTGATTTAAAAATATATTTTCTTCGCACACAGGCCACAAAAAATGTCATCATACATGAGCTGTCGCTGTAGTACTGGAAGTCCATTCTGCTGTCCGCATAACAGAGGATATATCGGACAAGAAGAGAAAGATTCCTTCACATCTTACCCGCTCATTGGTCAAGGGCAACCCGGTTTGGGTAAGTTACTTTATGGTTGAAATTCTCGTTATCCTTTAGGAAAAAACACCATATTGCTACGTGTATTGATTTCTAACGCGTATTGATTGCTACGCGTGTTAATATCTATACAGTTTTATTTTGCTTCAAGAACTGCAAAACCGTTCTGCAAGGATGGTTGCCAACAATAGCTATCCGGGAAATTATCAAAAATGAGATGGTTACCACGGTTTGCAAATTTTATTAACGGTCTCCCGCCTACTTACCTCTTATTATATTTGCAAGAAACTCGAATCGCGAGTTGCTTGCTCCACGAATGAATACGAGACATGGCCGAAAAGCTTTCTCATTTCGTGAATCAACAGTCTGGAATAACCAGCAATAAATAACTGTTTTCAATTTTTAATCTTATCTCTATTGTATCATTGTAAATATTTCCTTTATTTTTACAAATGTATCAGAATTAGGTTTTCAATTTTGCACGGCCCCTAAAAAGCAGCTTTCCTTGGTTGAATAGCTTATCTTTGCTTAGATGATCTGTGAGAACATTGCCTCATCCTGTATTGCTCCTTCTTTTCAGATATGATGTTCAAGCCAGGACAATACCCTCCACTCTCCCCAGATGACGTCACAATACCCCCTTTCCCTGGTTACTTCCCACAAACAATGCCACAGACATACGATTACGCTTACCATAAATCAGTACCACATCCATCCTTCGATTGGCATCAATACACACAACAACAACAGCAACAAATGCCGACGTCATCAACACTGGATGCTTATAGCTCCTCCCCAGCTGTCTCGTCATACCTCTCAGCGGTTTCAAATATCTGGAGTGGGTCAAGTGCGTCGAGTACTGCACATTATCCATCAAGATATCATATCAAGTGAACATGGTGCGATGAATCATTTTCTGGCTCGTTAAAAGGAGGCTAACGCGGTCATGTAGTTAGAGCATTATTCTGACAACGAGGCTGTTAGGCGATCATGGGTTCCAGATCTTTAAACTCGAGGGGGGAGGGGTACTTCGTCGACGAACATACGTGGAAGCGCCACTGGAAATCTGAAAAGAGACCCTGTCCCGCTGTCAAATTTCTGGACACGAGACCCTATCCCGTAGTCAAATTTCTGAAAGCGAGACCCTGCCTCGCAGTCAAATTTCTGAAAACGAGACCCTGTCCTGGACTAAAATTTTTGAAAACGAGGCCCTGTCCCGGAGTAGAATTTTTTCGAAAACGATGCCGAAATTTCGACAATTTCGAAAATGAGACTCTTCAAACAAAGTTGTGCAAAACAAAGCAAAATGCGGAAATGTTGCCAACAAAACTATTTAAATCACATTCGCAGAGTTGAAATGGCCTACAACGATGTTCCGGAGTCAAAAATGCAAAATATGGATCCTGTCATGAGGGTGACTATACGAAAATGATACCTTGTACCGGACTCGGAATCGTGAAAATGATACCCTGTTCAGTGGTACGTCTCCGCACGGAAAAATATATGCGTATATCCCCAGGGTCTTTAAATGAGTGTATATGGGTGGACGTAAAATGCTACCGGGTGAGTCAATAAAAGGCCCAGGAGTTTGAACAATTGCTATGCTGCTCCTTGACTATCAAAGCGGTAATATTGAAAACTATTTTGTCTTATTCACAATATATTCAGTTAGGTTCAGTAAGTTTCCAGACTTTGATCGGGCATTCCTTTCCGTCGATGTGGGAGATTTTCTGCAGAAAGCCGCTTTCGAAAATCTGCAAAAACAAGTGAAAATAATGAGCAAAATTTCTCTGTTTTCCTTCCCGACGATGATGACACTTACATGTATTCATGTAGGTTGTCTTCCTGGGAGAATTGACTCCCCCAGAATAAATCATTCATATCAGGGGAAAGACTTTCATGCAGTTGCAGGGTTGCAATGTATTTTCATGCTCCGTGCATTATCGTTTTGTAGTGTAATTTGTTCGTTAGTATATTGTAAATTTTGTTTGAATGTATGGAAACAATTTTCATTCACCCAAGAGGATAGAACGTGCTGACGTCATAACTGTCAGGTCAGCATACAAGAAAAACTTGCTCGTGACCTCAGAACGACAATTTTACATTTTTTGCAAAATCTGAAAGGGGTGATCGATTTCAAGCAGGAAACATTCTAAAAATAATTAAGCATGTTAGGTATTTAATAAAATATTACAAATTATAATTACTGACATATTTAGGGAGCAGTAGCCTTTCAAACGCCAGACCTTTTTTACTCACCCGATATCATATTCAGTTCTTTTGATTTAATGGCTCGAAAGCAACTTTAGCTACTTATTGAAGGTTAAAACAGTTGGAGTATCTCGGAAATTTTAAATATTTTTCGAATTATAGGCTAGTTATTTCATTGGCAGTTCAGACATCACAACAATAGTGTCCGAACTGCCCAAAGGGCCGTAAGAAGAATTCAGTGTCATATTGATAGCCAAACCAGAGTGGTCCATTGTTGTTTTGTGTTGATTCCTCTATTGGCTTTTATTTTCAAACAATATGAATCCTTCATTGGCAACTGTTTGCTTTCTTTTCGAAAACCAAACGAATGCGAGGTTGACAAGGTTGACATAGAGTTAAAGGTTGTAACGGATTTCGGCCTCGTTCTGGTTCAGTTTGCAGGGATTTGAAAATGGTGGCCACTTTTGCACAGCACAGCTTGCACAGCTCCGGCTTTCGGCTTACGGCTTAATTCTGACTTTTTGGGAAGGAGCCATGATGGATTTATTTCAATTGAGAAGAAAACCCAAAGAAGAATTAACAGAGAAACAACAGCAATTTTGGTATGGTTTTTATTTGATTCTATATCATGTAATGTACATTGGGCCCTAAATCCCGTTGGCGGGTACCTCTAAAATAGGCGGGTGACCGGTTGTGCCATTTGACACCTGAAGTCATACCCTGAAATTTATTATTTTCGCGAAAATGATACCCCAAAATTTACAGGCCATTGAAAAAAATACCCTAAAATTGTGACAAAAATCTAAAATTTTATCAAGTATGTGAAATTTGATCAAAATATGTACCCTAAAGACTTATTTTTCTTAAAAGACACCCCAAAATTGATGACTCCTTGTCATTTTACGCAAAATGATACCCCAAGAATTTTTTCTGCTCGAAAAGAGGCACCCCAAAAACGAAGTACATCCCGTACCAGCATATATGGTAGTTACACCCCTGGGGGCGTAAATAAACTGCCTGCGCCTCATCAAACCGAAGGAAGAGCCTATCAGGTGTGCGTATTTAGGCCCCGTCCACACGTATCCGGATCTTTTTGAAAACGCAACTTTTTTTATCCGTTTTGGGTTCGCGTCCATACGGAGACGGCGTTTTCGATCACCGAAAACGAAGCTTTTCGAAAACGCTCTCCAGAGTGGATCTTTTTGACAACGTCGTTTTCATGTTGTCGTGTGGACGGGTGAAAACGGAGCTTTTCGAAAACGCTGACGTCAAAGCATCGATTTGCGACGTACCAGAGCATGCGCACGGATCTTTGGGGATCACACGAGGGCATTTTGCTTGTCTGTTTTCTTTTATTGAAGCTCGAACAACGGAGCTTGAAAGTAGCAGCGACTTCGTGTGGACGTGGATATTTTCGATAACGCTCCTCATGTGGACGCGGATATTTTTTTACACGGATAAAAAAAGATGCGTTTTCAAAAAGATCCGGATACGTGTGGACGGGGCATTAGTTTGAACTGCGTACGCCTTAATTTGGAATGCAAGAAGGCGCAAGTTTTCTTTCCTACCCCAGTAAATTCTCTTAATCTGCTACATGTTTTTTTTATAATAAACTAGGATCAGGCCATAGTACTAAAAGTTTCTTAATTCAACATGAAATTTTGTCCATTTTAGTAATAAAAGTTTCTTAATTGGTCTCTTATTTTTGATTGCATCAATTGGCAATGTGGTCGCTAACAATCCTACAGATATGTTTCTATACATTTAAAACATCATATAGGAATAAACAGTGTTCTGTCATGATGAAAACACAAGTGGTTAGTTAATATTGTAAATCAATAAAGTTTATTACTAGGTTTCTTAATATTTTGGCCATCTTAGTACCAGTTTCTTATAAACCAGTTTCTTATAAAAAAACGTGTACTCCGCAGGGCTCAATACTTTCTTCCTTGTATCGCAATAATTGCAATGATAATTTTAGGAAATTGATAGACAGAGAATTATAGTATATTAGAGAGTAAAAATTGTGATGCTTGTCGATAATTTTAGAATATTTCTGATGAAATTTTTAGAAGCAATGTAAATAGAAAATAGAGAATGGAACAATTCAGTGCAAAGTATGCGTAGAGTGATACAAGATTTTAATGAATTAACAAAAAAAATTTGAACGAGGAAAGATCACAATATTCCTTAGTGGTACAAGCTGAAATATTCACAGCTGCGTAATAGAACCAGTCGGCTAGACTTGCTCCAAGTCTATTCCATGGCATTTCAGAACTAAAGAACATAGTTACTTCTGCGTTGGCGTAAACCAGGAAGAGGACACTGCGAATCGCCTTCGCTTTTTCTTCGCAGCGTCTTCTTCGTGGTTGACGCCCCCGCAGAAGTAACTTTGTTCCTTAGTGCTGAGATACCACGGAATAGACTTGGAGCAAGTCTACTAATCGGCTAAAGTTTGTTTTACCCATTTCAAGTCATGTGATCATATCCTTTGGAAGCTTCATGTTACTTGTTCACTTGTCCAGGATACTGCGAACTCCCCCTTCTGTAAATCACAAAGGAAAAGACGTTAACTCTGATTGGCTCGCTGATCAACGGGACGAGCGAAGCGTCTCGGGGCATGCGCAATTTCACATAGGAAGGATGAAGGGCGATGACCCTTAGATCGATACTGCGCAGACTCCAAATCGCTTCGACGGACGTCTGGCTATTCCGAAAGACTTTCAGTGATAGTATCCCGAACAATTACTTTTTGCGCTCATAGCACAACTTTTCATGCACGAAATATGTTAGAGAGATCAACAGATGTTTTATCAAGCTATTGATTACATGACTTGAAGTTGGTGTAAACAAACCTTATCCGATTTTGTCCATACGTTTTTAGCGACAAGGTGACGGGCGAAGGCATCCCACTACTCGGCAATAGGACATAGACATTGCTTTTTTCGAGTTGCCGTGATGAGTAGGCGATGAAACTGCCTTCGCACACACAATGTCTTTTCAGCTTCAAAAAGAAACGGCATGTATCAAAGTTATCAAAAGGTCATCAAGTTATCAAGAGGTCGACTTGAAATGTCGGGGATTTCAGAAACACTGATTCTGATCTTTCGATACCTTTACGAAAAACTAACAATGGGCAGAGAGCTATATCTTTTCGTGGACCTAAGCTTTGGAATAGCCTTGAACTTGATGTTAAACAGGCATCATCTCTTGCCACCTTTAAGAGAAGAATCAAATCGTAAACTGGTAACATTTGTGCCACGGCCCCCTGAAAAGCACTTCTCATGGACTGACGGGGCTACCGTGCCTAAATAAATAAAAATGAAAAAAATGAATCAATTGCAGGTACATATTCAGATGTCTGAATTTTTTAATTATATATTTATCGGTTTTCCCCATGTGCCGGGACACTGTGACACTTATCCTGGGTACCAGACCCTCTGGAAAAAATTGAGGTGCTAGGTGGAGAGTCTCTTCCCAAAACGTCGGTCCCATAACTCCTGATCATCCCGATAAATAAGCTTTGGTAGTTTGCAAGTGGCGAAGAGAAGTCCTCGTCTTCGGTGTTATTCCAAGTTGGCCTAATCTAGCAGACCACGGAACTGATTTAAGGGTTCTTGATTCCTGATTCCAGTCCGTAGGATATGACTTAGACGGGGGTTTATCGGTATAAGCATAACTTCATTTGAAAATTCGACTTTGTACGAATATTTAGTATATTAATGGGATTATAGACCTATATATGATCTCCAGGAACTATCTTCTGAAAACCGCAAAGCCTTTTGGTAGATCTAGGCTAGAGTTACACTATACCGGATTGCTATCAGAGCAGAATAACTTTCACTCCGTAGTAATATTTCCCTATCCGATATGAAAGTTACTCCGCCCCGCTAGCAGTCCGGTATAGTGTAACTTGGGCCTTATTGTTCAAAAGGGGATTTCGGAGCTCGGAGTATGACGGATTCGTGCGTACGCAGCTCCGGAGTGTTTCTGGAATGAATTTCGAATGACCTCCAAAGCGGAGTTGTTTTCACTTCGCTAATCGGAGCGCTGCGTATTGGATTCGAGGGGCACTTCACTCCCAAAAATCTCATACACTTTTGGCAAAAGTGTGGTGAGTGGCAGAGTGGCTGATACAGTCTTCGTCAGATGACTGAAGTTAATCTCGGTCGAGTAAGGTCAAACTCCAGATGGATGAACTCGGAGGTCTGATCTCACAATTCTCCTCGTCGTCATTCGGAAGGGACGTTAAACTAGGGGTCCCATGCCTGGATGCGGCATGCACCGTGGGCCTAAATTAGCTTTCAGTAGCTAGAAATCCTGACAAGCCTTCTCAAGACAAATTGAAAACAAACAAACATACGTTTTTATTGCAGGGGTTGCAAAGATGATCTTTAATTGCTGTTATCAAGGTTATTGTGGTCCCATTTGGCTGTGAAAGTTTTATTGTCCTCCCCAGGTACTTAGTAGGTCCATATGAACGCTTCCAAAACAAATAATAGGGCTGAACATCTTTGTGAGTCTCTCAAAGGGACTACATGAGACGCCCTTCAAATAAAAGACCCCTATACCTTGAAATTAGTCTCAGTATCTTTGAAATAAGAACCAATGTCAGCCTGGCTCTCGAAAAAGTAGGTTCTTATATGCAAGGATTTACTGTAGTGTAACTGAAACCCTATCCGAAATATGAAAGTCGCCCTGCTCCGATAGCAATTTAGCATGAGCGATAGGACACCCAGTGTGTAGCCGTTTGAAATTTATATCAGAGGCGAGTCACCTTGACCTATTGTTTTTTTGTGTGTGGTTTGAACTTATTTTTACTTGGTATACAGCCACCTTTCATTGTTTCGTAATTTTGAATTTTTTTGGTAATGAGCCACCTTTAGTCCAGAGCCACCTTAATCGTAAAAAAACGATAAGTGAAGGTGGCACGCCTCTGCTATAAAGTTCAAACGCCTACACACTGTGTCCTATCGCTCATGAATCCAAGTACATTCTTCCACTCAATGAAAATGTTGAAAAACTAACACCCTGCGAAGGAGACTGTCTGAAAGCGGAAAGCGAAAGTGAATGTTATATTATGTATCCGGATCGTTCCATACAGGTTCAAATTACAATGGAAGCAATTTTGAAACAACGCTATCAGCACATTTGTCGTTGATAAATTTGACAGTTAGCCGAACTTTTACAATTTGCAACAGTGATTCTTGATCATCACAATGAGGACCGGAATTCTTCTTGCTTGTATTGGAATTATTGCTACAGTTATGTTAGCTGGTGAGTTGTGTCCTCATATTTCCAGTAGTCATGTGATTAGGCCAAAATTTGAATTCAAAATATATACACATTTTTTATAAGAAATTAGGATCAGGTCATAGTACTAAATGTTTCTTAATTCAAAACGAAATTTTGTCCATCTTAGTACTAAAGGTTCTTAATTGGTTTCTTCTTTTTTGAATGCATGAGTTGTGTGGTTGCTAACACAGTTGCAGATATGTTTTTTTTCATTCAAAACACTATATAGGAATAAACAGTGTTCTATTATGTTTGAAAACACAAACGTTTAGTTAATATTACTATTAAAGTTAATAAACGGAGACATAGCGAAAGGAACGGCAGGCGCCACTTATCTTCAAAACAAAAGCATCAAAATTACTTATCGATAAAAAGCATCAAATACAGAAGGTTGTATATAGATGGACCCAATCCCCTTGGCTAAGTTGCTTTTAATCCCGTTGATTTACTTTAAGATCCCTTTCTAATAAGCCACTCTTCTCCGAGCCAAAATTTTGAATGTGCCCCCTTAGCTCTCTATTTAGCCCCCCTCCTATATCAAATTCCATAAATCACGAACGATTTTCCATATATTTCGCTAAACAGGCTTGCATGTTAGTATTGATAGTTTTCGGGATGGAGAATGTGTCGAACTTAAAGAAACAGTGCCCCCGAATTCTTACGTCTTTAGGAGAATATGGCCAAGGAAGGCAAAATGTTAAATGCACACAACGACTCGAGCTAAACTTTTCCTCCTGGGACACACTCGAACAAGAGCACGACGTTTTTCAAACACACAACAAATCAACTCCCTTAAATGAAAACTTGTTTCCATCAAAAAGAGCTTCTCAGTTTGCAAAAGTTTTGGGGGGTCTCCATAGAGGGCCTCATGAAAAGCAGCCAGACATGTCCTGGACATTATCTGCTAGCATTGTGATACGCGATTTTGCTTTTTAGCGCTGTTACCAGCTGCTGGCCTCGAGGTCATGTACAAATGCAAGAATGGTCGTTTGAGCAGGAAAAGTAGACCTAAAAGAAATCTGCCACCAGTTGAGATACAAAAAAGACTCTATCAACCGCGTCCTTCGGTTGAAAGGAGACGCAATGGTGAATCAACACGGAGACGGAGGAGACGGAGGAGGAGACGACGATGGTGGGGTTAGCATATGGCACAGCACAGCTCATTGTATCAGTAGGCCAGACATTTGCTTAAATCCTTTGTATCCAAACTGCAGACCTTGCTCAGCAGATACTCATAAAATCTTTAATAATGGTTAGTGCAAAACTTCTATGCCCTGTTTCTATGGGCTGAGTAGCTTCAAAGAAAATTTAGCTGCCTTGCTATAATTTACCGTTAGACTTGCTTATACAAAATATTCAATATTTTCTGAGTTTTCGTTCTTTTTAAAAACTTAAAAGGAATATTGGGAAGTATGATTATTAGTTTGCTGCGTGAGCAATGTATCATTTTTTTCAAAGCAGTTATCTGTTATCAAGGTTTTTTTTTAGGTTTGGTCGACCTCCCGGACGAGCAGCTTTGACGTAACCCTTCCAGACGTCTCTGTCTCGCATGACTGCGCGTATCTCGCTAGTGTTTGAGAGTCCTGTATCACATTTCAATAGGTCGATGTAATTGACTGGCTTCCTTCCTCTATTCACATATCCATGCATGGGTTCCCAGAGCACAAATTTTGAGGCTATTTCATCTTGATGGCGCACACAGTGACCCGCAAGTTGGAGGCGACGTTTAGCGATCTTTGCTGTTACTCTAGGCAATTTTCCGTAGAGCTCATCATTTGTCATGTGCTGTTTCCATGACACGTTTAGGGCCATCCTCAACATTCTGGTGTATGCACCATCAAGACTCTTTTCCATTTGTTTGGTAAGGGACCATGTTTCTGAATTGTAGAGCAGCACAGATTCCACTGTGGAAAGAAATAAGCGTGTCTTGAATGCCCTGTTCAGTGAAGATGACCAGATTGGTTGGAGCTTGTGACATGCTTGCCAAGCTAGCGCTTTTCTGATTAGCATATCGCTTGCACTGTCCTTCATCCAACCCCCAAGATACTTGAAGGTGTCCACTCTTCCGATCTGTCCGCCGTTGAGAGCATAGATGACATCTGTTATCAATCTTAGTTTCATTTTCTTACATTCTTTCATATCTCATTGGATCAATGAAATGATTCTATTTATTATCATATTTTTGCTTGTCACCTTCCCCATTTGTTTGCTGAAACATTTATATTTACTTTTGTTCTTCTAAATCATTTTTTATTTCTGAGTTCCACCAGTTATTGATACTATGCGGCAAAAAGTTACAACTACATTAAACTGAAATTGAACATCATGAACTGAGATCGCAAATATTGAAACTGAAAGAAAGCCTTTCAAAGAAAATAGTCAGTTTTGCCTCAGAGTGAAAAGGTTTTCGTTTTTTCATCCTTGAAGTTTCTAGTGATAGTGTGGAACCCTTTTTGTCATTTGTGACCAAAGTTGATGCTTAATACGCACAATCAAATTGACCTGGCAATTATTGCTGCGAAGCAGCCATCTATTCCTGCGCAGAGGCTTCACTTGGCGTGATCGATTCTCGACTTGTATGTCTGTTTTCAACAATTTTGCAAAGTGACTTCGGTCAGCGGCTTTTGAAATGGCATCGGAATGATTGGAATTCACCTTTATTGGCAACAAAAGGACATTTACGTCACATCTCGGTTTTCCTGCTGTTTTGACTCAAAGCCAATGTACTGATTTGTCATGCATCACAATTCAATGAGTTGAAACTGCGGAACCAGGGAATGGACCTGTGCAACCAATACAATGCGCAGCACTCACTGACAATCGTTATTTCCAGTCAATACTTCTTTGCAGTATGATCAAAGACCAGACAATCCTAAAAAGAGCTAAATTTGCTAATTTCAAAACCAATTACGAAATCAGTTAAGTCTGGGAAAATGATTGGTCCTTGGTCTACCTAACAAAGATAGAAATTGTGATTTGTCAAAAGGGAGTGTTTTGGGACACCCAACCATAGGCATTGGGAACAATTCATTTTCATTTTTTCATTTTTATTTATTTAGACAGGGTAAAGCTACAACTATATAAACATAAATTGCTTTACAAGCTGCCCTGTACAAAGAAAAAAGATAAACAATTAAAAGATTTACAATATACAAGG
This sequence comes from Aurelia sp. 4 Dawson et al 2005, assembly GCA_964019985.1. Taxonomy (NCBI): domain Eukaryota; kingdom Metazoa; phylum Cnidaria; class Scyphozoa; order Semaeostomeae; family Ulmaridae; genus Aurelia; species Aurelia sp. 4 Dawson et al 2005. The sequence continues at coordinate 39,795,792 of OZ026492.1, read as the reverse complement.
TAGAAAAATAAAGCAAAAGTTGTTTAAAAGTTCTTGATCAGCATGAATAAAAAGGGGACCTTTATGTTCTGGAGTTTTCGAGACAGGATTTGAATTGTTTGAAATTTTTTGTTAATTTTGATTTTGCGTCAAGGCCATTCCATAGTTTCGCCCCTCTAAAAGAAAAGCAATTTGGCCACATGTTGTTCGTAGAAACGGGACACGTAGATCGGTTTCTGTATTACGAAGTTCCCGGGTACTGGTTTCTGATAACCTGTCGAACAGGCATGCAAGGTAAGAGGGAGCCTCATCATTCGTACACGTATGTACCATTTTCAAAGTTTCTTTCGCAATCAAATCATTAACTGTCTGCAAGCTATTGGAATATTTATCGTTGTAGAGAGCCATAACTGTCCGGCCTACCTTTACGTGTTTGTTCTGTTTCGAAATTCCCGGATGTCCTGTCGATTTAGCATTTTCAGCGTGCTGCTAGTCGCTTTCAACTCTACATTTAAAAAGGTCTTATTGTTTCGCAGGGAATCCACTGCTAAGATTGCTGTCTGAAGTAAAATCCTATCGTTTCCTTCGCAAATGTTAGATCTAGACCCGTTTTTTTGCTTCTTTCATCAATGATCATGTGATAAGAGCGATTTTGAAAATTTTCTTTGTATTTCCTCTGCGATAGCGCAGTGTGGAGGAACGGACAAAGAAATTTATATTTATAAGAAACTGGTTTATAAGAAACTAGTACTAAGATGGCCAACATTTTAAGAAACTCTAGTACTATGTCTGAGAAGTACTAAGAAACTTTTCAAAGTTAAAAGCATGGATATTATAGCAAATCTGATCGTTGAACCTTTATTCTTCAGCAATATTATTTAAGTATTTGTGTTTCAACATAACAGAACACTGTTTATTCCTTTACGATGTTTCAAATATCAAGAAACATATCTGCCGCAGTCTTAGCGACCACATTGATAATTCTGCATTCAAAACATAAGAAACCAATTAAGAAACTCTTAGTACTAAAATGAACAAAATTTCATGCGAAATTAAGAAACTTTTACTACTATGGCTTGATCCAAGGTTCTTATACAAAAATACGTGCATGATGTCGTATTTCTAGAAACTTACCAGGCAAAAGGGCCAAAGCTCTGGTTTGGAAGTGGCCGCAAATTTGAACTGTAATATTTAAAATTCTGCTCAGTGTTGACTATCGAGGAATATTTTGAATTTGTCATTAGGCATTTATCAAAGCTAATTTCCCAATCAAACGAGACTTAGGGGCGACAAACATATCGATTTTCTCCCCAACAACGTCGTTTGGACGTTTTCGTTTCGACCCCTACCCCACCCCCCCCCACAAAACGTCCATCACCTAAATATCGATATAAGCGAAATTTGTCCATGTTATAGGCCTGGATTTTGCAGTGCTTAGTGTGGAGATTGACCCTGCGCTCATATCAAATTTAAAACAAATTATCAAGGGGACGAACTACCTTTGAAAGTAACTCTTTCGAGCCATTGTGTTCCTTTGTGTCTGATAATGAATAGTGAAATAATATCATTAGAAAAAGTGAACCTGGAAAGGATTGTCATACAAAGTAACTGAAAAGTTTTCTTACAAGCCTTTGACATTTCTTGCGAAACTACATAGATAGACGTAATTCCTATAGAACCTAATTTGAGGGATGTTCCCTGCATACTATTGACGGGAAGACCTTTTTACATAATTGTGAAAGTCATAAATGTCGACATTGCCGTACCTTAGCCACCAGGATAAGGATTCAGCTAATATCGTACTATTGCTGAGTTCAATTACAAGTTGATTTCATAACATTGTTGAGTTGAATTTAAAAAGATCTTTATGTTATGGTCCGAGTGTCTTTTTTGTAGGTCAACTTTTAAAATGAAAGAGTTTAAGAGCCGAGCATATTAGAAGGCTTTTTTTGACAATGAGAGACAGTCAACAAAGACAACGTTCAGATTTTACAGGTTGTGATTTTTTCTATCAGACCTTTTTTTCGATATAACGTCTCAATTTGAAAACGTCTTGAGCAAAACCCCTCCCCCCAAAACGTCCAAACGACGTTGTTGGGGAAAAAATCGATATATTTGCGGCCCCTTACCTGTAAGTGATCTTTGATTGGAATTCTATGATTCGTCGGCCCGGAGCGAAGGAGGTGTACGAGAGAGAGCGCAGCAGTTCATGCAAACCAGTCTTTAGAGCAGCTATGGATCAATGACGAAAAAAGAATAACAAGGGAGGGCGGGCCTTTCCGTAGTGACGGAGCCGATGACGAAATGGAATTTCTCTTTACTGGACGAAGTAAAAACACCCCCCCCCCAGTAACGACCTCGCAGGACGTTGTAAATACAGCAGGGAGATTACGAAAACAAGCATTTTTAGCGGGGATTAGAAATATCATGAGGGGGAAATGAAATTTTTAGGCTATTATCTATGATGGAACTTGCAAAATATTGAATGGGAAGCAAAACTTTCAGCGGGGAAACAACAAAAGCAAGGCGGGGAAACTCTTTAAACTCAAAACTTAGCGGGGAAACGAGTTTTCTTGGCGGGTCATCCTTCAACCTTGGCGGGACAATGTTTAAGCGGGGTCGCTACTGGGGGTGTAAGTAAATCTGTAAATTTTACCCTTTGCCATCCGTTACCTCATGTTACAGTTTCTTACAGAGTTATGTTGTTCTATTCACGCCTACAGCAAATTTTCTTGAAATTAACTTTGAAAACAAAGTGAGCAACCAGCAGAACTACGAGCGTAACTGCTGATACGCCGCCAACTGCTCCTGCGATTGGAATCTCAATTTTGATGGTCCGATTGTCTGTACTCTTAGTAGCTCCACTCCTGCTGCTCCTTCTGCGAGATGTCGTCGGTGTTCTTCTGCGAAGAGTGACAGGTGTTCTCCTTCGCAGTGTGATAGGAAGCCGTCTGCGGAGTATGATAGGAAGCCGTCTGCGAAGTATGATGGGAAGCCGTCTGCGGAGAATTATAGGAAGCCGTCTGCGGAGAATTATAGGAAGCCGTCTGCGGAGACTCACTGGAGGCAGAATTGTTCTCCTCCTCAGTATGACCGGTATCCTTCGTCTCAAAAGTGTTGTTGGAATAAGCCTTCTTCTGGATGTCGTCAGAGAAGAGAGAAGTTGAATGCTTTCCGCAATATCGTTTGCTGAATGGTGGCTGATGCCTGCATTAAAAGTAGATAGAAGAAATCTTTAATATGCAGTTTGTAGGCTTGTTTATGCATAGAGGAACGAAGACGCTCTCAGACACAGCCTGGGAATCGAATTTTTATGCTTGCCAAACTTTAAAATCAATTGTGTAAAATGTCTTTTACTCCACCTTTTCACATGAACTGTGATGAACTTGCTAAAGAAACTTTAAGTAGTTTCCTACAATCCCAGGGAGAAAATTTTTGACATTATTATTTAGTTTCAGAATTATAGCATCATTTAAATTTCTTCTTGTTTAGAAGCTATCACGTCATTAAAATGCTAAAACCACGAAAGCTATAAATTTTTGCTTGCTATCGTCCTGTAGATCTCCAAAAACTAAGTATTTCTTGTATGGTCGTGTTACTTTAGAGGCAGAAAGTCTCGCGGGCAAAAAGTTTCGCGATTTGCCCTTCTTTTGGCAATTTTCGCGAAAGTTTCTGTCAATGCATAATCTGAATTCAAAATTCGCAAAAGTTTTCGCTCGAGAAGTTATAGAAAGTTCTCGACTCGCGAAACATTTTCTGTCCAATCGTTTCTTCAAGTTTTGGCGTCGCTATTCCTTAATCACCCCGATCTTTAGTCTTTTAGGGCAATAAAGCATTGCAAAGGGTCAAGGTGACTGTGGGTAGTACTAAAAGTGAAAGAAAATTGTGTTTTTCCCCTCACTTTTCTTTAGTCGCGAAAATGTATTCACTCGAAAATGCATCCGTTTTTCTTTATTGCGAAAGTTTTTGTCGTGAAATTTGCGGGAAAAACGTCATTCGCGAATGTTTATGGCCTTAAAGGGTCTGTTTCATCCAGCATTCCTTGCATGTGTCGTCTTTTGGTTTGCCTTTGTTGTCGCCATTTTCATGGGCCATGAAAATGGCGACAAACAAAGGTCAACCAAAAGACGACACGTGCAAGGAATGCTGGATGAAACAGACCCTTTAATTTCGCAATTCTTAATATTCGCGATACTTTCTGCCCGCGAAAGTTTCTGCCCCTAAAGTAATGCTTTTGACCTTTGCCAAAGCTTCAGATTCTCTTTGTAGTAAATTCTTTTTCAAGCATAAAAACACTGTAATGCCAAAAATTTTGATATCAGAAATGCGAAATGCTCTTTCTGAAATTATGGCAAGTTGCATGAAGTGGGGAGGGCGTAATAGAATCATACACATTTAGCTTATTCTAAATCTGTGCAGAGATTTCCTTTAACTGTATCTTTTTAAAAGGTGGCGAAATTTCATTTCAAGGAAATGTTCCTAAATTTGGATGGTAGAAGCAGCCTTAACTTCCATTGCTTGCCGAGACTCTTTGTGGGCCGAACGCTATATCAGTTCTACGACTCTGTATAAGTCTAGGCCGAACTTCGACTTTCATCAACCTCTTTCCCAGAGTGTTCTTACGTCATACACTGGTCATACGCTGATAAGGAAGCCAAATGAACAGCCTTGCACATGTTGATCAGATGTGCCTAGAAAATGGGCGGATTGGCAACCATTATGGACTTGCACTCTGCTCAGCAACGATAATGGTGTCTATGTGACCTCGATTTCAAACAAACAACGAAGCAACGATGCAATAGTTGCTTCTTAGTGACAAGATTAGACTGTTGTTAGTCGCATAATTAGGACAGTTTCGAGAAAGGCTTTTTGTTTGATGTTGTTTTCGAATAGCTAATCAACTTGCAGAAAGGTCTCTGGTGGCCCAAAGTAGAGGCAAGGCAAGGAGCTCACCCTGGGGACGAGACTGGACTTTCACAACGATGAATGTCGTGTCTGGCCTAGATTCTATCTACGTTGTTTTCATTCAAGTTGCAAGGAATTGTAGTGTAGGTAGCAATGCATGCTAAATTTCACTTACTGTAAGTTAGGAACCCAATTAGAAATCCACGATTTGTAGTAAATGATTCATTAGCTCCCAGGAAATTAATGTAGAAGTATCTCTCTGTGGCAGTGTATACCTTTGGCCCAAGGCTGCCACACTTAGGCCCACTAATCGATCTTGCGAATTTTAGCACATCAGATTGTTTCGAGTATCTTTTCGAGGATTCTGTAAGATGAATAATGCAAGTATGGTAAGTGAGTGAACATCACTTGGAAAAGTGACATGAATCATAAGATAACTCCAAAGGCTACAGCCTGCGTGAATACTTCAGCCTGGTTCCCGACGTCAACTCGACCGCGTTCGTTTGAGGGTACTGGGCACCAGGGAAGCGATTTGTTGACGCCTGGACAAAAACCAGCGATACTTCTCAAACTTCTCAATCCTTATTTGGAAAACACGTTAAGCGTAGCCTGTGTGCATTCGTTCTTTCGTGTAAATTGAATTGTTTTTTGTAAATTGAAAGAACTTTACTTTTTCTTTCAATTTTACAAAAGAAAGACTGCACGCAGGCTAGTTAAGCGTCGTTCTGTTGGCGGGCAAGATTTAAAGCAAGCTTGATTTAACGCATGCCACGATGACAACAGCAGCCTGGGCCATAGTTACGGTGCGTGGTTACGGTTTTTGTCCAGGCGTTATTTTGGACTGCTTCCGTGGAGCCCAGTTCCCCAGTCGAAAAGGACGTCAGGGAACCAGACCGTGAATACTTTACATTCCACTGCGAAGGAGATTAGGACAAAGTGTGCGACGCAGGTGAAAAAACCTTATCTCAAAATGGCTTCCAAAGGAAAACAAGGATACACTAGAAACAATGGCAATAATGTCCCGTTGTTATGGTCAAAATCATGATCCAAATTGTAGTCTTACTTACTGTGTTGTTTCTCTTCCACGGGATTGCAAGAAAAGCTTTGAATATGGTGCTTACTGTCCCCACCTTTTCAAAAAATGCAGGTGTTTCGAACGTTTCATCAGTCCAGCTATTCTACTATGTAATGCAGTCTGGATCGATTTTTACATGAGAGGTTCGATTAAGTTGAATAATGGCCTCTGGCCCTATTGTGCACATTCGAAACTTTGCAATGCATAAAATATCGTTCGATCAAGATTAGACTTACGACATGGTCCCACTTATCACAACAACAACAACAACAATGACAGCAACAACAACATTTTTGCTCAGACTGGTGGTTTGAGCGTCCATCAGCCTAACAATAGCGCAATCAGTCCAGATCAAGATTCGTTTAGCAATAGGGTCAATTGCAATTTGCTGCCACATTTGAATATTCTGAAGAGTTTCTAGTTAGCAATAAAACCCATAAAAGTATTAACTCACGTAAGATTTCAACAGTTTGATCGCTTGAGTTACATTGCGATGAACTGTTTCCTTTTAAATCAAGATCCATCATGACAATCTTTGTTTCTGAAGAAGATCCTGTATCAATCTGTTGGCTACAAAAAGTCGATGGCGCTACTTGATGGCCTAATGGCCAACCGTTGGAATAAACCACGATACCAGACTTCATGCTTTCAGCTGGAGATTTGTGTCTGCAAAGGTTCAGATTCAGAGAACTGCTAGATGGGTCAAATGGTTTGCTTTTCAACTGATAAGAAAGCTTGAAGCCAGCATGTTTAACTGTGGAATCAGATTTGAACCTGATTTGAGCATGACCATCTGAAGAATACATATCAAAAGGCTTGGCTGGCACCAAATTGTCAGAACAGAATTTTCCAATGCTTACAGACGATCTACAAGAAAAAGTTCTCCTCATGAGCACCAGGATACATTATGAGTAATTTGAATGGTCTATTCCACAAATGGCCTAAGCCGCTCTCACAGCGTACATATTTTGCTACGTGGTTAACTCATTCAGCTGTCATAGACGTAGGAACCGGGGGACACTGGGGGCACGTGCCCCCAAGATCATGCAATAAACAATGAAGTGCCCTTTCTATTTTTGGAAAATGCCCCTTTTTTCTAAAGGAAAAAGTGCCCTCGAAGCGTCGTGCCCCCAAAGTCTGAGATGCTTCCCACGTCCCTGTCTGCTGTTCAGATATGTGACTCAAGCTTATGGCTGTCTTGACTCTCTAGCTGTTGTACTGATTGTGTTGGTTTGGAATATGCAATTCAGACAACAGCTGTGAGTGTGAGAGACAACAAAGAAGAACACGAAGTTGTCATTTTGTCTCAACGGCAGAGTGAGTCAGTTCACTATGAGTGAAATCTCTATGCTATGAGGGGGCATAATATAGGGTGCCGCAAAACCGCCAAAATTTGCGCTCTTACCCGTCAACCGCAAGCAATTTTCTCTCATAAACCTTAACCGTCAGTCTTCTTCAGTACGGTTAATATTCTTTTTAGGATAGCCATTTCATGTAAATGAAGCACGAGTCCTAAGGTAGTTAGTCTGACTGTACAATTTGCGACAACCGTCCTGTTACAGCTATGCGAAGGCCTATAGAAAATAATAGTTATCTAGTGGAAAGTTCACAGGTGGTGGAGAATGATTCAGTAATGCTTGCACGATTCAATAATACATACAACTGTACTAAAATTGAATCAGGTGTTATCGTTGTGGCCTAAGCGATAACACAGAGATATGGAGGTGGGAATCTAAGTAATCAACAGAGGATTCAAGAGAAATATAAAACAGTCAACTGGCAAGTATGATTAAATCTTACTACATTTGTATGTAGCTATAACAGAATCGCGCAAGCATTACCATTCTCCGCCACCTGTGGAAAGTTCTACGAAGTAAACGACAAAACGTAAACCGTTCGTTTATACTAGACTTATTACATTCGTCCTTGTTTTCGCTCCATTTACCCCAACGATACCCCCACTATACCCATTCCGCTTCAACGAAATGACTATAATAGTAAATAACAATTCAATTCAATGGAGCAAAACTTAGCCGAAAGTCATCAGTCTACGTTTATACTGCAATTTTGCGCGACCATGTAGCCAGGGCCGCCGAGAGGGAGGGGCAGGAGGGGCAATTTAACCCTGGGCCCCAGGGTCTAAGGGGCCTCAGAATTGAAGATTTTTGACACATTGACCGCATGAAATGCTCTGAAATGCATTTTAACCTACTCTATAGGGGGTGATCGAGAAAATGTTCTGCCCTGCTCGTTTCGTTCGGAGGGAGCCTCACACCGCAGTTGCCCAAGGGCCTCACCAATCTCACGACGGCCCTGCGTGTAGCAATGCAAAAGCAGTGTACAGCACTGATTTGTTTGCAGCAATCGTATTCCGAATCCTAAACACAGGTTTTTTATTTATAAGAAACTGGTTTATATGAAACTAATACTAAGATGGCCAAAATTTTAAGAAACTCTAGTACTATGTCTTAGAAGTACTAAGAAACTTTTCAAAGTTAAAAGCATGGATATTATAGAAAATAGATCGTTGAACCTTTATTCTTGAGCAATATCATCTAAAACTCTGTGATGTTTTAAATGTCTAGAATCATATCTGCCGCAGTGTTAGCGACCACATTGATAATTCTGCATTCAAAAAATAAGAAACCAATTAAGAAACTTTTAGTACTAAAATAGACTAAATTTCATGTGAAATTAAGAAACTTTTAGTGCTATGGCCTGATCCAAGTTTCTTACAAAAAAATGTGTAAGGCTGCATAGCGCACTTTCTTATGTTCTCATTATCCAATTGTCCCGCCAATTGTTTAACAACAGCATTGGTGATGCTGGCAAAATAGGCGAAAGAGTCGAATCCCGGGGGAGAGTACTTGGCCCAGGAACATACGGGGATGTGCCACTGGAAAATTTAAAAAGCTACCCTATCCCAGAGTCAAATTCCCGAAAATGATACACTGTCCCGGAGTCAAATTTACTTAAACAATACCCTGTCCTTTAGTTTCCTTGGACAAAGTTGTGCTCTGCAAGGAAATTTGTACGAAATCTATCGAAAAATGTAGAAATATTGCCATCCAAGTGATTTGAATCACATTCGGAGAGTGCAAATGGCCTGAAACGACCTTTCGGAGTCAAAAATGACAAACATGGACCCTGTCATGGAGCCGATTTTTACAAAAATGATACCCTGTCCCGGAGTCGGAATCCTGAAAATGATACCCTGTTTAGCGGCACATCCCCGTAAGGAAAAATATACGAGTAATCCCCCGCGGGGGTCGAATGTAACAGACGTCCGGAGGCGTAGCTTCATCGACAGGACTACGCCTATGTGAAACGGTTTGGTTGTCAAGAAACGCTCAATTTACCGTCGGAAAATACTCAAATACTTTATCAGACTCTTGTACCTGATACATTCTTGACGGATGTAGATGCATTTGAAGGCCACCTAAGAAAAAAGTGGGGGAGGGGAGGGGGGATTGTAGTACTGCGAATGTTATTCGAAAAGTACTCTATTTTGATAGAGAATATGCTTAAGGCATCTTTCCTTGTTTCTTGCTTCTTTTTCTACTCGGAAGGTACTTGGGAATTGTCTAACATTCAAAAGGCTTCATATGGCCTTGTTTTGAAATTTCCAGAAGCTACAGGTTGTTAACATGAATATTGTTATGGGAATGGAGCCTTTCAAGAAGCTTGCAAGAAACTCTGAGAATCCACGATCTGATGACCTAAAGATACTTGCCATACTGGCCAAAATTCTTAGTTTCTTATAGAAATACAATGCAACTGTCACAGGGAAGGGAAGCTAGACAATATCAAACTCACTTGTCAAGAAAGGGAGCATGGTCAATATGCTGTGTTCTTTTTGTGAAAATCAATACAGGTGAAAATTCTTTGAATACCCAATCGGAGCCCGGGGCACAGGACCTTTTATACTTCCTGCAACGTCCAGCCCCTCTCTCTTTGATATGACTCTTACTCTCAGTGCCTAATGTAAGCCGAATTCATAAGGACACAATCTGAAGATATTCTAAAGAGTGGGGCTTTGGGGGTACTAGAACCAGCAAACCCAGACCAAAACTAGCCAAAACCCGAAACCCCGCAGGCAAAAGAAGCCAAAACCCGAAATTGCACTTCTGTACAAATATCTTCAATTTTCGTTAGTAATCTTCAATAATTTCCAGCATCTTCGTTTTCACTGACTCATTTCACCTTGTTTTAGGAATCCAAAGCCTGGTTTTTCATTTTCAGTTAACTACATGGACAGTATGACTTCAAAAACCAGACAAAATAGGAATCTTGCGTGAAATACTTCAAGTCCGAGCACAAAAAATGGCCTAACCCCACAACCCGCGACACATCTCAAAATCCAAAAACCCGGACGATTTAAACGTAAATCCCGAAACATTAGGACCAAAATTGGTCAAACTCGCAACCAGTGAAATCCCAAGGCCCCCTTCTTCAAAGAGGAGATTTCTTCAGGTAAGAATTGTTGAGAAAATACTTTTCTAAGCTGTAAGAAACCCTTTCACCCATTTCTTGATTTTGCACATAGTTCTTCCAAGGACCTTTTCATAACTTTATTCTGTAATCTTCAGGTATTTGCGTTGCTTTCAATGCTCGGAATCTCTATGCACGTTTTATCAAGAGAATACAAGTGGACTGTCAGAAAATCATTGCAAATTTCAAAATGGTCTCGTCTGGAACTTACCTCGTCAGTGAGACTTCAACAAAATCATGTCTGCATTCAGGCATCTTCCCTTCAACTTCAAAAACCAACCATTTCATCTCTAGATAGAATCCTGAAGAGTGCAAGGCTGACGGACGAATGCTGATTAAGCAATTTTCATTGTTACCGTAGTGTTCGTTTGTCACAAATGATATAGAGGTTGTCGCATCAAATGTGCCACTAATGCATTTTCCATTGCATCTACCTGATGATGAAAATGCCAAGAAAAAAACTGCAAGAAGAAGAAAGTTAGCCATATTTGACTGATTTGGCTGTCTCTTCTCCCTTCGTTTACTGGAAAGATTCGAAATGCCACCCAAGACTAAATAGCAGATTTTTCTGTCTTGCAGTGGTGCAAATGAACCACGTAAGTCCTTTCTTGGCGCAGCATCGGCATCCTTATATTCCTGTTTCTGATCCAATGAGAATTTCCAAGAGGAAGAATTCTAGGCATGTATTGCCACTTTGTAAGTTCATGCTAGGCTTGTCCAGAGCACATCCTGCTCTAAATGACCAAGCAGAATCTTATGATTGGTTGGTAGAAATTTTCCTCTTTCCAGCCCCTTTGTGTGGAAGTAGCATAGTTGAAAGCAAACTGCTGTGGTGTAAATGAACCACGAAAGTCCTTTCTTTGCGCCGCATAAGCATCCTTATTTTCCTGTTTCTGGTGCTGATCTAATGAGAATTTGCAAGAGGAAGAATTCCAGGCATGTATTGTCATGCTATAAAGACATGCTGCAATATTCAGAATATTGGTACCCTGCCCTAACAAAATTAAAACTAGAAATAACAAAAGTCAGGGAGTGCTGCGAGCTAGTCTTAGTCATAAAATTCATCAAAGCGCTTATAAATATGGTCAAAAGTAATGTCTGCAGGCAAGGCCTTCATGTAGGTGTCCTCTGACGTTCCACAATCATGAGCTAAAACTTGGTAACTGGGGGGGGGGTCATCAGGGTTTGCGGAACAGCGGAATTTGAAGAAAAAAGTGTCGCGGAATGCGGAAACTTTAGCAATTTCTCGGCGGAACGACGGAATTCTCAACACCTACCGGACGCGGATTCTCTCGAAATTGATCAGCGGAATGAGGAATTTTCATGAAATTTTATAGATTTGTGGATCATTCAAAGTTGTCTTTTAAAAAGAGGTAGTGGTCACATATTTGTTTCTCTGGTCAGCACAATGAGAAACTTTTCAAAGCTTTGTACAAGAATTTTAACTGCCACTCTCCTCCTATTTCCACCTGGATGTCTGAAATGTCTAACAATACTAATTTGTGCTATCATTTTGATAACGAAGTGGCGGGACGCGGTACTTTGGCTAAAAATGACCGGAACGGCAGATTTTAATTGAAAATAGCACGGAGCGGAGGACTTCTATCCCCCTCAATAACCCCTAGAATAACAGTTGCTTGACAAATTCATTGTTACATTCAACTGACCATGCTAATAATGCACGTTTTCCTTACTGAAAAATAGAATATCATCATCATATTTTCATTACTGCGTATGTGCAGCTGCCATTGGCACAATTGACAACAGCAGACCGCAACTCAATCAGGATGGCAGTCACCTTATTGTAATTGAACAGAATTGAAATTCGTTGCCCCTTAATCCATCCTTCCATCCATTCACCAGCATAGCATTCACCCACTCTATCAAATTGGAGAGATTGTGCAAGGATATTAATGCTGTGCGAAGAAAGAGAGAGAATAGAGAGAAGAGAAATGTTCGCTCCATTTCCTTGTTCTTTTCACTTTTTTAAACATCTCTTATTAGGCTCTGGTAACCAGAGTACATTAAAATCGAAAACTTTCGGACAATCAAACTTTCGGACAAACTTTTGTCCGAAAGTTTATTCGTCCGAAAGTGTTAAATTCATTGAAAATAGAAAAGCACAAAGAAAAGTAGCATAAAACGTTGATAAATAAATGTTTTACCAGTAGTACTTAGGTTTCTTGAATTTTTTATCTGAAAGTTTTGCTCCTTGAAGCGTTTCTTGAAAAAATTTCACGTATGGTAGTAAATTTTAATTTGGTTTACAGCTGGATGTATCATTGTTCAATGTAGCGAAAATTACATTCAAATGTCCTTGTTGATGCAATGATCATCATGTACCTTATTCTGTAAATTGATATTCTTGATGCAACTACGATTATTTTTAACATATAGTTTGGTATGATGCTTGTTTTTGATGTCGTGTTTGTCCGAAAGTTTTTTGTCCAAAATTCCCGAAAAAGCGTCCGAAAGCTCTTTGCCGAAGTTTTTTGCCGAAAGTTTTCCGTCCGAAACTTTTCGATTTTAATGTACGGCATTGTGTGTTTTTCCTTGGTGAGGGAATCTCCTTGTCTGCAGTTTGAATTGAGGTGTGGACCAAAGCAACTGATTCAATTGTATTACAAATTCTTACGTTGTTGGGGACAGTATGATATGAAATGTATGAACAATCCGATTTCTTATTGCATATTATACATGTAGTCTTTGTTTTTATGTTTCCCCCCTCCAAATGAGACAGTTTTCTAGTTACCGATTAATTAATTTGAATGTTGTGACATCATCGAGTAGCCTAGATCCGATATCGTTGTTCTCTAGGCCTGAGTTTTTCGACCGTCTGGTTTTATGTATGAAATTGTGTATTGAGCAGCTGGAGATTTAATGATGTATCGTTTCGGAAAAATGTTTGTTGGTGTCGAATCTAAAGTTTATCGAGTGCCTAACGATGAGGCACGAAGGAATGAAAAGAATAATAGACGTTTACACTCGGGTGCACTACCCATGATCAGAAAAAGTCTTGCTTACGTTAATATTTGATGTTTTATAGCAGTTTAATTCAGTTCAACGTAGCAAACTCCTTTTGTCGGATATACAGTACCTAAAAAAAGAGAGATATCATCATGATTGAGATCAAAGAATCTGTTGATGTTGCCTCAAACTATCAAACAACTACGTATGGCAAAGTCAAATGATGCAAAAATTGCTACCTCTGTCTCAGCTGTCCCTTCAAAGAGGGGGTGGGGTCACTAGGGGGTATGCAATTTCACATTTCCGCAATTTTTCTGCCCTATTTCTGCAAATCCGAACACAGAAAATGACTATTTCTGCTGTTCGTTGGGCCTGCGAGCAAAGTCTTCCTGCTTCACATATCAAAATACAGCACGATCAACCAAAACGATCTTCTTTCTATTTTGTATGTGCTGATTACATGCAAGCAGTTTTGCTGTCGTCATGGGTGTTCTTTTTGCGCGAAAATGTTGTTTTAGTAGTTGTTGTTGTGGCAGTTGTCTTCAGATCTTCGTGATATGTACTCTTTTCGTTTGTTTTAGTGCCTTTAAGTCATTATTACACAATATTTTTTATAGAATTAGTATCGAACCTGCTACATAACACTAATTTTGCAGAAATATCCGCATTCGGCAAAAATACTCTCACAGCTGCGGGAATGAGATTTTATGGCCTTTTGTGTCGATAATATGAATGAAAATGAACTGGACATGCCTACCGTCGTAAAATTTGAAAATAACGAGCGATGAATCTTTATCTGTATGACAGATTTGTTGACAGATATTTTCAGGAATACTTGGGGGGGGTCTTGCGGGTAACCACCCTCTTGCCCTCTCGATAATAATAGTTGTTACCCTACTAATTTGCAAATTGTAATTTCTTTCTCTTGTAAGATGCATGACATATACAATTTTGCATTAACTGCATTTTCTTTCTCTGGAACATTAGATCTTACATTACAAGTATTTTTACAGCAAGTTTGGGAATGATAATGATAAACCCCAGTGCGGAATCATGCACCCACACGCAAAAAGCCGTTTCCCTGCTCCAGACTCCACTCCGTTCCTCCTCCGTTCTGGCTGAGATACTGACCTCGTTTCTACGAAAACGAAACTGAGAAACGCGCGAAACTAAGCGGCACGAAAGCGAGCAACGGATCTTGAAAAGATGGCCGCCAAATCACAACATTTCTCGAACAAGGTAAAAACTTATGCTTTGTTACCAAAAACAAGGCGGCCAGTTTCAGTGAAAGGCATGGAAACTGATGAAGACAAGTTTGTGAAACATCTTGAAAGAGCTGCTGTTCTGCTTGAAGAACAAAAGATAGGGAATGAAGAGGAAGAGGGCGGAGAGTCGGAGGAAGATGATGGAAGCGATGAAGAAGATGAACTCTTTTATGTTGAGGTATCAAAAAGGATTTTATTTCAACTATAGATACCCATGGGGTGAGCTACTCCTTAATTTTCCATACGGAGGAGGAGGGCCTGAGACCAAGTTTGGGGTCCAAAATCTTACTTTAAATCAACATTTGGAGCCTTCTGTGATGATAGGCCTATCGTAAACAGTGAAACAACGAGACAAACTTCCATTTGGGGTCCAAAAATCTGGAGAAATAAAGAGTCAGGGGATTTGGTGCAATTCTTTGCGGTGAACCATTCAATAAATGTTGTTCTGCATATGTTGTTTGGTGCACTGACTGTCCAGCACATTGCATGAAAATGTAGCTTTTCATACTGGAAAATATCTGCAAGTAATACAGACAATACAAGTAAATATGCGCTGTCCTGTTTGTTAGTACAAAGTTTTCAAATGCGTGGATGGCTGCGTGGATAAGATAATAGTATGGGTGCATTTACAAAATTTGTACTAACAGGACTGGACATTTACTTGTATTGTCTGTATTTCTCGTAATGTATGTAAGTTGTGATATGCCCATTTACAATTCAAATTTGAAATGCCCCATTCATTTCTCAAACTTTCCGATCTGGTTCAACATTAGGGGGTGCTCTCTCCTCATTCAGGCAGGATGATACTGAGAAACCAAGGCAAAAAAGTCAGCATTCTGCCTGATACCATTTTTGTGAGGATAAGTTTGCAATTTCTTGGCTTGTCTACTAAACATGACCCCTAACTTTTGGATTTAGTTATGTTAGAAAGTCAGTGTAATGCCATACCTGTATGGTAGGATAGAGCAGAAACTGCGCCAAACAATGTCATTGACCAATCTAAGATGAGGAAGAGTTTGGACAGATAAGATTTTTGAAATGATAGAAAATGAAGAAAATATCAAGTGTTACCTAATTTTGGGATCTGTTGCAGGGAGCTAAGGGGGCTCAAAGTTATGAGTTTTCACGCATGTGTGCACAATTTCTGCTCTGCCGTATGGTAGTTTATGCCAATTGGATCCCACCACTCTTTTTTATTTTTCAAAAACATGTCCGATGTCTGCGTGAAAAATCTTGAAGGTTGGCCTAGCATGTCATGGATGTTGAATCATGCGGCTTGCTTGCTCTCAAAGTAATAAAAAAACAAATTTATTCCAGATTTGTTGCTAACTATTCTCCAATATTCAAGGAATGATATATATGTTGTAAATTTTTTCCTTGTGTTGGTTTTTCTCTTAGTGTGTCAGTGTTTTGAAAATTTGATAAATTTGTGACAGGCTGCAAACCAGGAAAGAAACACAACAGTTAAGTTCCTGTTTAGTGGTTGACTTTTCTTGATCCAAATGAACTGAAAATACAATGAATGGTATCTTTAAAGAAAGTAGTAATGAACTTTGTTTCTTGAGGTCTCTTCATACAAGTCTGCACAATTCAATATGCAGTTTGCCTGCATGAAAGTGGTCACTCATGTACAAATCATAAAAAAGAAACTGCTTCAAAAATTGATTATACCTTTTGTATTGGAAAGGCAATATGTATTTTTCCTTGATTTCCAGATATTGTCCTCGCTGTCTATGTCCAGGGAGCTCCTCCTTAAATAATTCCTTACCTACAAATTCCCTTCAAATGAATTTAGTTTTCTTTGTACACTACTGAGTGAGTCAAATAAAAAACATGTGGCGTTTGAATGGCTACTGTTCCCTGAGTATATAAGCAATGATATTTTGCAATACCTGATTGGATAGCTAAACATGTTAAATTATTTTTAGAAATTTTTCTGGCTAAATTGGTCACTCTGTTCAGATTCTGTAAGTGATTTTCTAAAAAATCTCCTGTTAAGAAGCCTTGAAAAATGTGCTAAAATTACAAGTAAATTTCCATAATGTGTTTACCTCACAATGATGAATTTCAGCACACATTAACAGGTGCTTCTCTGTTGTTAGGTTGAAAATTCTTCCCCCTAGTATGAATATCATATTCAGGGGGATTCCATTCTTCCAAGTGGACAAAATAAATGAACACATCCAAGTGTCATTATTGCTATGAAGGAGAACAAAGGGAAATCAAAAGGGGCTTTCTGGAGCAAATATCCCATTTTGACTGGAAGGAATGGCCGATTGAAGCTGGGTAAATTACTAAACCCAATTGGACGTACCCGGAATAAAACAAGATAGTTTTCAATGTCATTACTATGATATTTAGGGAGGATAATTTTTTCAAACGTCAGACATTTTTGACTCACCTCGCGGTATTTTATTTTGTTGTTATGAATGTTGTTTTGTAGTTGTTGCGAAACAGAGTTTGTGTTGTTTTAGGATTTGAAAGTGTAGAACTTGAACTTGACCAATATAGACTTGATATTTGGGCTCCTAAAAGCATTAGGCTCAATATTTAGGGGCCAACAAAGATATAGTGACATTGACTCCCCATATTGAAAGCTAGAGAGTACCCCCTTGGGTTGTGAAATAATTAAGGGTTCTTTGTGGCAATGAAGAGGTGATGATTAGATATAACCCACAGGATGAAATGAATCATTTACATCTGCTGTTCAACTGTTTGGGGATAATCAACTTGACACTGACCTTTTACCAAATCTAAAATGTTATGTACAAGGCCATGCACAACATTAACCTGACAATAACCCCTTACATCATGGATAAGAATACTTGAGCCATGATATGAGTCAGTAAATTTTTAAACAAGAATTCTTAGGGGTCAGTCATGTATAAACTTCTTCCCCACTTTGGGTCATTTTGATGCTAAGTTTTTGACCCTCCACCCCACCCTTAGTGTTGGTCCATTAAAAACTGAAAAGGGCCTATGTTAGGCATGGTAGGCCTAACGAGGAAGGCACCAGAGTAAGCCTTTATCCATACTATCAAAAGGTGCTTAAAAACTTGCAATTATCACAAAGCTTTTTGAAAAATGGTATTGTGATGTCATCAAAACATAGACCCTCAGTTTTTGACAAAACTACACCATCTAGAGATGTGCACTTTTTCATTGGTGTTCAGCTGTATCAGGATCAACTGTTTGATTTCAGATTAGATATGTGTAATACAGAGGTGACACAATAGTGCCTCGTAGAGAAAGGCGTAGAGGTTGTGGTCCAAACTCTTTTAGCAATCCATTGGCAACTGGGTAGATCACATGGAAACGAGTTAAAAGAAGAAAATAAATCACAAATTATCAAAAATCTTCACACTATTACAGGGGAATACAGCTTTATAAAAATTGATGCAATCAATTCTATTTGTAGTGTCATTGTTGTTGAAGGCTGTTTTGACCCCCCCCCCATCCATCAACATTAGAATTTTTTTTATGTATACAAGATTTACAATTCAACAAAACATATTTACATTAACAATATCATTGGGAGCATGATAGGCATGGCTACCATAAAAGCGATCTTTAACAAAAGCACCTATTCGGATACTAAAGGCGATACCAAAGTTCTGGCCCCTTCATAGGAAGAAACGGATCACAGAGATTATGTGACGTCAGAAAGATGCTAGGCAGAGACCAAATCATTATATGACTGACCCCTTCCCTTACGCAGTAACATGCATTTACATGGAGTCCATGGGCTTTTCCATGTTTGAAATGCATCTTTTATAACCATTTCAAATGCATAGATGTAGGAACCGGGGGTACTGGGGCACATGCTCCCAAGATTTTGCAATAAACAAAGAAGCGCCCTTTTTATTTTTAGAAAGTGCCCCCTTTTTCTTAAGAGAAAATTGCCCTTGGAGTGTCATGCCCCTCCAAGCTTGAGATGTTTCCTATGTCCCTGGGCAAATATATATGGAAATTTGATACCTGTGCCAAAAATGGAGTGGAATGAATGTGTGTTCCTAGAGTAAAGGTATATGATTTGATACTATGTAAAAAGCATTGCAAACGATGGTACTTTCTGTGAAATAGAGAGCAATTCCTCAGAATCATTGGCAGTGATAGACTAGCCTTGATGCACATGCTACAGAAATATTTTTCATCTAGGTGTGTGGCTCTCCTACAATCACTTGCAAAATTGTTGAGCCATTCTAAAAAATAAGGTTTTTTGCCACTGTAGCCCCCTTCCCCCTTCCCCCCTTTGCAATGTTGAAATCAGTCGGAAAAGTCGTAAATCGTTAATTGCCAACAGAAAAGTCACCTTTGTTTCCAATCAACATTGCAATGGGGTGGGAGGGGGCAAAAACCTTACTTTTCCTCAATGGCTCAACAACTGTGCAACTGATTGTAGCAAGGAAAGCCATTTTAATGCATACAAAGCCTGTTTGTTAGCTTACACATAGTTTTTACAAGAAACTAATAAGTTTGGGTAGGGCTGAATGTTTCTTAAAATCACCAGCTCTCCGCCTTTTTGAACATTCCAAAACAGGTTTTTTGAAGGCTTTTTAATACTTACTCATTGCTCAAGTACTTTGCAAGTAATATGATACAGGAAACAAGTGAGAATAAAGTAAGAGCTTGCTGGAGTTTCTCTATTTTTTTTTAGATCTGAGAGTCTGAGACTGCGTTCACACGATGCCGGTGCATTTTGAAAACGGTGAAAAATGTGACGGCTGCAAAATTTGAGCTAGCGTTCACACGATACTGGAACAATTTGAAAACGGTAAGAAATTAGACGGCAAAAACTCGTTGCAAGACTTTGATGCCAAAGAAGTGTGCCTACACCCTAAGAATCGACAAGTTTCATTCCAAAAGCGTCTAAAAATGTTCCATCTTTCATCATTTTCAGGTTTTTGCACGATGCAGTTTCCAAAATGTGCCGGTTAGAGTTCCGTTTTCAAAATCTACCGTTTTCAAAATCTGCCGGCAAAAGATGTGCCGTTTTCGTGTGAACGGGAGGCCTATCCGTCGAATTTTTCACCGTTTTCAAAATGTGCCGGCATCGTGTGAATGCAGTCTCAGTTTCTTAGTAGCAGATTCTTCTAAGAAAATACACGCATCAGAAACCCTATCTCTTCTTCCCAGGTTGATGATGTAACTGCGGGGTCGTTTGGAGAAGGTAGTAAAGGACCGAAGGGTTTCAAAAGATTCAAGGATCTCTCTCTGATATTGATTGACAATGGTGCAAAGAAAGATCTTGACAAATCAATAAAGGTGGATGGAGGATTTCAACGGATTCTTTTATACCCTTGGTGGGAGCTGACCTTAAACCTGAAGGTACCAGACAGAAAAGGGAGGAAAATTAGGCTCCTGACAGAACCAGCACAAGCAAAACTGAGAGATGACCCAGGTGTGGATGAAACAATTGTGTCTCTTTTCCTGAATGAATGTGGAGTGCACTATCAACATATTCTGTTATTACGACAGATTGCTCAGAGAAATAACAAACATTTACTGTTTAAAACACTCAGATCATCAATTGAATGCATGCAGCAGATTGAAGACTTAAAAGATATTGCATATTGTATCGAAAGGGCTCTTGAAACCTCAGGTTAGTAGTTCTCTCTATTTTCAAATGTCACCTTCTTTATAATGATTTGATGTCAAATGGGAAGCTCTCAAGGTTCTACAGTTACTTATTAAACAGTGAGAGCAAAATGCATGCATACAGTATGCCGCTCTCTGGACTTGCCCAAGTCGTCCTGGAAGAAAGGAAGAGACAACTTGTCGCGGCAGCTCACAGCTGGATAACACAGCTGGATGGCCAGATGGTTTTTGTTACGGCAGATGGCAACTTTGATCATAATGTGTGACCAATAGCAGACAAGATTTTGCTTTTCCCTGAAGGTAACTGACAGGGGTAAACCAACTTTAAAACATAAATTGCTGTTTGTCAAAATGAACATATTGGCGCCACCATTTCCAAAACAGCACTCCTGTGAAGAAAGAAACAGCTGACCCCCTGGTTTTCAAATTCCTTGTGGCTAGGTTCTATTGCAAACATTGGGTTAAGTCATGTCATATACATTGTATGAATAATTAATGAGGAGCTGTTTGTCACAAGTCGTCACTTTCTTTCTTACATGACGACTTGGGCAAGTCCAGCCCCTCTCTTATACAGGGTGTGCCAAAATATTTGTGCCCCGTTTGTGTTTCTACTGTGGAGGAGCTGTAGGCTCAATGATCTCTGTTTTTACACATTTGTTTACGTCAGCCTTCATTTTAGAGTTAGAGACCTTGTATGTGTCAATCTGACAAGTGGTTGCTGATTTATGGTAGAGAAGGGCATAATAAGTGGTTGCTTCAAAAACATCACTTCTTTTGTTCTCCAGCAATGTCAAAGTAAAGTAACTATCAAAGAAAGTGTGTTAGCGTCGTATTAAAACCCTTGCTAAATCCTTTAACAGGCTAGCAATTTCATTTATTCCTAAGAGAGTATTTTCTACCTTTTCAAAATATAGTAAGACTTTTAACGCGATATTAGAACCCTTTCTTTGAAAACTTACTTTATTTTGACAATGCTGTTCTCTATCCTTCTTTGGGGGCAAACCGTATCGGGGCATGTGGCTTAATTTGGCAAGATACAAAATGCCATTTAGGCCACGTCGACACGTGTCTGGATATTTTTGAAAACGTATCTTTTTTATTCGTTTACAAAATATCTGCGTCCACACAAGTAGCGTTTTCGAAAATATCCCCATGTCCATGTTTCCCATGTATCCCCATGTTCGAAAATGTCCAAACGATGGTGGTGCTGCATTCAAAATTCGATATTCGGACTTCCACAAAAGGAAAAAACGAGCAAAGTGACCTCGGGTGACCCCCAAAGACTACAGCGCAATTCTGATATGTAGCAAATTGATGCTGTGATGTCAGCATTTTCGAAAAGCTCTTTTATCCCTTGTCTACATGACAACATGAAAACAGCGTTCTCAAAAGGATCCAATCGGGAGAGGGTTTTCGAACAGCCTCATTTTCGGTGACCGGTCTACGAAACGTGTGGACGCCAACCCAAAACAAATGGAAAAAGATGTGTTTTAGAAATGTGTCAGGATACGTGTGGACGGGGCCTTAATTTGTCTTCAGTTAAAAGTGTCAACACAGTTTCTTTGACCGCTTTATCAGCTCACTTCATCCTTTGTTTTAATTCTCCACAGATCAAGGCAAACTCTACCACTGTTCCAATTTCACGAAATATTGCTCAGCATTATTTCCCAAAGATGCGCACAACATTGTCAGATCTTTGTCTCTGGAGAAACTTCAAGAAATTGATGATACGATAAAAGAGAACCCTTGGGACCTTGGATATATGGTAAAGACAAAAGAACGTTTTGGATTAACAGGAACTGAAGTGAAGCTGAAAGGATTTATTGATAGTAGAATATTGTACAAAATGCCATTACCAATGCAGAATGCGTTGTATGTCTACAACGCAATGAAGAAGATCACGTATAATGATGGGCATACGTATGTGACAACAAGCCAGTTATGTCGTAAGTATTGGTATTCAACGAGAAATGCAGTTGTGAGCAGAAGTTTGAGTGAAAAAGAAATCGAGCAAGCTGTAAATTATCTGACAGAATGTGACGTTCTTGAAAAAGATCACCTGCAAAGTGGAGAGGAAGTGATTGTATTTCCACATATCAAAGAATATGAAATGTCTATCGCCGAAGCAGTTGCAATATTGATGAAAGGATTGCCTTGTCTTCCTAAAACTGCAGTATATGAAGAGGTGTGTATTCAAGACAAATTATGGTACTCAAGCAATCAGGACGGTGACTGCAACTGCAACGCAATGTTGCCTTTGTTTCCAAAATCCGGCATCAATAGATTCTTTTTTCATTTGCTTCCCTTGATAATGACGTTGTCCTTTTCAACTGCATAACTTTGAAGTTTCGTGTCTCACTAGCTTTTCTTTAGATCTAGGCCTCCGAAGTGAGGTCACTCATTTGAAATGTTGCGTTTTACGGAAAAAGGACGATTCAAAGGTATTTAACTGAAGAATGATGTTTTGTCTTGGTATTTTTAAGAACATGTATAGGTAACATGCAGGAAATTATACTTGATTTGTGTCAAAGAAGACAAAGTTATGGCTGCCATTGCTGTCATGGTTGCATAAAGCGAGGTATTTCATTCTGGCATAAAGTCACCATTCTTTTCTCCTGGGGAGGGGGTGGAAGATGTCTAGAGTGGGACCAAAACTCTCCTCACTCCATGAGCGAAAACATTGAAAGGTAGTTGTGTACGAAGTAAAAACAAGTTCAAGACACAAAAAACCATAAGTTAAGGTGGCTCGCTACTGATATAAATTAAACTGCTACACACTGGGTGTCCTATCGCTCATGCTCACTCTAAGAGAGGGAGGATGCAAAGAAAGAGCATCTTAAGAAGGGATTATGAAAAAGTTTGACGTAAACCCTGTTAATTCTATCTACAAAGGAAGAAAACATACAGCTCTTCAGTTTATAACTAGAACTGTGCTCATTTCTGACACTTGCTCTGCTCTTTTCTCATTTGATTTGAGATCGCATGGATGGATGTTTAGATGTGAAAATTGGTTTTGCTGGGGATCAAACAGGCTAAGTTGTGAGCCTCAAGGAATCCCCCAAAAAAGGCTCCAGGACGATTTACTTCAATGACCTAATGTGCAAATTGAGACAAAGAACAAAAAACAATAGCACCACGGGAATGATAGTTTGTGATTCCCACCGTTGATTCTCTGTCAACAAAGCTGAAATAAAATGTGTCAAAGCAAAAGGGTCAGTACTTCGTCCCTCCAATGAAATTACAAGAGATCAAGTTTTTTAAAATAGGTCATGAATTACGTCCATGCAAGTGTGAAGATCTAAGCCATTACAAGCATCATTTTTTGACGAAGAAACTGGAGCAAGGTTTGAAATGAAAACTATTGAAATCTATGTTTTCTTTCTTAGAGACTATTGAATTTATTATTATTGATCAAAGTGCCATTCTCAGGAAGCAGAAAGTTCTCCTACTAAAAGGAGTATTCATCTAAATAGGAATATCAAAAATCGCAAATATATGCAGATAGAAAAATAGAAATGACTGTTCAGCTATCTAAAATTTTTTAAAGGGATTGCAAAGTCCAGCATGGCTTGCGCGAAGGCCGCTCTCCACAGCTTCCAGAATAACAGACTGTACGAAACTCATCATAAACAAAAGCAATAGGTGGCAAAGGCTGCTGGTCTTTTTGCTCCCTTAAGCTGGTACAATATTCTGCACAATAAAACTTCAAAACAGCCGCTTTGAGTTGTTTGTCACAAAGATATGGCTGCTGAGGCGCCTTCCTTTTTTATGACTCACCCGTCAGATTTTCACATACGGTCAAGGGTGCTTGTTTCAACACGGAGGTTTTGATTACATATTTACCTGCCTTTGATCCTTGTCTTCTTTGCTTCGTCTTCAGCTCTTATCTTCAAGTGAAGTTGTTTTAGGCCGAACCGCTGTCAAATTATTCGATTATTCCAGTGTGTTATTGCGCCTTCGCAAAAGAAAATGCTTTAAACTGCAAATCCTGACAAGAATATTTTTCTTCTGGGTTGCCGTTTGAAGACACCTTTCTCCTTCAAAGGCGCCTTAACGAACAGAGATATAACGGAGTTGTTTTTGAATAACTGAGAGCAATTTAGGGTAAAACTACTGTCAGTTGCAGATACGAGTTTGACAAGAAATAAAGAAGAAGAACAAGGAAGAAAGCAATGTGAATAAATATTCAATCTGACCTTAAGTAGCGGACTTATCTAAATAAACAATGGACGCACCATAAACTTGTATCCTGTAAGAAATCACTATCAACTCCTGTAAAAGTCAGCAATGATATAAGATAAACCTGTAACTGGAGAGAAAGCTGTTAAACTTGCAAGAAAATAAGTAATCAGTTATCAAACGTAATTACATTACATGTGATTACTTATTTTCTTGCAGGTTTAACGGGTTTATCTTTTATTATTGCTTTTCTTTTACAGGAGTTGATAGTGTTTTCTTACAGGATACAAGTTTATAGTGCGTTATCATGGTTTATTCAGATGAGTCCGCTACTTAAGGCCATTTTAGAAATTTTGCACCACTGATCATTTGTTTGCATATTTTCAGCGGAGGTACAGCAAAGAGCAGATCTGTGATCTGAATAAGTATTTCATCAAAACATCCGTCTTCTAATATGCTTTATCTGACAACTTTTTGTAGGACTTTGGAGGCGACAGAGACCAGCTTAAAGCAGCAGAGATGATGACAGAAAAGCCTGTTGTTGTAATGTCAGGACCTGGAGGTTGTGGCAAGACGTATGTTATCAGTAAGCTGCTGTCAAGGGTAGTGATCAAATGTCCATTACATGATAACGATGCTAAAAAGCAAGGTAAGTTAATCGTTTAGTGAAACTTTGGTGTCTACCGGGTGAACTAGAAAAAAGTTCCCACTTTTGAAAATTCATAACACCAAGACTACTTTGCGGTTCTGAATCATTCAAATTCTAGTTAAATGCCGAGAGATCGAAGTATTTTAATGATTTCTCTCACTGTCCTACCAGCACTAGAAATATTGGTAAATTTAACTTTTCAAGAATTTCATGGTTGCAAAATGACTGAAAAATGGCCCAAACAGTCGATCAATTCATAAATGACTCCTCGCACAGAATAATGAAGGAAATGCAACTTCTCGTGGGTGAGAGATATCATCTGCACATTATTTGCCATGGGATTGAAAATCTTTCATATACGTTCGAAAATCAATGTCTTATAACTCTTGAGGGAGGTGAAGCGCCCATGGCCTATTGTTCGGTGTGAATAGAGTCCTTACGATTTGATCAATGTTTTAGGCCCCTTTTCCTTCATTTTACAACCATGAGATTTTTATAAAGTTGAATTTACCAATACTTCTAGCGCTGGTAGGACAGCGAGAAAAAGCACAAAAATATTTTGATCTTTCGACTTTTCACTAGATTTTGATGATTCAAATCCGTGTAGAAGTCTTGCTGTTATTGATTTTCAAAAGTGGGAACTTTTTTCTGGCTCACCCGGTATACACCGAAGTTGTCATTGGTCCAATCGTTTGCTTATAAGAAAACCTGCTTGAGAGCCATGGCTTTTGTAATAACAGCTAACCGCCAAAACATTCAATTTTTCAAATAGCCGATGATCCTCAAAGCTCAGCAAGGCTCAATCAATTTTGTTTGAGAAACGGAATGGACAGTTCTGAAACATCTTTCACGCGTCAGAATCGCCAATGATCAAAGAAAACCAGTGATTATTTAATCAACAAAAGGGTGTCCTGAAGTCTTTTTTCTGACTTCTTAGATGTACTTTCAGTTTTTTCAAATGATTATTCTATTTAGATGGTGAAAAGAACAAGAAAAGAGATCACCCTGGTACTGATTCCTGTACATCAAAGATAAAAAGAGAAAAGAAGGGCGATAGCTCTTTCCAAGCTGACAAAAGTTGCTCTGAAGACTGGCTTGATGATTATGTTACACAAAAAGAGAACTTGTCATTTGACAGAGAACTTGTGGGTGCAGAAATGGAAAGCTCTTCCTTCATGAGCGATGATGGTGCTCCGCAAATGCAAACACATGATGACGTCAGATCAGCAGGCAAGCTTTTGGATGACGAATGTTTGATCACTGCACCGACTGGAAGAGCTGCTGCTATTCTTGGTAAGGGGATGTCTTTTTATGTGTACTTAGTGAGTTGGAGAATGTGGAAAATTTAACAAGGAATTATTAATGGAAAACAGATCAAATGAGTAGACTTATGACCTAGAGTCCCTTGTTTGTATGTGCTCTTTGACTTGGTGCTTGCGCTTCGGTATCTTTTTATACTGGGTAAGCCAGAAAAAAGTTCCCACTTTTAATAATTCTTAGCACCATGTCTACCGCACAAATTTGAATGATACAAATTTCAGTGAAAAGCCAAAAGGTCGAAGTATTGTTTTCGTTTTTCTCGCTGCTTTATCACAACTACAAGCATCGGTAAATTTGCCAAGATTTCAATCAGCAGAGAACACTCCTGCTTGGAAAAGTGTCTGATGTTCTGTCTGAAGTAGGAATCAATATGAACGATTTATCTCAGTGTATTCTTTTCAATATTCTGCTATATGGAGACTCTAGGCTTAGTTGCACCCTAAACAGACGCATCATTTCGGAAACCTTAGAATACATCTTAGAATCTGGTCGAATGAACTGAGCTGCGTCCCCCCTCTCTCTTTCCCTCCCTGCCTTCCCCACCTTTTCCCCCCTTTGTTTTCATTTCCATTGTTTTGCATAATCCTTGTTATATTCTATGTCTAAATGTTAGCTGCAGGGGAGATGCGCTAGTTCACACCCCATGCAGTTTCGTTTTGTGCAATCTTGTAGTTTTCTTGCGTGCAGTTAGTTCCATTTTGTAGTTATATGTTCTTGTAGTTTCGTTGGTTTTGATAATTTGATACAAAAAAAAATCGATAAGTTTTGCTTGATTAAAATTTCATGGTTGCAAAGTTACTGAAAAGGGCCTAAAACATCGATCAAATCGTAAGGACTCTCCTTACACAGAACAATACGTAATGGGTACTTCACTTCTGTCAAGAGTTATATGACATCAATTATCCAACAGATACTGAATATGTTCAGTCCCGTGGCAGTGAATGTACTGTGGATATCTCTCATCCATAACAAATGTTTTTTCTTTATTGATCTGTGCGATGAGTCCATTACGATTTGATCAATGTTTTAGGCCATTTTTCAGTCATCTTGCAACCATGAAATTTTTGTAAAGTTGAATTTACCTACACTTCTACTGCTCTTGAGACAGCAACAAAAATACAAGAATACCTCAATCTTTTGGCTTTTAACTAGAAGCTGAGTCATTCAAATCCGCGAAGAACACTCGATGCCATGAATGATCAAAAGTGGGAAGTTTTTACTGGCTCACACTCGGTATATACAGGGGGAGTCAGAAAAAGTGGGGGCATTCAACAAGTAATGATTTAGCGGAAAGCAGATCAAATCAGTTGTGTTGAAGTTTCAATTTGCAGAAGGCAGATTAGGTCAATCATAGACTTATGACGACAAGTCTCATGTTTCCATGTGCTCTTTGACTTGATGATGGCGCTTCCATTAACAGAGACTCGTAACAATACTTCGAAAAACCGGGCCCTATTTAGGCCTAAACTCCAAGATTCCTTGAGTACCAATCAGTCAGATAGTGAAATTTAGCAAAGAACAATGCTGTCAAATTCTCATTTCGAATGATGCAGTTGACTAAACTTTGAACGAAGTTGCTGTGGCAGGTAGTTTAAGAATTCTCTGATTTATTTTTGTCAGTTTGGTCTTAAAAAGATGGACAATGTAGCGTTGAAAAGACTCATTTTGCACTTACCAGGTAAAGAGAACGTCCTTCTTCAGATTTACACCAAGTTTCGTTGATTAAAGGTCTGCTTAACGTGGTTTTTATCGCATTTTCTTCCCAAGAAGTGACCGTTAAACAGAACCGATGCTGTAATAAGAATAATTGTGATTCTATCATAAATATGAGGTATAGTAGGTATATGGCGATCATCACATCCACAAGGACATTTGAGTGTAATTTTCGTTTGATTGAACCATGGTACAACCAGCTGCTAACCAAATCAAAACATGCTTGCATGCGTGAACTTTTTTCAAGAAACGCTTTAAGGAATCAAACTTTTAGGGCCTGTTTATATGAGGAAAAACACCTCACTTGCCAGACCCGGGGCTGAAAGGTGAGATTCCACCTTGCAATAGAATCCTTTGTTTTTTCATTTCGCGTTTCGATTCCAGATAGTTTGTACGTCTGAACAAGTCAACCCGTCAAAATATTAGTTATTATTATTATTATTATTATTATTATTATTATTATTATTATTATTATTATTATTATTATTATTATTATTATTGATTTAAAACACCTCAACTTCGCACTCTAATAAATTCTTATTTTTTATTTTACATTAAACTATATTCATTTTATTCTACTTTTTACCTTCATTTTAACCACAACGATTGTTAATAGGTAGGATTACAGGTCCTTAAATGATAACAGATAGTTTGTACGTTTGAACAAGTCAACCTGTCAAAATATTAGTTATTATTATTATTATTATTATTATTATTATTATTATTATTATTATTATTATTATTATTATTATTATTATTATTATTGTTTATATGACGAACGCAAAACCACCGATAGAGTGAAGTCCCCCCTCACTAGAGGTGAAATCTCACCTGGGTGAGGTGAAGAGGTGAAATCTCACCTGGGTGAGGTGAAAATTTTCCATGTAAACGAAATAACACCGGTATGGTGAGGGGAAATGAAACTATTCGTCGATTCTCATTGGTTAGTTCATTCTGATTTCATGGAAGAGAGACTTTACTCCACCTCGTCTCTCAGCCCCAGGCCTGACAGGTGAGGTTGAAGATGTCATATAAACAGTGAATGAAATTTACTTCGCCTGTCAGCCTCGGGTCTGGCAGGTGAGGTGTTTTTCCCCAGATAAACAGGGCCTTAGATTACAAACTAACGAAATCTAACAACTACTGGCAAAACAGTGTAAAATCTTAGGTAATCTTAGGTAGACTTATTTCATGTTACGTTTCTTTCTGCTTTTCTATTGGCAATGAATTTAAAACTTTGGGACGAAAAATCTTTTGGACTTTGCCAGATTTCGGACGGAAGTGCCATCCATAGTGAAGACCCAGTGACTTTGTTTTTTTTCTTTATGGATGCCACAGTGCAATATAACATTATATATTGTAGTTTTTGCAATCTTGATAGCAAAAATATTTCGGACAAATAAACTTTCAGACAAGATTTTCTCTGAAAGTTTGATCGTCTGAAAGTTTTCGATTTTATTGTAATACAAATTTAAAGTCGTGTTTACTAAAGGGAGGATGTATCTGTGTTGTTGAGGGTGAAGCAGAAATCAAAAGCGTTTCGTTGCGCGAGTGAATGTTAGAGTATCCTCGATGAGTCCTCTCTCAGCGTCACTCCGTAATATTTCATTGCCATGCAAAACGAGGTCTGATAATAAGGCATTTGAGAGGTGAGAAAAGTTTTTAGGAGGAACCATTCAAATTTTGAAGACTGTGAATCTTGAAAAAAGAGTTACATGGGTAAATGTTTTGTGACTAATAATCAGTAAATTATATGAATAGATTTTCATAGAAACCTTGGATTCTAAGCAGTTTTCAAACGAAGCTTGAAGAATCTTTATGGCATCATGACCACTATTTCCTTTGAGATTTCATCTGATTAACAGGCTATGGCTTACGATAATCTTTCAATGTTTCAGGTCGAAGAGGCAAAGTAAAGGCATATACGATGCACCAAGTTATATATAGTTACGTCTCCTATTGCCGAAAGCGCGTTGCAAACGGGCCTGATGGCGTTGAGGATGCATGGAAGTTTGCTGGCACACGACTGCTTATTTGTGATGAATGCAGTCTCATTTCCGTGCGCCTCTTTTCCATGCTTGTCCGGATTCTACAGTGCCACGCCCGGCTAGAACAAATAGTGTTGCTAGGTGACATCAGTCAGTTGCCTTCTATTGAGCCCGGAAATCTCTTATCTGATGTGTTTCAAACGCTGAGTTTATACTCAGCATCAATCAAGCTATCAACAAACCATAGAGCGGAGTCACAGTTGATAATCGAAAATGCCAAGAGAATATCACAACAGAGCAGCCCAGTTTTTGATCAAGAGAAAGGTTTCGTGTCTGTTCTGAACGATAATGAAGAAACATTGTCCATGGACATTTCTAGTTTGTTGTCATCAAAGGAGAAGCATTTAATAGATATTGGCCACAAAAAGGGAGACGAAAAATCCCAGTTTATTGCTTTTCGTAGAAAAGACTGTGATTTGATCAATGAACTTTGTTGCCAGCATTACAACCAACATGCGACTAGAGATAGCAAGAAGCGACGTGACTTTCGGATTGGGGACAAAATCTGCGCAACAAAGAATAGGGATATTCATGATATTGATGAAAAAAAATCAGTAAGGATAACCAATGGGGAGATATTTTTCCTAAGAGAAGATCACACAGTCGAAGAAGGAGGCAAGAAATTTCGTATTTGGGTTATTGATGACTTGGAAAGACAGATCAAAGCTGATTTCAAGGAGTTGAGGAAGTTGAAGATTAAACATGCGTATGCTAGGACGATTCATACGTATCAGGTAATCATTCACCGGGTGAGCCGGTAAAAACAAAGAACTCTTAGGTGTTCTACAAAAGAGTCTGGATCGAGCGATATTTTGATACACTTACATGAGAGATTCGATTGAGTTGCGTGAGAGCTTCTATCGCTATTGTGCACATTCGAAAATTCTACGATATGTCTTAAAATATCGTTCGATTCAGATTCTTTCTCAGAATAGCTAAGACTGCGTTCACACGATTCTGGCACATTTTGATAACGGTGAAAATTATGAGGGTAGCAAAACTTTAGCTACCGTTCACACAATGCCGGAACAATTTGAAAACAGTTGAACTTTGACAGTAAAAAACTCTTTCGTTGCAAGACTTTGATGCCAAAGAAGTGCACATTCACCCTGAGAATTGTTTAGTCTCGTTAGTCTCGCTCCAAATGCGTACAAAAATCTTCTATTTTCGTTATTGTCAAGTGTGTACACGATACCGTTTCGAAAATGTGCTAGTTCAAAAAAATATACCGTTTTCAAAATCTGCCGGCAAAATATGTGCTGTTTTCGTGTGAACAGGAAGCCTATCCGTTGAATTTTCCACCGTTTTCAAAATGTGCCTGTAGCTTGTGAACGCGGTCTAAAACGTCTATTCCCGCTTGAAAATTCACTGTTCCCTGAATATCAATATGATGGTATTGAAAAATATATCATTCAACAGCGGACATATTCAAGTAGATGGCAAAACGAACCTGACTTAAATCGGTCACTCCGTTCTGAAACTTTGATGGGTTTTCTCCAGAATGTCCCTTCGAGAACCCTTCAAAACAGAGGCTTAAATCATAGTCAGATATTCTTGATATTTCTGCCTTACAGCAATGAAATCAAAACGCGTTAGTACATTTTGTCCTCTTGGGAGAATAGAATCGTCCGGAACAATGCTGCTATGCTGCAATGGATGATATTTCATCCTTTCAAATGGATTAAATGTGCTAAAGAATCTACAAGTCATTGCGAGAAAATTTTTTACTGATTTTATGCGGCTTTTGGTCCTTTCTTGGAGGGGCTCTCCCGAGAAAGTCCCTAATGATTTCGGAAATGAGAAGCTGATTTCAGGCGGGTAAATTTAAAATCTATTTGGAGCCTTTAAAATGTCAATTGTCAAACAAATATTAGGAAATTTTCTGGCTGAAATGGACCACTTTCTTTCAAAACTGGGGAATATTTTGCCCGAAAAGGCTCCCTCGACAGGCTTTGAA
This sequence comes from Aurelia sp. 4 Dawson et al 2005, assembly GCA_964019985.1. Classification (NCBI taxonomy): domain Eukaryota; kingdom Metazoa; phylum Cnidaria; class Scyphozoa; order Semaeostomeae; family Ulmaridae; genus Aurelia; species Aurelia sp. 4 Dawson et al 2005. The sequence continues at coordinate 39,763,646 of OZ026492.1, read as the reverse complement.
AAGGGACTAACTTTCTTTGTCAAGTCACAGGCCACTAAAATTGATAGCCAAAGTTAAGATTGATCCTTGAAGACTTCTTGTTTCTAAATTTGAAGAAGAAAGTGTAACCATGCATAAAGAAAACGCGAACGTTCTTGACGACGACCAGATACAGTGATGAACATCAAAATGACACACTAGAACAGTAAAATGATGCAAACAATATTTTTGAAAAGTTTCTACAGCATTATGAATGCAATCGTCCTGGTAATCACCTAGTTATTGCTTGTATTCTCCTCTTACTGAAATTGTTTATTGTTTTCATAAGAGTTCTGTTGTTGTTGTTTTAGGGTTCAGAATCAGACATCATAATCTATGTAGTTGGGAAACCATGGTATCAAACTTGTCAACATGTTTACACTGCTATTACTCGTGGGAAAAGACAAGCAGTTGTTGTTTACGATGAATCAAGTTTAGAAAGAGCTGTTGCTGCACCACCAAGGAAGCGCAATACAAGACTAAGGTACCTATCCATTTCATTTACTCCCCTTACTGACCAGCTGTAGGCAACAAACGATATTGGCCAAAATACTTGGGACAAGTCACACAATTGCACTACGGTATGTTCCCGCGTGTAAGAAACCCACTTGTATAAGAAACAGGTCTCCTTTTCTTCACAAGAGGCCCCTTTTATAAGAAACAATTCTAGGTCTGAAATTAAGATGTTTCTTATTTTTAGGTTTGTCATAGTACATTCCTAAATGCTAAAAAAATGCTTCCAAAGATATCTCCTTTGCTTTGCAATGAAGTATTGATCTTAAATGCATAAAACAGTTTGTTGATCTTAAATATTGTACTGTACTGTATGTATTGTACAATATTACCAGTAGTGTTCCATATACATTGATGCACGGTGCTGTCACATACCTTGACTTGGTTTGCGTTGATGGTACCTATGTATAAGAAACTTTGACCCTGATCATAAAAAGTTCTCTTTAGATAAGAAACTTTCTGAGGCATCATATTGAAGTGGTTTCTAATACGCGGGAACCTATTTTACTGCGGTCTTTGATTTCGTGTCCTCGCCCCCATCCGTTTCAATGTGGCTTGAATCAAATGCCACTCGACCTTCTCAACTTTGACATAGGCAGAAGGGGAAGTCAGAAGGTCCTAAGAGTACATCTTCGTCTCTATGTTTTAGGCAACATCATGAAAAGCATTGAAGTTTGCCTATGTCCCAGCTTTTTTGACCAAGATTGTGGATTCCAAATCTTTAATGGAAGGGATTGTTTAAAATTCAATGGCCTATTTCTTGGAGCTGAATTGTTTCAAAGAAAGTTCAGTTTTTTTGCTATCATTGTACCATTGGACTTTTCTGAGCAATTGTTCAATATTTTCAGGTGTTTTTCTTCTTTTTAAAAATACAACGTCGGCAGCAGGACATTGGATATAGGTACTGGCATACCACAAAAGATTTTGACCATGGCAATTATCTATGCGGATGTTATGCAAACAAGCCTGTGAAAGATAATGGATAAGATTCACCCATTCGGGCTAGTTGGGTACTGCAGGAACTGCATATGGAGTAGCGCCGTCTGCTTCCAATAACTTTCGAATTATCTGAAAGTCCATTTGGGCCTGAATTCCCTTGATCTTGCCTTTAATTAGGTGCACAAAGGATCATAGTTAGATTTAGGACGACGAGTCTCTTGTTTCCCTGTGCTCTCTGACTTGCTTTTGTCAATAGAGAATCAAAAGATCATTATGAAAAACTTGGCCCTATTTAGGCCCAAACTCCGCAATACCTAGAGTCCCAATCAGATTGCGAGATTTAGCAAAGAACAATGCTGTCGAATTTTCAATTCGAATGATGCAGTTGACCTGATTTTGAACGAAGTTGCTGCGGCAGGTTTCTCTGGTTTGTTTTTGGTCTTAAAACATGGAAAATGTAGCATTGAAAGACTCATCTTGCACTCACCAGGTAGGGTGAACTTCCTTCTTCAGATTTTTACCAAGATTCATTGATCAAATGTCTGCTTAACGAGGTTTTTATCGCCTTTTCTTTCTGAGGAATGACCGTTGAACAGAGCCAAAGCAGTCGTTCGATCATGATTCGATCGATCGAATGCAGAAAATAAGGCTAGCTTTTTCACTGCTTCATTATGAGTCCTTGTTGAGCACGGTTCACGGCAGGGAGGCAAGGGACTCATCTTTATGAGTCAGATAGGTCTTTGAAATTTGCAGCTTTATCAACTTCAACTACTTAGCATTCTTTTCCTTTTCAGGTACCACTTGACTAATAAACTTCGTGAGTATTGCGTTGAAAAGGCATCCAAATTCAAAACTGGAACAGAGCTACACAGAAACACTGACCAAAGCATGATGACTCCATTATATTTTCACAACTCTGAATCACTTATGCCAGAAAATGGAGACGATGATGACTTTTTCAGCGCAATGGATGATGACATATTGACACCAGATGTCCCAAAAGATGAGATATTGACACCGGTTGTCCCAAAGGACGAAGTATTGACACCAGCTGTAGCTGTCCTAAGGGCCGAAATATTGACAGGTGTTGTCCCAAAAGATGAGATATTGACACAAGATATCCAAAAGTATGAGACACTTCCTCCAGCTGTCACAAAAGATGAGACAATGACACGTGATGCTCCAGAAAGTGCTTCAAAATATCCAGAAATGAATATTAAGCAAGAAGTCGATGATGAAGTATTTTCAGATGACGATCTTTTCCCCGATATGAGCGATGATAGTTTGGAGAAGCAAAAGGTAGATTCTGATGATGAAGTTCTTAGTAGTATTGATGAAGGTTTATTATTACCTGATATGGCAAACCTGCCGTCTGAAGGTGTGAGGGATGTTAATAAAGGATTCAAACATGAAAGAGGTACTGTGAATGCATCATCTACATATGGAACGCCAATAGAACCCAGTGTTGAATGCAGCGATGCTTTCTTAGGTAGTACTGACAACAGTTTTTTATTCCCTAGCGACACCAACATGCAATCTAAGACTGGAGGAGCTGCTGAAAATGCTATCAGACGCACAAGGCAAGGAAAAGACACGTGTGACATGTCAAAAGAACCCAATGTTTACTCACTTGGTGCTGTCCAAAGCAGTGATGGTGGGATATTGTTAGCTGGCATAGTGCCTGAATCTGATGACGAAATCTTGAGTAGCGTAGACGAGAATTTACTGTCTTCAGACAAAGTGAAGCCTGTTGGTGAATCAAATGAGAATTATTCGCTTATGGACGAGGACTCTGATGATGAGCTTTTCAGTTGCATTGATAAGAAAATGTTGTCACCGGAAAACTCAAAGAAAGCTGTTCCAGGAGGTGGCTATGTGAAAAAGCGAGAGACTGTGAAAGGAGTGCTCTTCTTGGATGATGTCAAACAGAAAGATTCTCCCCCAAGTGATTTTGATTCCGAGGACGAGTTTTTCAGTAGCATTGATGAAAAGATATTGTCACCAGAAAAGTCAAAGAAAGCTGTCCCAGGAGGTAACTATGTGCAAAACCGAGAGACTGTGAAAGGAGTGCTTTTCTTGGATGATGTTAAACAGAAAGATACTCCACCAAGTGATTTTGAATCCGAGGACGAGTTTTTCAGTAGCATTGATGAGAAGATATTGTCGCCTGAAAAATCAAAGAAAGCTGTCCCAGGAGGTAACTATGTGCAAAACCGAGACACTGTGAAAGGAGTGCTTTTCTTGGATTATGTTAAACAGAAAGATACTCCACCAAGTGATTTTGAATCCGAGGACGAGTTTTTCAGTAGCATTGATGAGAAGATATTGTCACTAGAAAAGTCAAAGAAAGCTGTCCCAGGAGGTAACTATGTGCAAAACCGAGAGACTGTGAAAGGAGTGCTTTTCTTGGATGATGTTAAACAGAAAGATACTCCACCAAGTGATTTTGAATCCGAGGACGAGTTTTTCAGTAGCATTGATGAGAAGATATTGTCACCGGAAAAGTCAAAGAAAGCTGTCCCAGGAGGTAACTATGTGCAAAACCGAGAGACTGTGAAAGGAGTGCTTTTCTTGGATGATGTTAAACAGAAAGATACTCCACCAAGTGATTTTGAATCCGAGGACGAGTTTTTCAGTAGCATTGATGAGAAGATATTGTCGCCTGAAAAATCAAAGAAAGCTCAAGGAGATGAAAGATTGAAAAACCGAGAAACCGTGCGAGAGGCGCTGTTCTTGAATGATATAAATCAGATAAATGCATTGTCAAATGAATTTGATTCTGATGAGGAATTTTTCAGCGGCATTGACGAGAAAATATTGTCGCCTAAAAAGTCAAAGAAAGTTGCCCCTGGAACAGAACACTTGAACAACCGAAAAGCTATGCAAGGAGCACTGTTCTTGGATGATTTTAAGCAGAGAGATGCATCGTCGAATGATGTTGTTTCCGATGACGACTTCCTCAGTAGTTTTGATGAGGAATTATCGTCACCTGAAAGGTCAGAGAAAACTGCCAAAGAAACTGAGGAAGTTTTAAAACGAGAAACTGTGAGAGCTGCACTGGTCTTTGGAGATAGTATGAAGCAAAAAAATGAACCCCCAAAGGAGTTTGATTCCGATGATGAATTTCTCAGTAGCATTGATGAGAAAATATTATCATTTAAAAAGCTCGACAGAGGTGACGCAGAGGGTGGGAAAGTTTTGGACGGAGAAACCTTAGGGATAGCACTTTCCTTGCGTGAATCCCAAAGCGATGACTCTTGTGATGACTTGTTCTCAGATATGGAAGATGAAGTCTCTGAGACGCAAACTCAAACCCAACATGACAAAGAATTAGTCCATGAAATTGTTGAGAATAGATGTTGCCGGAGTAAAAGTGGTCCTAATAAAAAAGATGTAAGTTTTTACAAAGGAGAGCTCAATAGAGTTGAATGCAACAAGGGGAAGCGTTTTGAAAACTTTACCAGGGGTGTCTGCGGGGCTGCTAGACATGATAGCGAAGGTTCGGTAGAAAATTGTGCTCCGTTGGCGAGAGAGCAAGATGGCTGGTTAGAGATACGAAGCAGGAATTCTGAGAAGGATTATTTCAGTGCTTCTGAGGATATGGAAATGAATTCGAAGCGTCATTCTGAAAGATTAAAAAAGAACTGTACTGCAAAAGAAACAGATCAATGCGCGAGCTTCACTAAGGGTGATAACAGAACAATAGATTCATCTCGTAACGGAAGAAATATACCTTTAGGTAATGGCGAAAATGATTGCAAGTATGTTGAACTGTCGTTCGATGAAACTGATCCAGAGCTGACTGAAGCTGCGACACAGTACTACACAATGAATGATGATAGGGGCTGCAATGGAATCAGTGTGCCTGATTCAAAACGAAGTGCAGGCAATTGTCACTTAGAGAAGAATAGATTAGCGGCTCAAGATTGTAGGAGTCCCAGAAATGGTCTTATTATTGATGAAAGTGATGGTGAATTGCTGACTCAGGATTACAGCATGTGGTCGACCGTCGCGCTCGTCAAAGATACTGCGGATAGGAGATTTTTGTCTGATGATAATTCTGACGAGGATTTCCTCTCAGATATTGATGAAGTGAGCGAAGAAAGCCAAGATGTGTCATTTTGTCGTGGAAGCACATCGAAGGCTGTTTCGAAGCAGGTTATGAACAGTTGCAAAAAAGAGGAATATTCTACTTTTAATAGAGATAGTTGCAAGGGCTCAAGGAATCGTTTTGATTACGGAGACATAGCGAAATCAGAAAATCCATACCATTCAAGGGTTCATTCATGCTCTGAAAGAAGCAATAAAATGGGATCACACAGTGGTGATGATTGCGGAGAAAGTTGTGGGACAGAGGTTCGAACTCAAACACGTGCTAAGAAGTCTCGTCGGGAGCAGTTCGAGTCCTGGTCTGCAGGTTTTTGTGAAAGAATGAAAGACGAAAGATTTTGAGTATTAAGGTAAGATTAGAAGGTAAATTAAGATTTTGTCATGAAAAGTAAGTGTTGTTTGTATTGTGGGAGGAATATTATGGTATCTTTGATCTTGGGTAGTTGGACACTGCAGTTACACGTATTCTATTCATGATCAGAAACTAAGAATTTGGGTCACTACTGAGAATTTCTTATGAGTGTCGTAACATTGGCATAACGATCTTCATGTTCAACACATCTAAGTTCTTGAGCATTTCAAGAGAAGCTTTTTAAAGCCTTTCCAACGTTAAGAGTTTTGATCGAGTACCTTCCAAGTAATATGAGACAGGACAGAAAAGAAAGTAAAGTATAACAAGACAAGGATTTGCTTTATCAAAATGAATAGTTTCGTCAGCTATATTCTCCCAGGACTCGAGTTTCTCAATTTTTCGTGATCTGAGACCTGAGTTTTAAGCAGTTTTGCATAAGAGAAAAACGTGTCTTCTTATCCTACTTGCTTCTGTGGAGGAAAATGTCGTCCTGTGGAGGAGACTTGGAAAGTTTAGCTTGTGATCAGGCTTCATAAAGCTTGAGAATAGAAAAGGAGGAAGTTGCTGCCCTTCCATCTCTATTGCTACCGCCTCCATAGAACTGTTTGAATAGTTCCTCAGCAGAAGCTTACAGCTGCAGCAATCAGGCACAACTGCAGTGTCTAACCACCCTTGGATTAATGCAGAAATATCTTCCGCTGTTATGCTCAATGTAGGAGAACAGACTTACGCCTGCAGCAAGATGTTTTTCGTGTTTATTCACGGATCCTGTTAGGGTCCTCGAAGCCAATCATTCGGCCCATACCCAATCTCAGTTGCTCACATCAGTTGATGGCGAAACAGAGCAGAAAGGAGGACATGAAAACAAGGCACCAGGGCCAACACAAAGTAAATAAATAATCAATCAAAAACATCCGTGTCCTCACACTCTTGATCAGACAAAGTAGTAGATATTGAGACTTTTTTAATTGTATGCAAAACTTTTAGGAGAGTTTAGATGACGAATACTCGCTGAGGTTTCTGCACACCCACTTCCGGTCTAGTGATCAACTTCTTGATCAATTCTCGTTTGAGTAGTTTAGCTTATTTATCCCATGAAAATTTGTGCCATGACTGCAAAAACTAACGTAGTACTGCATCTTCCCAAGAGCCTGGTCACGTGACTCTGGATAAAGCAAACCTTGGGAGATTTTTTGTGTTTGGTATATTAGAGAAATTTCACACAACTTTGAGAGGCGAGAAAAACGAGCAAAAAACTTGAATCAAACCATTTAGAAAATAATTTCGGTTTCCAGGCTGCTGAAGAGGCTGTGGCCACACAATTAAGGCTTATTTTGCTCATCCGTGTAAGCCTTATCAGCATTGCTTCTTTAATTGGTAGGTGGTACTTAGGCAAATCTTCAAGTCTGTCAAAGTCATTTATCTTACCGTACATGAAATAAATTGTGCATAATTGATTCCGTAATCAGAGATAGTGGTATCACTCATTTTAGCCAATGTGAAATTGTTATAATTTATTTACATGATAGCAGTTAGTTCTGTCTGCAGTGAGTTATAGATTTCATAAACAAAGGTAGCATACCGGATGCTATGAATGATGCATTGACGTTGGTTAGGCCATAATAAATTGGTTTGGTTAGTCCACTGGACTCATTTCATGGATTAAAACATTTTATATAGATCGAAATTTCCTTCTCTAGACAAGAAACCACGTTTTAGACGTTGCTATCTTTGCTTGAATCGTACCCAATTTCCGAACAAAACCATAATCTCATTGATCTGAAATGTTCAGGAAGTTCCTGATTTTTAACTAGCTTGAAAATCTAGAAGTTTTGCAGATTAGGCTGAGGCACTCAGATAGGAAAGTTTGAAACCTTGAAAGATTAGAGTATATCTAGTGACACACATTTTAATTAATCTTGATAGTTAACTGTCAAGCAAAAACAAGAAAACCATTTATCTTTAACTTGCTTAAAGGGTCTCTTTCAACCAGCACGCTTTTCGCGTATTGTATCTTTGTTGTCACACCATGGATGAGAGGAAAAAAGACGTTTATTCTTTAATAAAATGTATAAACAAATCATACTTTTGTTTTTATCGTTATTTATGCCTGCATTTCTGCCTTGTAGTGTCAGTTGGATTCAAATCATGGCTGAATATGGGTTAATTTTTGTTTTCTGCAAAAGTGAGGTTGGCCTCGCTTGTTGTTTTGTTGACATTAGGTCACAAAACTGCAGATGAAGACGGCCTCACTTTTACAGAGAACAAAAATTAGGCCATGTTTTGCCGGAATTTGAATCGATTTGAGATTGCAAGACTGACGACAGAAGCAAGTATATCGACACAGGTATCATTTCTTTATACGTGTAATTAAAGAGTCTCTTTCATCCAGCATGCCTTGCACGTGCCGTTTCTTGGATGGTCATTGTTGTCACCATTTCATGGCACATGAAGATAAGCGGCAACGAAGGTCAAACAAAAGAGCACGTGGAAGGCATGCTGGATTAAACAGATCCTATAAAGGACAAGTCCAGGGTTGTTGTGGTTGTTGATTACAGTAGTGTCCCGCATATAAGAAACATGGATTAAAGAAACACCAGGCCTTGATTTTCAAAACAATACTTCTTTTTATAAGAAGCTGGTTTAGGTCTGGAAATAGGCTTGTTTCTTATTCAAAAACTATGGATATATTAGAAATTTGAAAAAAATGGCAAATTCAGCTTTGCAGTTGAATCAGACAGTACCTATTCAAATGAAGACAAGAGTTTTGCATGCCAATGAAACAAAAAGCACCTTCCTGGAATGATTGCATCTTTTCTTGGTGATGAAAATTTACAAAACGAATCAAAATAGCATGTTTTATATGACAACCATACAGCTCATGTCTGAGTAGTTCATTGTAATGATGTGATGTTTCTAATAAGAAACTTAAGAAACTTTACCCTGGTTGGAAGTTTGTATCTCATTTTATAAGAAACACATCAGACCTAAAATTGAAATGTTGTTTCTATGCGGGACACTACTGTATTTAAGAGATTACACAGTTGTGAATGGTGTATGGTACTTTTTCAATTTTTTCTTCTTCAATTCGCAAAACTACATATTTCAATCTGCTAAGAAGCGCGAAATGACGTCATTTTCTATGACACCATTTCACGTTAACCTGAACGAGGCAGCCAAATGTGTTGATATTATAAAATTCACTTTGCTAGCCTCCTTATCGCGCCTTCGCACAATCGTACAAAATACAAAATGGCAACGACATGTGGCCTAACCCACGAAGATTCAGCAACCAATTTATGAAAGTTGAAGGCATCAAAACTTGGAGAGAACTCACGACTGGTGTTCAGCAGGTGGTAAGGTTGCTTTTTAAAAATGATTTTATCAACCCTGGACTTACCCTTTAAAGATAAACTTCTTGTTTCCTCTCGCCCATGCTCACATTAAAATGGCAAAAACAAAGAGATGACAAGCGCTATGCATTGTGGTTGAAACAGTTCCTAGAAGGACTCCGTCGCCAAACCGTAAGCAAATCCGTAAACGTAATTGTTCCAGATAAGTGTTTATTGTTTTTTGCATTTGGTTTGATGGCTTCACCCAAACTAGCAAATGCAGCCGTCAAAAGTCACACGGGGGGGGGGCGCTCAGCACATCCACATATGGGGAGGTAAGTCCGATACTTTTGGATCAGAATATCGCCAAAAGCGGTATTTTTGGGTCCAAAGAAAACTAAAACTATGTTCATGATATTTTTTATACCAAGCACCGTTTAACTGATATTTCTGGGTTCGCTAGAGGCAATCCTGACATCTGTTTGCATTGTTTGCGGATATTTTATGTTCATGTACTGGTTTCTAAGTATAAAATGAGCTGACATTTTTAGGTTGCAGTGAAGTTGAAGCGATATTTTTTGGGTTTCCTGAAATGTCTCTGATTGGCCTCTCTTCCCGTATGTGTATGTGCTTAATGCCCCCCCCCTGGGTCAAAAATCCCCTTGTATGAATGTTTGGTTTGTTCATCACAGTACACAGATTCATCTTCAAAGTGACGCTATTGTCTTTGAAAAATTTGAAATTTTTCTGTGATGTTGCCTTTGAAACCGCTGCGGAATCACCCTTTCGAGGGAAATTTGGAGATTGCCCCTTTAAACCCATTTCCGTTGTGAAGTTTTAGTATCTGGTCATTAAACCAGAATTTCAAGCACTGTGATCTGCATAGTGGATGATTTTTCATAGCTCCTCAAAGATAGATACACGAGCTTTGGGGAAACCCAACATCTAACAGGGGTTCCTCATATATTTTGCCCTAGTTTGATGGCTTCGGTGAATGAAAATGGAGCAAGATTTGCGATGACTTTTCCCTGACTAGAGGGGCTGCATCCTCCTAGCCCCATTGTCCCCCACGCATATGCATAGATATATTTTAGGAACACCCAAGTGACCAGAAATGGAGTCTCTACATAGTACTTATAGTTGTGGAAATAGAACTGTAGAATGAATTTGTTTGTGTTTGAGAGAATTTATTACGCATTTTAGAATTTATATGAACGATAGATGTTTGTAGTTTTTGCCTATGAGCTGAATACATGACATGCTGTTTTGTTTTTGCCATAAGATATAGCATGGGTCTCAGGTTATTGCAATGGTTCATGTAAAATTCTATGACGAATTTTTTTAACTGAATGGCTTTCAAAGGAACTTTAGCCACAGAGAATCTCATAGAGAGTATACCAGTTTTAAACTCAAATATCTTTTGACCTGCTCACCCTGGCAAAGTAAGTAAAGCATCTTCTAAAAGTGTAGCAATGCAGTTACTAAATGAGAACTAATTCGATAAAATTGAGCTACAGAAGCAAAAACAGGTGGTCCTCAAACCAGAATAAGTTGTCAGCTTCTAGGAGCGGTTTACACTATCAACAATTAGATCGAAATGCCTACCATTTATTTCCTATAATAACCCCCGTCCTGCTTCCAGAACTGGGTTTGATACACATAAAATCCATTTCATTTGCCGAAGTGTCATATACTGAGATACAAATATTGAGACGAATTTAAAAGATATAGGCAAATGAGTTGAAATAGTTCATGAATGCCTATACGCAATGGTAGCAAGCACAAGTCTGTAGCAAGGGCAGATTTTGTAATACAATATCATCAGTTGCTTGGTTCACGCCTCAATTCAAAGCAATTAGCGAATGCAGACAAAAGAAATTCTCTAAACTTGTAATTCAAAAGAAGCATGACCGCAAAAATTGCCTTGAACCCAGTAGAGAAAACTCTCGCCTTGTGTAAGCAACAGGTACTTTTAAAGGGATGTTGTGTTCTTATAACGAAAGACAAAGGGTAAATTTAACGTTCTGTCTCGCGAAATTTGTTTATTTCATTCAGAAGCCGAGCATAAAGCATTATAATTCTCTGGTATTTAGGGCTTAGATAAAGCAATTACCACACATCTTCTGAATCAAATAAACAAAATCCGCCGGGCAGAACGTTAGATTTACCCATCTTATTTCGTTATAACTACCACAAGAAACCACCGCAAGACGAGAGTTTGGCCTACTGGTTTCGGGGCAACTTTTGCGGCCATGTTTGTTTTGATTTACTGGTTGAGAGAATTTCCCTTTTCTGCTGTCTGTAATTTCTTTGAGTTGAGGTGTCAATTAAAGCAACTGTTGCTGTTGCATTACAAAGTCTGTCCTTGTTCAAATCTGTCCTCTGGTTTACGATAGAAATTTGATAACGTCATTGAAATATAATATACTCTGTAATTTCGAAACTCCCCCCCCCCTAGTAACGACCCCGCCAGACATTAAAAAGTACAGGGGTAAATTATGAAACTATACATTTTCAGCGGGGATTGAAAATATCATGACGGGGAGGTTAAACCTTGTTGGCTATCATCTGTGATGGAACTTGTATCATTTTGACGTGGAAACAAAAATTTCAACGAGGAAGCAACGGAAACAAGGCGGGAGGGTGCTGAATGCTCAAACCAGGGAGCGCCGAAGGCGCTCCCTGGCTCAAACTTGACGGGGAAATGCATTTTCGTGGCGGGTCATTCTTTTTACCTTAGCGGGGCAGAATTTCAGCGAGTTCGTTACTGTGGGGGTGTTTCGAAGAATATTCAAAATTTCTGAAAAATCCAATAGACCTTTTAGCTATTCTGAAAAGAATCTCAATCGAACGATACTTTGCTACATTTTGTAGAATTTTCGAATGTGCACAATAGTGATAGAAGCTCTAACGCCACTCGATCGAATCTCATGTATAAAAATGTATAAAAATAACGCTCGATCCAGGCTCTTTTGTAGAATAGCTAAATGGTCTATTGTAGCATTTTCAATAAGTACCTAAGCTTTCTTCCAAGCCATTCAATAGAAAGAAATAGGTCAAAATTTCACACCCATCTGTTTACACGGAATCAAAGATTCGGAAGGATCGGTACTGGTGCTGCTTCCGTACATGAGACTGTCTATCCAAAAATCAAGGTCGTTTGCCTCACTGATGTTTTTCAATCCAAGGTCATATGACCAGTTGGGTGTGACCATGTGTTTGACACCCATTTAACAGCTCATAAATCTAGCTTTAAAGATAAGACTCAAAATTAAATGTGCTCTCTCATGGCGCTTTCGCCTACCGTCTTTCATTCACTGTGACGCGTTCCACACTTTCAAAAACAAGGTAGTTAGTTTATGGTATTGCCTTTCGGTGAAAAGTTGTCTGCAATACAGTAAACCCCGCGTATAAGAGCCTACAATTTGCAAGTCAGCCTGATTAGGTTCTTGTATATTGAGTATTTAGTGGGGAATTAGGCTGTTCTGGTTCTTGAATTGGTTCTTATTTCACTAAGGGCTTTCAGGACTTCCTGTTGTTCTGAATGAAACTGCAATCCCAGTATTTACTGTCAGTTTTGAGGCACCTGAGTTCATGAGACCGTATTCCCAACAGCAGTTTGTGTAAGAATAGGAAATTTTACAGAATACTATGAACAGCTTTCAAAGCATCTTTAGAGTTCTTTGCAATATGCACATATGGCAGTATCAGTCTGTATAGGTTCAATGACAAAGCAACCGGAAATTTGATGATCTCTTCAAATAAGAACCCAGTTCAAATTTTAGGCAAAATAAGTTCTTATTTGTATTGGGGGTCTAAGTTCAAAATTTCAGCCAGTAGGTTCTTAATCACTAGGTTCTTATACGCGAGTTTTTACTGTAGGCCTGTCCATCGAACATCGATCGAGGTCCGACCATGGGTTTTGGGAAACATGGAAGTTCCTATTAGATTAGTTATCGTTGTAAAGAGTCAGAACTGTCAGGCCTACCTTTGTGTGCTTGTTGGTTTTTCTATCATCTCCATTGTCCTGTTGATTTAGCATTTTCAGTCTGCTGTCAATTGTCATTCACCTTCCTCCTGATCGCACCATCTTGTTTTCAATGTTTTCAACAGCCTCATTTAGGCCTGTGAGCTCCTTCAGTGGGTGGGGAGAGTGCAAAGCCCACCCATTGAAGGAGCTCACAGACCGAAATGAAAACATTGAAAACATTGAAAACAAGATCGCGATCAGGAGAAAGGGGAATGAAAATGCTAAATCGACAGGACAACGGAGAGGATAGAAAAACAAAGAGCACACAAAGGTAGGCCTGAAAATTTTGATTCTTTACAACGATAAGTAATCTAATAAGAACTTTAACGTTTCCCAAACCCATGGTCCGACCGAAGGATCGATTAATAAATTGCCCAGCCGATTCATCGATTTGCACTGGATGATGGATTAAACGATGCAGGTAAAATGATCGGCTTTACTGAAATATTTGATTTTGAGACGCAACTCAATGTTAATGCATGATTGATTATGAAAAAATAATTGATTTTCATGGAACATCTTGAAAAGAAAAGAAACAGGAACGCCAAAGACGATCACTCAAAAGATTGCAGCGAGGAACTGTTTACAAAGATTCATCGCACTCTTTAATCGAATTCATAGAGATTCGTTGAAGATTCGCAAATCGAACGTAATTCATCCCTGTAAAATGTTCCTCGCCGACATCTTTGTCATCTTTAGCGTAATTGTCTATTGAAGATAGTTATCGACTATTCCATTACAATGCAAAATATCTTTTTGCAGGCGTGATCTACAATCTTTCTGTCAGTATAAACGTTTATGACTAGAAATAACGATTGTCAGTGAGTGCTGCGCAATGTATTGTTTGCACAGGTCTAGTCTCTGGTTCCTCAGTTTACACTCATTGAATTGTGATGCATGACAAGTTAGTATATTGGCTTTGAGTCAATTAACAACAGGAGAACAGAGATGTGACGTAAATGTTCTTTTGTTGCCAATAAAAGTGAATCCAACCATTCCGATGCTATTTCAAGAGCCGCTGACCGAAGTCACTTTGCAAAATTGTTGAAAACAGACAGAAAAACATACAAGCATCGAGAATCGATCACGCCTAGCGAGGCCACTGCGCAGGAATGGGTGGCTGCTTCGCAGCAATAACAGGAATTTTTCTTTGAACAGAGTATCATAGATTCTCGACGTTTTTAGCTTAGCCCGTTAGAACCGATCAACAGTCATCAAATAGTCTTCCATTTCTTCAATATATTTTCTTAAACGAAGAAAACCAATCTATATCCGAAAAATCCAACGGTACAACCTCAACGGAGTAGCTGATTTTTGTTTGAAGCCATTCAGTTCAAAGAAATAAGTCATCGAGTTTTAAGATAACTTTTTAAAGATTTGAAACATATGCTGACTTTTCGATTAACTTTGTCTTTGATTAATTTTTGCCAACTTTATCTATTTTGAACAGGTTCAAAATAGAAACGTACCAATTTTCAAATTTGTCAGAAAACTTACTTAACGTTCATTTGATTTGGAATCCTAAGGTAAGCAAAAACAGTCCAAATTTAAGTCTTTCCACGATGGACTTTCACAATAGTGATCAACCATAGTGAAGCTGTTATTGTACAGTGGTGGAATCCTGTGACTTTACCGCCAGAACAGTCAGCCCGACAGGGTTCAATCTCAGGCAGATCCCTGTCACTTGATCGTCATGACAAGGGATATTAAATTCAATAACTGGATATTCTCTACTTCTCCAATCTCAGCTTTTAGCGCTAACCCTCAACTTCACCTTCGCTTCACCGTAGCGATTTTGACTTATATTTCCCTCTTCAGCATTTCTATGGCTCTTCTATGCGACGTTTTCAATACAATACAGCTAGTGTTCGCAACGTCATCAATTTTTTTTATATCAATACACGCCTACTCTGGTTTTGACTAATTGGACGTTAATTTAAACTTGACAAACCAAGTTAGGGACTGTGAAAGATCCGTTATTCGGGACATAACCAGAAAAACTTGTGGTTTATTAGCCGTCATAAAGAAGTCTTTGGGAAGAAATGTCCGACTGATTGATTTTAACTTATTTGCCACAAAAATGACGTCTTGGCAGACGTTCGATCCCCGTTACAGCATACCGTTTTCATTTCCTATCGGGTTGGCGTTCTGTTTACATGAAAACACTTTGCTGCGCTGAAATCTTCAATATTTTCAAATTAGAGTGTGTTTCATCTTTTTTAAGACTTCAAAGGCTACAGAGAGAAAACTGAGAGCCATTGTGATTTCTAGACTTTTTGACGAAATGTGAAATGACATTTAAGAAAGTTATGTGCTGTTGGTGGTGTGGCCTAGTGGTTAAGTCGCAGTGTATCGAATCATGTGGGGCTACCCGCGTGAGTTCGAATCCCGTCGCTGGCACAACAAATCACAAGCCAGCAGCCAACTCAGCTGTCCATCTTCCCGAGTTCGGTAAAAAGTTACTCAGTGGCAGCTCTGGGCGCACAAGCCATAGTGCCGCAGGTCCACGTCAATTGCATAGCTGCCGGAGCCGGAAACCTAGAATGTGTTAAAAGCTTGCTTGTTTACTTGTTTGTTTGCTTACTTGTTTGCTTGTTTCCTTCCATGTTTGCTTGCTTGCGTGCTTGTTTACTTGTTTGTTTATTTGTTTGTTTGCGTGCTTCCTTGTTTGTTTGCGTGCTTGCTTACTTATATATTTGCTTGCTTGCTTGTTTACTTGTTTGTTTGCTTGCTCGTTTGCTTGTTTCCTTCCATGTTTGCTTGCTTGCGTGCTTGTTTACTTGTTTGCTTGTTTATTTGCTTGCTTCCTTGTTTGTTTGCTTGCTTGTTTGCGTGCTTGCTGGCTCGTTTGTTTGCTTGCTTGTTTGTTTGCGTACTTGTTTGTTTGCTTGGTTGTTTGCATGCTTGCTTGCTTGTTTGTTTGCTTGCCTGCTTCATGTTTGCTTTCTTGCGTGCGTGTTTGTTTGCTTGCTTGCTTCCTTGTGTGCTTGTTTGTCTGCTATGGATATCTACAATCTGGTATCAAGCACAAGTTCTTACTTTTCTGGTTTACGATTTAGAAATTTGATTATGTTACACTCTCAAAGAGAATTAGTTATAAGATACACTGTAAATGCCGGAAAGTATTGAGGATTCTGCAAAATCAGCACGGTAGAATTGCAGCAAAGCAGCTGAAGTTTCTTCCAAACCATTCAACTGAAAGAAATGAGCCATAATACAGGGGTGGCGCCAGAAATTTTCCGACAGAGGGGCTGGAGCTTCCGACAGGGAGGCTAAAATGACTGAAAAATGGTGTTGTCGTGCGATATTTTGCCAAATTTCTCCGACGAGAACCCAAAATTTCCTCCGACGGGGGGGGGGGGGGGGCTGTAGCCCCCCTAGCCCTCCCCTGGCGCCACCCCTGCCATAATGTTTTACACTCATCATAAAGCAACTGCACAGTGATCCAGGCCAGGAAAGAAATAGGACAACATGAAATTGTGAATATCAAATTTTTTCACACCATCTTGATTGAGCACACCTTGGGGGTCAGTGTAAAAAAAGATATTTCAAATCGGTCAAGGGACCGTCAAGATATTGGGTTGCATAAGATTAAGCATAGCAAGCATAAGATTTTCGAAAATCATATTGTGGAAGTCTTTTGATGAGGAGAAACATCTGGAAAAATCATATGGATCCAAATTAGCCATTTTATAAGGGACAAGTCTGGGGTTGATAAATAATTGTTAAAAAGTAACCTTGCCAACTGCACTGCTGAACACCAATCGTGAGTTATTTGCAAAGAAAAAGTCCGGGGTTGATAAAATTATTGTTAAAAAGCAACCCTACCAACTGCTGAACACCAATCGTGACTTCTTCCCAAGTTTTGATGCCTCCAACTTTGATAAATTTGTTCATGAATCATCGTAAGTTAGGCCAAATATCGTCGCCATTTTGTATTTTGTACGATTGTGCGAAGACACGATAAGGAGGCTAGCAATGTGAGTGGTATATGTGACGTTATATGAAATGATGTCATTTCGCACTTTTTAGCAGATTGAAATATGCAGTTTCGCAGATTAAAAGAGAAAAAAATTGAAAAAAGTACTACACACCATTCACAACAGTGTAATCTCTTGAATAATCAACAATTATAACAACCCGGACTTGTCCTTTAAGCTAGAGATTGCCGTTTAAATCGTTCAAAACAAGACAATGGTTTTTTTTATGGAACTTTTCAAGCGGGAAACTTTTTTTGGGGCACCCGGTATAGCTAAATGATAACTTTACTCTGTTTAAATAAACGAAATACAATTTGCACAGATGTAAAGATTTGGAAATGTCCTTTCTCGTTGTCATATGTCACAGTTTTATACTTCATTTCAAGATCAGACCAACTGATGTCGTTACATGATATCTGACCATTGGCTTGCACATCAAATTTCGGAAAACCTCAACGAAACCCAGAGATAAAATTCACCTTTCATTGGCTCTTGAAGAGTCCTGCCTCCCAAATATGTGATAATTTGTTAATTAAAACTGTGTGCATTGTAGGCGTTAGAAAAGAACAAGTGACCGATTCTTTCTCTATGAATTGCATTTCAAGTCAGTCGAATTTCTTTCAGGGTTTCATTCAGCACCTTCTTAGGTGGCTCACATAGGCCTCACACAGGCGCAAGGCGACAGTTACCAGTTAACTAAGTCATCGTTCCAGTTGTTAGAATCGCTTTGGGTTCGAGTACAAGGCTGCCAACTCGGCAGGTACTACACAAGTCACCAGGAAAAGTTATATACGTCTCTCCTGTTGAGAAGAGGGTGAAAGTTGTGGATGAATAAGGTGCCAATACTGGTATGGCCAGATATGGTCTACTGGGTTTCATCAATGGGCCCCCTGTGATTCTTCGAGCAAAATACACATTAAATACGAGTAGAACAAAAATCAAAAGAACCTTTTGGTGACTAACGGAACTGCGATACACAAATGAAGACAGCTCGCTTGAAGTATTGCTCTATTACATGGATACACAAATGTCCATGAACATAAGCTCGCATATCATTCTTACTCTTTGCTAACTTTCGTCTAGCGTCCTAAAGGATGCATATGACGGAATGAAAGGGATTCTTTTGGTGAATAACGTAATAGAGAATTGCGCTAAAGATGGCGGCGAGGAATTTTTTACCGAGATGCATTGCGTTCGAATTACAAATGTTTAAAGGTTCTATAGGAATTTGATTAAAGAGCGCAGTGCATCTTGGTAAAAAAATTCCTCGTCGCCATCTTTAGCGCAATCCTCTTTTGATTTTCATCAACGATAAAAAGACCAAAAAGAACTCGCGTCCATGGATTTATACCTGTAATAGGGACATTCGCTCTCAGGCTAATTTTTACTCTCTGCTATGATAATTTCTGCATCTTAAACTCGCTAAGTTTATAGTAGGATGAACAGAATCAAAACAAAAGGATCCTTTTGATGATGAACGGAACTAAATTTCATCAATTTCAACTTCAAGCTTGATTTATGACGAGAACAAAGAACTAGTTGAGTGGCCAGTCATTTGTGAGTCGCGGGTCAACCAACTTGATTCATGATGTAATTTTCCATCACTGATTCAAAAACAAAGAAGATACTTTTGACATCGGAGTAATAGAGGAGACGCTCAAATCGTCAATGACAAATCTTGTATTTTGAAATCATAGCGGTTTCGATGATTGATTGGCATATTTTCATCTGTCAGTTGTTGTCAGACTATGTTCAGCCTCTTTGTGGATACCTAGATAAGTGCAATGATTATCGCGGAGCTAATGTGGTAAGACTTCTAAGCCATTGTCAGTGGTGTGTACATTTCAATGCATGGTTTTGTTATTTGATAAATCGCGAAAGAAGTCTTAAAGAGTTAGATTTGTGATAATGTGATGATTTTAACCGGGTGAGTAAAAAGAAACTATCCCCGTGTAAACTGATTTTGTTTCTGATCGATGCAAGCCACAGATGAATTTGGCACTGGTATCTTGATCTTCAAAAGCTCACATAGGAAGCTAAATGCCAAAGCTAACGTAATTCTATGGGCTTCTCCAAAGCCTAGGCATGCCAACATCAGTGACATTTGAAAATTAGGGCAATAAGAGCTTTTGCCAGCCTCTTGCACCCAAAACCAATTCGTCCAATGTTAGCTTTCCTTATCCATTGCTGTTTTCACAATCTAACCATACAGGCACTATTTATACAAACCAGTGTTAGGTTTGATATGGTTTGGAAGGAAGAATGTGTCGAATGTATGCATTTAGCCCGTAAAATTGCATGTTGGTTCTGCGATGTATGCGGTGAAACAATCGAAAATCTGCCAAATTGATCCTTTCCATTTGATTTTGTGAATAACCCCCCTTACTAATAAGCCCCCTCTCCATCAAATCCCCCTCTGAAGCTTCAAAAATTAGATAAGCCCCCGGGGAGCTTTTACAGTATTAATTTAGATTTAATTTCCTGAAAACTGGCCTTCTTTCATTTCTTTGAAACATTATCACAAGTTTGCCTTTTGGAGACAAAAGCAATCTCAGAAATGGAACTGTTCACTTTCGGTTTAAATAAGTAATTATGATAAGGCTCTATGGTCTATTAGCAATGGCTTCGCTTTATATTACATAACTTAGTAAACGCCAACAATAGACCTAACGGCTATTTGGAGAAAGGGCCTGGGGCGAGTGACGTTTTCCTAGCAAATGATGGATTGTCGAGAAGCTCTGCTGATTGAACTTCGCTACCTGTCTTCTTCGAACCTTTGAAATGTCGTTTCTAGATGGATCATCGACATTAAATCATATCTTTCCTTAAAGTTTTTTCGCTATCACCTCCATAGGGCATAACGGAATAACCAGACCCAGGACCAATAGGACCGGACCCTAACGGAGCTGAACCCTATGAATGTTGTTGTTGTTGTCGAATTCCTATGCCTATGAATGCCTATTCCTTTCTGGCTTGAGTTTGTAATGGCGAGAAGTTTCATTCCAAAAGAAGACAACACCAATACAAGCATCGCTGAAAAGAAATGACTAAGCTCTGGATACCAGATTAACTGCAAGAATGCATGATCAGCTACATCAATCATGTAAGCAACAGACAAAATTCCAATGGAAAGGAACGAAGACCTACGAAGGTCGACGCAGGATCTAGTCTAGCAAGGCCCTGTAACTTATTTCTTAATCCCCAGGACAAGATTCACATTGAAATTCAGAGCAAGATTTAGACAGCACACAACACCAAACTGTGATACTAAGCAAAGCTATCAACTGTCCTAGCTTTCGTCATTCTAGGATGATACATTTTACACCTCAGGGTGCTTTCTAGGAACAAGGGAATAGCCTTTATATGTGTAAAAAGCAAGTAGCCCATTATCAATGTACCTCATCAGTTATCTGGAAACATAAAAATGAATGGGTATTCTGTCGGGGTCCGGTCCGGCAAAGTCCGGTCAAGGACGAGTTTCTCCTCGTGACTTTCCAAAATTTTCATCACAACCCTGATCCGAAACCTAATGTGAGACAGAATCTAGTAGTGTATGCTGTAGTTTTAGCTTAATATTGTGTGTCTTTATGTTTTTAGCCTTGGTGTAGTCGTTGTTTTTTCGCTCCCCATGGTATTGTCCCTGTGGTGTTGTCTAGTAGTTTTGGATAAGTATAGTAGAACGTAAACACTATTGTAAATTATTTTATATGAATAAAAAAAAGTCCGGTCATATTGGCCCTGGGTCTGGTTTTTCCATCATGCCACTCCATAGTAGGGCCTAAATTTTTCCCCCGTTAAAGTATAAAGCTGCAGCCATCAAGCACGCAGATGCGCATTGTTTGGAAACAAAGAATCTCTGTTTGGCTTGGATAAAGCAAATTATCGCGGGGACAGACTGCCTTTAAGATATGAGAGGCACATCCGAGCAACTTTGGTAGCCGAAGTTTGCTAAAATTCAAGAGACTACCTACAAGCCCCCCCCCCCACCTGACCTTTATTTCTTATGTGAGTGTATGCCCTTTGACAAATCCTCCTTCACGATCATATGAAAGCTATCATTGATCTGTGCAATAAGACACGATTAAGTTACAATGACAAAAGACTGATCTATAAACCATACATAACGTTTTTGGTTATGGAAATCAAGGCCAGGTAGATAAGCAGATCTTTTGCGGCTTTATCACTGAGCCAAAAACAAATCAGACTCATCTAACATCTCAGTTAAGCGTGACGTATCATGACAAATCAGATAAAAAGAAGGTCACTACGCTCCTAGATAAACTCGAATCTCTTGCGAGCTTCTAAAGGGGATAGCTAAGATCTATAAGTACGGAAAAAAGTGGTGAGCGGTCTTGCAAACATGCAGAAGAAATAGAATCTCTTCGAGTTTGTAAAGAGCATAGCTGGAATCTTTAAGCACTGAAAAAAGTGAAGAACAGTCTTGCAAGCTTGTAGAGGAAACCATCGCACGCTCGAAGCATCTTCAAGCCTCTGGAAGAGATACCATAGAATTAGCTAAAGAAGATAGGACTTGAGGAGTACTAGCAAAACAATCAAAGATAGACTCGAGACACTTTCAGTCTTCCAAAGGAGAACGTGCAATCTACACATAGACTGAAAAATACTCCTGAGGAACCCAAGAATAAACCCGAGTTATTTTCCATTTCTGAGGAAAGTTCAAACAACTCAACTCAAGAACACAAGAAAGTCTGAACATCGGGCCCCTGAATTAGATACATTGATCAAGGAATACTCAAAAGCAATACAGAATTAGCAGAGGAATACTCCAGGAGACAACTTCAATATGAAAACCATCAGCACCACAACGTTATTAGTGCTAGCCTTCTGCTGTTTGATACGAGAGACTGCTAGCAAGAATATGCCATGGAAGCTTCAAGGTTAGAAAGCGATTTCCTTTCATGAAATTCATTTTCTAATGATCATGCATGTTAAATGTTAAGTTCGTTAGCTCATTTCACTCTTAGCTCCGCTACATACATTGTCATTGAAAGACCTAACACGTCAAAGCGACATGCTACGATAAGGAAAAGCAAACTAACAAAAACTACAACCTGTGAATTGAATTGGTATAGAGGGAAAGAGGAGCTCTTTCAGTAAGTAAGGATATATTCAAATTGATCATTTAGCTTTCGGCACAGTGACCGAAAATAGCCGCAAGCTGTAAGAAACTGCCGATAAAACCGCTCCAACAAAGGCACTTTGATGACAAAATATTTCGCTAATATCTGCCGGAGATATGAAGTGCCGAGCAGCCAAATTCAGTTGCTGAATAGATGATTTCCAAACTTCCATTATCCAAATAACATAAATCCTCTAATAAGCGCCCCCACGAACAAGTGCCTACCCTCAAATAAGCGCCTACCACTACCATGACTACCACCTTCAAGAAACGGGCGCTTATTCGAACTTTTTCCGACGATAAAACCACTAACAAGAACAGCAACAACAACAATTGCAGGAACATACTTTAGATTGATGCATTATATAACTAATCTAACTCCTCAGTAACTAAGATTTGGCCATTCAAACCTTGAAATCGACTCAATTAGTGAATATCAATCAAAAAGTTGCCATAAATTCAATAATTTTATTTCTTCTTAAAATCCTCCAAAACTAGTCATTTAAATCACAAAAAGTCCGACAAGAGAGCAAAATTTTCCAACAAATGGTCTCCTGGGGGGCGCTCTGCCCCCTGGCCCCCCATTGGCTTCGACACTGAGAATATAAAAAGTTTGTCTTTCAAAACTCCTCTGTTACTTTTTTCCTTTGCGTGAGTTGCTTTGGCATCCAGAAAAATCAAATAAGCACCCTAAGCGCCCCGCTTGAACAAACGCCCTCTTTCAAGGCTCAGAAATTACATAAAGCGTTCGGGCGCTTTTTCGAGGATTTATGGTTCTCGGTTCGGCAGAACAGCACAAAGCAATTCGGACGATCCGATGATCCCAAAACTAATGGTAGCCTAGAAAGAACATGCGCATTATTTACAGGCAAGTCAACAAATTGTCGACACATGAAATGATTTTCTGTCGGAAATTTATCTCCAATTTCCGTCAATGGCGAATTTTGTAATCTCAAAGCTAGCGTAGATCTCTCCATTTAATTTTCCTAATTCTGTTATGCCTTTTGCGTTATGAGTAGGTTGGAGAGAAAAGCTGTATTTCCAGTTAGGCCTACGTGAGAAAAGTTAGAAAACTATAAGATTTGTATTCATTCATCTTTCAGGAAACTGAAAATGATGTAGGTTGTGTTTGAGCACCAAGTCTGAAAACGGTAGACTTGGTAAACTTGGAATTTATGTTTGGTTGACTCAATTCCCCAAAACAACAGGGGTGGTACTGGCAAAGGCCTTCTATACTTTCTGCTCTAAAACAGGCAAAAGGTTTGGCAGACTTCGGAGAGATTCTCGTGTTCATTAGCAAACCTTGGCATTGAATCCAAACCTTACTGCTTCAGGATCTTTGTGTTGATTGAATAATATCTTTCCGTTGCTACCAAGTCTACTGTTTCCAGAATTTGTTGGGTTTGGAATCACTTATCAAGCGCACAGATATTTCCATCTAATTAGGGAATGCACATTCCTCACTTCGTTTTCCTTCCTCAGAAACGGAACTTTTTCAATTCATATTTTTACATGATATTTCATTAGTACTTACAAGTATGTTGTAAATCAATAAAGGGAAAAAACTTCAAATAGTTGTTATTAGCTAGGACTGGATTCAATCTGAGGCCTGACCTCCTGAGAGTCGTGTTTTTGTTAGAGTTTGCTGAGCTCTATAAATGCAGTTTTAATTTTCTTTTAGAGCGAGAGGGTTCCCTCATTTCAGTAGGTATTTCAATAAGTACTGCTCGTCACTAATATACGTGAAACGAGGAATAAATTTGATCGAGTTTTGCGAGGAGTTTTGAGCCCTGCTCTGCCAGTTTTCCAAATATCTACAGCAAGATTCTCGAAGGTTATCATATTAGAAAATTAAATTTGTTTTGTTGCCAACATATGTAGCTCTCACATAATGATTTGACGCTGCGATCTCACAATGTTTTATTTCATAGGAAAAGTAGAGTAGACAAATTCGCCAAACGTTGTCGGCAATCCCTTCGGATCACATGATTGTCCCCTGAGGAAGCTTTCTTTTCCTAGAAGTCAAGAACTTCGTAGCACAAAAAGCACGAGGGAAAGATTTAAATTGTCACAGTAGTTAAATTGTCACAGTAGCATATGAAAAAGTGCAATTTCTAATGTGACGAGAAAAAAATAGGTAGAATTTGCATTAAGAATTACTGTAAGATAAATTATTTAGTGTTAGAAGTGAATTTACTTGCAGGAGTGATGAATCCTTACTTATGGTGTCCTTACTCATTTCAATTTCTCTATGGAAAAAGTGGGCCCTTTCCATCGTTGCCCCACCACTGAAAATTTCTTAAAATATCCCTTGCAGGAGAGCAAGCATTGTAGAAATTTAAAGGATTTATCTCAGAAATTTTTAGGACTTATCTCAGACTATTTTCATACCCCTCTCTAAGGTGTGGATTAGTTTTCGTTCCTTCACTATTAAAGTAATTAAGACTTTGTTACCCCCTCTCATGTGTCGTTCACCCCCTCCCCCGCCCAACAAGATTTATTGACCGTTCCCTTAGTTCAGTTTTGTACATTTGAACTCTTATGATTGAAAATATTCAATTTGGAATCATCTACATCAATCTAGCAACTCTGAGCCCAAATGACATTTCATCAGGAACGGACCTACAAACTATGAGTTAGGTTTGTCTAAAGAGGAACCATATACTGCTCACCCCAGCATATTTGCGTAAAAAACATTACGTTAAGCGGTTTCACCACCATCAAACAACAGTCACGCCTGTATTCCATTAGCATGGCAAAACCAGCGAGTCATAAAACTTTCTCAAACCAATCTCCACAAAACAGGAAAACAGTTCCAAAAACTTCATTTCAAGAAGTCTTGACTTGAAAACCTCTTGTGGCTAAAATAACGGCAACCATCGTTTGCAAAGCAGACAATTTGGTCCTAAAATTTGACACGTCTGTGAGAAAAGAGTTAGGGACGGAGCAAACTTTATTTTATAACATGGCCGGTGCAAAACGCAACGGGGCAACTACTTTTATTGAGCTTATCAGAGGTGGGTCAAAACTTTTTTGAGGCAAATATCAACGGGACAGAAGCTTTTTACGAGCTCAAGATGAATTTTGAAATGTAAAATGTCTCATTTTGAGTGCTAAGCTATGAATCATGCAAGTAGAGAAATTCTTGGAAGGACATATGACGCAAAATTTCCTTGTCTGTTACATGCATCAGTCATATCCCTTGATCTTCAAAGTGAATTTTTGCACTGTCCCTTACTCATAACTTTTTTGGAAGCATCAGTTTGCCATGGGACTCTTCCTGTTTAATAGGTCTCGTGAAGTTCCTTACTTTGAAGCACAATAATGAATTCTCTGTCGTTTACTTTCATCTTCGCTAGCAATGGGTGCCAAAATCCCTTGCTATTATTGAGGTGATAATTGAAGACAATGTCGATCTCGCTTCAACAATGCTTTTCTAACGGGTGTCTCAAAAAGTATCCTCTTTTGACCAAACAAAGGAACGAAACGATAAATATCCGGACTTTTTGAGTTCAGAGATACATTTGTTTTTCTCCGATGTTTTGTGGACGATTTTTTAAATGCAAGGTATGTGAATCTAAGTTGGAGATTGATGAATTTAGTTGTCCACTCAGAGGGTAATAATATCTTTATCGTTTCGCTCCTATTTCCAGTCAAAAGGGGTACTTTTTTAAAACACCCGCTATGTCGAGACTTTGTAGACGGAGGTAGAACTTTACAGGGGTACAGATTTGTGCCAGTTATTATAACGGTGGTTTTCCGCAGGAAATCCAAAAAAGTTGTGATTTAAACCGATTTAAACAAACATCCTCCCCATAAAATAGGTTCTACAAGCAAAATCTCGCAAATTACATCAACAGAATACGATATATTGTCACTAGATTACTGGCAATTGGAAATGGCCCTTTTCATTCGAAACTCAGATTACACATCTGTACAAGTAGGTCAATTAGCTCCCTCTTCCCCCACCCCACCCAAATGAGTTTGAATATCGACTTGGCAAAGTTGCACGTAGTGTTCCCGATTTGCCCATGTCACATTTTACATCTCTCGCTTTACATTGCTTGCGCTTTTGAAGAACAAAGCAGGAGTTGACGAGCTAGACCTCTTTCTTCAATCTAATTTTTTAAGAAAGGTGAACCATTGTGCATGCTCTCGAGAAGAAACGTCTGACCCTATAATTTACTAAATTGTTGGTTTGTGAATTTGATATCAAAGATAGAGGGTTTGGTTCTTTTTATGAAGCTTTCGATGATTATGTGGCGCACTCCAATATTAATGCTTCTCTATTCTTCGATTAGGAGTGCAAACGTTATAATCGACCTGGGCTTCACAAAAATCAAACAACTTTATGAACATGACCAAGCTTACCCATCGTCGTGAAGGTACCAGACTTCCAAAACAAGCTGTAGCATATCTTCAATGCTTCCCTTCAACTTTCATTGCATTCCTTAAGAGACTTATAAAATATGTGCATAAATCAAAGAACCCTTGGGGGTCAAGATCAAGTCTTGGTACAGTGTTTATCCTCAATTAACAGTATGTAAGCAACAGCGTGCCGATACGTACATTGGCACTGATATTGACTCCAATCGAAATTAAACATAAACTCAAAATGAAAAGTGTCCTATTTCCTAGTCTAATAAATGGATCAAAAACGCAAGGTCCAATACCTTGATAATGATAGATGTTAACTATTTCATCGTATAATTGTTTATTAACCTAATTAGTCAATCGAGAGTCCAAACAGCCCTCATAAATATTGGAAAGAATGTGTTTCCTTTGTTTTTCTGTTGCCCATTGCGGCAATTGACGTCATTATTCAAAGGGAAGCAGACAGTGCCGAAGGAGAGAACCGCAATTCTTATGTGTCATCAATTTGTTTGTCGACTCCATGCTTCATTACTGGCAAAACATAACCCCTTGCCCCATGACAAAAAGATCATGTGCACGACAGACAGGCAAATATCAGCTATCCCATAGACTCCATGAGTCGATGAGGGCGCTGTGAAAGGACTGTCAGATAAGCTGAAGTTTTTTAAATCTTGTTCGGTGTATTTTTTCTTAGATCGCATTTTTCCATGACGAAAGAAAAGTCAACTTCCAATTTGGTTTGCTATTCTTTTCGTCGATGATCTCGAGATTTTCTTTACAATACAGAGTTGTTTGAAAACAGCTTCTATGAATTTCCAACTTTGAATAAGGAGACAGAGCAACCGCTAAAAGCGGTCTCCCTTATGTTTTTACATACACACAACTTAAAAACGTTGTATGGTTTATAGATGATGTTTTTAAAGTTAATATGCTGTATAAATCCTGTCTGTAATTTGGTTAAATAATTTTCTTACTTTATGAAATTAATAAGCGAAACTGCACGATTCCGTATATTTCGCCTCCAGTATTATTAAAAGTGAAATCTAATTAGTGAAAGTTTGGTATCAAAATTTCATCAAAATAAATCGATATCATGGGAATTAAAAGTTAATATCAGTTTTAGACCGTTATGGCTGATTTCCACTCAGTGGAATTTTCCCAGCGGACTTGCTTGTACACAATAAAATGTTTGTCACGAGTAGCATTCTATTCAAAATTCCAAAGCAACATTTTCTCATGCAGCTGGACTTTGAGTCCGCTCGCAAAATTTTACTGAGTGGAAATCAGGTGGAAATCTTTACATAAAGGCTAATTTCCAGTCAGTGGAATTTTCCGAGCGGGCGGAAATTCTTTTGTTTACGAGAGAAAATATCGCTCTGAAATTGAATAGATTGTTACAGCTGAGCAACATTTCATTGTCTAAAATTCCGCCCGCTCGGGATATTCCGCTGACTGGAAATTGGCCTTAAGGCTGATTTCCAGCCAGCAGAAGTTCAAAGCGGATGGAACACTATCGTGTACGAGAGCAAATGTTGCTTTGAAGGACTAGGGCAGATT
Source organism: Aurelia sp. 4 Dawson et al 2005 (assembly GCA_964019985.1). Lineage (NCBI taxonomy): Eukaryota > Metazoa > Cnidaria > Scyphozoa > Semaeostomeae > Ulmaridae > Aurelia > Aurelia sp. 4 Dawson et al 2005. Next base: position 39,735,301 of record OZ026492.1, on the reverse strand, counting down.
TTGCAATTGCAATAGCATCAGTTGCTTTGGTTCACACCTCAACTCAAAGAGATTAACGAATGCAGACAAAAGAAATTCTCTTTACCAGTAATTCAAAACAAACACAGCTGCAAAGTAGCTATGAAACCATTACGGCTAATTATTTATCGCTTGGTGTGGCCGAAGGGAGGTTTTTTAGAGAAGTTAAGTACTTATAACAAAAGAAGAAGGGTAAATCTTAAATTCTGTCTCGCGGATTTTCTTTATTTGATTCAGGAGCTGGAAAGCAACTGTTTGCAACTGAACAATAAACATGCAGGAATAGCAATGCCCTCTGCTCGGCTCCTGAATCACGTACACAAAATCTGCCAGAGAGAACTTTAGATTCGCCCTTCTTCTTTCTTCTACAATGAATTTCAAACAGTAAATTTCAAACGACTTGAAACCGTCGTAATTTCTAAAATTTTTACCGAAATATGAGATTATTTTCAGGAATACAATAGTTCACTGATGTTTACAATTTGAGACTAAGTCAATATCTGCTTTTCTTCTGCTCTGTGATTTAGAAATTTGACGATGTCATGTCCTCAAAGTTTAACTATGATTTGCGTTGTAATGTTGAAACATATCGAAGATTTCTGAAAAGTTGAACGGTAGAATTTATGCCATAACTTCCATTACTGTTTGGGTCTGCTTGGCTCAAGCAGAGAAGGCCTAGCTAATGCAATAAAGACGCCTCAAATTTGTAGGACCTTAGCTTTAATTTGTCAAATGGCGAAGACGCCGCCCTTGATTTGTCAAGTGGCGACAAATATTAATGAATAAGATGTAATTTGTATCCAGAGCGACGGTGACTACAGTTACAGCAAATTTGAGAATTCCTACTCAATTTTCTGGTGACCATTTACAGGACCAATATAAGTGGATAAAGTAGATCTTAATTAGAAGTCTGTTTGATTAGCTCATCATGAAGTTTGATTTAAGATCCGGGGGGCGGGGGGGGGGGTGCTCCCATACTTCACTTGATGGGATGTGCTGCTCAGCAGGGTCTCCTTTTACGGCAAGAATTATACGACAGGGGATGTTATTTCCTGATAAAGATTATGCAACAGGATGTCCTTTTCTGATGAAAATTATGCGACAAGGTACTACAATTGATAACAAACTTATGCGATAGGGCATCATATGGAAGGACATCTTTTAGAGTTCTCTTGAAACGCTGGATTTTGGCAAAATTTTTATGCGACAGAGTATATTTTTAGGCCATTTTTTATGCAACAGGATGCAGGGTGTGGAGTAATTTGCCAAACACCCCTGTCACTTCCCTAGTTAAGTACCCCAGCCCCCACGAGTTTAAGATATGGAATCAGGCCTGCAGTGAACTACAGTGTTGTGACGGTTCACTTATCTTCATGAGAAGCTAAGAGTCTGGGCCAGTACCATATGTTAAATGATTAGAGTTTTACATGTTTACTACCCGTGCCCTATTGATGATTGCTATTGACGAGTTTAGCTTATTTTCTTTTAGGTAAAACTGATGTCATCGAAGGAGACATTATGGTTGATGACAAGCTAAAGCGTGTGATAGACGTTGCGATGAATTCTAAAAAGAATGGTAGAAGAAAGAGAGACACTGTTCGATATCAACAAAGAAAATGGAAAGATGCGATTATACCTTACATCATTGATGGTAGCGTTGGTGAGTTGATAGACAAGTCTATGTCTACTGTCGGTGGGTGGCAACTGTTTCATTTAAACACTAAGGATACGTTCACACTTCTCCTTCTTCGTTTCTATCCGTCTTCTTGATGAAAACGCTGCCTGTTCACAATGCTCCGTTTTCAAATGAATACGCTGCAAAAAGATCCAAGCGTTCACACTGCTCCAGCAAAACAGTGTTGTCAATCCCCCCTTCAATACCAAACCCCTTGCAGACTAGTGACGGCAGACTTCGTAACAACAGTATCACTGCTTATGATTTACACACATTTCAAAGTGTGACTAGCGATTGAAACCAGTGTGGCTAAATGCCATGCTATACAAGGACAAAGTTTGTATGACAAAAGTTCAGGTGTTCAGGTTCCTGAAATGACAAATAGATTTGCCTTTCTGAAGTTAATTTTTCACACCTCTGAGTGCATTCAATCAAATGAAAATAAGAAGCGACAGCAGAACAGTATGGCTCGCTGCGCTGAAGGTGTGAGATAGACAGAACTGTATCCATTGTTCTACAGGGTTTCCCAAAAAATTGTTCAACTTTTTATTGAATATTAAAAAAATGATGATAGCATAGACAGAATCATGGGAAAATAACCCTGTCGCTAAGATTATGAAATAATTTTAGAGACTAGAATCTTGCAAATCGGTTGAAAATTCACTGCGAGCTTTCAAAGATAAAAAATATGCTATAGCTGAAACCAGAGACCCCCAGATTACTTGCGATGCAAAAAAACCTCGAAGACCGAGGTGAAAGAAGCTTGTCTAATGTCATACCTCTCGTTGATATCAGAGCAAACCAAATAAGACTTCTAAAAGTAATTTAATCCCTGTGAGCAACGGCTCAAAGCATAACGAGAGACAGAATCTGCTTCCTCAAAGCATCCATATGCGCGAAGGTTAGGTTATCGAAAGCCTATTTATGGTTCGCACTGAAACAATTGAGAAAAAGCTGAAACGACGGCCTATGAGATTTTGACCAAAAATTCCATTTTGAGGCATCTGGTTTCAGCGGATTTGCAAGGTTCTTGTGTCGAAAATTAATTCAAATCTCAGGAAAGGGTCACTTGACCAAGTGTCGATTCAGCGTATCGTTATTGTTTAGTATTTAATCAAAAATCGAACAATTTTTGAGACACCCTTTACAAAATTCACTCGTGATTCTGTGTATATGAAAAGGCTTTTTAAGAATTGTCGTGAGTTTATATCAAGAGTCAAAAACATACAAGCATCTATTTCGCAGAATTCATTCATCTGATTTAGAAGGTGAACAGAATAGTCTGCATTTCTCGTATATTCAGGATGAAACTTAAACATTTCATGAAAGTTAAATATGAAGGCAGAATTTCTCCTTAAAGCAATCTTGTCCCCAAAGTGAATTCGTTGCTCTACCTCTTCTCTGGGATACAAGAGGCTGTCCGGCGATTTGATTGGCTGAATCCTGTTCTGCACAGTAACTCCGTTTTTTGCGGGGTAAACGGCCAAAACGGCCGCAGCATGTCAACATTCGATGGGAAACCACATTCTTTACCCATTTCAACACGGGGGGGGGGGTATCTCGACTCGACCTATTTTCTGACAGGGACGTGCCATTTTGCCCGTAAAATTGGTATCCATAATTCTGTAAATTCTGGTGGATTTTAGGGTCATAATTCCGTAAATCGAATGAAAATCTGGGCCATAATTCCGGAAATTATGAAAAATCCTCTGAAAAAGACACCCATAATTCCGTTAAATGTCTAAAAATTGTGAAAATGCTACCCATAATTCCGTAACGGTTTGAAAAAAGTACCCCTAAAAAATGGCACGTCCCCGTACCATGAAAAGTACTAAGTTACCCCCCCCCCCGAGCATTTCAGCCATAATTTGCTACTTATCTCTGAAGGATGGAGCATAACCAGCCATTTCATTTCCAAAGCTGCGGTGAAAGTTTCTCGAATTTCCAACTTAGGCCTATTTTTGCTGCAAACAAACCAAACTTATTTTCTCATTAAACACACTTGCCAACCCTAGATTGTTGTTCAAATACCTTTGAAAGGGTCGAAATAAGGTCCTCAAAGTGCTTGTTTTTAGTTTTTCAATTTATCTTCTGCAGAATTAGCACAGGAGGAACGATCATATTCCGTCGATTAGCTTTTCCTAGCAAATCGTGAAATCCATAATGGCTGCTAATGCACCCATTTTCTGGGCGCATTTGATTGAAGTGTATCTGTGTGTTCATTCGGCTTTGTGATCAGCGTATGACGTAAGAACACCCCGAAAACGAGGCTGTCCTAAAATAGATTTAACAGGCTAAAATCTTTCAGTCCTCATTACAACTTCTTCTGTACGAAAATGCTGAATTTTAGCTTCAAAATGTCTCCTGAGGTGACAAATCGTAACTTCTTGTTAAATCTGTTAGATAAAGAGCTTTATGCTAAAGTAGATGTCCATCTAAGGGGATTTTTATCTGTTTTGATCGCTCTTACTGGAGAAATAAGCATAGGTTATCGTATTTAAAACGAGTTTTGAAGTTAAATAGGGTGGGATATGTTTTCAAGCTGACTAACTGTATAATCTTTGGTCGAATTGATTTTAATATCAGTAAAGTCCAATACTCTGAGTTCTTTGTGGGTTCAAGTCCCACCCAGACTGACTGCCAGTTTCAGTTGCCTGTCTTTTAGTGTCTTTTCAAATCGTCTTGTCATGGATCAAAATTTGTTGGGCTTGACTTATTTTGATCTATAGGTAAGGCCAAGAAAGAAACCACTGATGTCGAGCGTGATATAATGGATAAAGTGCATATGGCATGTTGTTCTTGGTCCCCTATAAATCTTATGAAAATTTTTCTTTTAGAAAGATTTTCAGAAATTGAAATAACGAGAACACCTTATCAAAATAATCTGAAACCCAAATCTTGCAGGGCGAAAAAAATCATTGACTCTTCCATGTTTCTGTGTTTATTTGCTTTGACTGTGTCCTCTCTGAACGTTGCTTCCTCGAAGTTCAAAGGCTGCTTAGTACTACTATAGACATTTTGGTTTATAGGTCTTAATGTTTTAGGGTCCTTTGCAATTGTTTTAGGAATGCTTCATTCTAAAGCCTACCACTGCTGGAAAATTTGAGACAACATTTTTTAAGAATTTGTCCACGACTTATCGCAACCAATCAATCTCTATTTTAGAACACCAAGCAAGTTTTGAGGACATAATATTGCTCTTTACGATTCTGCATATTTCGTTTTTGGTTTACAGATTTCCGTGCAAGAAGAAAATTATCTTTGGCAGTGCACGAGTTACAAATGAAAACTTGTCTTTGGTTTACACCAAAAATCAAAGAAAAAGATTATATTCGAATTGTTTCTGGAGATGGGTAAGTTTTTGTTCAACTCTTCTAGCCGTCTCAGAAATATACAAAATTAGATTTTGCTATAGCTGACTGATTACGCTATTTTCTAGCCGTGTTAATATCCATTTCAAGTTCAAGAATGACAAAAGTTTTGCGGTTTGAAAATCAGCAAATTCAATTTTATGTAAAAAGGTTGTTTCGTTGAAGTACCAGTGTACCAAATAACCGAGTGCAACTTTAAAAAGTTCAACCGAAGGCTTAGCTAACTTTGAGATGCTGCTTGGGAGACATATAATGGCGTGAGAACAAATATTTTGAGCAATAGTATTTGACAACAACATATCAAATATCTAGCTAAAGAAAATTTTTTGGGGGTTGATTATTAACTTTCTAGTTTTACATGAAAATACAGCTTTGACAATGGCGTAGGCACCAAATTCCTTTTGTAATTTCGGGAGTGTGTTTCAAAACCAGGTTACTCATGACAGTACAAATTCCCACAAATTCAAAGAAACTTCGAGACTTTGCAATATGTTAAAGACTGATTTGATTCGTGACACGAATTTGCAAGTAGAATTGTTTGAATGGAGTAAAAAGACCAGCATACTTTGCGCGAAGTCAGCGACTTGCTCTCCACAGCTTCCAGAATATCTGACTGTACGAAATTCACAAAAACAAACACAAAGGATTGCAAAGACTGCTGGTCTTTGTATTCCCGTTAAGATCTGTTGTAAAACCAAATTTTGATGCTTTTCAAACGCTTCACTTGCTTTGGGTCACCCGTTGAATCTGTTCTAAACATCTTCAGGGGGCAAGAGCTACGTATTTTGATGAATAAGATTTTATTCGATATTGCTAATCTTGAGGCAGCTTTTTTTGTAAATCGTCTTGAAAACCACTTTTCTTGGTCTGGCAAGAAATTTCTGATTTTGAAAAATGATTAATTAAGGGCCTGTTTATATGAGGAAAAACACCTCACCTGCCAGACCTGGGGCTGAGAGGTGAGATTCCACCTTCCAAAAGAATCCTTTGTATTTTCAGTTCGCGTTTACATGACGAACGCAATACCACCGGTATAGTGAAATCCCACCTCACCAGAGGTGGAATCTCACCTGGGTGAGGTGAAATTTTTCCATATAAACGAAACACCATCGGTTTGGTCAGTTGAAATGAAATTATTCGTTGATTCTCATTGGTCAGTTTATTCTGATTTCACGGAAGAGAGACTTTACTTCACCTCACCTCTCAGCCCCGGGGCTGACAGGTGAGGTGAAAAATCTCATGTAAACAGTGACTGAAATTTACCTCGCTTGTCAGCCCAGGGTCTGGCAGGTGAGGTGTTTTTCCCCATATAAACAGGGCCTAAAGCTTGAAAATTTATGTTTAATAAATCATAACTTTGAAATAGCCTTACTTACATAACCGACTCATCATGTCAAACCGATGAGCACAACATAATCTGTTGAAAGAACGCTGTTAACTCCTAGCCTCGTCCCCGGGGCCTTTTGTCATATCAAATATGACAATAGGCCATGGGGATGGGGTTGGCTAACTCCTGTGAAAGAACAGCAACTAAATAAATCTGTAAGGAGGGAGAAATTGTTGAAACCTGCAAGAGAAAGCGAATTCATCTTAGTATCTGAAAGGAAAGAAATAAGTTAGTAAATTCACCGGTTATTGTAATAAAAGAAGAATGTTAAAACCATAAACGCGTTTCATCGCACACTCGGCAGTCCATTTCATGGGAAGAGCTAATCAATGATACAAACAGGCCGCTTTATTACCAGGTAAACAAAACGATTTGACAATCTTGTGTACATCCCACGTGATCCTCTCATTGGCTGAACGAAATAAGCAGCTGCCATAGATCAAAACCAAAAAATCTCAAAGGCAAAACAAACGTCACCTCAAAACAACTGCAAAGTGGCTATAAACTCCTTCTGTCGGCAGAGGGATGCCCTGTTTCATTGAAAATACCCATGATTCCAGACGTTGTTAGAAATTTTACCCTTAAATCCAGAAACCAATTGAAGTAAGATGTCCAACAAAATGGCACAGCCCCTTCTCCCTCAGCCTCCCGGGGACAAAGTTCCTGACAATTTACAATTCTCAATAGCAAAAAGTCGCCAATAATCCCTTGGTTCAAAGGTTAGATTGGAAAGGGTATAAATGAATACTTTTTAGTTCTTTTGATATTCAAATTTGTTTGGCTTGATAAATAGCAAATCATAATTCATTGTTAACCTCTGACATTGTACCTAAGGCCCCGTCCACACGTATCCGGATATTTTTGAAAACGCATCTTTTTTATCCGTATAAAAGATATCCGCGTCCACACGAAGACTCTGTTTGGATTTAAACTCCGCTCTTCGATATTTGACAAAAGAAAAAAACAATCAAAATGCCCTTGCGTGATCCCCAAATCTCCGTGTGCATGCTCTGATGCGTTATAAATTGACGCTGTGACGTCAGCGTTTTCGAAAAGCTCCGTTTTCACCCGTCCACACGACAACATGAGAACGGCGTTTTCAAAGAGATCCACTCTGGAGAGCGTTTTCGAAAAGCTTCGTTTTTGGTGACCGAAAACGCCGTCTCCATGTGGACGCTAACCCAAAACGGATAAAAAAAGATGCGTTTTCAAAACTATCCGGATACGTGTGGACGGGGCCTAAGTGGGAGGGCACCTTAGCAGAGAAAGTCTGCGATGTATAATAATAATAATAATTCATTTATTTACAGTTGGTAAAGTGTCTAGTCAATATAAACTAATAAAAACCAACTATCTAAACATAAATCCTATTTACAAATGTTGCATCGGCATTGTTCTCCCTTCCAATTTTTGATCATTGTTTTGAACTGTTTTGTATTTTGTGCGGATTTTATGCTGTCTGACAAAGTGTTCCAAAGTATACTACCTCTGAACGATAGGGAACTTTGTCCACATGAAGATGTCTTAACTTTTGGTACCTGGAGTAGATTCTTTATTCTTAGGTCATACGTGATTTCCTTCGTTGTGAAAAACTCTGACAAAATAGAAGGACTAACGAAATTGGAGCATTCATATATTTCAACCATTAGCTTTTGCAGATTACTACAATGGATCGTTATCTCTTCCGACCTTGCCAGTAGTTCTTCAAATGTAGATGTATAATCGCCATGGAGAACTCTCAAGGCACGCTTATGCAACCGGTTTATTCTATTATTAGATGTTTTACCACAAAACATCCATATCAGTGGACAATAGTTGAAGGCTGACTTTATAAAAGTCTTGTATAGTATGTTTGCTTTGTCCTTTTGTAGAAACCCAGCAATACGAGAGAAGGCCTTAACTTTTTGACTTGCCTTTTTGCAAATACCTTCAACATGATTATGGAACTGTAGCTTTGAATCAATCGTTATTCCAAGGAGTTTAACCTCCTCGGTTGTCTTGATAGGTTGACCATTTATTTCAAGGCTGACTTTTTGCCCCTTTTCAAGACCCATGAAAATAACCTGAAACTTGTCTGGGTTAGCTACCATTCGGTTGTCCTTGAACCATTTTAAGGCATTATCTATGTCTCCTTTGAGGGATCTCAGAATGTTATCTATACTATCTTCGCATGAGTAGATAGTGTTGTCATCGGCAAAGTTGCAAACTTGCGAGTTTTCGACCGCGTATATGAAATCATTAATAAATAGATTGAACAGTAAGGGTCCAAGAACTGAACCCTGTGGAACACCAGATTTTACTTGCTGCCAGTTACTGTAGGTACCATTTATCTTCACTCTTTGTAGCCTGTTCGTGAGGTAACTATGCAGTAAATTCAAACTATCTAAACTGAAGCCATATGCCTCAAGTTTCGCTAACAGCAGGTCATGAGGGATGCAGTCATAAGCTTTTGAAAGGTCCATTAAAACCATCCCAACCTTGCCTGACTGGTCAAGTGTTTGTTTGACCATGGGTCGCAGGAAACGAAGTAATAGTTAAAAATGTAAACGCAAACATACTTGTGTCTTTATCGTAGTTTCTTCAGCCTTTCTTGGCTTTCCTTTGCTTCCTTGGCTAGCCTCAATTCATTGCTTCAAGTTCGTAGTGGCCAAATTCAATTTCTCTGAAAAAGCGAGGCTGCCCTTGTTCGCGGTTTTGTGATTCAGTGGAGGGAAAATACGAGATTTTTTCCCGCCGCTTAATCACAAAACCGCGAACAAGGGCAGCCTCACTTTTGCAGAAAACTGAATTAGGCCAGTACAAACTTCAATCAATGAATTGAGCTGTGGCAGGGAAGCAAAAGAAGGCCAAGAAACGCAGAAGAGTCCACGATAAAGACACAGGTATGTTTGCGTTTACAATTCTAACTATTACTTCGTTTCCTGCGACCCATGGTTTGACTTAGACCGAAGGGCGTATTAGCGAGAGGGCTAAGTTGCGCTATATCTTACGGATTTTAGAAAAGTCCATCATTCTTGAAGATTTCTGAGACTTCACCCCTAAACTTGAGTCTGCTTCTGCTTTAGCTGCTACTCCAAAGTTGGCCGTCAAGGGGGTGAGCAGATCATTTCAATTGGTGCTGGATGTGTACATAAATATACCATCATGCATGAACTAATGCATGCAATCGGATTCTTTCATGAAAACAGCAGATATGATCGAGATCAATATGTCAAGGTTCTTTGGTGGAATATTCAACATGGTACGATACAGTAATTATTTCGTTTTTCTCTGAAGTATTAGATTACCTGATATCCCAGAAACAATACCGGGTGAGTAAAAAAATTGTACCCGGTGAGCCAGAAAAAAGTTCCCAATTTTGAAAATTCATAGCAGCAAGAGTACTTGACAGATTTGAATCATTCAAATTTCAGTTAAAAGCATGGGAAATGTGGACACAATTTGGGTGTTGATCATGTCCACAATACCTGGCCTAAATCATCTTTAATGATTAAATGTATTTCGTTACCTTGTTTGTCTTCAATTCACTGTTTATCTTCTCGTTCTTGTCTGGGAGCACATCAGCCTGCTATCAACGGTTCTGCATGGCCTAAATGTTTTGAACTGCACTGCGATTCGAAAGCCGTGACCTGAGAACTAGTTCCCGTGCAGTTCAAAACATTTAGGCCATGCAGAACCGTTGATAGCAGGCTGATGTGCTCCCAGACAAGAACGAGAAGATATACAGTGAAATTGAAGACAAGCAAGGTAACGAAAAACATTCAATCATTAAAGATAATTTAGGCCAGTTGTTGTTGACACGATCAAGACACTAATTGTGTCCACACTTCCCATGTTAAAAGCCGAAAGATTGAAGTATTTTTGAGATCCTTCTAGTTGTCTTAAAGTACTGGAAATGTAAGTAAAAAAATTCAACTTTGCAACATTTTCAAGGTTGCAGTGACTGAAAAAGGGTCTCAAACAGTGATCGAATCATAAAGGACTTCTGGCACAGAACAAAAAAGAAAAACTCGACTTCTTTTGGTTAAAAGACATCCTCTGCACACAAATTGCCATAGAATTGAAAATCTTTACCGCTCTTTTGAAAATCTATGTCTTATAACTCTTGTCAGTAGCCTATTGTTTATAGTTCTGAGTGACGAGAGTTCTCACGATGTGACCAATGTTTTTAGGAAAGCCCTTTCTCAATCATGTTGCAACGATAATTTTCTTAAAAATTTAAGTTTGCCTAGACTTAGTGCTGGTTAGACAGCAAGAGAAATCACAAAAACCTTCAATTTTACGGATTTTAAATAGTGAACGGTCCCTGATGTAATTCTTTCCTTAAGCTCTGCTCTTGCTTAGACTTTAAAAAGAACTCATCTAATGTTTTCTCGCAAATCGTCTTAGCAGCGGACCTTATTAAATTCCCTTTGCCTGTGACCAATCAATTAGGGAAAGCGTGGCTACAATCAAATGACTATTAGAAGAGCAAAGATGCCAGCAACCTACATATTGTGATATTTTGTGCCTGTGAGTGGCGTTCATTCGCTATCACAGATTAAAGGGAATCGACATAGTTAAAAGCTGGCCCGGGCCAGGTCAAAAATGTAATCTTTTGTACTTGACGGCTTCGACGCATCCGGTTTCATTGTGAAGCTAAAGAAACAAAGGATTTGTGGGTGTTTCTTTACCCTATTTATAGCGGCTACGAGATATAGCTATGTCAACAAGGACAGATTTTGTAAGACAATAGCAGCAGTTCCTTTTATTGACACCTAAATTCAAAGAGAATTGCAATTGCAGACAAAGGAAATTCCCTCAAGCGACAATTCAAAACAAACGAAGACGCAAAGTTTTTCTGAAACCCAGGTAGCTATCTCGCTTGTTGTGCATTCCAGAAGTGGTTTTCAAGAGCAAACATGAGCATATATTGAAAGATGAAGGATATATCTAAATATCTACCACGGGCATTTTACTTGTTTGGTATAGGAACCGATTTGGAGGCGATTCAATTCTCGTATTTTTTGGGTGCAATCAAAGCACTTATTTCTCAGCTTCTGAACAGCAAAAATAAAATGTCCGCGGTAGATGTTTAGATATATGTTCTTTCTTTCGATATACGCTCATGGTTGCTCTTTAACCCTATCTGACCTGGGGAGGGGGGCGGATTCCGCCCCCCTCGTACATTTTCATTTGTACGTCTTTCCGTGTTTTCTGGATGCCTCTAAGATTTAGCAAGTTTAACTTTCTATCATAAAGCAATGAAACGGTAACAATTTTGGTGCTCTATTTTTAGCCTTGTCTCCATGGTAACCAATTTGCCGTGCACCATTCTGTGAAAAATATACATTGTATCTCTCTTAATCCATTTTAATTGGTCCAATTGAGTCAAAACTATGAATTTACATCTATATTGATCTATATATTTCATTTCTATGCAAAAATTAAAGTTTTACGACCTTTTAACACACTTTCATTTTATGACGTCATATGACGTCATAATACTAATTATGCTCTAGCAACAACAACAACAATGCTAATTATACCATTGTTTCAAAAATTCATTGCTTATATGATGAACAACCCTTGTGCCAAGTTTGGTTGCCATATCTCAAGCAACAACAGAGATAAACGGGGGGGGGGTGGAATCTGCCTCCCCAGGCATTGAGTGTTTCAAATTGCCCAGGTCAGATAGGGTTAAAACCATTCGTGGAATGCACAACGAGCGAGATAGCTACCTGGGTCTCAGAGAAACTTTGCGGCTTTATTTGTTTTGAATTTTGCTCGAGTGAATTTCCTTTGTCTGCAATCGCAAATCTCTTTGAATTTGGGTGTCAAAAAAAGCAACTGATGCTATTATGTCTTACAAAATCTATCCTTGTTAGCTATGTCTATTCCTTTTAATGAGGCCCTAGGATATGACCAAATACAAACTTGCTTTTGCTTTTAAATCTACACCCAGTCATGTCCTATTCGTTAATCTTGATCATCGTAACAGAAATCTTTGTAGCTGTAAAAGTCATCTCTATGAGCTCTTCTCTTCTGATCTGATGATTAGGGAGATGTCTATCAATGCGAAATTAGATCACGACTGTTTCTCCCGTTTTTACCGGCAAAACCTGACCAAAGGGCATCCTAAAGCTTCATACCCTACGTGATAAATTTGTTTCACCGACAGATCTTCACAATTTGATTTGGGACAAGTAGCTTATTCAATTTTAGCCTTAGATTTTTTCTAGATTAATAATTGATTTAAGTAAGTTTTTGGACAAACTCTCTTTGTGCTCAAAGATCAAAACGAAACACGATGACTCCTAGTTTCTTTTTTTGGATATGGAATAAAAGGATCTCCGATTCACTAGCTTAGAAACGATTTAAGTTGTGGACCACCATATAACTGATCAAGGAACAAATGGGACTAATTTGACCACAGATCATTCCACAAGTTGAAGCGTCTGAAGGCTTCTAAATGTGTCTTTCTTTTTCCAAAAAAATTTAAAAAATACGCGAACGTTCAATATGCGGTAAACAATAATAATATCAACAATGACAGTTCATGATTCCGCCTGAAGTCTTTTGTAGCCCGAGAAATCAAAGGAAAAGTCCGGGGTTGTTATAATTGTTGATTATTCAAGAGATTACACTGTCGTGAATTTTGTTTAGTACTTGTTCAATGTTTTCCCTTTTGATCTGCGAAACTACGTATTTCAGTCTGCTAAGAAGTGCGAAATGACGTCATTTTATATGACACCACTTCACGTTGACCTGAACGAGGCTCCAAATGTGTTGATATCATACCACTCACATTGCTAGCCTCCTTATCGCGCCTTCGCGCTCTGAAACAAAATATAAAATGGCGATGATATTTGACCTAACTTAAAACGATTCACAAACCAATTTATGAAAGTTGGAGGCATCAAAACTTAGAAAGAATTCACGATTGGTGTTCAGCAATTGGTAAGGTTGCTTTTTAACAATAATTTCATCACCCCGGACTTGTCCTTGAATTGTCCGAAATTCATGCAGTGAGAAAATCGCGGCAAACATTTCCATTTTCTAAAAGCGTACGTAATGTCTTGCTCGCGAAACCTTTTGCCCTCTGCGGTGAGAGTTCAGCAGGTGACTAATACTAAGCAGGGTGGCCCAAAATAATTGTGCCCCGTTTGTGTGACTGCTGTGGAGGAGCTATAGATTCAATCATCTTTGTTTTTACACAGTTGCATAGGTCAGGCTTCAAATTACAGTTTGAGGCCTTGTTTGAGTCAATCTGACACGTGGTTGTTTAGTTATCTAAAAGGTAGCGAAAGGCAAATTATGTTGTTGTTTCAAAAACAGCACATCTATGGTTCTCCAGCAATGTTAAAATCAATTAAGTTTCAAAGAAGGACAGTGGCAGCGTAGTAAAAGTTTTCCCCACATTTTTAAGGGACAGAAAGTGCTCTCTTATGGATATACAACAGTTGTAACTCTTTATAAAAAGAATTTTCAAAGATTTTAATGCGACGCCAGAACCATTTCTTTGGGAACTTGCTTGATTTTGACATTATTTGAGAACAACAGAAGCTCTGTTTTTGAAGCAGCCACTAATCTTGCCTTTTCTCTGCCATAAGTACGCAACTACATTCCAGATTGACTCACACAAGGTCTCATTTATCTTTTCGTTCTTTTCATTCTAAATTCTTTAGACACGGTGACCCCATCAGCCAAGAGTGGCTGCTTTTCAGGGGGCCGTGGCAAAACCTATTTGCAATTGATAGAAAAAAGGAATATTTACAATGTTAAATTAGAATAAATGAAAAATTGAAAGCTATTTACATTTGAGTCTACAGTTAAAAGTAGACAGAGAGGGACTAGCTTGGCCTCATGTTCTAACTCATTTCAAACCTTTGATCCACGGAATGAAAATGCTTTTTGGCCATTGCTTGTATTCATTCGTGGAGCAAGTAGGTCAGTCTCACGATTTCTCAAATTTACGACCTCTCGTGTTGAGTTTTTCGTGAATATAGTAGAGAGGTAAGTGGGCGCGAGACCACTTATTGATTTGAAAACAATGGTAGCCGTCTCTTGTTTGATCATGTCGTGGACTGTTGGCCATTGAGCTCTTTTATCAATTTTGGTGCTGGTGAAGCCTGACCTATCGAACTCTTAGTTGAAGCCTGGCCTATCGAGCTATGTAAAAACTAAGATAATTGAATTTACAGCTCCTCCACCACAGACACAGAAACGGAGAACAATGCTTTGAAACACCCTGTGTTTCCTTGGAACTAAATCCATCTCAGCAATTATATTCCCATTATCCTTAACAATAATCATTTGAGGGAAATTTATGATCAAGAACCCTTTGCATGAGGCACAATACATAGATTTCCGACACTTTTTAGAATGAAATATGCAAATATATACTACAACATCATAGTTTTTAATCGTCCAGCCTCTCTATGAAAATTTCCGAAATTCGTTGGAAAACCTCCGAAAATTTTCAGTCAAAAGTTTGCTTAGGGACTCGCAGCCAGAATATGAATTTTATTGCAAGTGTCACGACGAACAGTTTCATTTTCTTGAATAAAAATAAATTTTTCTATCATGTCATCCTCAAGGTTAATAAAATGAAAATGTTCGTCGTGACACTCGCAATAAAATCCTAAGTTTGTTCGTCCGAAATTTTGGCTTTGATATACAGGGTATCTCAGAAAAATTGTTCGACGTTTGATAAAATATTGAAAAATAAGGACAACATGAACAAGCTCATGGAAAGATAAGCCTGTTCCTAAGACTATGAAATAATTTTCGAGACTAAAATCGTGCAAATCGGTTGAAAAGTCACTGAGTTACGAGCTCTCGAAGATAAAAAATATACGATAGCTGAAACCAGAGCCCCCCTATTATTGGTATTGCAAAAAGCTCGAAGACGGAGGTAAGAGAAGCTTATCCAATGCCATACCTCTCGTTGATATCAGAGCAAACCAAATAGGACTTCTAAAGTAAATTATTTCTTGCGATCATTATCTAAATTTACTTAACATTGCCTAAGTCCAAAAACAGTGGTTCAAAACATAATCGGCGAGAGACGGAATCTGTTTCCTCAAAGCATCCATATGCTTGACAGTCAGGTTATCGAAAACATGTTTGAATCTCACTTGATTCGCCCTGAAACAATTGAGAAATAACAGAAACGATGGCCAATAATGCCATTTCGAGGCCTCTGGTTTCAGCTTTCGCACAAACTTGAACTTCAAATGCTGGTAAATCCATGAAATTTTTGCGGATTGCAAGGTTCTTGTGTCAAAAATTAATTCAAAATCTCAGGAAAAGGGTGACTCGATCAAGGGTGAATTCAGCGTATCGTTACTTTTTAGTATTTAATCAAACGTCGAACAAAATTTTGAGACACCCTGTATACGAAGTTTAATATACTATGAGAGAGTTGGTTCTTTGTCTGCTTTTGTTGATTGAATACTAGGACATTTAGAATAACTTCATGAGCTTCACTGCGTCTCACTTAGGCCCTGTTTATATGGGGAAAAACACCTCACCTGCGAGACCCGGGGCTGACAAGCGAGGTAAATTTCAGTGACTGTTTACATGAAATTTTTCATCTCACCTGTCAGCCCCGGGGCTGAGAGGTGAGGTGAAGTAAAGTCTCTCTTCCGTGAAATCAGAATGAACTGACCAATGAGAATCAACCAAAAATTTCATTTCACCTCACTATACCGGTGATATATCGTTTATATGGAAAAATTTCACCTCACCCAGGTGAGATTCCACCTCTGGTGAGGTGGGACTTCACTATACCGGTGGTGTTGCGTTCGTCATGTAAACGCGAACTGAAAATACAAAGGATTCTATTGGAAGGTGGAATCTCACCTCTCAGCCCCGGGTCTGGCAAGTGAGGTGTTTTTCCTCATATAAACAGGCCCTTACTGACGTCATACATGTATGATTATCATTATCAATAATACTTTGTCTGTCAGCATTTAGTGCGGAATTCAACCTACGTTTTGAGATACTGATGGATAGAAAAAGCTAGGTAAGGAAGAAAAGAGACTATAGCACACTAGTCACCAAAATCCTTTTCTTTTATACTATCTGCATACTAACCGGTTTTGTGTTGTGCAGGAAAATATAAGCCCGAGGTCTTAAAAGTACAGACCGGCTTACGAGCTTCTAACTTTCACTCGTATCATTTAGTCAAAAACATTTTGTTACTGTCATGTCGTCTGAGTTAATTGTAAATCTTAAAGGCCTAAAGAAGTTGCTGTGGCGACAAAAACACATCCTTCTATCGCATTATACAAGGCTACGGGAAACCCGCAGAAAAATATGCGATTAACCAATGGGAGTGGCGGGATTCTTCATTGCCTCGTTTTTGAAACTTCATTCAGCTATCAAAGAAAAGTATTTTGATAATCTTTATCTCTTCTTTCTAAGGAGCAGAAAGGAATTTCTTGACGTACCACCATGGCAGAATCGATACGTTAGCAATGCCTTATGACATGAATTCTATAATGCATTATGACAAAAAAGCATTCACAAAGAATTACGGCGATACAATGCAAGCACTCACCAATCCCAATTTGAGCCTTGGTGGAAATTCACTAACTCCTACAGACGTTAAGCAGATTTTGTTGTTGTATAAATGCAGGAAATCCAAATATCGATCGCGACAAAGTAAGTGAATATCTCGAAATTCTACTGATCGCTCTGGCAAGCTTCTTTTGCATCTGCCACGTGTGCCACAAAGAACTCCTGCTTGAAAATAGCCACAATTTATTGCAAGGCTAATCTTTAAAATTCGTTCTTCAGCCAGTACATTAAAGGATGAAAGACCAAATAATCTTCCAGGCATTATTGATCTTGTGGTGCTTAGATTTCCTTTTTGATAAGTAGATCGAAGATAAAAAGGGTGAGTGAAAGAAAGGTTTACGCAGATTTTGCACTGCGACGTCAACGGTTGCTTTAATTGACACCTGAATTCAAAGAGATTAGTGACGGTAGGCGATGGATGTTCTCTCAACCAGTAAATCAAAACAAACATTGCCGCATAAGTTGCCATTGAAGTAGAAGAGCAAAGTCTCATTTCGTGCAAGCGAACGGTGGTTTTTAAGAGAAGTTATGTGCTTATAATGAAAGAAGAAGGGCGAATCTAAAGTTCCGTCTCGCAGATTTTGTTTATTTGATTCAAAAGCTGTGTGGTAATTTTTTCATTTAAGTCCTAAATACCCATGAATTATAATTCCTTCTGCTCGGCTTCTGAATCAAATAAACGAGATCCGTGAGAAACACGTTTAGATTTACCCTTATTCTCTCGTTATAAGCACGTGATTTCTCTTACAAACCACTTTTGCTTGCACAAGGCGAGAGTGTGCCCTTTTCAGGGCAACTTCTTTGCGGCCATATTTGTTTTGATATACCGATTGAGAGACTATCCTTTGTCTGCAGTCACTAATCACTTTGAATTGAGGTGCCAATTAAAAACTGTAGCTATTGCATTATGAAATCCGTCTTTGTTATTTGAATCCTCTATGCAATTTCCTATAACCTTGCCGGGTGAGTCAATACCTACAATCTTGCAAGTCAGCCTGATTAGGTTGATCAAAGATTTTAGGCCTGTTGTGAAAGATATCAGAATGCAGCAATTTTGTTAATTTGCTTGTTATATCAAAACGATACGAGCGATACTTAGGCACTAAATTTTCTGATATAAATTGGTCTGTTAGCTATTGAGGTGGCATCCTTTCGTAGGAACCTGATCAATGGTACAAGAGTCACATACTTTAAAGCTAATGTGTCCATGTAAGTACAGCAGCTTTGCGGGGGGCATGGAAATTTCACGTGAAATTTTATGTGATCACTGAAGCAGACAAATTCTAGCGTAGCCAGTTCTTATGCAAGCAAAGTGATGACTTATTTGCGGCTGCTTTTCCAGAGTCAAGCCACAGCAGGCAGCCTCGCTATGAAATTTGACTTTGAGTTTTCATGTGATCAGTTAAATTCTACCAATCACAGTCTGCTGCTTGAGCTTTCTTCGTCAGCGTCTTGTCAGCATATTTTGACAATGTGTATACGCAGCTGTACTTACATGGACACATTACCTTAAAACGTCTGCACGCATGTTTTTATTTGTCTGATGCCATAACTTTGATTCCCTTCTTTTCTTATCATAGGGCGGTGCAAAGACAGGAGACGAGGAGCATGTGGTTTATTTATTTCGTATCCAAAATTATGCAATGTTCACGTGAAATATATTTTAAAGAATTGTAGAAGAACTTGCAGAGTGTGTGGTAAGTTAATATATTACAATATGATATTTTTATATATATTCTTCAAAATATATATCTTTTGTATTGCAATACGTTAAAAGCTGCAATTAAGAGCAACGTTGAACAACCAAAAGCGAGATTCGTCACCAATCGTCAGTTTGGTTCGTGTAAAGAATTAATCAACAAAACAAAAAGTCGATTTAACAACATAACGAAAAAGATCCAAATCCATTTAAGGATACCTCCCAAGCCAATGACTGGCTAAACCCAAGGAAGACCCGTCCAAAGTCAGAGCCTACGGCACCGAATCAAAAGATGACAGGCGATTAGAAACTTTTCCATAGACTCGAGGTTGAATTCTGACCTTGCCAGATCCAAAGTTTGGAAACAATCCTCAATGTAGTTGCTCCCTCAATGAAACTAAGGGCCTGTTCATATGGAGGCGAGCCAGCCCGCTTACCGGGCTGGAGCTTTTTGCCGAGATCTCACCTCATCCCCAATTCCAATACAAAATTTGATTTCTGTTCATATGAGCAGGCGGGCTGGCCCGCTAAGCGAGATCTCACTGGTGTACTGGCGAGATCTCGGTAGGCGGGATGAAATTTTCCCATATGAAAACTCCATCCCGGCTACCGAGATGAAAATGTCGCTATTGCTCATGCGCTGCTTATCTGAACAATGGGCACGTGTCTCATATTTGACATGTGTCCAATTTCTGTCTCGGCAAGCGGGCTTGAATTTTTCCATATGAACACAAGATGAAAACTGTCTCGCCTACAGGGCCAGCCCGGAAGGCGGGCTGGCTCGCCTCCATATGAACAGGCCCTAAATAGTGTAATTTCAATATGCTGTAATTTCAAGCAGCGTTTATTTATCATGTAGTGTGTATATAGTATTGTGTATGTAGTATATAGTGTTTGTGAAACATTTTACATGTTAAATCAGCAGCTAGAAATACAAACAAAGCAAAATTACTGCGAGCAGATGATACTCTAAGAAATATTTTCTTACAAATAACATTTTCGTAAGGGAGCAGTCATAAAGAATGCAATAGAGGGGGGGCGGACAGATTTCAAAATTCGCCGTAAAATTATTTAGCCCAATGTAAGGAATAGCAACTGTTGAAATAGCCCCTAAGATCTGCAAAAGGATTTAATGACCCGTGGCTTCAACATGAGCTCTGTTGCTCAGAAGCTTCTTTAAGAAAAATTTTGTGCTATATGTTAAATTCCCTTCCCATGCATCATGCTGTGAGTACCGTATTTGTGATGCAGTATTATATTTTGATAAGGCAGTGAGAACCTGCAGATACCACTTCATTAGAAACTGAGATGAAGAACAATATCAATGATCGAGAGAACACCAAAATGATGCTGACAGTGTTACAGCATTTGTAAAATATTGAAGCAGATTCAGAAACAAATCGCTTCAAGGCCCATGTTTGTCACTTGAATTAACTTGTTAGCCCAAGGTTTCCATCAAATAGTTTTGGCGACCCTGTCAAATCCCTTCCGCCTCCCTCTGTTCCATACTTTATCACAAGTCGGTGGATAGCCTGAACACGTTTGAAAGCTTGATAAATCAATGGGATGGTCCCGCGTGCAACTGCAATGCATGTCGATTTATTGTAAATATTGTATAAACAACAAAGATTGATAATTCATTTGCTTATTTGGATTAATTACATATATTCATCGATTTTGATTAGTTTTCTTGTACAGTAAATTGTATATAGCAGACTAGATTATTCAATCGATGTAACTTAAATGTACAACAGCAACAACACCAACAACAACAACAACTACTACAGCTCCCTAATCTTGATGGTACGATTCTTGATATTTCAGATGCTGCAGCAAATAATCGGTGATGAAAGATGAAGCCTGCTTTCTTCAAGAGAAAGACTGATTCATCAATTCTGTATGCAGTTATTTGAGAGAAACGCTGTCGGAATGGCTGGGAAATCTTGATGTTACTGGTAGCTGAAGGATCGCTGGTTCTGTAGTACGCTCAACAGAGTTTTATGTAAAATATATTTAACATTGTTAAATTGGCATGGATAGGTTAGGTTCCAAATCTTTCATTCAGCGTGGAAGGATTGATGTGAAGTTCCTTTGAGGAATCAAAGAATTTCAAAGAAATCAGTCATAGAATTCAACATCACTCCCATGGGGGTCCTCCCTAACTTTCAATAAGGGGGGGGGGATCCATGCCACTTCGTTTTGCTGATCCCTAAATATTAAGCCTGATGCTTTGTGGAACCCAAACATCGAGTCTAATGTTTTGGAGACCCGCACCAAATTCCACGATTCTTCCATTTTCAGATTTGTGGACCCAAAATATTGAATTTTTGTCCATGTTTTCATTCATAGACCCCAAATATTGATTTATCGTAAAATTCCGGGCCCCAACCTCGTTTCCAGAGCCTTTTGTCATATTGGGACGGAGACGAAAAGGCCCTTTTTTCGTCCCCGTCCCAATATGACAAAAGGCCCTGGGGACGAGGTTGTCCGGACCCTAAATATTAGCATGAAAAGTTATTGAAAGTTATGGAGTGCCCCCTTTCCCAACCCGGGGCATCACCCATTTGAAAGATTTTAAGCCTATGCTTAACATCCTGAGTTGAAAGGGTCGTTGGTAGGTACTAAGGTTTAGCAAAGGGCTCAAATCTTGCAATTCTTTACGAGGCAGGGTGTAAAATTTCATCACATCTTTCCATGATGTGAATGTTTTGAAAGAAAGTTTGGGTAATTTTCCATAAATCTGCCGCGCCAACTTTTTGATATCTTAGCTATTTTCACAATTGTGCTATTTTGATTATTTTTGCAAAAATTCATCGAAAAATTTTGAAAATCGAAATAATTGTAATTCTTAAATTACTTGTGGAAAGTTGATGTAATCTTCAAGGAAGTCGTAGTTTATAAAAGTCTACAATATGGTGGTAAGGAGAAGTATGTATCTCTTCTGGTTTAGGGTTTAGAACTTTGATGACACTACAGCTTCAAAATTAATACAAAATGTCAACATTTTCAAATTAATCAAGTAATCAAAGAATTGCCTTGGCATTTTCACAGCAAATTACCCTAAGTTCATTTCGACCACTTAAATTCAAAGAAAAATGTAATAGAAATTCACACTCAACTTTATAAAGATTTGTGCCCTAACCTATGACGTTAAGCCATTAAAAATATTCATTATCAACGGAATATTTTCTTGGGTCTTGATAAAAAACAAAGTTCTAGTTATTGTGTTCAAGAGCATTTTCATATTAAGATGGGGTCAAGAAAACCTGTCAAATTTGAAAAACCACCAACGGCAGACTTTTATACTGATCTTTGAAAACCATTTTTGTCGTTTAAAAGATGGCGAAATTACAGTTATCTTTGAAAAATTTTAGTTTTGCCAGGTAATAAAGAGTGTCAGAGTGTTCCTACTCTGAGCACTTTTTGGGTCTTTAGTGTTCTGTGATTCACTCCTTTACGTTGTGTGCGTTGAAGCAGTGAGAAGATTGACAAAAAATGTGTTTAATCAAAATGAAAATTAGCTTTAAAATCTTTGCAGGTTTAAAATGTTGAATCAAAGTAATTTCGTAGATTCGAAGTTTTAAACAAGATAAACCATACAAAAAACCCAAATTTTGCCTTTTCCATGATAACAGAAAGTTATTTCCATTGATAGCCTCCTAATGAGATTTTAATGATTTTTCAAAATGTCTTCGAGATTTTTTGGACGCTAATTTCGGTGTCCCTTTTATGCTTGTTTCGAGTGCACATTTAGATCTTTTCTGCTTGTATCTTATTGTTGATCAAAGGTAGAAGCTAGAGAAAGAATTCAATGTAAACAATTCAAAGCTTATTGTATTCCAAAAATGCAAGTTTGTTTTATTAACAAATAATACATGTGATAGAACTTCTTGCACAGAATATGAGAATCATGAACTGTCGACATTTCATATAATCCTAAGGTGCTTCGTAGCTTCTAGGGCGTTTCACATTTATCAAATAGTCTATTTAAATTATTTACCAAGGTACCGGTGAAAATTATGTATATCATATTTTATACTATGTTAAAGATCGTATATATTTATAAAAAATAACTTGATGGATCTATACAGTAATCGTTTATAAGACCAATGTCACATTTTCTTCGTCAACGATGGTGAAGGTGAAGGTGAAGTTGCGTTTTTCAGCGCCAAGCGCTGGGATCGCAGAAATAGAGCAGACCTAATCGAGTCCGCGACCCCTTGTCATGACGCTCAAGTGGTGGGGCTCTACCGGGACTCGAACCCACTCCGCCTGACTATTCTGGCTGCAATGTCAGAGGATTACACCACGGCGCCACAACACCTTCAGTGCAGTATCGAGTGAAGCAGAAAAGCTAGCCACTCTTGATAATTCATAGCACCAGCCACCATGAGTACTTCTGGAATGGATAAAACTTTGCTTGCTAGATGAAAGGTTGAAATATTTTTGTAATTTCCATCGTTGTTTGATTAGAACCGGAATATTAAGTAAATTTGACTCTGTAAATAGACGTCATCGCTACAAACTGCAAGAAAAGAAGGCGTAACACACTTGTTCAATTGCGAAGAAGCTTCTCACAGACAACAATAAAGAAAGTACATTTTTCACAGGTGAGAAATATCGTTTGTACATTCATTGCCATGGGATTGAAAAATTCTCTAATGTTTTCAAAATTAGTTTCTCGCAATTCCTGTAAGAGGGCACATGCCTTTTCTCTGTATGAGGAGATGCTTTGCGATTTATTAAAGTTTTTAGACCTATTTCAAGGCAATTTATAGCCAAGAAATTTTCGAATTTACCTATAATTTCACTTCGATAAACATCCAAACAATTTTTCGGTCTTTCAACCTTTATGGAGAGTCTATGTCATTTAAATTCTTAAGATCCTCTTTTTGCTATACTATGTAGCTTCAAATGTTGGGAACTTTTCTGGATCGCCATGCAGTGATGGAAAAAATAATTTTCTGCGTGCAAAGGAATGTTTTCACACTAGAATTCTTCTTTCCATTATTTTATAAATTTTCTGTCGTCACAGAATTCAGTTGAATTGCAATATTCCTTCCTGCCCTCTTTTTATTTTCAATCGTTGCTTTCTTTGTCATCCTATCTTTATTCCATCCTTCATTCTTCTTTCTGTTTTCTTCCAATCTTCCTTTCATTCATTCTTTCATCCATACATCATTCCTTTCTTTTCCATCCTTCTATTTCTGCTTACTCTCTTTCCTCCCCCTTTCGTCCTTCAAGACAAACAAGTCTCCTTCGATGCTGCTGGGCGGTTTCACGCACTCTTACCACCTCCGTCACTCAGTAGAAGTTTTCAGAGACAACAAAAAAGGCTAAAATCCGTGTGCCTTGTTCCTATCTTTATTACAGACGTCATTCAATAGCTAGTTTCAAAGTTTATTAGCTTCAATATAGAGCTAATCAATTTCAAGTCGTTCCTCGATGGTCAACTTAAACATAGGTCTCTGATTTGTTGATAAGACTTTCTGGCGTAAGGAAATTCTTGAAGCAAATTGCGATTTGAAAAACCGCGTAGTAGAGCTTCTTACGTTTTAAAAGAGGGTTGCATCGAGTTTGCAAAGAGTGACGTTGGAAGCATCTCAAACTTGGGGGCACGACCCTTCAAAGGCACTTTTTTCCTTAAGGATAAGGGGGGATTTTCTGAAAATAAAAGAGCACTTCTTTGTTTTTGCAAAATCTTAGGGGGCACGTGCCCACAGCGCCCCCAGTGCCCCCAGTGCCCCCGGCTCCTCGTTTATGCGTGCAAATTTGGTAAATTTGTGAAGAAAAATAGAAGTATAAACCCCGTTCTCAGTATAGCGATGCTGCTAGCTGTGGCAAGAAGTTGCTTCGGATTTCAGAATACTGTTTCAGAACACAATGTTTATTCCGAGAACTGTGGTCATGCTTTTGTTTTCCTGCACAAATTTACCAGATTTGGAGTTTGGACAATCGATCCAGACCTGCTTTTAGCAACTAAACAGGTCTTTAGGTGACTTTTAGTAAACAGAATATTATATGATCCAAGTTTTCCTCAAATTTTATCTTGGTTATTGACTAAAATATCAAAGTTTTAGTTCAGATGGTGTTATCTTGTAGATACCAATCATGCGAAATACCACTCAAAAGTTAATTTTGGTAATTCGGTGTTAATGTTTACCAAACTTCAGCAGCATTCATTCACTGATGCATTCAATTTCAATAGAAATTATAACAAGCTGTTTGAGGTAAAATTGAGAAATTTTTGCGCCTGGATCAAAGACCACCAATGCCCGACGCAAACTTTATCCTAAGCCTCGCAGATAATCTAAAAATTTTTAATCTAAATACACTTACACTGACGTCATTTACTGCATGAGTGCTAGGACACCCATGTCTAGAGTAATCACTTCTTGGCCTATTATTGATCATTTTTCCTCCTTGTCAGTCTCGGTCTCAGTTTTCGTCTTCAATTGACTTTTGTCTTCAATTGACCTACAATGCCGGGCAAAACTCAATGAGACAAGCTTAAAATCTGCAATGTTTTTGGTCTCTTCTCGAGAAACAGGCAGAAAATAGCAATGAGCTCCCTCCCCCCAACTCAATGTTGGTTTTTTATTGGATCTTAACGAATGTACTTCTCATTTTGGACGTTTAATTCCAAAACAACATTGAAACGGGGGGGGGGGACATTCAGATAAAGAGAGATGTGTATTTACATACTTGCCTCATGAGTTTTGTCCGGGATTGTAGCTGCTTTGCTAAATAGGTATTCAAATCTAACCCCCTTGTATTATTGACTGTTAATGCGCATTTGCAGAAGTTTAACCTAGTGTAACGTTTTACAACCTCGTCCCCAAGGAGTTCTTACGTCATACGTCATACGCTGATCACGAAGACGAATGAACACCCTGGTACACTTCGATCAAATTCTCGATCAAATTTTTCCAGAATATGGGCAAATTTGGAAGCCATTATGGATTTCACTGTTGGCTAGGCAACGCCAAACAACGGAAAATGGCCGTTGCTCTGGCGCTAATTCTGCAGAAGGTGAATGGAGAAATTGAAAACAAACACTTTGAAGGCCTTATTTGAATCTTTTTGCAGGCATTTAAACAATAATCTGCGGTGGGCAAGAGTGTTTAAAGCGAAAATAAGCTCGGTTTGTTTGGAGCGAAAATAGGTCTAAGTTGCAAATTCAGGAAACTTTCACCACAGCTTCCAAAATTAAATGGCTTGTTATCCTTCGAATTTCGCAAATGAATTGCAAATAATGGTACAAGTAAATGATGATATATTGCGCATGTTGATACTAGCATCGAATTCAGCGTCCACAATGTCAGACTCACAACACAGCGCCATCTTTTCATACGAACATCGCAACAACGTTTTACCGCGATTGTAATGGAAAAAACTCGACATTGATTGGTTTGCTTCGAGCAAACCAAAGTCGGCTGGCTCACCTCACTGATATTCATGAGCATAGCATCCCAAGTATGGCAAGTCTGTTTTGTTTTTGTCTCGTTTTTCCTTCGCATCGTTTCGTGGTTACGTTCCCACAGGTTTGCACTCCCACAGAAATAATTATATTTTCTTAGCGCTGATAGACCTCGGAATAGACTTGGAGCAAGTTTACCGTGTCCTGAAAACTACTTTCGGATGTTAGATGTCCATGGGGAAAAATGAATGAAAAACTTCGAACAAAATGCTATTCATGAACGATATCTTTGCCATATCAAACAGTTATAATTTCTAAACAAAGACACATTTAAAGTAATTTGGATATCTTGCATAAAATTCAGGGTACATAGATAGCTTAATATTTGCGGTGCCAGCAGTTGAAACTAATGTCTGGCTAAATTCGATGTCCTCTGGCTGTAAAATAGATCTGTGTTATCAGTTGTCAAGTCACGCTTGGTAGAAAGGTGCATTACAGCCTGGTACCAATGGTGTGAAAAGCCCCGTTCGCCAACCTTGTTTCCACGATGTTCTTAAGTCATACGTAGATCAGAAAGCCGAGAAACATCATGATTCACTTCGCACATATTTTTCAAAAAAGTGGACTAATTAGCAACCATTTTAGGTTGTTGCTTAATCACAAGACCATATTGTTGTTGTTCAAATAAGGGAAGTTTTCGAGGTATGATATATGTTATAAGTTGTTTCCGAATAACTAATTGCTAAACCAACAATGAATAACCACTTCCTAAACGGCCACTTGCATCGCCAGGTTGAGGTAGCAACGAACTCACATCGAGAGCGAGACAGCCCGTTCATATTATGCTCTTTTGTAAAGATTTGATGCGCGTGCAAAAAACATTGGTTCTGAAGGCTCCTGCGCAGCTAGAATGCATCGCTATCGTTGCGTCATTTTTCGCAGATTAAATTTTATTCGATTCATGTCCAATGTTAAACACAAGCAAGGGCATATATGGCTGCATTTGGAGCTGCAGTGAACTACGGGGTTGGAGGGGGGGGAGCTTGACTTGGGAAGGGACGGGAGTGTGTGGCAAAGCTCTCCACACCCAGTACCCTGTCGCATAAAAATGGCCCAAAGTATACCCTATCACATAAAAATCTTTCCAAAATCCATTGTTTCACGAGAAGTCTAGAAAATTTCCCTCTTCATTATACCCTGTCGCATAATTTTCTTATCAACATTAGTACCCTGTCACATCATATTTAGCAGAAAAGGACACCCTGTCGCATAGTTTTATCGTAAAATGACACCCTGTTGAGTGGCACATCCCGTCAAATCAAGTATGGGAGTACCATTCCCAACTCCCCCTCCCCCACGGGGAGTGAAATGCTGCTGATTCGAGCATGGGCACAAATGCATAGTTGTAGCTTAGAAGTGGAAGTTTGATTCCTCGATGTTATTGCTTTGCTTTGCTGCTCTCTTTCCGGCTGAGGCCTAACCTGTTCAGGGAATCAAATTCAGATGGCTCTCGCACGTCTGAACAGCTGGCTCCTATACAACATGCATTAACAGTAATTGCAAGGATAAACGATAGCTGATTGGCTTCCTTCTCAGTTACGACCGGAATGTCATGACTTACAAGATTATCAACAGACTATGCGCTGAAAGCCTTTGGGACAAATGCCAACCAAGAGTGAGATCTTTTCATACGACCTACAATGCGAGCAACTGTAAAGAATTCCAGATCCCTAGATAAAGGACTGAATTTGCTATATAGGCATCCTTTACGTAGCGCTCAAATAATGTAATGATATACCTGCTGAAATTCGTGGCCTACCGACATCAGATCGTTTTAAAAATGACCTCAAACGAATCTAACGAGCTAGAATTTCAAATACTATTCCCTGGAAGAACCATGAGCCATAGGACACGAACTGAGTAGATTGGGCCTAAGCTGGGGTACTCTCGTAGTGATTTGGCCAACGTAATTAATTCAGTTTGCAATTAATATGTAATGATGTAATGAATGCTCAATTTAGTTCTTCTCTGTCGTATCATGCCTAACCTTGCTATTCCTGCGAAATACAGCCAGTAACGGAGCTCGATTTCCCTTCCCCACGACAAACGATAGTGCCCTCGTGTGACGTCCGAGGACTTCGAACTCAATAATAATAATAATGGCGCCTTTCCTGTCGACGGTTTGCAAAATGTGTTTTCGCGCCTCCGCGTGCGTGTGGAGGAGCGTAGTGCAGAGGCGCGAAAACACATTTTGCAAACCGTCGACAGGAAAGGCGCCATGTTTATCGTGGAAGGGGAATCGAGCTCCGTTACTGGCTGTATTTCGCAGGAATAGCAAGGTTAGGCATGATACGACAGAGAAGAACTAAATTGAGTATTCATTACATATTATTTGCAAACTGAATTAATTACGTCGGCCAAATCACTACGAGAGTACCCCAGCGTAGGCCCAATCTACTCAGTTCGTGTCCTATGGCTCATGGAAGAACAGCAATGATTAGGTTTCATATTCATAATGCTGTAAGTTTTATCCATAGAATTTTTTCCATTGGGAAATAATGTTACATATTTTGATTTGTTGCAGTTAATTTGTGCATAGATGATTTTAGATAAAAAATGACAAATAGACTGATTACATATTCGTAGTTAGACTGATTGACGTGGGCACTCAAACTATGACTTATGAGATTTTCGGATTGAAAATTAAGACGCAATTGTTTCAATCAATTTCATGTCCGAACATGGAAACCGTAGCAACACTTTACAAAAAGCTGAGTGCTCCAGAAAGAGGCGGATGGGCCTTAGGCCACCCCATGTACAACCATTATTTACGTCAATAGAACTATGAATTCAATTTAGTTCTGTTATATCTCGTGTTTAATTGTTTAGTAGTAATAAGATTTGATGTGTGGTTTTGCAAGAAATGATCTAATCGAATAGGCTCATTTTTGGACCAATTTCATTAAAACAGTCTCCAAGTAGGCGGACAAACATGGATAACATATGGAATTAAGACTTGCATTTGTTTCAAGTTTAAAGTCAAATAAAGCCAAGATAACAACTCCGAGATATGACAGAAAACGGGGCTAGAGCTGTCTCAAAACCTTTTTGTCATTGTTTTGGTTGTCAAACCTCCAAAACTTCGGTCCATTCCCCAAAGGTAGGCGCAAATAGTTGCAGTAATGTGATTGTAAAGGTAAAATTGCAAACTAACGTTTGTTTTCTTCCTTATCGTTGTTCTTTTTGTTGTGATATTCGTGTTGTCCTCTAACTTCCTCCATCACAACACTAGGCCCATCAACAGACCCAGAAATTTCATATGGAGTCAGAAATCTCATATGACGCAAGCTAAAGAAATTTTAGAAAATTCCAAAACGAGGCCTTTTAGTTGAAAAGCACAGGACAAGCAAAGGACAAATCGCCGATTTAGTTGAAAAGGTGCATTTTGACTTGTTTTGCGATTTTCCCATCTTCCCCTCAGAACAATGTTGTTTTGTGGTAAAAAATTGGGATGACGCGATGATCCGTGACTCTGCTGGAATACGGAAAATAATCTTTACAAATCGCCATTGTTTCAAGGGGGAGGGGGTACTTAAACCCGATCGGTATGGTTAGAAATGTGGATTATGAAGAAATGGCCTGCGTGTTATGACTTTTGGCAGGCATTGTAGCAAAAATGAGGAATTCTGCCGAAAGTCTGCTCCCTAATGGAAAATAGCTATTCTTATTTGCCAAACAGTTAAAAAGATAAAATCACAAGTGAAATTTCTATCACTGGAGACATTTTATCGGCTACTGACGAGCTAGACCACTGTTATGACTCATTAAAAAGATACTAACAATCTAATTAAAACGATTTCTGATTTCAGTAGTTAAGATTGATAAGATCTATGAAAGTGACGAGAGGACGTTCTGAACTTGTAGAGGAATTAGTAAGAGAATCACACGAAATTGATTTGAAACTGTGTTGAGTTTTGTAATAGACGATTACGCTAAAGATGACGGTGATAAACTTTTTACCAAAGGCATTGCATTCGATTTTACGAATCCTTAACGATTCTATAGGAATTTGATCTAAGAATGCAATGCATCTTGGTAAGAAGTTCCTCACCGCCATATTTAGCGTAATCATCCATTGTGAAATATCTAAAACCCATATGGTTCATGGGAAATAATTCAAACGTTTATTGATATCAAGATTTAAGATAAATTTATTTGTGAAAATTGAAGCGGTTCTGAAATTGCAACAGACTATGTAAGAGAGCCACACAAAGTTGTCGCAATTATGTTACAGTAAAATTGAAAGAAGCGTATTACCTACATTTCAATACTCAAAATAGAACTGTGTCTTCCTCGATTCTTTTTCTTGGCATTACCAAAATCCTTGAATATTTTGATTATTGTTATTTCCAGGGGGAAGAAATCCTATTGTATTAAACTATGGTAATAATGATAATAAAGAAATTTCTGAGAAGTCATCCAATCATGAAAATCTATTTTCAAATAGTCTCTGTGCTTACATGGTATGTTTCATCCGCTTTGACTGTAAAGAACAAGTCAAGTGTTGGCATGATTGATGATAAAATGAAATTTTCTCTCATGAATGGTGTATTCTGCTCTTTTTCTTCTTTCCCTTGCGATATTAGGCATTCAAGAAAGCGAGTCGTGCGCAATGACGTCATAGCGCTCAAAGGTTTCTCTCGGATCCTGGAGTGTGATGATGTCACTAAGCACGCTTTTTCGGTAATCTGCAAATTTACAACTAGAGGACTAACAGTTATGAGATATTTCCAACACTTACATACAGCTTGACCATATACAGTGCGCATTTCAGATTGCATTGCCTTGCTCTTCTTATAATACTGAGAAAGTTTGATTTTCGGTCAATATGTAGGCAGATATTTGGACATATGATCAAAATTTAGCAGTCCTACAGGCAATTCATCATGAATGCCTGAAATGAATAATACAGAGGAGGGAGGACGATGAATAAGTTTCACCGAAACGACCTAAGGAAATCCTTTTGATGTTCATATCAACTCTAGTGTTGCTCTGATGATTGTTTTATCTTATTCAAAGAGTAATCTTACACTGGGAGAGCCAGAAAAAGTTCCCACTTTAAAAAATACATAGCACCAAGAGAACTTCAAAGATTTGAATGATTCAACTTCTAGTTAAGAGCGGAAAGATTAAAGTATTTTTGTGAGTTTTCTCGCTGTCTTGCTAGCACTCGAAGTATCGGTAAATTTACCTTAAAAAATAAAAATTTCATGATTGCAATGACTGAAAAAATGACTAAAACATTGATCAAATTGTAAGGACTCTCCTTTCAAAGAACAATACTCAATGGGCCCTCCACACCTCTCCCAAGAGTTTTTAGAAATCAATTTTCAAACAAATACCATAGATTTTCAGTTCAGTCCAAGAGCAAGTGGGCAGTGAATACCTTTCACCGGTGAAGGAATTGCATTTTACTTATTGGTCTGTGTGAGGAGTCCTTTGTTATTTGATCAATGTCTTAGGTCATTTTTCAGTCATTTTCCAACCATGAAATCTTTATTAATAAATTTACCGATACTTCTAGTGCTGATAAGAAAGTGAAAAAAAATCGCAAAAATACTTCATTCTTTCGGCTTTTAACCAGAATTCGAATCATTCTAGTCTGTGAAGTGCCGTTGATGCAATGAATTTCAAAAGTGGGAACATTTTCTGGCGCACTCGGTATGACCATACAGAATTATTGAAACTAATCCGTCACTGGAAAGGATCGACAAACCCTATGGAAGCAAAGTTGCTTTTACGCAGTTGAGGAGATTATTTCCCTGCGGATGATAAGAGGGGCAGTGCAGCAAGAAACGTGATGTGTCCTCAACGTTGTCGTTTACATGACACACTGGGTTTAATGTGTCAGTCAAAAGTTGCATCAAGACGGTTCTGATTGCTTATCTGAAAAGTAAACATGAAATCAGATGAAATCTAATTGCCAAAGGAACTTTGGATCCAGTGGCAGCGCCAGCTCCCAAAAATCCGAGAGAAGTGGGAGGGACTTTGACGTAATTTTTCAATCTAAAGGTATACCCAACTAATTATATTTCATTTTTCTTTGACAATTTTTTGCTGACTTTTGGGATTTGGGGGGACAAGTCCCCTCAGTCCCCCTTGGCGCAGCCACTGTCAATCTTTCCAATTCCGTCTATGACTTGCGGCTAAAGTTGGATTTAAAGGTGAAGTCCACACCACTGAAAAAGAATTATGGATGTGAAATCAAAGATGACTTCGGTACCCAATGTGAGAAGTGATGTTTCGCCAAGATTTACAGATCATTACATGCGCTCTATCAAAAGACAAGAAGAGTTTTTGTAAGCTTCTTTGAACACCTAGAGGAGAAAATTCTCATCCATCATCATAAGCTTTAATATCACTGTAATAACTACGTTATGGTTGTAATCCAGAAGCTTGCAAAGATTCTTCTTGTCATTCAAGGAAAAGAATGTAAACTTAAAGCCAGTCATCACTTGCAGCTTGAATAGATACTGTCTCTAAGACACGTCAAGGTTTATTCCGAGAGCCTTTGGGTTGGTGGCTGCAACGTAACATGCGGAGATTATGTGTCGTCAGTAATAACATCTGCTGCTGTTGACTGACATGGCTGAAGGCTTGCCTTTTAAGCCAAAGTTCTCCACGTTGAAATTGCTCATTTTCTTTTGCAGGTAGGGGCTACAGGCTGACCGATTTCGCAAGAGCTGGTGATTTTGAGAATGCTTATTTTTTACTAAATAGTCAGCAGTGGGCTTGCCCTCTTCACCAGATATTTCTACGTTCGATTTTACTCATATTTCAATGAGAAGTAAGTCTATAGGCCCGGGGGGGAGGGTACATGACTTGCGGATGGAAGGGGGTCTGCCGCCCGGCTTTCAGAAAGCTACCCTCTTCTAATTACCGACAGTTGCCGTTATACCCACTTTTTATGAATTTTGGCCAAAAACTACCCATTTTTGACAATTTTTGTCAATTTTTGGAAAACCCACCCATGTTTAAGGAAAATCTGCCGAGAAAGGTACCCTTGTTTAGAGAATTTTGGACCCAAAAACCCACCCATATGGGCGGCACATACCCGTACCCTTAACATGTTATGTTACCCCCCTCCCCCCGGGGCTATAGATTTACGTTCTTTGTCAAAATTGCTTATTCCTGAAATTGAGCATTATCGGCTGAACATAAAGCTATAGGTCTACCTCTTTGCACAAGCTGGCTCGTTTGAAGATGGTGATTTGATAAAAAATACGATAATGGGCGTCCTTTTTGTGCCGAAATTCTCTGTTTATCAAATTGATAATTTTCACGTGAAGGAAAGACTAAGAGCCTAAGTATAGATAAGGCTTACCTTTTTGTTGCATTTGACTCTCTCGAAAAGTGCCTTTAAAAATATGCAAGACTATAGGCTTACCTTTCCCTTCAAGATTTGCTCTTCTTGAAAGTACTTACGTTTCACCGAAAAGGCTTACCTTTTTTACTCAAAATTTTGTTTTACTGTAAAAACCCGGGTATAAGAACCTAGTGATTAAGAACCTACAGGCTGAAATTCTGAAATTAGACCCCCAATATATAAGAACCAATTCAGCCTGAAATTTGAAATAGGTTCTTATTCATAGATATCACCAAATTAGATGCAAAAACTCCAGCTGCTTTGTCATCAAGCCTATATGGACAGACACTGTCATATGTGCAAATTGCAAAGAACTCTAAAGATGCTTTGAAAGCTTTTTACTGCATTCTTTAAAATTTCTGATTCTCCCACGGTCTGATGTTATGAATGAGGCCTCGCGAACCCAGGTGCCTCTGAACTGACAGTAAATACTGGGCTTGAAGTTTCAATCTGAACAAAAGCAATACCTGAAAACCCTGAATGAAATAAGAACCAATCTAAGAAACTGAACAGCCTAATTTCCCACTAAATACTCAATATATAAGAACCTAATTAGGCTGACTTGCAAAATTGTAGGTTCTTATATGCGGGTTTTTACTGTATTGAAAGAGCTTATGTTTCACTAAAAAATGAGGCTATTCTTGCCTTCTTTCTCAAAATTTATTCTTTTTGAAAATGCTTCTGTTTCACCAAAAAGTAAGGCTACATATAGGCTTACCTTTTCCAATAAGGTTATAGTCTCACCTTTTTCGGAAAAGGTAAGCCTATAGCCTTACTTTTTGGTGAAACATAAGCACTTTCAAAGAGAGTAACTTTTGAGAGAGCAGTTTTTCCTCGAGATTTGCTGTCTTCGAAAGTGCTTATAGTTCAGCAAAACCTAAGGCGAAAGGCTTACCGTTTCAGTCGGCATTGATTGCTTTTTAAAGTGCCCATGTTTCACTGCAAAGTAAGGCTTTTGGCCAACCCTTTTTGTCAGGAATTGACTCTTTTCAAAAGTGCTTATTCTTTGACTATAAAGTAAGGCTATTGACTTGAATATTTTGCTCAAATTAGCTCTTTTCGAAAGTGCTCATTTTTTAAGATGGCTCACCTTTTGTCAAAATTTACTCTTCTCAAAGTAATTTTCTCGCCAGAAAGCAAACCTGCGTGCTTACCTTTCTTGTCAAACTAAGCTCTATTTCACGTGCCTATTTTTCAAGAAGCAAAATGGAAGGCGATAGGGTTTACTTTTTGTTGCAAATTGACTCTCGAGAAGGGAGTAGCTTTCACCTTAAAGTAAGGCTACTGGCTTTCCTCTTTGCTAAAAGTGACTCTTCGACTTTGCTTATTTTTCATCCAAGATAAGACCATGAGCGATAGGACACCAAGTGTGTAGCAGTTTGAAATTTAAATCAGAAGCGAACCACCTTAATGTATTGTACTTTTGTGTTTTGAACTTATATTTATTTGGCATACAACCAACTTTCACTGTTTCGTAATTTTTAATTTTTTCGGTAGTGAGCCAACGGTTAAAGTACCGCTGCAACTAAGGTGGCTCACTACCGAAAAGAATTAAAATTACGAAACAGTGAAAGGTGGTTGTATACCAAGTAAATATAAGTTCAAAACACAAAAGTATAATAAATTAAGGTGGCTAGCTCCTGATTTAAATTTCAAAGTTCTACACACACACACTGGGGGTGTCCTAACGCTCATGATAAGACCACAGGCTTACGTTCTTTGCTAAAATCGTCTTCCTTTGAAAGTGGTTACTTTTCAGCCAAAAGTAAGGCTATTGGCCTACCTTTCTGTGAAAATATTCTCGACTGGAAAGTGTTTATTTTGCAGCAAAACTAAGCCTAATCAACTCTGTTTCAAAGAGCGCATTTTCTCAACAAAAAAGTAACCCTGCAGGCTTACCTATTTTGTCAAAATTTACTAATTTCAGAAGCCATCATTCTTTCTCCAAAAAAGCAATACTACAAGGTTACTAACCTGTGTTCCAGACTCTTGAAAGGAAAATTAAGTGGTCTGTGTAACTGAGCGCAAATTCGTGTACAGAAATTTTCCCCAGAAGCTAAGGAAAAATTAGCATATGTAATGAATAATTTGCATAATGACCATTTGTTTTCTTTTGGGATAGAAAAGCCTGTCTCTTGCGAATAGCTACAGGAAACTCATATCACAATACAAAGAATAGGATATTTCAATGCCTGCTAATTCTATTGATTTTTACGTCTGTAGCGAGTTATAACGACTGGCTCGTATTGTTTCAAACACATAGATTCACAAAGACATCCATTGTGTTCAGAGTTGAGTTAACTGCAGCCAATCAGATGTGTAAGAGATTGCCTTTTTATTTCGCAATTCAATTCATCGTCTGAACACAGATTTGTGCTCAGTTGCACAGACCACTTACTTTTCTTTCAAGTGGTCTGGAACACAGGCTACAAGATTACCTACTTTTGCAGAAATCGGCTCTCTTTGCAACTATTCATTTTTCTTCGTAAAGTAAGGCTATAGGGCTACATGCTTCTGTATACTTGGCTCTTTTCAAACGCAAGTGTTTTTGCCAAAAGTAAGGCCATAGGCCTACCTTTATTGTTCTAAATTTACTCTTTGGATGTGCTCATTTTCACGAAAAAGTAATGCTATAGGCTTGCTGTCAAAATAAGCTTATTTTCGTCAAAAGTAAGTTTTACCTTTTTGTCGAAAATGTACTGTCCTTGAAAAAGCTCATTTTTCACCAATATTTTTTACCAATAGTAAGGCTAATGGTTTACTTATCTTTGAAATTAAAGGCAGCAGCGCTCTCATCACAAATATCAACTCCTTTCAATCATGAAACAAAAGTTGTCATTTAATCCCTACAGAAATCAAGCCAAGTAAGATTCCTCAGGATAATGCAAGGATTAAGAAGTGTTTGGTCTCCACTGCTAATGACTTTAGCACTTTGGTGCGATAACAAAGAGCCGTCAGCAGTTTGTCAGCAAAAATTAGGATAGCGTCAACGCTCGACTATTTAAAGTCTTACTGTCGCTATAAATATGGTCATAGCCTCGCTTTTTTCATGCTTTTATCAGTTGCTTTCGATCACCACAAGAGACGGTCGTGAAAGCCGTTCTTTTCGCTGCGATATTTGTACATTTTCATGTGAAAGGTTCCATTGAACGACGTTTGAAATTCTATCACTATTGTGTACATTCGAAAATTCTACAAAATGTATCAAAATATCGTTCGATTCAGATTCTTTTTTAGAATAGCTAAAGCTCAGCGGATGACCTTCCTCTCCACAAAAACCAAACGAATGAATTATTGGCAGCCAATAATTCGTGCTTTCGTTATATAGCGACAGTAAGACTTTAAATGGACTCAATTCCTTTAAGTCTTTTAAAAAGTGTTTATTGTTCACCAATAAACTTACTTCTTTTGTCAAAAAGTTACTCTTTAGAAAATGCTTATTTTCCAGCAAAAAGTTAAGCTGTAGACTCGAAAGTCTTCTTAAACTGGCTCTATTCCACAAATCTCATTTTTCACCAAAAGCAAGGATGTAGGCTTACCATGTTTGTCAAAACTGACTCTCAAGAGTGCTTCTTTTTTCTACCAAAAAGTAAGGCTATTGGCTTGCCCTTTTTACCAAAATGGAATCTTTTCGAAAGTCCCTATTTTTCACAAGAAAGTAAGGCCATAAGCTCATTTTTTTATCAAAATTGAATATTTTCGAAAAAGCTTCACTCTTCCACTCAAAAGCAAAGGTTAAAATTAAAATCTTCTGTCAAAATGGACTCATTTCCAAAGTGCTAATTTCTCATTAACAAGAAAGGCTACAGGTTTACCTTTTTTGCCAAAATTTGTTATGATAGAAAGTAACCATTTTTGATTAAAAGGAAAGCCCCAGGCGTACATTTTCAGCAAATGTTGGAGCTGAATTTTAAATTGCACAGTCGCTTGATTTTCTTGCAAAAGCAGCGATAAGGCAGACAACATCATTGATATCTATAAGCGTGTATAAATAGCCACATACTCTGTTTTATTTAAGTAAATATGTACATATATTTAAAAACATATCTCAAAAATCAATATACACTAGCTACGAATATAATTTGTATTAGTGGGCACAACGAATGTTAGCACCATTGAGGCAAACATTGTGCATACATCAAGATCTATTTCCCATCAGATTTTGGCTGTCAATTAGGAATTTTTGGCCGAGAAAAAGGCTAACTTGGCAAGGTATTTACGTTTATTGCAAACAAAAGGAATAAACGGCTACAACTTTGAGGGGAAAGGGAATGCAGTGGCAGAACGCAAGGCTTGTTTATCTATGTTAGGCAGGAATACATCAGGAATCTGGTAGGGATGGATTCTGTGTGACAAACCAAATTATCTGTCCAGCATCGCAAAACGATTTGCCTCTCTGGAGAATAGATTTCACACTTTCAATCCTTCCAACCATCCAGTGCTTTCTTTGTTTACTTGGATTGAAAGCACTGTGAGGTGTGAAATCCATGTTTCAGAAAGCCGAATCGCTTCGCCATGTGCGAGAGATGAATCTTTTGTTTTATAACATTCACCCTTGCTTAGCAATCTAGGAATCTTGAAGTTATATCTTCACATATAAAATGAGCACTTGCACTCCTTAAGAAAGGAGCGAAAAGCATACGAAGAAAGAACAAAGACCTTTAATAAGCTATTTATTGTTAAGGTATCCGTGTTTCTTTCAGCTGTCTTGCGACTTTCAAAATAAAAAGCTTCTTCAGAGATGCTACGTTGTCGTCAAACTCTGATTACCTTGAAACAAAGAAATTCAGCACAGTTCTCTAAAGAGATGTAAACAACACCACATTCTGTTAAAAGTTTCCTGATTGAAACCGAAGTCTAGCAATATTCACGTGTGCAAAGATCATGATGGGGCATTAGCAGGTTCAACTGACGCCTATATAAATCACTCTGTCATAATCTTGGGCCATGAACTTATTGGTGGTAAGCCAAGAACGCTCGTTTGTTCACCTCAAAATGCGATGCAGACTAGACTTACATATGCTACCGGGTGTTCCAGGAAAAAAGTTTACAGACTTGGTTGGGTCATGCAATGACAAATTTAGCTTCAATCAATGGTTCACCAATGTCAAAACGTTCCTCAATAATTGAATTGAGCAAAGATACCTCAATAAGTATATATTGGTGCTTCGATGGCTGACAAATCCATCTTGAAAGTTCAATTTGCCTCCACTTTTGCATTTGAGCCTAAGTATATTTCTGAAGCAAATCAAATTCAAAGCAAAATTGAAGAACACTGAAAAACAGCAAAATGTGCGACATCTAGCAATCAGAAGAAAATGTGATTCAACTTTTGTTGAAATTTACCAAAGATACTGATATTTGTTCACTAGAATTTGGACAGGTCAAAAGACTACAGCTCTGGTTTGGAGATGGACACACATTGAGCTTCAAGATTAATACTTCTAATCTCAAAGCATCCAAATCGATAGCTTGCGAGCAGACAATACCTTTTAACAATACGTATCAACAAAAACGGGACTTATGTTCAAGCTGATTATTGAGAAACATTGCGAATTTGAATAACCAATGATCCCAACCGAGTTTACATCGTTGAACCCAAATCTTTATACTTTTCTGAGACATCTGGTAGTCTAATATACTCCCCAGAGAGGGGTACTCCCTAACTTTCAATACGTGGGAGGGATGTCCACGCCACTATTACTTTGCCGACACTTAAATATTAAGCCTAATGTATTGGGGACCCCAAATATTGAGTCTTATTTTGGAGACCCGCACCACATTCCAAGATTTTTGCTTTTTTTCAGATTTGTGGATCCAAAATATTGAATTTTGTCCATTTTTCAATTCACAGACCCCAAATATTGATTTAACGTAAACTTTCGGATCCCAAATATTAGCATCGTATTGAAAATTATGGAGTACCTACCCCCCTGGGATTTACTCTATTTTCTACCACACACTTATGGTTACGAGATGCTGTTTACAATTAATATGGACGTTACAGGTATTGAACAGCGTATCTACACGAAAACAGATATCCATTACCCAAGGGACACTAACACATACAACTTGCAAGATTTTTGAGTAGCAGACCTGCACAGCAAAGGATCCAAAAACCTTTTGCCTTCTCATTGGACAGAATGGCCTACTTTGAATTTCGTAGGCAGAATACTGGCTTCTCCTCCGAGCTTAAGTTCTCTACCAAGATTTTCGAGCCACCAAGTTTGCTACTGAAACCGTTTATTTACACGACAACTAGAATGAAATGTTGATTTAAAATGCATATCATAACAATAACAAAAGCTAGCAATTTCATAATGATATTTTCCACAATACATAAACACAAATATTCCAACACATAACAAAAACGCATGCCATTATTCGGAGGTTCCAGGTGAAACAACAATATTGAGGTTAACAACGATATTACAAAGCTATCAAAGAAGCACTGCCAC
The DNA here is from genome assembly GCA_964019985.1 of Aurelia sp. 4 Dawson et al 2005. Taxonomy (NCBI): domain Eukaryota; kingdom Metazoa; phylum Cnidaria; class Scyphozoa; order Semaeostomeae; family Ulmaridae; genus Aurelia; species Aurelia sp. 4 Dawson et al 2005. The sequence continues at coordinate 39,695,281 of OZ026492.1, read as the reverse complement.
CCAAGATCGTTTCTAGGCACGCTGCAGCTTTCAAATCGTCTGAAAATCGAATTTGCCCAAGGCGGAAACCATTGAGCCACACACTGCAGAAGGACAGAGCAGACATTGCGGACGCATGCACGAAAACTTTTTTCTATATCAGTTGAGATACTACAAAGTGTATCGACAGTTTCGCTTAGGCCAGGGTGTTCTGACGTCATACGCTGATCACGAAGCCGAATGAACACCCAACTACAATTGGATCAAATCTGCCCAGAAAATGGGCAGATTTGCTGCCATTATAGATTTCTCGGTTTGCTCGGCAACGCTAATCAACGGAAAATACCCTAATTCTTATTCTGCGCTAATTCTACAGATGATAAATTGAGAAATTGCAAAAAAACCACTTTGACAACCTTATTTTAAACTTTTTGAAGGCATCTAAACAATATGCTGGGGTTGGCAAATGCATTTAATGTGAAACTAAGCTCGATTTGTTTGGAGCGAAAATGGGCCTAAGTGCAATTGCAAATTCGAGAAACTTTCACCGCAGCTTCGATCGTGAAACGGCTCGTTATTCTCCGAGTTTGAAGATAAGTAGCAAATTATCTTTGAGATGGTTAAAGAATATGGTTGTAGGTCGAATTTTGACATGCCGTGGCCGTTTACCCCGCGCAAAACGGAGTTGCAACGCAACATTGCGAACAGCAAATCAGATTGCCAAACAGCCGCTTATATCTCAGAGTAGAGGTAGAGCAACGAACTCACTCTGGAGACGAGATTGGCAGTGTGTCTCAAAGGAATCTGGGTAACGGTGGCTCTTTTACAGTAGCTTAATAAATTTTCCATCATGTAACTGCATAACTACCCCTTGAACTAGCTACAAATCGGTTACAGGAGAAAACTTTACCGCTATCAGTCTTATTATATTGCATATTATTCACGTCTGAGCACTGTTCTTTACAAACTGTTTCTTGGAAGGAGAATATCATTTCAGTCTATCAGGCCAGGATGTTAGACATGGAAAAGTATTCTAGTCAACGTTTATTTACTGCTGAAACTTTTCACCTTCGTTTTTCCAGATTGAATGAGCTCTTCTTGTTGATAAAACGATATCAAAGCCCTTCTTATTTGATTGTTTCAGTTGAACTTATCTCTTTGCAACTTACAGAATTTTGCCAAGTAGCCTTTCTTGCTTGTTACAAAGCTTTGATTTGCAGTCATTTTCAGCTTGAGAAGTGGTCTACCTCTGCAAAAAGATCAAATGACGCTATCAGATTCATCGAAATTTAAAAATTAATCAAAGTTAACTAAGCCTGTATTTGTATTAGAAAGAGTGTAGCAAAAACTGAGCAGATTAAAACGATAAACCTTGGAATACATTATCTGAAACTGGACTCGCAAAGTTGAGAACCATGTGACAGAAATCTAGATTTATCTGGAGCAGGATTATCTCTCGTCAAATAATTACGAAAATATCAATCTTTTAATTCCATCAAAGCCAAAAAAGATTCTATTTGCCATACGGTTTAGGTTCTAGATAATTTGATTAAGCCTTAATTTTTTGGCTTCAACGAGAACATAATGTTGCCAAAACTGTCTTCAATTCTTTTGTGTGTCCCAAAGAAGTAATCCTGTTTGAAAAAGCAGCAAAATCTGATTAAGCAGCCAATCTTTGAATTTCTTTATTTGGCAAGTAGATGATCAAAAACCAAATTATTTTCCCTGGTCTCATGTTGTAACTGGTTTCAAAATTAGCAAAAGAAGCTCTCTTTATAGCTAACAGATGCTGCATACAGAGTATAGCTCAGACTAAGTTTTTCAACCTGTCATTGATACCCTTTAAGTAAAGAGAACAAGCATTTTATCACCTTCAAATATATGTTAATCCTTGAGAAAAGAGGCGAAATAAAATTTCCCGATAGGTTTGATTCTAATCGAGATTTGGAGATAATTTAAATAGTCAGTACTTTTTCGAAACACAAGGCAGGGTTAGTAAATTAAAATGCCAATCGAATTAAGTTATTGTGGGTCCCAATGTTTACATTTGCAAGCAGTCAAGCACACAAACACATTCTCTTTTCCTGTCAGATATGGAAATTTCTTAACACGCATCGTTTGAAAGGAAACGTCCTTTAAACAACAATTTAAGAAAACTAGCAAAGCTGTTTACTTACCACAAACTCTGCACGTCCTTTGACAATTTCTAAGGATGTAGCGAACGTGGAAGTTACATAGATGTGGATAGACTGAGAACAACATACATCCAGTTCTCAATTTGTCTTTGCATTTGTCTGTGAATAAAAGAAACTGTTTATTGTATATCCGAGCATTATGAAATGATGCTTTTAAAAATGTTGCAATTTAATGCCATGTATTTGGCAGATCTAATAGCTGGGTTTCTTGGTTAATCCTCTGCTAAAATCTACAGCAATTTTTCAAAGGTTCCTTTCATCCTCCCAAGATGACAGCACGTGCAAAATCTTGTTTGAATAATAACTGTAAGTTAGAAATATCAAGGAACTTTGCTCACAATTTTAGCATGTTTTTAAGATTCCTCGAATGGACTTTCTGGAGAAAATGTCTTGTAAAATCTGAACGGAGTGGCCGATTTCAGCTAGAAAAAATCAAACGGTAACTGAACTTGTGGCCATTCAAAATGCATTATTACTACTCTAAGAAGCGAGCAGCAGCCTTTCAAACGCAAGGCATCTTTACTTACTCACGCGGTACTTTCATAAAAATTTCTGCAATAAACTCACCTTGTCTGACCTTGTATCTCGGTTTCTTGCATTTATATAACATCAAAATCTGTTTATTATCAATTTTGCTCATAGTTCGGCCTCCTAATGATTCATCGGGGTTTTCTATATCTTGTAATGTGTCCGCATAGTTTTTAGTGAACTCCTTGTTTCCGTAATGCATCAATGAATGTTTGTCGTAAGGCATACGCAGTGTGTCCTGCACTCCGTGAGAATATGTTGCAAAGTTCTTTTCGGCACCTACACACAAAGAGATGATAACATACTATAAGCAAAAAAAAAAGAAAGATGCCTCAAGATTTTAGGTGACCGGGCTGGAGTAAACTTTAACGTTGCTTTTATTACAGCTATTAACGTGTTTCATGTCTTCTCAGGCTCTCGGGTTAATTTGTTGTTTCTCTTGCAGGATCTAACAGTTTTCCCCATAGATTACTTTCATTTTGTTGTTATTCTTTCACAATTTATATACAGTTTTCTTTCCGCACACTAGTGTCTACTATCGCGTTTGTGGGTCATTTATGATGAGTTCGCTACTAACTCAAGGATAGAAAAGTTGATGCGAATAATTTGTACATTGTCAGAGAGAATCTTCAAAAATTTCAAAACTTAAATCCTTCAACATCAAAAATAGATTTTGATGGACCGGAGTAATCACATGAATTTCTCGGTGTTCTTATTGAGAAAAAAGAAGAACATTCTATTTGTAGATTCTTAAAAGTGGAATTAAAGAGCACTTGATCTGAATGAGCGATCGGAGCAAATTCTTTATATACTTGTTTTACATGATCTCGAAGCACTAAGTCACCTTTTAGTATGAAGAATTTCATGTTTCACATTTTGAAATAAACTGTGACAAAACAAAACCTTTTTTATCAATTCTCCATTATGAAAATTGCAATTTTATTTTTGGCGTTCTTATTTGCTTCTCTCCCAGGAAGCAGAAAACGTGTCATTCCTCTGAGTCGAAGATTTTACAACAGCATCCAAATGGAAAAATTGACCTTAACTTAAATAAATGGAAGCTACTTAGAAATCTTACCATGCTGAATATTCCACCACAAAACTTTGACAAAATAATCTCTATCGTTTCTGCTGTTTTCATGAAAGAACCCAATAGCGTGCATCAATTCATGCATCACAGTTCTTGTATGTGCACATCCATTACCGATGGATACTAGCTGCTCTCCTCCTTGTCGTCCAACTGCTGAGTAACATCTGAAATTAAGAATCAAGGTCACATTAAAACGTCGATCAAAGAAGATTGATAACTTGATTGATTGATTGATTGATCAATTCATTGATTAATTGATTATATGACTACCTGCATGATCGATTGCTTGTTACGTTGGTAGGTCTGTATCAAAACTGGCTGGCCGCTTGATCTAACTGGCTAAATTGACCGTTGTACTGCTAGGTCTGTATCAAATTTTAGGACCAGACTGTCATATTTTAACAGCTGCTGTCATTTCTCGAGGAATCTGAGTTCCCGAAATGGCATGATTAGTTTCCTATTTTGAGACCTACAATCTTTGCCAAAACTCTTGAAAAAAAATCGCATATTTTCCCACTTCTCTTCCCCTTCCCCCTTACAATGTTAGTTTCTTGTGCGATTACGCAGTGGGTTAGGGCACAAGCAAGCAGCCGAATCGCTTTCCTTCAAGTCTGGTGACCATATTCTTGGACCAACATTGCTCAGGGGGGCAGGGGGTGCGGAAAAAAGCAAGAGGTGAAGTTTCCAGCGATATATTTTGTATCGTCAAGCAGACGAAAAAGCAGCAAAATGAAGTTTTTTTTCAAGTTGTTTTGGCAAGGATTGTAGTTAGCATTTCCAGGCATTTTAAGGGTGCCTAAAGACATTACTGTGAAAACTTAACTGGCCAAAATCAGTGCCTGAATTGCTCGAAGATTTCTACAAGGTGTATACAGCTCCTTAAAAATTGCCTCGAGATCATGATTGCAATGCGGCCTAGTAAGCATGGTTGATTGACTGGAAAATTTCGTGCTATCAACTGTGTGTGAGAATGCTTCAGGCATGTTCCATGAAAATTTCGTTTTCCAAGGCAACTTCACTCTTCACAAAGTAAAAAGGATTGATGACCAACGAAATAAGAGGCTACGAAGGCTCTTGGAAGACATCAGTTGGAACACAACATAGAAGTGATACATTCAAAACGTGTCTTTCCACACGATTGACATTAATGACGTGTAATCCCTAATAATCTAATCCCATGACACAACGGCGATAGATTTAACCTTACTAATGAGGCAAATGAAAAGGCGGAAAGCTTTTAAATCAGTTGGTTTGGATCTTCATGTTACTTCTTTGTCTACTGTAATATATAATGTAGATGAAAGAGTTACACGGAGTAAAAGGCTGAGCTAATTTTATAACGTGAGATTCAAGGAATTTAAACAAGACTTTTCACGCTAGCAGTCTTACTGGACACACAAACCTCGATATCTGCATTTTCGCATGATCTTAAACTCCGACAAATACTTTGATGTGATGTGAAATATTCCGCACAGCAAAGGTCAGCTTGAGAGGGAAGCTTAGACAGAAAAGCGACGGATTGTCGCAAGTTAAGTGGAAGAAAGTCTAAAATGAAGGATTAAAATGGCATGGGAAGCCGAGAAACATTAAAAGGCTACACACAAATAGGAGACAAAAGGTCTTTTAAAAGTCACAAGCACCCGGTTATATTACTATAATTAGGAAATGGATTCAGGGAATAGGCTAAGTATAGGTGATATGGATGAAATTGAGACTGGCTCGAAAAGCAATCAGAATGAGACAAGAGTTGAGACAAGACTAGTGTTAAGCGAGTGTTCTGATACAGACCCGACAGACTAAAGTGATAGGCACTGGAGCTGTGGGAAACTGTCTCAGGGGATCAAATTTGTGATTTCATTATCAATATGTTGGCTAATCTTCAGGGTGTTCTCAAAGTTAGGAAGCAAGTTGTGCAACGTTAAATATGCGGACCAAAATTCTGAATGATTGATTTCCGTTTTATCTTCATTCTTCTTACTGTCGTAGCTAGCTTCTCAAACATTCACAGCTGGTTTTACAGTTCTGCTTTCCCGCAAAGATCTCCAATATTCGCACCAAAAATAAATTCAACAAAATCTTTCACTGTTTGAACAAAACATTTCGTATTGCACACTTTTTCCTGCAAAAAGTTTTCACCTTGCAAACAGATTTTCTTATGTCAGCTGCCAGTTATCAGACATTTCTCAACATGGGAAACAAGAGACAATTTTTGATGGATTACTTACCCCTGCCCCTTGACAATTCGAACATAATCAGTTTCATTTCTTCTTGGTGTAAACCACAAACAGGTGCTTCGATGAAATTTATAAAATGCAATAGCAATGGCATGTCTCGCTTTACGACCTGAAAAGGACAACAGATATCATAAGTGAATTTGCCAATAGATATTATAAGTGAATTTGCCAATAGATATTATAAGTGAATTTGCCAATAGATATCATAAGTGACTTTGCCAATAAATATTATAAGTGAATTTGCCAATAGATATCATAAGTGAATTTGCAAAAAAGGCTTTCATTACGCAGCTCTCACATTATGGAAAGATACACCTGCTGACATTCGTGAGCTACTGACATTGACATTAGATCGTTTTAAAAAACAACTAAAAACGCATCTAAAGAGCTAGACTCTCAAACACAACTCCCTGGAAGAACAGCAATGATTAGGTTTATAGGGCTTTAGGTTTTTATTCTTAGAGTTTCATCATTGTAATTAGATATCGTATATTTTGATTTGCGGAAGGGTTTCTTTCGTGTATAAATAATATTAAATGAAAAAAATGAAATGAAGTAATTGTTAGCAATATTATTGGTAACATTATAATTACGTGATATTGTTTTCCTGCAGAAGACTGGCTTCTTCTTTTTCTGTTTAATGACGAAAGGTCAAATTGTCTTCAGGCCAAATAAAAGTAGCCTGCGTGCAGACTCTACAGTAAGTGCGGAGGAGCGAAGAGGACAAGACAGCTCCCTGTAGAGTCTGCGCAACGGCGACCAATTCTGTGTTTTAAGTTCTCAGATTTTGTGGAACCATCTGTGATTGAGGGCACGATTTAACTTTTGTTCTTATTGGTGTTCAGCGTGATCTACTTGTATCAAGTTTTACAATAATATTTGTTACATGCAGTATACGCTTTGAACACAAGTGAAAACAACAGTCAAATCGTCCAGCCAATGCCAGACGGTTCCACAAAATCTGAGAACTCAAAACACAGAATTGGTCGCCGTTGCGCAGACTCTACAGGGAGCATTCTTCTCCTTGTCGCTCCTCCGCACTGACTGTAGAGTCTGCACGCAGGCTAAATAAAAGAGTTTGTGCACGTTTAAAAGCTTGCATTTGCAAAGAGCAGACCGATTTAGTACTATCCTAGCCAAATTGATGTCCCACGAGTGTTGTTAAAAAGATAGCCGAAACACTGCTGCGTTTGCATAGTTGCATAGCTTTCATATGAAACAATGATACTGCTTGGCGACAGGGCATAAAGCAGCAGCATGTCTGTTGAGCTGCTTCGGTTACTCCACAGTGTCCTTGGCTTCTCTTAATGTCTCTTAAATGGTATCCAATCATTTTTGTGTCTTTTAACATCTATCTTGCCATTAAAACTTGTAAACTTTGCTGAATTTGAATATATTTGAATTTGCTAATCTGGCGCATCTTCCACTGAGGTTTCTGACTATGAAGCGGGCTAAAGATCTTCACAGAAGCGATCCATAACACTGAATTTCGGTGAGAAAACGAATCTATTGGTGAATACTATGTTTTTACAATTGAAATTTTAAGCAAAGAGATAGATTAAAAGCTGTCAATTACAGCTAATACAGTTCGATCAAATCAAAGGAACACTTTTCACTCGATATCAAAGAAAATTCATGCCCTTAAGGCGCAGAGTGACCGGCTCGGTTAAAACAGGAAATTTTCTCTCTATGATTGCTTGTTGTATGAAGCAAAACAGAGATCAACAATGCACAAAGCCGTAGTTCTAAATGAACCTTAATAGGATTACATATAACGGTTAAGGATTAATGGAAATCCCTTTAAAACTGTGTTTATGTAGCGGCTTTAATTCATTACAGTCACCGTCTAGATTCTCATTGGCAAAAATTTTGTGCCGTTGGGGCTCCAGAGCCGCATTTGCCCGGCGACCTTTCATTCTAGAAAAGATCAACAGCAAATAAAAGGGGTAAGTGTCTTCCTTTTTCTCATAGCAGTTATTTTGCAATATCTTGAAAGGTGCAATCACTTAAACTGTTCATCTGCATTTTCAGTTTTGTGTGTAGAGGAAAAATTTTCGTCCTGCATATAGGAGAAAACCGGGCATTCATATCTTTTATGATTGCTCGGATGCAAGTGGACTTTTGACGCCTACATTTTTATACCTTCGGTGAAGCCATAACCAAACAGTAGAAAACAATGAAAACATACCTGAAACAATAGCGTTTACAGAATGCTTACAGTCAACTGTCAGAGCCCATTTAATTTGTCAAGCATTTTTAAAACAGGTAGTAATTAACTAATAGGATACGGTACGGGCAAAATGAGTCAGACTGGGTAAATAGATAAAGTAATTTCTTGCACCGTAATTGTGCCTCTGTTGAAGAAAAACATTCCTATCATAAACAAAGACAAATCCATTCATTGATAAGCTCCAAGTTTATAACCAATGAACCTACCCCTCACTCATGAGGAGCATTTGGCTCCCCTGTTGGTAGAAAGTTTACAAAAATGAGTCGCTGCCGGAGGAAGCTTAACAAAACGATGTACGAAAACTGTATTTTACTATCCTTTTAGCAAAATTAGCCACCCTGTCGGAAGTTCCAGCCCTTCTATCGGAAGATTCTGGAGCCAGCCCTGTTTTGAGATGCATAGGTAAGACTCAGCTGGCTTTACTTGTGAGTACTAATAATAGAAAAAAGTCGGACCTCGAAGGATAAACTTTCGTATTTTGTTCGATAACTTGTTAAGAAAGGCTTCATGCTGAGTAAGGCTTCAGATTTCGGTCCTCTTAGTCTGAATTTTTAGGCTACGATAATATTACATAAAATCAGATTCTACGTCTTTGTCAGAACACTGACGTCATGATAAGCTACGCGATCTCTTAAGATTGTCTTCCGTTATAATTTTGTCGCATCAATCTCCACTTGCCGCGGATACCAACCTTTCAAATGACGCAATCAAAAGCTGAATCATTTCTGTTTATCAACTTGAATGATATGATACCATCGCAGATAAATTATGAATATCACAATCTATAACTGCCTACCAACTACCTTACAATAAACTCTATAAAGTACTGTCTTTGGTAATCTTTAGATAAATAAACGAAACTTCAAAGCACAGACTTGAGTTATCTAGTTGAGACAATGAAAATCGTCATTTCTGATCTAAAATCTGCCGAAGTTTGCGGAGGGAATCAGATGTGAAACGTAGTGCTAGATATTCAGATAGCGCCCTCTATTAATCATTTTCGTCCATACACATTGTGAATGAAATTCATTAAGGAGTGCTAGTAGCTGTCTTCAGTTCACCCCGATGTAACCTAACGAGTTTTGTTCAATAGACCTTTAGGTATTCTAGAAAAGAGCCTAGACCTGGCATTATTTCTATACATCTTTATACGCGAGGTTTGATTGAGTGGCGTTAGGGCTTCTATCAGGATTATGCACAGTTGAAAATTCTGTAGAAGGTGGCAAACTATCAATCGATTGTAGTTCCTTTCAGAAACGCTAAAAGGTCTGTTTGTAGCTTACAATTCAGATCATCTCCAAAGATACACTAAAAATACTTTGAGATATCGCAAACTTGTGTAAGAAATAAAGCATTGGTCAATATAAACGGGAAAACACTTGTTTCGCAAAGTCATAAAATCCTGCTAATTTGAAAATGAAATGTTGTTCTGCCTACACCTAAAACCCACACTTAGTTTCATAGTATTCAACAAGAAAGAAACAGTAATACCGCCAAAAATCGGTCTCTTTAACTGCACCTCTTGTGGCTACTAAATCTAAGATCTATGTAACAGATAAATGAAACACTGTCTCCAATGAAACAATCATTGAAAGAATTTCTCGTTTTGAAATCAACCACGAATTTCTAAGTCTACGTAAATTATATTGAACTAGAGTGATACTTTTCTATGCTTGCAGAACTTAGCTGGAACCACACTTTATAAGCAAAACTTTATCTTAAATGATATCACAATAAATACTTCTAAGAATCGTTATTTACTATGAAAATCGTGAGAAACTCTGAAGTTCTTGAACCTTTTGACATCGACAAATAGTGATTTTTATGTCTACCTTCCCACCTAATGGCGCATGACCTTACTTGACCCAAAGGTGTTGTGACGCAGCAGTGCGATCTTCTAACTTTGCAGCCAGAACAGTCAGGATGACTGGTTTGATCCCAGATAGGACATCACTACTGAAACGTCGTGGAATGCAGTCGCTAATTCCATCCAGTCCTCTTTAGCCTTTGACTGACAGATTACATCTCAGTTTCGAATATTGGCCACATACTTTTGATTTCATAGCCCGCCAAACATGTAGCTCCTTCTTGACTCACCAGCTATTCTGGTGAGCGCCTCTACTTATCCAGCACATGCCAAATGCTATGGCAGACCATAAATAAGTGTATAAAAGGTTAAATTGATTGTGGGCGCTGGCGTGCTGCCTGAGGGATGGGGTTTCTTTGGCATTTCGTTTGGGTGGAATGCCAATATCTGTGGATCGGCATTGAATGAAATTGATGTACAATGATCTAGCAGCTCTCCTTCCTATCTTCTAGACAGTTCCACATCAAACCGTCCAAATTTTTCCAATTTCCATAGTGCTTTACTTCCATCGTCATTGTGCCGTCCAGTTGCGATGTGATGGTACAAAACTGATGGAAGCCTTCGATATAAAGGGCTAGAGCCACAGCATGGTTTGGGTTTGATGTGAAACTACCAGTTCCTTGCTTTTCTTTTAACTACTTATGTGAAATTTCTACTTTTGATTTTGCTTCGTATTGCTCCTAGTATTGCTGTTTTCCTTCTACTTTTGAAGTTGTATTTGTAAAATTGTCAGTGCCACTCTTGATGTTGGCAAAAGATGATTGTGTCTTCTTACTCCAAATGCGGTATAGCATGAATATACCTAGATTAACTTTGTTATTATTCATCATGAATAAAAAAATAGGATTTCTTACCTACGCTGGGGTCAATCACATATGGTATAATGGCATCCTTCCATCTTTTTTGATGATAACTTATGGTATCTCTTCTTCTTCTAATGTGTTTGTTATTCTTGTCTGCTACTGCCATTTCAACAACTCTTTTCAACTGACTATCAACTACAATGTCTCCTTCAATGACATCTTGATCCTCTGCAATGACAAAAGAATAGATTTTGATGTTTGCATCGGTTTGTGTGCGTGGGAATCAAATTGTTCCCATGCTTGAAATATCATTGCAGAAAAAGTAGTTGCTCCATAGTCATAGAAATTGATTTTTACAGTAGCAAATTTATGGGAGCATTTTTACTCTTGGTAACTCAATTTGGCGGTGAATGATCAAGAAAGAAGGATTCATTTTGTCTTTTCGCTTCCAAAGATAGAGGGAGATAAGCCCATGGCGGGATTCATTTCCTCTCTTTGACTTCCTTGTCTCATGAGAGCCATAATTTACTCAAGCAAGACAACAACTTTAATTCCAAACCTTACTCTAACCGTAGCAGAAGACATCCTAAATTAACTGCCTAAACCTTGTGAAGAATGACCTGAAACCTACAGCAATATCCGCTCATCAGCAGCTCAACCTACATTCTGCAGTAGCTCCATGGAGTCGGTAATTCAGAATCTTCATTATAAAATCCCGCCACAGGATCAGTGTCAATAGATTTGTGTGTGGCCGGCATCACGTAGTCTAACAAGATTCTTGAGTCACTAATTGAGGCATAGTCTTTAAAAATTGTCAACGAAGCTTAATGCCAACTTGTCATTAGAATAAATATTTCATCGGGAGATATCGAGCTCGCCGCAGAATTATCAAGTAATATTAAACTAAAGCTCTATTCATCAGTCTTGAAAATGATCATCTCATATCGATGTCTGGGTAGCTGAATCGATGAATCGAGTAAAGATGACTCGAAGTATCACTTGCATGCTGAACAAAGCCTCTACCTACATTTGTGACTAATACAACGATTCCTAAAGGCAAAGGTATTTGTCAAAGGTTACAGACAAATAGCGATGTATTTTACGTTTCAGATATGAAACATATTGTTATTTCCCCTAAAAAACTTGAGCCTATCATCCGATTGATATGGAGCAGTTGTGATCTTAGTTCTCCTTATTTGACACCGTTGTAAAGGAGAGCCTAGCAATTGAACTTGTTGTCTCGTTTGAGTAAATTAGGGTTACGGTGAGGATTAAGTGTTGGGTGTGGGCTAAAGCCAAGTCATCTTCAGTACATGAATCAGATCATCAGAAATTACTCTTCGATACTCTTGTATCTTCATCAAGTTTAAGTCACTTAGTTTACGTTCTCTAGAGTTGAAATTGATCAGGTCGTTATCTGTTATATCTCCATCATTTTCTATCTGGTTGATGAAGCGTTGAGCTCAAGGTATCACATGGCATGGTCTCAGCTACATTTAATCAGGGCCGAAGTAAATGGGTGGGGCTGGGGGAGAGGTGAAGCGCCCCCCCCCAGGAGACCATTTGTCGGAAAATTTTGCTCTCTCGTCGGAATTTTTGTGATTTGAATGACTATTTTTGAAAGATTATGAGGAGAAATGATGCATAAAAACATGAATTTATTATTGTTAAACAGAAACTCGAACAGAAATTGTTGAATTTATGGCTTATTCTTGATTGATACCCACTACTTGTGTTGATTTCAAGGTTGGATTGCGAAATGTGGCCAAATCTTAGTTACTGAGGAGTTATCGGTCATATAATACATAAATTTAACTTATGTTCCTACAACTGCTGTTGTTGTTGCTGTTGTTGTTAATGGTTGTATCTCGGAAAAATTTGGTTTTTCGTCCTCCCCCCCTCCTAGGCAGTCGTGGCACGGTTTCGGCTACATTTGGGCTTTGGGGATAACACAGAGGGGGATTGAATTTGCAAGTATTGTTCTGCAAGTCTGGCGCTCTGCTCCATTTTCATTTCTATTCCTTTCTGTTCTTAAAAACACTGCCCTTTCAAATCGCTCCATATCCAGTTGAATACTCTATGAATACGATATGCGTTCACATTGCTCCACCAAAAACGGCATTGTTGATCCTTTAGAAAACAAACGTTTCTGCTAGCAGCTGTCAAGAAGGCACCAATCGCAAGTTTCGATTCCATTTCAATCAACAGTCTTGTTCGGGATACTGCAAATTCCCCCTTTTGTGAATCACAAAAGAAAAGACGTTAACTCTGATTGGCTAGCTGGTCAATGGGACGAGCGAAGCGTTTTGGGGCATGCGCGAATTAGAAAAGGAAGGACGAAAGGCGATGACCGTGAGATCGATACTGCGCAGACTTCAAAGCGCTTCGACGGGAATCTGGCTCTTCAGGAGCAAATCCGAAAGACTTTCGCTGATAGTATCTCGAACAAAGTCTATAAGAGGAAATGCGAAGCGTTGCTCAGGAGTCTCCATTTTTTAGCGTTCACACTGAAAATGGATCGTTATCAAAACGCATCGCTTTCAGGTCTATCCATTTTTGTGAAAGGTGTTCGTAAGCTTCGTTTTCACAGTGGAGCAGTGTGAACGGAAGGCAGAAAGGATAAGGTTTGCTCCGTTTTCATGTGAAACTGAAGCATTGTGAGCAGGCTGGTCATAGGCCCATTAGCAGGAACAAGCGAGAAAACATTGTCACAGATGGCCACGTGATCCAGCCGTTGGTCAACACACAAATAAGGACCTTTAGCAACTAGGACGGCGACTGCAACTACAACGCAAATGTGCCCTTTGTTTCCGAACTTGGGCTTGAAAAGACTCCTTGTTTTACGTTCGAATTTGCTTCCCTTGAGAGTCTATGAAGCTTTCCTTTTCAATTCCACAACTTGGAAATGCTATTTGTAACGTGCTGCTCTTCATATCTGGATCTTCCAAGTGAAACTGGCTCATTTTAAATGCTTATATTATGAAAGAGAAGAAAGGTTCCAGAGTATTCAGATGAAGAAGGAGATTTTGTCTTGGCTTGTTTAAGAACATATGAAGGTAATTTATGGGAAACTATACTTGGTTGTATCAAATACAAAATGACGTTCTGGCTGGCGTTGGCGTCCTGGCTGCTAAAGGTCCCTAATCATTCCTGTGCTAGCTACATGCAGATATTCAACGCTCCAGGCTCCTTTCATCTGTCTAAATTTGTAAGCAATAGAAAAGTCTCCAGGCAAAATTATTTAGCATGTACAGTAATTGCATCCAGTTAAGGATCCAAAGGCCTAAACGATAATCATGAGTCATGTATTTAAGCCAATTTCCTCCATGGACCACAGCTGTGTCCTCACTAACGTCAGTAACATTCAGTCGTTCCAATTTGATCTAATAAGATGAAACCATAAAATTCCACGTAAGTTCGCAAAACGAAATGTTACATCAGTTTTAATCACGTCCAACAAACCTTTCTGTCAGGACGACGCTCCAGTAAATTATGTAACAGGTCTTTATATTGAAAGAATGAAGAGAGTTTTGCATAAGGAATGATGCCTTTTCACAAATCTGAGATTTCTCCAGCAAAACAATCCTCTGGCCGCTTTGTACCACGAAATCTGGAATGTTCTGACAGAGGCCCTTTCCTTGTCTCAGCCGGGAATCTATGAGCGTACCGTTACGTTAACCATCATGGCCCATGTCAGTTCTAATCAACAGAACCTCTGAATGTCAATCATTTGTTGCAGCAAGGTCGCGAGTGTCTAAAACACGGATTGAACCGAGAAGAACCTTCCCAGAAACCCCTATATAACAGCTGAGCGATGTCTATCCTTGATAACTTCCATCATCATGTCCAAAAGACCTTTGTTTCCTACTGCACGTAATTTCTCAAGCAAGATGCTTATAACCTTTCTTGGGATCAATTCCCAAACAATGTGTAGCCTATAGACCGTCCCAGAAGTAGCAAACAAAACAATATGGAACACAATTCCTTCATCTTCCTGGAACACAGAACGATTTGGAACACAGCCCACCACTTTCTGGAAAACAGCTTGTTTCCTTCGAACACGTCATCATACGCCACATCACTTCTCGAAATAACTCATTAGATCATCGTCGAGTCAACTCAAAAACAATGTCTGAATAGCCGATAATAATCTATCTACCCTGAAGATTTATGCTAGTCTGTTAGCTTGTTAACTGTCCATGCTCTAACCACTAAACGTGGCCTGTCTCTCGCAGCTAAAATTTCTAAAACCAAACCAAAATATATCCTCATTACATTGATCATTGGGTTACCAACGTTGACCAAGTTACTCCTTCAGTAGATTTCAATATAATCTATCCATGGTCCTTTCGATAGTCAACCCCGGGGGGGGGGGTACTCTCAATGTGGCCTGATAGGGGGTCGGCTGATAGGGGGTCGGTCCAGTCGGTTTGAGGGTTTTACTGAATGGCTACCAAATGACGCTATTTGTCAACCAAATACTACCAATTGGAGATATTCTTAGATTCCTAGCCACTTATTATGTTTCAACCCGGTACGCTCATCCGGACGCCAATTTAGTCATTACAGCATTAATCATAAATGAATTTTGAAAGTTTTCTTGCTTTGTTCTATCGGTTTTGCAATTTAAAACATTATGAAAAACCGTAGAGAATTTTCATTACTAAATGCTACCAAATGATCTAGTTTTCAAGTTCGTGAACTACCATTTGAGGGTTTTTGTAAAAAGAAACTGCCATTTGAGGGTATTTTCAAAATCTTTGCTTTGACCCTCATTAGCCCTGACTGGACCCCCCTGTCAGGCCACAATAGGAGTAGCCCCCCGGGGGTATTCAACACATGTACTTGTTACGGGCCAGGCCATAAAGATGTTTTGCTGAGGAGAAATAAATGCCTCTCTTGGTAGCATTCACGCACGCTGCTCATAACCAGACTGACAGGAAACAAAGGAAAAATAGATTTTAAGGAGAGCGATCGATGTACCTTTTGAATAGCTTAGAACAGCAATGCACACCTCCCTTCCAGCATTTGAGGGCAGCCTAAGGGGTAGAGGGAGCTCTGGCTGTCCTCAAACAACCAGACCCATAGTATGCTGATGGGTTGAATGTTTAATTGCTTGTAACTGGCTAAAGGAAATAAAGTTAAACATAAAGTTCAGAAGGAAAAGTGTAAAGCGTTAGTTATCTAAGCAGTGGAGAGCAGGACAGTTTATCAATCATGCTATGCTACAATGCCAGGATTGAGAGCTGAGTAAGCCTCATTAATCATATTTTCAAATTCTGGCACATAGTAAACGATAAAACGTGTATCCACATGATCATCTAGCCAATTTATGGATAAAATGATAAGATACCGCCACCGCCAGCAACAGCTCGGCTCGCAAAGACTCGTTTCGACGATCACGACAAAAGCGAGGGGCAAATCACTTCCCAAAATAGCGTACGTGATTTTTGTGATATTGAAATCACATGATTTTTTTCTGTGATTTTTTTGCGATTTTAGTGATTTCTAGTGATTTTTTCGTGCGATTTTTCAGTAAGTTTTCAGTGATTGGTGATTGTTGGCGCTTTCTGTATGTTATCTTTTTGTGATTTTGTGATTCTTGTATGTGATTCTTTTGTGATTTCAAGGGAGATGTACGAAAAAATCAGTGATTTGCCCCTCGGACAAAAGTAGACTAAACTTAAGCTTAATTTACCTCTTGAGGTATGAGACAGCCCGAAAGAGTTATCTCTTCAGATCAACAGTTTCAATCTATCTTTGGATGATCAAAGAGGCAGCATCCTTTACGCGCATCGACTAATCCCTTCTTAGGCCAGTCTGAGCCTCTTCGCATCGTATGAAGGCAATGTATTCACCGAGGTATCGCTTAGCAAATCCAAAGATCAAGAGAACTTAGTTTCGCTTACACATGCCTTTTTTGACATTTGCGTTTTCCCAACTGTTCGGACTAAAAAGAAAGACAGACTTGTAGCAAGTCCAGCTGTTGTTTTGTTTTGAAGATCTGTTCTCACATAAGTTCTCGCTTTAGCAATCTGGGCCTTTTCAAGCTGTTTGAAGCTGCTTTTACTAAGGTCCTACTTTTGCTAACATCAGCATACCGACTCCAGTTTTTTGCTCATATGCTGCTTTTTACCTGTTACAGCAGTTCAAAACTGACTTCGTCGATGAGGCCTCGCTCTAATGAAACTACAGATAGAATAAATCAACTTTCGCTCATGCAAGTCACAAGCAAGTCCGCAAACGTCTATTTCTCTGTGCCTGTTTCCTCTTGGATTATACACGACTCTAATGTCATAGCCAAATGTAAATTTTTACATGAATACACCTCTCACTTATAAATCCATACACATGAAATCCTAATCTACAAATCCTAACCAGTTTTGATCCTTCCAAAGCTGTATTTATCCTTCGGCTTCATTGTTGATAAAGGAGAATTAATTTTGTAAACTTTTAAGCCAAAGAAAGCTTTCCAAAGAAAACTTCACAAAACAGTTATTACACATGAAGAAAGAAAAGGTTTGGTCAATGAATTTTGCCTAATGTGATCATATATCGGTTGACGCTCGCCGGATGTTATACGTCAATTGCTCCATGGATCGCTAGGATAAAGCGGCCTAGTTTGAAGCTATATAGTGAAATATGAGGCTAACTACAGACCAGCCTCCATCAACGGACACATCTACACAAAGGACACCTCCGAACAACGGACAAATATCTTCCTCCCAAAATACACTACCAAAAAGATGATATTTCCATACAATAAAATTGGTCCCACAAGTGTCCTTTATATGGAGGTTCTACTGTATTTTGTTCTCCTGCTCAAGTTCTGCATAATTTGGCCTTACCCGAGCTTGATCCACTTCAACTTCCGTTTTTCATTACTTTAATTAAAGCAGGCTGGAAGGATGGATTTCTGGCTATTTCAAGGTAATGCAGGGATAACTGTGCATACCGCATCTAGGCATAGGACCCCTAGACTTATGACGCTGAGTCCCTTGTATCCCTGTAGACCTTGCTCAACTGGGACCCATAATGAAACAGTGCAAAAGCTGACCCTATTTTCTGCAATCATCAATGGAATCGTGATGGAATCACAGCCTCGAATCTCGAATCCTTAGAGAATGTTATCAATTCTTCAATCGAATCGAAAACTCTTTCACATTTGATAAATCTCGCGATCTGATTGATCCTCTAGGAAGCTCAGAGTTTGGGTCTCAATAGGGTCAGGTTTTTCAGAGCAATGTTATGAATCTCTGTTAAACGAAGCGCCATCATCAAGTCAAAGGAGCACTGGAAAACAAGGGATCACAGGTGATAAGTCTGTGGAACCCCTAGTTTAACGTCAATACGGAAAGTACGATGCAATCTTCCCTTTCCACAGCACAAAAGATTTTACGTATCAGAAACTTATGCTGCTATTTCACCACCATCTACAGATCACCTGCAAAAGTGGCAAAAACAGGAGATTATAACCAAACTATAACAGCAACAACAATGGCCACGGAAAAACAACAAGAACAACATTTTATGGAATCATGGCTGCCTGGTGATATGAAGCAATAAAGAAGCTGTCAACTGTTTTCTTCAAATAAGTGAAAAGATGTCAACGAGCAAGATTATGGCAGGATATGACGACACAAAAGTCAATTCCTCGAAGTAAACTGCAGCAGTTGACGCTCACTTTTAGCAACAATGCTCTATACAGTAAAGTCAAGTTGTGGTTAGATTCGATTGAAATACCACCGACAAAATTAGGCCTTATAACTTTGGCGTTACCTGTGCGTCAACAGCTTCAGCAGAGATGAGCGAAGGCTTGATTAAACCATTGAATCAAAGAGATAGTTTCTAAACTCACGAAATAAAGCCTTGTTAATTAATGTTACGGAAACCAGTAAATAAAGTTGACTTAGACATTGTAATCTAGTTGTCTGACTTTCTTCACTAAAATTTTCAAACCGTTCTACCTTTGAATGAAGCAGGTGGCCTGTGCGAAGCCTGTGAGAGAGCTATTATCTAACTGTTTACTCGCTGCTGACATCTGCGAAGGAGGGCGGGGCTTAGATTTCTTGGAAAATCGCACAGCTGCAAATTGTGCTACACAGAACTGCGACATTTGTAACAACTGCACATAAGACATTAGAAAGGAATTTATGCCAATAAACCAAAGCTTCGCAGACTGAAACAGAATGCCTTCTCACTTTGATTTTTAACGTAACATTCGATTTTACCATAGTCTATGATTTTACGCGGCTTTGACTATGACTGGTAGGTAGACCAGCAACAGTTGTTAGCTCCAAAGCAAGCATTGGAAAGAAAGGTCTGCGAATAAACCAGTGCATTTTAGACTGAAAGAACTCCTTTTCTCATAAAGACTTTTGAAGGACTTCCACCTCCTCATAAGTCCTTGCAGATTTACACTGTCAAGAGAATTCGTCAAAACAGTTTCGGTTCTAATTTGAACAGCAAAAAGCCAATTACTGTACAAAAGTTTCAGAGTTGTAGATCGTATGATTCATTCATAACAAACGGTTAAGTTGGTACCTAAATTGACCACGGAAAATCAAATTAACAAGTGGTAAGACATTTACGCACGCGGATTTTAACAGTCTTTGATAGCTACAAATAAACCTTTTAGCTGTTCTACAAAAGAGCCAGGATCGAGCGTTATTTTTATACATTTTCATACGTGAGGCTCGACTGAGTGGCTTTAGAGCTTCTATCACTATTATGCATATTCGAAAATTCTACCAAATGAAGCAAAATATCGTTTGATCCTAAAAGGTCTATTGATGTACGGAAATTTCGAACTTTCGCGAACCGACCTAGAAGATATAACCAAAGAAAAAGAGCTTCAAAAGCCCGGTTAGTTTCTTGTAGCGTTGATTTAACGGTCAGCCAAGTTATGGCAGAGCGTTTTGTAGTGACAACCTAGGGTATCTTCTACTCAATTTACCACTATCTAAGATATAAGGTAGCCTGGAATATCAGCTATAACTGATGCATATTTCAGGACCTACAAAGCTTCGCAGAGGCAAAGTCGAGTGATGTCAGCGAAAAGAATTTTCTCGGTTATTTCCTCCATTTCATAACTGCAACATACTACTAAAAATTCCAAATTACAACCACACAAGTTATGTTATGGATTTCAATCAATTATATCCACAGTCTCCAGGCATCCTACGGCTGCCAAAGTGATGTTTGCATTCACCCGCAGCGGCAACGCCAGGCACTATTTGTGGCCATTGAAAGGCCCATCACAGGGGCCAAGGGGCTCATAACGGTCGTTCAAAAGAGCAACATTCCCAATTGCGTATGGTGTCTGCGTTTGAACATTTCTTTCGACAGCTCCCACAGACCCGGATGCGTAGCGCGCCGTTAGCATGCTGGGTGTTTCGCAGTTGTAAACAAAGAAAGCGCAAACCCCCAGTCATTAGGAAATCATCAGCTTTCTGGAAACACTGAAAACAGGAACGTCTAACGTGCAGAAGGTCAGATTGCTCTGCAAGTATTTCGCTCTTTCGATTAAAGGTTAGCTTTGAGAGTTGCCGGTTGAAACTAACGATAGTTATTAAATACACCATTCAGTTTATGAAACATTTCAATCACAATTTTGAAAGTGGCCTTGTCCGCTATCAGAGTGAATTAATTATATCTACATCCAGCTGCCCAAAATAGTAACATGTTGACAATTTTCTGGTGTGACAACTTGCTTCAATCTCAAGAAAATATTTCCTCAGGATCCCTACTCCAGGGTTAGCTTCTAGGGCTTGCGTGAAGGACAGTGCATGTTTTGCAATTAAGGATGCAAACATGCAATGCAACTTCTACGATTGGGACTCTACAACTTCTGGATTCCAGAGTGCTCATAGCCATCACCTAATTTTCCAGGACTAAAGCTCATGCAGCCCCCCTTGGATTTCTGGGGTGCAAAACGTCAGCAAAAAGTGCCTTCCATATGCCTGCATGGATTTAAAATGGAATAGCCCGATTTACTTCCAAACACCAACACGGAGTATTGTCCGTGATGGTTGAGGTAAAGGGCTGAGGATAAATGAGACAGAATTGGGGAAGCGAAGAAGGGAGCACCCTACAGTGATGCAGTAGATAGGAGAATGGGGAAAAGATACAGTGCTTATGTATGTGCGAGGTGCGATAGGATCTAGAGTTTAGTTAGATTCTGATCGGTGATTAGTTAATGATTTCAGAAGAGTGACTTGATCAGGGCTTGTGTGACACGTTGCTTGAGCTCTCCAGAGCAATCTTTAGCAAAGTTGCGAGGAAGAAAGAAACACAATTTAAAGATAGCCTTTGAAGGAAAAGAGAAGCCGAGGAGTGTATGCGAGGGAGGGAATTTTGATTTGGAGGCGAGTGAGTAACGTCGTGTAACAATTGAAATTAAGGCGTTTGATTTTCCGTCGATTTGCGTTACCACTAGTAAACCTTGATTCACGTATGATGAATACAAATGACCTTGAAACAAGCAAAGACAAAAGCTAAACGATCTTAGCTTAACCCGTAGAGTCACCTTTCCCAAGACATTGATGTAGGCTTGATTGATAGAAGGGGATGTGATCAATCGTGTATTCAATTGAAGAGAGTCGTTGTAAATTGACAGACCAACATTTTTTTAAGCCCGTCAAATATTGACCTTCATCATTAAATTGAGTGATATACTGAATCGAATCCACTGTCAAAGCAGGAATATTTCATAGACGTA
The DNA here is from genome assembly GCA_964019985.1 of Aurelia sp. 4 Dawson et al 2005. NCBI lineage: Eukaryota > Metazoa > Cnidaria > Scyphozoa > Semaeostomeae > Ulmaridae > Aurelia > Aurelia sp. 4 Dawson et al 2005. Next base: position 39,673,635 of record OZ026492.1, on the reverse strand, counting down.
ATCAATTACACTGTTAAAGCAGAAATATTTCATTAAGTCCATCAATTCCACTGTCAAAGCAGACATGTATCTTAAACTTGAACAATTCTACTGTCAATGCAGAAAAATTTCATAAAGTCGCGATCCATTCCACTGTCAATGCAGAAATATGTCTTAAAATGGATCAATTTTCGGTCAAAACTATCCTTTCATGGCAATGCTTTTTATCAAACCAAACAGCAGCTTAAAAAATACTTTCGATCACAGTGTTTTGAGCGATCTATGACAAACTTTTAAAAAAGACAACGTTATGTTAGGGAAGCATGCAAAAGCGCACATGACTCATTTTATCTTTGTGTATTATCAAACAAAGGACATTATTACCAAGGAGATATATGGACTCAATATAATCCAGTTAATGAGATAAAGTTTTATGACATTTTTGAAGTAAAAAATAGCATCCCGTTGATTGAAATGTAAATGCAAAGGAATTTGTTGACGTAAGTGAGATGGAAAACAACGTATCTGTGTAGTATTGGAATCAGTCGTAGCAGAGTTGTAAGCAGAGTGATCATGAAATTGTGATGTATCAAATCGTATACTTCTTCGCGTTTTTTGGTGTGAGACTTGGTTTACTTCATTCGAATCAGCGAGAGTTCTGAACAAGAGTACGCACATGCGTGGTCCACCGAGCCGGATGTGGTAAATCGAGATGGAGGATTTAGATAAAGCGAAGAAAAGACGAAGTTTGTTTAGAAGAAATGTGACGAAGCTTGCTAACAGAGTAAAAGAGTTATTAGAAGGTAGCGAACCGATAGAAGATGGAGCATTGCAACATTTAAAAACCGAACTTCAAGAGAAACAACTAGAGTTGAAAAAGAGTAACGGAGCGATTTTGGACTTGCTTTTAGAACACGTCAAAGAGGAGCAAGTTTTGGATAACGAAATAGACGAAGTTAGCATTTATAAAGAGAAAATTTCGAGTGCTATTTTTTCGATTGATCGACACTTGAGAGCCAATGAGGAGCTATCGACTAGATTACGCAAGAGTGTATCCCAGGACAGCCTAAATTCAAACATGTCAGAATTGTCCACTGGATCGAGAAGTTCAAGGAAAATCAACGTTAAATTGCCTAAATTGGAGCTGAAAAAATTCTCGGGGAAGATTCATGAATGGCCCGAATTTTGGGACGGTTTCCAGAGTGTACACCAAAATCCGGATTTGGCTGATTGCGATAAGTTCAAATACTTAAAGAGTTTTCTCGAAGAGCCAGCAAGAAAAGTAGTGGCAGGAATGCCGATGACAGATGATAACTATGCAACAGCTGTCGAGCATTTGCAAAAACGGTTCGGGAAACAAGAGATGATTGAGCAGGCACATATAAACAACTTAATGAGACTTCAGCCGGTGTTCAACGAAAGAGCTGTTAGTCGATTGCGAAATCTGCATGACGAAATCGAGACCCACCACCGCGGACTCGAGGCTCTAGGTGTAAACACGTTTTCGTATTCTTCCATCGTGGTGCCTGCAGTACTGCAGAAGATTCCCGAGAGTATTCGTGGCCAGATGATTCGGAGTTCAGACAAGAGCTATTTGAAATGGTCTATGGAGGAGTTGTTGCATTTATTGGAAAAAGAAATCTCAATAAAAGAATGTCAAATGCCGCTGGGAAATCCAAATGGAAAGGACAACAACAGTAGGCCTAATAATAGCAACAACAACAAGAAGGAGGGAACAGCATCAACCTTGCTAGTTGGTGGTAAAGTACACACCTGTGTTTTTTGTATGAAAGACCATACTTCTGAGACATGTACAAATGTTACTGGGACTGAGAATCGTAAAAACATTCTTAGAAAGTATGCAAAATGCTTTGTTTGTTTGAAATCAGGGCATCGGGCCTTCAGTTGCCGCAGTAGAGTTGATTGTAGGTTGTGTAATGGTCGGCATCATGTATCTATTTGCGATAAGGATGATAAGGATGCGAATGCAGATAAGGTTAAGCCCAGTGCACCTGCGCAGCCCATTCCATCCACTGCACCCCCTACGCCTACCCTAAATCCCACAGCATCATCCTGGGTGGGAAGTACTGGTTCTGGGGGGGATGTGGCCCTGCAGACAGCTTCAGCTAATGTGAATGGAGAGAGAGTAAGAATTTTGTATGACTCGGGTAGTCATAAGTCCTTTGTAACAGCTGAAGCCGTCAATAAGTTAGGGTTGAGTGTCAGGAGAGAAGAAAGATTAGGAATTAAGCCATTTGGGAGTGTGAGTGCCAAGTTTGAGGTAAAAGATGTGGTGAGTGTGCCAATAGTTTCTTGTGATGGAAAGAAAAGGATTGACATTGAATGTTTTGTTGTTGACAACATCTCCCACATTAAAAATGTACACCCCGAAGTGGTTAAAAAATCTTTTAATTACTTGCATGAAATTTGGTTTTCAGACTTTTCTAGGCTGGAATCATTGAAAATTGATGTTTTGGTTGGCTCAGATTGGTTATGGAGTTTTATGGACGGCGAAATCAAACGAGGGGGGCCTGGTGAACCTGTGGCAGTAAAGACAGCAATGGGGTGGGTACTGTCAGGCCCATTACAAGGTACTAGTTCAAATTCTAATGAAGTTAGTGTCAACTTTGTTCCAGAAACTTCAAGTTTGCTTTTGAAAGCTGATAAAATGGCATTGGAAGAGAAAGTACAGAAACTGTGGGACCTAGATACACTAGGTATTCGTGAAGAAAATGAAGTTCATGAGAATTTGCTGGACAATATTACATTCACTGGTGAACGTTACTCAGTTGGTTTACCATGGAAAGCAGGTAATAAAACCTTACCTACAAATTTTGACAATGCTCTTGCCAGACTTAATAGTCTTTTCAAGAAACTTAAGAAAGACCCTTCTACACTTAAGAGGTATGATGATATTATCAAAGAACAGGTAAGATTGGGTATTGTTGAACAGGTATCAGAACTTGAGATGGCAGAAAAAACACATTATCTTCCTCATATGGCAGTGGTAAGAGAGGAAGCGGAAACGACAAAGGTAAGGATTGTGTACGATGCGTCATGTAAAGACAAGAAATACGGCACCTCATTGAATGATTGTCTGCATGTTGGACCCCCGCTTTCACCCCTTATTTTTGACATTTTGCTTCGTTTTCGAGAGAACAAGATAGCGCTGGTTGGTGACATTGAGAAAGCCTTCTTAAATATTGAGATAGATCCGGCCGACAGAGACTGTTTAAGGTTTTTGTGGGTAGATGACATCAATAAGGATGAACCTAAGGTCTGTGTGATGAAATTTGGGCGCGCCGTCTTTGGCGTCTGCTCGTCTCCTTTTCAGCTCAATGCTGTTTTGCGACACCACATTGGTAAGTATCAAGATCTTGACCCAGAATTTGTGACCAAATTGACTGAAGGTTTTTATGTTGATGACTTAGTTACAGGTGCGAAGAGTGTCGAAGAGGTAAGATCTCTGTATTTGAATGCAAAAGAAAGAATGCAGAGTGGAGGGTTTAGGCTCCGAAAATGGAAAAGCAGTGACCAAGCCCTAGACAATGAGATTAAGAGTGAGGAAAGAAAGTTGGAAAGAGCTGCAGAAGATGCTACATATGCAAAGGAAAGCCTTGGAGGCACAGTTGAAGGTAAGAAAACCAAAGTTCTGGGAGTGATTTGGGACAATGTAAGTGACAGGTTAGAACTTGATTTTGCCAAAATGTGCCAGAATGCAAGCAGAGAACATCCTACCAAGAGAGGTATTTTGAGTGTTTTAGCATCTCTGTTTGATCCGCATGGAATTTTGAGCCCTGTAGGAGTGACCGCAAAGATTTTGTTTCAGGATCTTTGCAAGTTGAAGGTAGGTTGGGATGACCCTATACCAGAGTCCTTTGTAGAAACATGGAAATCTTGGATTGATGACCTGGAGAGAGTGAACAGCATCAGCTTGCCGAGATGCTTTTATGGTGAGAATGAGAGTGAAGTGAAGAATGTGGAAATCCATGCCTTTGGAGATGCTAGCCGCAAAGCATACTGTGCCGTGGTCTATCTGGTGTATGAAACATCAGAGGGTATTCAAACCAAGCTCTTATGTTCAAAAAGTAGAGTTGCACCTTTGAAGGAAATGACAATTCCCAGGTTAGAATTGCTATCAGCCCGGATTTTAGCCACTTTGGTAGATACAGTCAAGAAAGCTCTCAGTTCACAGTTGGAAATCAAAACAGTTAAGCTGTGGCTAGACAGCAAAACAGCACTGAGCTGGATTCATGGGCAAGGTGAGTGGAAACAATGGGTACAATTTAGGGTCTCAGAGATTTTGAAAGTTACAAATGTGGATGATTGGGGGCATGTGAAAGGATTGGAAAATCCAGCAGATATTGGATCCCGGGGAGCAAACATTAGCCAGCTCATGAAAGGTAAGTTGTGGTGGGAAGGACCACAGTGGCTCAGCGAAGGGAGAGAAAATTGGCCTAAACAGGAGGTAAGTTTGGAAAGCTCAGAAGAAGTAGAATGTGAAAGAAAGAAGGTCAATGTTTTGGCAGCTGCTGTAGAATATCCGCAGGGAATCAGCAGTGTTATTGACATCAATAAATACAGTACCCTAAAAAGGTTACTGAGAGTGACAGCTTTTGTATTAAGGTTTGTTCAGAATTTGAAGGCTAAAAGGGAAGGTAAGCTGTTGAATGTAGCCATGTTGAATGCACAAGAGATACAGAAAGCTGAATGTGAGTGGATCAAAGATGCCCAAATGTCAGCTAAAAACAGCAGGTCTTTTGATAAGGTAAGAGTTCAACTTGGAATTGAAGAAGAGAATGGTGTGTTAGTGTGCAAAGGTAGGTTGGAGAATACTGATTTGAGTCTGGAATCAAAGCATCCAGTCTTTCTTCCAAAGGAGCACAGATTGACAGAATTGATTGTCAGAGATTGCCATGAAAGAGTTTTTCATTCCTTAGTCAGAGCCACCTTAGCTGAGCTCAGAGCTAGATTTTGGGTGACTAAAGCCAGACAGTTTGTAAAGAAAATCTTACATTCTTGTCTTCTTTGCAGGAAATTGGAAGGGAAGCCATACTGTCCACCACCAACCGGGCAGTTGCCTGAATATCGCGTAAAGAAGTCTGATCCATTTGCAAATGTGGGTATCGATTTTGCTGGACCGTTGTACGTCAAGGTGAAAAAGGGTGCAATGAAAAAGGTATACATTTGTTTATTCTCTTGTTGTGTAACTCGAGCCTTGCATCTAGAGTTGGTCCAAGATTTGTCTGTGCCTACATTTTTGAATTGTTTGAGAAGATTTTGTGCCAGAAGAGGTACACCCGACATCATTAATTCAGACAATGCAAAGACCTTTAAGTCAACTGCAAGATTTTTGAAGAAACTTCAAGTGGATCGGAATTTTCAGGCCTTCCTAGAGGCAAAGAGAATCAAGTGGAAGTTTAACCTCGAGTTAAGTCCGTGGCAAGGCGGCCATTTTGAAAGGATGGTAAGAAGCGTAAAACGATGTTTGCGAAAGGTACTCGGAAATGCCAAGGTGTCTTACGATGAATTGAATACCATCTTGTCAGAGGTAGAATGTATCCTCAACAACAGGCCACTGACCTACTTGTATGATGAGTTGGGTGGTGAAGTTTTGACTCCATCACATTTCATTACAGGTAGAAGATTGACTATGCTCTCAACAGGTATTGAATACAGATCACAGTTTGATGAAGAAGACAATCAGTCTTCTCTTTGTAAGCGTTTTTTGCACTTAACCAGACTTTTGAATCACTTTTGGAGCAGGTGGAAGAAGGAATATCTTTTAGATCTGAGAGAATCACACCGAATGAATAAGAACACACCAGCAGACATCAAGACAGGAGACATTGTGGTAGTGCAGGATGACAATCTGAAGAGAGGCCAGTGGAAAATTGCAGTCGTAAAAGAAGTCATAAAGGGTAAAGATGGACACATCCGTGGAGCCAAGGTATGCAAAGCTGGGAGAGGTAAGTATGAACCTTTGAATAGACCTATTCAGAAACTTTACCCATTAGTGAGTGTGAATGGAGACCTGAGGGAAGAGAAAAAAGAGAATCTTACAGTTGAGGAGAATGAGAGATCCACTGGGGCGCGACCAATTAGAGCAGCCGCAAGGGATGCGCGTCTCAAAACCCAAATCTTGCTTGACGATGCATAGGTGCATTCGTCAAGGAGGGGGGAGTGTTAGGGAAGCATGCAAAAGCGCACATGACTCATTTTATCTTTGTGTATTATCAAACAAAGGACATTATTACCAAGGAGATATATGGACTCAATATAATCCAGTTAATGAGATAAAGTTTTATGACATTTTTGAAGTAAAAAATAGCATCCCGTTGATTGAAATGTAAATGCAAAGGAATTTGTTGACGTAAGTGAGATGGAAAACAACGTATCTGTGTAGTATTGGAATCAGTCGTAGCAGAGTTGTAAGCAGAGTGATCATGAAATTGTGATGTATCAAATCGTATACTTCTTCGCGTTTTTTGGTGTGAGACTTGGTTTACTTCATTCGAATCAGCGAGAGTTCTGAACAAGAGTACGCACACGTTAGTCGACAAATTTTATATCTCAGGCCTCAAGCCTTCAGAGACGAGGCTATTAGCTTTCAAACAAATACAACTGACTAAAATGACTCAAAATGCAATAAATGCTGCCAGAAATCATCTTCACTTGCATTCATCAACCCTTCAGAACTTTTATCAAGATTCCAAAACAAAGCTAAAAAGTTGTCTAGAACTGCATTTATTCTCAAACTAAATAAATCTTACAAACTAACGGGTTTTAGCCTCGAAATATGCAAACTCAAGGTCTTACTGAAGAAAACGCACTTCTGTGGGACTCGTGTTACTCTATTTCAGCAAGTTGGTTGCTACACAAAACAACGCCCCTCTCTTTGAATAAACGCGTTCCATGATCATGATGTAGAGTGGATTTTATCACCATGGCTGGTTCTACAATGTTCTTGTACGTACGTTTACAAATGAGTTTATCGCAATTTCAATGGCCATAATTCTACAGTGCAAATTAAACCTGGATTCTAGGGGTTCTGTAGGGGGCTGCCTATTGAAATGCAATCTAGATTCAGACCGCTAAGGCTGGGCTGCTCGCTGCTCCAGACCAGAGAATGGCTGATACCGGAAAGTTTCTCAACACTGAAAGAAAATCGACACCGTTTGCAATGTCAAAACTGTTGATACCTACAGCGTAGATGATATGCTTCTCACCATAAAAATAAACACGGTTTCGGCAGGGTAGTGGGAAATTCCAAGCCTTTTTCAAATGTCGGAAGATTTTCTTAACGATTTATTACGAAAGGAATTCGTTTTGGCAAAGAGGACTCGCTGCAAGGTGCAAATTATATGGAACGCACCAGGAAAATGCGATTTGCATGGAACGGAGAACTTTTCAGCAAACACTAACAGTGTTGACTCCAGGCATAAGTTATTCGAGTGGATGGATATTTATGGCTGAAAAAACTTTCTAGTTCAATATTCTGAATGGCCCTTATGTGAATCATGAGCTGTTACTTTAGCAGATCTTCCATGATAGTGAGTAAAACTGACCTTTCAAATATGGGCAATCAAAGTGATGTTATGCAGACAGAAGAGCAGTTTAGCTTATCTTAGCGGCAGTGATTTTGCCCGCAGAAGTTGATATTTCGTTAATGTGGGCGGCACAAAACGACTTGTTAGATGGTTGAAAAGCGGCGGTGAAGTAGTGCTTGCAAAGTGCAATATTTTTGCAGGAAGGTAACTCAGTTGCTTTCGAGCTCCAAGAAGCAAGCAGAAAAACAGAAAGCTGAGCTTTAGAAAGAAAACTATGCAACTTTAACGAATAGCACAAATGTGTCATGTTCTGCAATAAACCACTGTAGTCCTTTCAGCTGTTCTACACATGAGCTTGGTTCGAATTCGAGCCTTGTTCTAAATATATTTTTGCACGAGAAGTTCGGTGGAGTGGCGTTAGAGCATCTATCACTATTGAGCACACTCGAAAATTATTAAAAGTGCATCAAACTAACAAACTATTTAGATGCTTTTTTAGAATAGTTAACTAAAAGACGCATCAATTCAAATCTTTGACTGATAGAAATAAACCAGAAACGAATTCACGACCTGCAAAATTTGCAAGCTTGAAGTAAAAACGTAGCAAGGATAAAAAAGAGATTTATATAAAATAAAGTGTTGACAAACCTTGAATCTTCAGATTTCTCTCTGCGCTTGTAGCTATTTCTTTTCGCAGGACTGCAGCTCTGCAGAAACTGATGCAAATAATTGCAGTTAGCAATGAAATTATCTTTGCATTCACATACATCTTTACTATGGTTAAATTTTTGTCAAGGTTTCACGAACGTTTGGATTCTCAGCAGTCAGCGTTGAAAATGCGTTGCTCAAAGAGATTGAGAAGGCTTTATAAGCCCATGTGTTGTCATGCTACGGATTGGTTTACAGATCAACGGCCTCCGCCCGCCCACAGCCGTTGTTCGACGGACCTTATTACGTCAGTTGGGGTGATGTAAAATCCAGAACAGCGCGTGCGTTTATCAAGTTGTTTGATAACGGTTTTCAGATTGTGCAAGGATGTGGGGCACATAAATTGAAGTTAATCTGACAGAAAGACCTCTAATTTTACGTGCATGATCCTGCGTTTTTGGCAGAAACTGAAGGACGTTTCATCTAGTTCCCTTTTAGAACGAAACAGTCGCACATACGCTTCTTGCTCTTTTAATAGAATGATGTCTGAAATCAATGGATTTCTATTATTTTGATACTAGCCCTTTATAATCACAATTTTGGTACTAAAATCTTCGACGAATGGAGAGATATGGAAAAATTGAGGTGAGACCGAGATTCGAATTCGGAACCTTCTGCTTTCGCGGCAGATAGTCTACCAGTTGACATATCTCACCATGCTATCTTCCCATGATATGTCAAGTGGTAGACTTATCTGCCGCGAAAGCAGAAGGTCCTCGCATCTCGGTCTCACCTCAATCTTTCCATATTTCTCCATTCGTCTAAGATTTTAGTATCAAAATTGATTTCTAATAAATTGTTACTGATTGATTTACTATACATTTATAAAATAGGACATGCTCTCTCCTCGATCAGTTACTCTATTGAGAGCTTCCTCTTCAAGAAATTCCTCTGCACATAACCCTAATTAAATATTCTGTTAACTACTGGGTGAGCCAGAAAAAAGTTCCCACTTTTGAAAACTCATAGCATCAAGAGTACTTCATGGATTTGAATTTCACGCTTCTTTATAAGAAACTTGGATCAGGCCATAGTACTAAAAGTTTCTTAACTTCACATGAAATTTTGTCCATTTTAGTACTAAATTTTCTTAATTGGTTTCTTTTTTTTGAATGCAGAATTATCAATGTGGCCGCTAACACTGCGCCAGATATGTTTCTTGACATTTAAAACACGATTAAGGAATAAACAGTGTTCTGATATATTAAAACCCAAACACAAATGGTTTGATAATATTGCTCAAGAATAAAGGCTCAGCGATCTATTTGCTATAATATCCATACTTTTAACCTTGAAAAGCTTTTAGTACTTCTCAGACATAGTACTAGAGTTTCTTAAGATTTTGCCATCTTAGTGCTAGTTTCTTACAAACCAGTTTCTCATAAAGAAAACGTGTATTTGAATTTTAATTTTAGTTAAGAGACAAAATATCAAAGAATTTTGGGATTTTTCTCGCCTTCTTACGGGCACTGGAAATATAGGTAAATTCAACTTCAAAAAAAATTCATGGTTGCAAAATAACTGAAACGGGCCTAAAACATTGATCAAATCATAATGGACTCATCATGCAGAATAATAAAAAATGCCATTTCTCGTGGATGAGAGCTGTTCAGTGCACATTTATTGCCATGGGACTGAAAATCATTAGTATTCGTTTGAAAATTGATGTCTTATCAAGGGCATTCTGACGATATTCTGCAAGTGGCCTAAGCAGTTGGTCGTTCTAAATTTTGTTAATTCGGGTACCACAATAAACAAGGAGGCTAAAGTGTTGATTACATTGATTATTTGAGCAAGTTGATGGTGTTTTCTCTGCTTCTTCTTCTCTATTCTCCTCGATACAAAGCACTGTTTAACCACTGCTTGAGAATTGCGACCGCCATTTTTGTCGTCTCACTCATGCGAACGTGTCATACGCCAGAAATGGCGGTCGCAGCTTCTCAAGCAGTTGTTAAACAGTGTTTTGTAACGTAGAGAACGGAGAGGAAGGAGCAGAGAAAACACAATCAATTTGCTGAAATAATCAAGGTAATCAACACTTTAGCCACCTTGTTTATTGTGATACCCAATATAACAAAATTTAGGACGATCAACTGCTTAGGCCACTTGCATATCGTCAGAAAGTCCTTGATCTTACAACTCTTGAGAGAGGTGAAGCGCCCATTGGATATTGTTTTGCGTAAAGAGAGTGCTTACAATTTGATCAGTGTTTTAAGCTCGTTTTCAGTCATTTTGCAACAATGAAATTTTTACAAAGTAGAATTTACCGATTTTTCTAGTGCTTGTAGGAAAATCACAAAAATAATTCAATCTCTTAGCATTTGACTGGAATTTGAATCATTCAAATCTATGACTAACTTTTAGTGTTATGAATTTTCAAAACTGGGAACTTTTTTCCGGCTCATCCAGCATTTGTTCTCGTTTGCTGCTGTGGTGATCTTGTGTAATCTGCTAATGTAAGTTACCGGGTGACCCAAAAAAAACTTCACGAGCTAGATCGCACATATCTTTTTGAAAGAAAATGTAATGGAGACAAACAAGGTATCAACATGTAGCTGAAAGGCTCCGCTATCTTTTGAGATGTTGCTTGGTCAGTTTAAGATATGCGTACTGTCCGAAAAAACAGTTTTGAAAATATCGAAATTCATTCGCTTCTCGGACCATTCCCTCGCTTTCCAGTCCATTTTTTGGAAAATGTGAAAAATGCTGAATTCCAAATTTGCTTTGGTGCATGAAATTTGAATTAGGAACAGAGGTCAATCATTTTGCAAACAAAGAATTTCCCCACCCGACATCTAACTTTTGACTGGACAGTGATAGTGATTTTTTCACTCAAAGTCAAACATCTGGATTCGAAATTTTCTTTTAATCTGGTTTTTCGGATGGTAATAATTTCTTAAAATGACCTTGCAGCATCTCAAAAGATAGCTAAGCCTTTCAACTAAACTGTCATACAAAGCATTTCACAATAGCTTTTGATTTCAGGGAGCCAGCTATGATCTAGCTCGTGAAATATTTTTTTGGGTCACCAGGTAGTTACTTGGTTACTTACTTATTTATAGGAAGGATGTACGATGTGGAATTTTACAATCGAAATCGAACTGACTTTGACTCAAGCGAGCCATCGCGATGAAGACTGCAGGTACCAGATCTGCCATATACTAAGCATCGTCTTACTTTTCCTTCTTCTTTCATACATATATATATATATATATATATATATATATATATATATATATATATATATATATATATATATATATATATATATATATATATATATATATATATATATATATATATATATATATATATATATATATATATATATATATATATATATATATCTACACATTACAGATAGCTTTTATCCAGACATTGTAATCTTGCAGTTTTTCTTTATTTGATACGGGAAGTCTGTAAATCAGCTATGCAACCCTAAATCTGTAAAGTTTTCGCCATAGATTTAGGATTCTAACATTGATCAAATCATAAAGGACTCCTCACACAGATCAACAAAGAAAATGCAACTGTTCATGGGTGAGAACTATCCACTGCACATTTATTACCATGGGATTGAAAATTTTTAGTATTTGTTTGAAATTGGTGTCGTATTACCATTATAGAGATGAAACCCCCATTGCGTGTTGCTCTGTGTAAAGAGAGCCCTTACAATTTGATCAATGTTTTAGGCCCCTTTTCAGTCATTTTGTAACCATTCAGTCATTTTCATAAAGTTAGCATACGGCTCAAATCTTTCAAATCTTTAAAAAGGTGGGTGTAAAATTGTATCACATTTTTCTTTGAATTCTTGCGCTTGAAAGAAACTTTGGGTAATTTGCTGTAAATCTACCGGGGCAATTTTTGATATATTGATTATTTTCAAAATGGCGGCATTTTGACTTATTTTGCAAAAAATCATCGAAAATTTTGAAGAAATTAAAATCATCGTAAATCTTAAATCAATCAAGAGAAATTGATACAATCTTCAAGAAAACCATAGTGTAATAGAATTTTACACCCACCTTTTTAAAAGATTTGAGCTCTATGCTCATAAAGTTGTATTTACCAATACTTCTACTGCTTGTGAGGCAGCGAGAAAAATGACAAAAAATAATTCAATCTTTCGGCTATTGACTAGAATTTGAATCATTCAAATCCGTGAAGCACTCCTGGTGTCGTTGTAGTTAACTGAGATTGACAAACCAGCTTTCGAATGCTTAAGACAAGGCGCAGGGAGTCGGTGAAACCGAAAATGCTGGGAATAATCAAAGATCACTGACGAGAATTGAAGATTTTTGTTCAGAAATGGATTCCCGGGTATTGGCTTCTTTTGCTTGCGGGATTTCGGTGTTTTGCTAATTTTGGTCCGTATTTGCGGGCTCTAGTACCCCCAAAGCTTCTTATATGTCCCTCCTAGACTCAATTTAGACTATCAGTATAACCCAGAATCCATGACAAAATGAAAATTTCAAGAACACTCAGTTTATAAGGTTTCTTAATTTACGAAAATGTGTGATGCTATGGTACAAGCAGTAAATTTCCTGGTATAGAAAAATTGCAAAAAGGGGGCATTGAGTTCTGTCGCGTCAATTTTGGTTCATTCTATATCTTTCGTTATATTCCCTGCCGATTCATTTAAGATTTTTGTCGTTGTTATACGCATTGTTATAAGAAACTAAGAAATTTGGCCAGTACTAAAAGCTTCTTAAAAGTCATCAGATCTGTGTCATTCTGAATATTTCAAAACATTGAGTTTTGAAGTTTTTCCAATGCTTACTCACTCATTACTTGAGTACTTACTTTCCAAGTAATATGATACAAAGGAAACAAATGAAGTGAAACATGATGAAGTTTCTTAATTTTTTGGAGATATAAGAGTCTGATTTCTTATAAGAGGCTTCTTAAGAAAGATCTGAAGTCCATCTAAGAGTACAGGTAAACTTTGAAGGAGTCCTATGAATAATCATTAAGTGATGTTTATCATTCAAGATATGTCAATTTTTACATTTACTTGCTTTTTTAACTTCCTGTTTTCTTAATTAAAATTTTGGTTACTATCTTCAACAAACAAATAACAACTTGGAATTTTTGCAGAATGTTTCGGAAACATTTTTGCGATACATCACATCCTATGTGCTCATCAATGATGGCGTGGCAAACACCAAGCATTGCATGCTGCTTTGCCAAATATTCAAGTAGCAGAGAAGAGTCCTTTTTGGACAGTTACCTAATGCTCTGTTCGAAAAAGGAATCCATGCAAGCGATTTATCACAGGTTTGGTATTAGCCTCACTACCATAAGGACCCTCAAGTTACGCTCATCTCATTGAGTTGAATTGTTGTTGTTGTTATCGCTCCACTGAGGGCCTTATGGACATGTAGAGCTGTAAAAACGGCAAAAAATTTCAATCTGCGACAGGATTCTGTCGCATCGTCGTCTACCGATCAGCATGTGCCTTGGAGCAAGGCGGTTTTTGCTTTTGTGGCAAGAATGATCCTTTACCGAAGTACTAATACCTAATTTGATGGTACAGCAGCTCTAGAAAACTGATTTGTAAGGCATTTTAGACCCAGTGGTTGTGAGGAAAAAGTAGCAGATGATTTAGGCCCACAGCTACATTCTAAAAAAGAATGCAAATCGAACGACAGATTGATACATTTTGTAGAATGTTCGAATGTACACAATAGTGATAGAAACTCCAACTCTGCTCAGTCGAACTTTTTGTGGAGCAGCGGAAAGGTTTCAAATAGAATCAATACGAAACTTTACCGTTTCCACAAGCGTTTAGGAATAAGTCGTAGTTGTAGCGATATCAGTTCAGGCAAAAACAAAACTACGAAATGTAATCAAGTCTAGTTTGGTATCTTACTTCTCCCGAGTAGTAGGATACCCTGCTGAGATGTTGTTGTTGTTGTTGTTGTTGTTGTTGCTGTTGCTGTCTAGCGAAACGTCTCAAATTATAAGTCTAGGTTTCTCCAGCAAAGGTTCGATATTTTTGAGCAGTATCAGCAAACAAACTTCCACAAAACAAACTGAAATCCTAAAAATACCAAAAGTATTAAAACTATCGATTGAAAGTTGACAAAATACAAATACAGATTAATAAGATTATGAAAAAAATATCTGGAGAGAGAATTTTCTTTCATTTTATCTGGCTTGGGATTATCAGAGCAAACCAACTGCTACCATTCTTTGACAATTCTTCTTGCTAGCCATAATATTTTAATTCTGAGATAATGTGGTTATCCACTATCATTTTCCGAGAGCACGAAAAGATGTAGTTTTGCGTCAACGGCTGGTTAAATATGGGCCTAAAATCACAAACTTTATATCGATATAGAGACATGGCTTGATGGCAAAAAATATGTGTTGTTTATAGGCTAGACAACGGGATGTGTTGCTATCCAGATGGAAGTTAATGAATTATCTTAGTCTCTCGATAGATAGTTTAGTGACCCTCTGCAAACCACGAGGCCATGCGCGTTGTTGCTGTCCAATAATCCCATAATGCAATGTGAAAGGGCTTTCAGATCATCTGAAACTCTGCAAAGCAGGGCCAGCACTTTATTTTAATATCGCTACGAGTTACAGTGGGTACAGAGAAGGAAATGAGTCGCCAAAAACGCCCACAGGAAAGTAGAGTGGTCTGTTCTTCGTGTCCTTCTTCAATCCTGATAGGAGGTCTGTAAACTTAGCTTGCGTTCGCGTTAATTTGTCTTGCAAGGAGCCTGATGGTTGGCAGAGGGTCTTCAATCCTGTACGAAAACTATTTTTGCGCACTGCACTTGTACACCTAGAAACAATAGGAAACTAAAGAACACAATAGACCTTTTAGCTATTCTACGAAAGAGCCTGGATCGAGCGATATTTTTATACAATTCTATACGCGAAGTTCGATAGAGTAGCGTTAGAGCTTCGATCGCAATTGTAAACATTCGAAAAGTCTACGAAATGTGATGAAATATCGTTCGATCCACATTCGTTTTCAGAATAGCTAAAAGGTCTATTAGAGCCAGGGACTCTGGGAACAGCACAGATCAATAGACTTATTAGCTGTTCAGCAATTGAGCCTGGATCGAGCGCTATTTTTATACATTTTTAAACACGAGATTCGATCGAGTGGCGTTAGAGCTTCTATCACAATAGTGCACATTCGAAAATTCTAAAAAATGTAGCAAAGTATCGTTCGATTGTGATTGTATTTCAGAATAGCTAAAAGGTCTATTGAATCAGCATGCATATTTCAATAACTGGCAGACTTAATCAAACGAAAATTCATGGACTGGTGTGATTTATGATAGAATACAAGATTATACTGTTAGGAAGGGTGTATCGTACAATTTCCTATCATTTTTTGTCTTTCTTCTGCGAAATTGAGTTTTAACCAAGCGATTAGATCACAGTAACGTCATAATGAGAAAAGAATCTATGCCTTCTGGACTGCACGCTTCTTTTATTCTGGAATGAGATGGTTTTCGTGTAGATCAATGAGCCACCTGAGCAATCTTTGGTGTCGGCGATGCAAGAAATGATGCCCTTTGCCAAAGTTTACCACTACGATTTAGATCATCTTTAGATAAACAACTTTACTAACCTCACTTCCCCCAGCCTTTCCCGAGCTTCCACATCTACAAAGTCAAGACTCGTGTCCCTCTTTACCCCATTCTCTTTGCCGCCTTGTACTGGAAGTACTGAAGGTCCCTGTCATGTGGCCAGAATACGTGCCTTCTGACGTAATGCTCAATGAAAGCGAGGCCACCCTATTGCTCTCTTGCTTCTCTATCACTACTAGCCTCTCCACAGTGAATCCACACAGGCAGACCCCATAAGATTCGAAACACTGCGCCTTAACCACTCGGCTAAACCACCGGTCAATGCGCATACTAATGCACAAACTGTCGCCTTTTAAGGCGCAATGCAGTCGTTTTTCTATGGCAAGAAGGCAATAATGATAGCCTGTTCAACCTTTTTGGTCGATGACTCGCATAAAGAAAAAGAAATTTTGTAAATTGAAAAGAGTAACATATAATCAGATTTTGATGATTTTTGAAATTTACAGATTTAATGTAAACGGAAGATCGTTTGTCTCCTTCGGATACGTTCAGGATCAGGCTCTGAGAGGGCCAAACGAAAACGATGCCAATAGGGTCAACCTTGTCATACAATACCACACAGCTGCTAACTCCTGCACAGGTTAACACTCAACACATGCATACACAGGGATGTAAGACCAATAATTTTGGGTCAGAACATTGCCAAAAGTGATATTGTTAGGTGTGAATAAACTGAAATCATGCCATGGGATCGTTTGTGCCAAAGAATCAAACGAGCTGATATTTTTGGTTATAATGAAGCTTAACTGATATTCTTGGGTTGCCTGAAAATTTTTTGGACTGATCCCCGGTAAGAGGATGTGCAGAGTTTCTTCTTGGGGACTCCTGAAATCTTTGTCATTTTGTGTGTTCCACTTGTTTCCTGTCCATCTTCAAACCATAGCCATTCTTGGCATCTTTCTAAAACAGACTTCTTAGCAACTCCCATCTACTTTAGGAATCTTTTCCGAAGGTTCTGACAGGAAATCAACTTCTGGCAGTCGCGTAACTGTGCTATCTAGATCTACTTTGAAGTTGTACCACAAGTGCCTTAGACTACCGGTGAGTCAAGAAAATCTTCACTCTTTGATGAAACATCACCAATAATTTTAAAACAATAAAACCGATTTACGTGAATTAATTGCGATATCTAAGTCAGTTTTTCCCATTATGAAATAAGCAATGACTTGTCTACGTTGGTTGACAACTGACGTAGCAATGACTCTTGACTGGTGGTCGAAAAACTAACATTTTCACAGGTGCAAGACAGAGAAACCTCATGTTTGAATATTTATTTTCAGTGACCGAAGGCTGTAATCTTGGAAAAGTGTTGCTTTCAGCCAGTCACATACCCTAGAAGACGCAAAAAGCCTTCAGAGAGCTTCAGCCAGACAGACAGGAATGAAAATAGGCGTTCCAATGCACATACTTCTTTACCTTCTCTATCGTAAATACTTTACGTTTGCTGAGAGAGTGTATGCAGTTGATACAGTTTTGCCGCTGTATTTTAGCTCTGTTTTTATTAGTTTGGTAACTTCTTGCAGCAGGTACATCGCAATAGCATTGACGGTAATGATGATGATAATGATGGTGATGATGATGATGATTATGATTATAATGATGATGATGATGATGATGATGATGATGATGATGATGATGATGATGATGATGATGATGATGATGATGATGATGATGATGATGGTGATGGTGATGATGATGATGAGGATGATGATGATGATTACAATGATAATGAATAGATCAAAGTTCTAATATAACGTCTAGCGTCAACTGAAAAAAGATAAATTCAATACTGATTGCATTTTCGAGCTTCAGTGATTCCTCAAACCATGAAAATATTTTCTAACTCTGGTTGGTACATCTGCTCGGTCCGTATTTCAACGCACACGAGTAAAGTGACGTAGAGCCCATCTGGTGTGCGTACTTGATATTTACATCAATTGCAAAAGCAAGCCTCACGTCTGAAGTATGTTCTTTCAGGTACCAATATCCCAAGAATGTGTCTAAAGCCAAGTTAAAGACCGCTTAACCGGAAACTGAAAACAACCATTTACTAAAAATTGTCATGTATTTACCTTCCTTATTTATGCAACTGTGACATCAATATTTACTCTTAAGTGCTCTTTATTTGTCAACAAACAATATTTATTGCCTAATTTAGATTCCAGGTTGTAAACATTACATGATTATCTAGAAGGAAGTAAAACCACAGAAGCAAATATCTGAATATTCATTCTTGTTTGTTCAACAGCTTTGATAAGTATTGCTACTTATGTTATTTTTATTTAAAGCTGGATATTATTTGAGCAAGAATATCTTATTTGAATCAATTTCTTTTTAAATATTATCGTTTGCTCATTTAATTGTTTACCTCTCTTTTGCGGCTAGTTTTGAGTATATGATGAATTTATGAAAGGGTAAGTGCAAAAAACTCATTTTATCTGAAGAAACTCAAATTTCAGATCGCCAAACATATAAGCACCTTCAGTACTTGGAAAACCTAACTTAAAGGAAATGAATCAACATAAGTAGCCAAGGTAACCCTATCTGTCAAAATCTGCTGACAACGCATTTGAAAATAAGGATCTTGATTGGACAGTTCTGTATTGATCACATGAAATTGTGTGTTGTTGTGTTGTTGGCTTTAGTTCAGAAAGAATGCAAAGATCAACTGATACTTGCAAAATTCAAAAGGTGTTGGTCAAATCATATGGGGCTTTTATGCCTCCATTGTCTTTACATGTAAGCTATAGAATCTCCTGCACCTGAGGATGATAAAAATAGCCCCTTGGGACACAAGTACAGCTTCAAAGGTGCTTATACAAAAGAAAAGGCATACAAATAGAAACAATATTTACCACTGTAAACATGCAAAGATATAGATCAAAGATTGAAATCAAAGTGATCACATGAGCTTCTTGTCTTATGCTGATTTAATCCCTTTAAGAAACTATGATATTACTCGGAAGGCAGGCCTGTAGCGTGTTTTTAGAGCCACGCCCATTTTTCTCTCGGAAACGCCCATTTTCTCTCAGAAGAGCTCTTCCCTACATCATATTTGTTTTTGTTTCTGTGTTCATTTTTCAAATAGAAACTTTTGGAAGGAAGGAGCTATCCACAATAAATGCTAAAAAGGTCATAAACAACGGCGGTTTGAAAGTTGTGCTTGGTGTTGCGGGGACAATTTACTCAGATGGCAATGACCCTCTTGAGCTAAACACTTAGCACCTTGATAAACTAATCACAGGACACCAAAATTTACAACACAGAAATTCATTTCATTCCAAACATCAATTAGGGTAAAAGAAATCAAGCTCCAACTCTTCATCTTCTTTACCCTGTTCACGAAAATAACCGTAAATTTACGAAGTAATCTCTGGAAACTATTGGGGGGCATGAGCCCCCCTGCCCCCCCCCCCGCTTCCTACGGGCCTGTCGGAAGGCACTTGAGTATAATTGTCTAAACATTTGGAAGACTTGAAAAATCCTTGTTTTGAAATCCCCGCGGGGCAAGGTAGTGAACTCGAGGGCTGTTATGGAACCTTCAAGAAACTCGTAAGAGACCCTGAATACTGGAAATCTCAATTTTCAGAAACATTCAGCACTTGCCCAAAATCTTGGTTTCTCATAAGTAAAATGTGTGTAGTCAGACTAGGTCCGATCGCACCAATAGGCTGGTATTCAACGCAGACTATGAAGTTTGTTCATTAAAGCTGTGAGAACTCTGAGTACTGAAAATCTCATAATTTTCAGAAACATTCAGTACGTGCCCAAAATCTTGGTTTCTTATTAGTAAAAATATGTGTAGTCAGACTTAGTTCAATGAAACGATTGCACCAATAGGCTGTTATTCAACGCAGACCATGCAGTTGGTTCAATAAAGCTGTGAGAAACTTGCCTTTTGCCACAAATGTATGTAAACAACGTCACAACTCCCTAAGTTGTGAGTTGCTCGTTGCTTCTTTGACGCCAAACTCGTCCTCGTCTAAATACATAGCCGCTAGCATTTTAGAATGAGTTGAACAGCTTCCAAGCGCTTAAATTTCATATATTTTCATAAATAAACGAGAAAGTCTTTTCCCATAAGTTTCGCAATGACTAAGTGGCTCAAAATCTTAGTTTCTTATACGACTTACATCAATGAAACAATGGAACCAAATCAGGTGTCCTTCAAAGCAGAGTCAATAGCCCAGGGGGGGGGGTACTTCATCACTTCCAATACGGGGAGGTCCATGCCAATATTTGGGATCTGAAATTTTACGTAGATCAGTATTTGGGGTCTGTGAATTACAACATGGACAAAAATTCAATATTTAGGGTCAACAAATCTGAAAAAAGGAAGAATCGTGGATTTTGGTGCAGGTCTCCAAACTATTGGACTCAATATTTGGGGTCCCCAAAACGTTAGGCTATATAGTTGAGGTAATTCAATAAAATATAGATGTTGCGTGTGGTACTAGTATGTAAATTAAACGACAATACTTGATAATACAATACTTGTTGGCTTGATAACGAGTATACGCTCGAAACGTCGTGTTTTGAACATCTATGCTACATTGGTACTTAAATCTTTCATTTACAGTATTGTTGTTCAATATTTGGGGGTCAGCAAGGAAAAAGTGGCATGGTATTGAAAGTTAGGGAGTACCCCCCAGGGGTCAATAGACTCTCTTGAAAGCAATGACACAGTCACCCCAGCACTGATTTTCCCGCGGGAATTGACCGAAGTCTCGTGATATATGGTCAGCATGAATTGGCCTTTCAAACTGTAAAGGCTTACCTCGTGCACCAATATAACTGCACACCAACTCAATTGCTTGCCCTTCTTTTGCACTCTACAGGAAAATAAACATAAATAAAAGTAACGTTAAGCAACTAATGAAGATTGTTTTAGAAACCTAGCAAACTTCAGAGCTAAAGGCTGGTTCAAGTCTAGTTCTTCTCTATGATCAGCTACGTCACGGCGTAATCCCAAGGAGAAGCGAGCGCATGCGCCACTAGTCATTGCGAACATCACGCCACTGGTTGTTTTCTAAAAAGCTCAGAACAGATACAGATGACCATGAAGAAGGGGTTGAATGAGCCCTGAGTGCATCTCCTGAAAAAACCTTTTGAGAAAACGACCTCATTGATAAAATAAATGTGTAGTTAGTGGTCATATCTTTTGGCTATAGAGCCCCTTTTTTAAGAAAAACATCCCAAAAATGAGTTTTCTTGTCATGGGCAGATCCAAGAATCTGATAAAAATCAGCAGCATGAATCATAGGAGCTGACTTCAAGCAATGATGCTTCAATTCAAAGAACATTTTAGCAAGAGGTTTTTGACATCAACAATGGCAATTTGCAACAGGTGGCTATGCATGATAGCTGTAACTCTGTCATAGAAAATTTATTCATGTCCAGTGATGATATGGGCACAGAAAAATTTCTAAAAATAATAGAACATGTTAGCCATTTAATCACATATTGCAGAATATCATTGCTAATGTATTCTGGGAGCAGTAGCCTATCAAACGCCGGGCATTTTTTATGACACACTTGGTATACACTTGTAATGTTTTAAGATTGGAAATGCTAAAAGCACATTGTTTTGAAATGTTCATGAGAGCATGAAAAGTGAACATGATGATTATTATTGAACCCAAAAGAAACTCAAAAGAAGTTCTTAGTACTCAAATTCTGATGATAGTGAAGGTGAAGTTGCAGTTTTTAGTGCCAAGCGCTGCGATTGCAGAAGCAGCTACTCTCGGGTGCCTAATACAAGGGGGGGTCTTAATAAACGGGGGGGGGGGGGGTGGGAACCCCTCAAAGAAACTAATAAACGGGGGGGTCTTCATAAATGGGGGGGTCAGAAATTCACAAAAAAACGGGTTTTTACGTTATCAAAAAGAACTCTTTTTTCAACTGTTTTTGAAAGAAAACATTCGAATTAGCTTACGAAGTACACTGCAATGACTTCTTTTCTGAAAGACAACATTTGAATTATGCCAAAATTAATAAATGGTGGGTCTTAATAAGGGCCGTGGGGTGGATAAAATTTTTGAAAATTAATAAGCGTCCCCCCCTTGTATTAGGCACCCGAGAGTAAGCGCTAACTGAGTCCATGACCCCTTGTCAAAGTGGCGGGGCCCTACTGCTCTCAAACCAACTCCACCTGACTGTTCTGGCTACAGTGTGAGAGGATTTCACCACTTCGCTACAATATCTTCAGAAACTTTTAGTACTAGCCCAGATTCTTGATGTTTTATATGAAAAAATGTGTTTACTGCATGGTGCACAGCCCCCTAGCTTCAGTGCATGGCCCCCAGGCAAATGTAAAGTAATATCATACTTTTTGAAGTTACAGAATGATAAAAATTCAGTTCAGTTGGCAAAACAATCTCCTTCCAATTCTTTTCTGATAATTCTGCCATACAAAGTTTTAATCCACAATTGCAATCCTAACCAATTATGAAATAGACAAATTGCTCTTAACGTCTACAAACACTTTTCAAGTCAAACAAGGCCCAATTAATGTTACAGGATTAGGTGGGGGGCTATGTGTCATGGCTAACACTACTTTGATGGAAAATTGAACATATTCTAAGCAACATGGACTGATCTAAGTCTGAAAGGGCACTAGTAGTGCAAATCATTAAACTGACTACAAACAATGTGGTCTGTCAACACTTCCCTCCCATCAATGCATATTGTATCAATGGCAACAACATCTTCAAAGTGAAGAAACAGAAACTGATTGTCCTTGCTTTTCCTATCTTGGTTTTCCACCTCAGGTTAATCAAATTCATAACTCATCATGCTGTCATGTAGGTATATTACAACATTGTGGGCATGAATATCAAACAACACATATATGTATCAGCAGAAAGGTTGGGTGATGGCTACACCACAGCAGTGACCACCTAATTTTTTAAAGGTGCTTGTTTTTGTAGATGTCAAACAATGCCTGATTCAATTCTTACCCTGACCAACGTTCAGGGCAGCCTGGGGATGTAAAAAAATTCTTGCGCAAATGTCAAAGAGTAGGGGACATTACTTTAAATATGCCTGGGGGCCATGCACTGAACTGGGGGCTGTGCACCATGCAGGAAACATATTTTGCATATAAAAACAAAGAATCTGGGCTAGTACTAAAAGTTTCTGAAGGTATTGTGGAGAAGTGGTGTAATCCTCTCACACTGTAGGTAGCCAGAACAGTCAGGTGGAGTGGGTTTGAGAGCGGTAAGGCCCCACCACTTGAGTGTCATGAGAAGGGGACTTGATTAGCGCTTAGCTACTTCTGCAATCACAGCGCTTGGCACTAAAAACTGCATCTTCTCCTTCACTATCATCAGAATTTGAGTGCTAGGAGCTTCTTTTGAGTTTCTTCAGGGTTCAATAAACAATCAACATGTTAACTACTCATGCTCTCAGGAACATTTCAAAACAATGTGCTTTTAGCATTTCCAATCTTAAAACATTACAAGTATATATTTCAAGTACCTCCCCAGTAACATGATACAAGAGCCAAGGGAAAATAAAGTAAAAATATGTCAAGGATTACCCTTGGTAAAATAAATAGTTTCTAAAGTTAATACACGTATTCCCAGTAACTTTGTGATGCTCCCAGGAGGGTACTCCCATTGTGGCCTGATGGGGGGGGTCAAGTCAGGGCTAAAGAGGGTCAAAGCAAAAATTTTGAAAAATACCCTGAAATGGCAGTAGCTTCTTACAAAAACCCTCAAATGGTAGTTCAAACTTGAAAACTGGGTCATTTGGTAGCATTTAGTAATGAAAATTTTCTACAGTTTTTCATAATGTGTTATTGCAAAATCAATGGAACAAAGCAAGAAAACTTTCAAAATCAATTCATAATCAATGCTGTACTAACTAAATTGGTGTTCGGAGGAGCCAACCAGGTTGAAACATAATAAGTGGCTAGGAATCTAAGAATATCTCCACTTGGTAGTATTTGGTTGACAAATAGCGCAATTTGGTAGCCATTTGGTAAAACCCTCAAACCAACTGGCCACATTCTTTCATTGTCAGGCCACAATGAGAGTACCCCCCTCCCCCAGGTTGATGTTAAAGCTCCTAGAGTTGTCAAAGTGATGGGGCTGGCACCAGGGAAAAATTTACAGTTAAATTGCTAGTGGCCAGGCATGTATTTTGAGCCAAGACCTTGGGGTGCTCCATGGTAGAAAGGTCAGTTTATCATGTTGTAGTTCTGCTCTGCAGCCTGGGGGGGGGGGGGCTACTTTACTGTGACCTTTATTCCACTTGAATCTTGACTAAGACAAAAGGAACCATTTTATGGTGGAATATTGAAGAATTCCAAACCAATGTGCATGAACATTAGGAAGTTTGTTATGCTTGTGTATGAATTTTGTTGATTTCAAGATGCAAGGTCTATTCAAATTTCTTCACTTATGATAAAATTCTGAACAGGCTACCAATCTACCAAAAATTAGGCTTTAAAAGCAGACCCACATGCAGGGAAGTTCAGATGAAAACCCAACCCGATAGCATATGGCTCAAATCTTTCAAATCTTTAAGAAGGTGGGTCTAAAATTGTATCACATTTTTCTTTGAATTCATGTGCTTGAAAGGAACTTTGGGTAATAATTTGCTGTAAATCTACGGTGGCAAGTTTTTGATATATTGATTATTTTCAAAATGGTGGCATTTTGACTTATTTTGCAAAAATTCATCGAAAATTTTGAAGAAATTAAAATCATCGTAAATCTTAAATTAATCGAGAGAAATTGATACAATCTTCAAGATAACCATAGTTGATGAAGGTCTACAACATGGTTACAAGCAGAAATCTGTTGCTCTTCTGGTTAAGGATTTAGAAATTTGATGATGTCACAGCCTCAAAATTAATAAATGCCTCCATTTTGAAAGTAGTCAAGGTATCAAGAAATTGCTACGGCAAATTTATTGCAAATTACCTGAAGTTCCTTTCAAGCACTTTAATTCAAAGAAAAATGTAATAGAATTTTACACCCACCTTTTTAAAAGACTTGAGCTCCATGCTCAACCCGATAGGGCTTGAATCTTTGGAAATCTTTGAAATCAAATGTGTAAAATTTTATAGCCTAAATTGATCAAAAGGAATATCAGGTTGGTTGCTATAATCCAAGAAAGAGCATTTTTGATATGATCATTCATCTTTAAGTGTTGCGAATGGTTGTACCACAAGAGGCATCTAAAGCTTTGGCAAATAAAAAGCCCCATAAATTCTAAATTGATAAAGGAAAATCAAAATGACCAATACAAGAAGTTCTCAGTTTTTGAAGATCTACAAAAAAAGCAGCAAGGAGAAGTTTGTCGCTTTTATGGCTTGCGATTTAGCAATTTGACGATGTCACAACTTAAAAACCAGCAGAAATTTTTAAAACGCTGTAATACTCGATATTGGTGATATCAAAAATCGTCTTGTTATGGCAAATGACCTGACGTTCTGCAATGCGCAGACAAAGTAAGCCCGCAGCAAAAAATATCACTTTGAATCTCGAAATGAGTACAAAAGAACTTCCTTTTACTTTAGCTGCACATATTCCTTGGTGGCATGAATGCATACTGACCTGTTTTCGACTTCGTTACTCTTTCAACAACCAAAGCCACAGCATAACCATCCTCAGGCCATTTTAACCACAGGTAGCAGCGTATGGTTGTAGTAATTGTAAAAGTAAACTTGCAAACCAACCTTTGTCTTCTTTCTCATCGTTTTTCTGCTGATTTTGATGTTCGTGTTCTCCTCTGACTCCTTCCATCAAAACACTAAGGTAGGCCCTGTTGTTGATGGGCCTAGTGTTGTGATGGAAGGAGTCGGAGGAGAACGCGAACATCACAATCAACAGAAGAGCGATAAGGAAGAAGACAAAGGTTGGTTTGCAATTTTACTTTTACAATCACTACAACCATACGCTGCTAACATGTGTTTTAACTGCCATCCTCGCTCCCCACACCGCACCACCTTCTTCTTCAACAAAATGGCGCGAGGCGCGAAAGCACTGATCTGAAAAAAAGACTGGATCGAGCAACCTATTGTTCGCCGCGGACTGTTTTTGAAGCCCGCGATTTTTGACCGGCGCCATATTGGTAGGTCCCAAGGAGCGTAAGCATTTGTACGGGACCTACTGAATATAAGGAGAAATTGCAAAGAGAAGCCTGCTATTTCGGCTCGCTGTGGACAGGAAAAGAGAAAGAACGACATCAGAACTATATCAGAAGAAAGAAGGACACTAGCAATGATGAGAAACTGGCTCTAGAGGGAGAATTTCTGTCATATTTTAACAGTAAGTCATAGTTGCTTCGGTCCAGCTTAGGCCGGCCTGTAAACCAACGATTCTGGATGATGGTGGCAAATGGTTGTAGCATTTCTTGATGTTATATTTCTTGAAACTTATGCATTTCGTTCAGTTTATCATAGGCAAATATCTGAAATGATTAAATGCTTGATTTGGTGCGCACAATTGAGCTTGAAGGCAAGTTATCATGTCCAGTTTTCCATGTTCTCCTTCATGCCAGGAATGAGATTTCAGCTGGTTTCCCTTGACTTTTATGTACGGAAATAACGACCTTTTATTATTCCAAAAACCAGTTTGAAAGCGGTTTTGATATCTAAATCTGTTGTCAGGGTCTTTCATTTATTCCCCACTGGGTGAAATTAATTGCAAGACATGTTTATCATCTACACCACCCTACCTACATTGCCTTTCTTTATGTTTACCTACAGTTGTTAGCAATTAGGGTGGCTTTGAGATCTTGTTAAAATTTTCTCTTCACGATTTTCATCTGACAGACATCTGGATGAATTTAGCAGTATATTTTATGAGAGCATTTTGCATCAATGAGGCTAGCAGTCTACTCTTGAAATCCAAGCTTAACTTGAAGTTAGCCTCCATAGTTGTAGGGTCAGGTGCAAACATTTAGTCATTCAAATAAAGATCATGCCAGTTAAGGTTGTTTGGTAAATGGCTGTACCATTTTTAAGATTTCATTGCCACCCATCTAACCTAGCCTGTGTGCAGACTTGACCAATTTCTTCTGAAAGAAGTTTTGTCAAGAAACCTCTCTTAAACGAAACCAATCTTATCTGCATGAACGCTTCTAGCCTAATCCAGCCCTATGTGATATAATGGCAACCAAACCATTTTGTTTTTGAGAATAGACTTGTTGAAAATTAACTGTCACTTCAAAAATAGAGAATTCTAGTGACAATAACAATGTGCAAAAAATAGTTCAAGAAAGTCTATGAATAATATACAGTATCAAGCTCTTTGTACCTGGCAAATTTTCTCTTGAACTGATCACAAGTTGTTGTACAGTATTTTTATTAGTGCAGCTTTTTGTCATGCAGTCTTTTAATGAATGTGTACTGTAGATGCAATCATCAAGGAAGCAATGTGTATCATTTCAGTAATGTATGCTTGTCATCAAAATCTATAATACTATAGTTAATCAAATACACCATGTCATAACTTCATCATCAACTGGATGCAGCAGAAATGATTTATTATCACCACACAAAGTTCAAGGAATAGAGTCCTGATTTTGAGGAAAACAAGTTAATGTAGATTTTAGAAGTCACTGTTTTTCAGATAGTTCAGCTCTCTCAATTTGTTTACCATATACATTCTTTTTCACAAGAAACCCTGGATCAGCAGCAGGTGCTAAATATTTCTTAAGTTTGCACGAAGAGTTCTGCCAAGTCCCTTGATACTTTCCCACCGCTTGTTTGATCCTATAATTATAATGTATATACAGGTAGTTTCTACAACTGCTATGGGTGCATTTTCTTGACATATGTGAAAATAACAGTAAGTGAGAGAAGTTCTTCTGTGACACAAAAAACATGTTTTGCAAAATCAAAGCAAGCTTTAAAATTCTGCTTTGGAAATTTCCTTTTCCTTCCCACATGTAGAACAACTGGCCATCTCTTGCAAACAGGTTTCTTATGAAAGAACAAGTATGTAATAGTACATATGTTAGTAACATCCTTCAGCAGTTTGATTGTAAGTCTAAATTCATAGAATCTGTTTGTAAATGGCAGTCACTATTTCCAAGCAACTCAAGGCTTTCCAATGATTTCAATGAAGCACATCACTGCAGCATTTAAAACTATCACCACAAATCATCAGGCAAGTGCAAACGCACCAACACATAAACTTTGGTTTATGTGTCACTCAGCTGCAATTATTGGCATGTAATTACATATTCCTTGCTTGCAAAAAGAGCAGTAGGCAACCATTTGTGTGAAATTAGAGAAAACTGGCATCTACAGTGCTATTGATTGTATCCATCATTCTTGGACTATCACATCTACCTAGAAAAGAAACGCAAGTGCAATTGAAATAGATTCATACTGTACTGATCGTTACAAAATCAGGATTGAATAACAAATGGCCTCATGGCAGAATGGATGCAAGGTTTACAGTCCTTGGGAGATATTTAAACAAACTATATTAATAAGAGAGAACTGTGAACAAACTGAATCCAAAGAAACTTTACTTTTTAGATCTATCATTCAAAAAGCCTGAGCAGAGGGAAAGGGGTAAGAAATTCTATTATTCCTCATCATCTACTAAGGCTAGGCAAAAGCTTTTTCTACACTAAACCAAATTTCTCTAAGCTAACTGCATTGTATTAGCCGTTTGGGACAACCTGCACAGTCTGGAGAGATAGAGAGAGGGAGGAATCTTGACAGTCGAGGTTGATCAAGCATGCATGCGCCCTTCATTTTGTTCGCCCCTTTCTCTACGACACTCGGCGGTAGCGAAAACATAACTTCCTTTCCCCTTCATAAATAGAAACATACTAAGCACTGTGTTAATTTAGGCAAGAAACGACCCTCACAACCATCACAAATCAAAGAAACTGTCTTATGATCCTACTGCCTACCCGTACGACGCCAGGAGCACGATACCCTGTAGTGCCAGTGTGCCCACACCAAAGAAATATTTTGCAGGAAATATCTACATTTCTACCTTGAGAATGGTTTAATGAATAAAAAGCTGCAAAGAACTACACAAGAATGAGTAAAAGGAAGTGTACAAACCTCAAAACTCCTTCCGTATTTCTCAGAATGAGTGAAATTTCCTCTGTTGTTTGTAAGGCTTTACACCGTCTCGCAGCAAATTGGGACCTACCAATATGGCCGCCGCGCATTTCAGCTGGCTTCATTTTCTGAACAACAGAAGCTCGATCCAGTCTTTTTTTCAGATCAGTGCGCGAAAGGCAAACTACAACCTCGTTCCCAGACCCAAGGTTGATTCAACAAGGTTGGACAAAGGACAAACTAATCTCCGAGGATTCAGACCCAGGCCTCTAAAACACTGTGGATGGGGGGGGGCTGCAGAGGTGGCACTGACACATTTTGCCACTCAAATTTGAAAGTCAATTCAAGACCTAGTTTTGAATTTTTGCTCAAAAATAGAATTTCATCTTTCAGATAATGAAGTTCTCAGTCAATTGTTACAGTCCCCTTGTCCCAACAGAAAGACTCAGTTGCGAGAACGCATTTTTCAAATCACGAAAATATAAATGATAGTCAACACCTCATGAATTTTGCTTGTTTCCTCTTCTTCGAATCTAATCTGATGATTTCCAACGATGGTCGGACAAAAACAGTGAGAAGTTTGCTTGCAAACAGTATGGAAGGCATGGGAGCTGTGCTGCCAGAAAGATGAGAGATATTTCTCCACCAAAAGTTACTTCTTTGGTAAACTTATGAATTTTTAGGAAATACGTTAAAATCGAATCATGATGTACAAAAGTGATTTCGAACGAAAGATTATACGAGAAAACAGAAACAATAGAATGGAACGTCATCATTAGAAATAAGAGAAGGCTAGATTGGCTTGGTCACTTGATGAGACTTGATAAGAAAACGATACAAAAGTCATAAACGCCTTATATGAATCACTGCAACCGGTGCAAAGAAAAAGAGGCAGACCATGCTCAACTTGGATAAAGATAATAGAAAAGGATCTCTCATTGGTAGACATTAAACTTAATCTAAACAAAAAAACACCAGATGAAACAATTGCAACACTTGAGGGACTTGCTGAAGACAGAAGAAGGTGGAGAAATTTAGTGAAGGACATAATGGCAGTTAACCGCTAAATATGTATAGATGATGATGATGATGATTTTAAAATCGCGAGTCTTCTCAAACGACGTGTCCAGGGGAACCAGATCTTACCTTACTTTAATGAAGGGAAACATTAATCGGCTTCTCGAATTCCTCTGCTATTAGTATTAGTATTCAATTTCTAATATTTGCATGTATTTATGTTAATGGCCATAGGGTGGTCATTGTACGTGGTTTCCTTTGCTCCTTGTAGTACTGTCACTGTAGTGTTTGTATAGTTTATATAGTAACTAGAAAGTATAGTAGGATATACCCTGGGTACCATAGCCTAATAAAAATTAAATATTAGGCTCTGGTGCCCAGGGTAAGTGGGATATAGATGCAGCATGTACTGTAAAATTTTTGCTGAAAATGAAAAGTATTGGCTCATGTGACTATAAGATTGTTCAATACTATTATGAGGAGTGAAAACACTATAGTTATTAGACGCCTAGCTCATTTCATCATGGATGCGAACAAACTGAGGGATTCACTTGAAACTGCGATCTAGATCAAGCCTGGATATACCAAGACACCTTATCGTACCCTTTCTTAGTCGTTTGTCATTTTACATTTCACCGCAGTTCCATTTTATTCATTCTAGTTCTTTTTCTTTCTTCCTTTTTTAGTTCATTATTGATATTGTAGGTGTGTTAAGTCTTATTGCGTTATGTTCTTTTTGCTTAGCTTAGTTTTGTTTGATGTTTTTTAGCAGCCATGCCTGTAAATAGGTAGCGTATATGCTATGATGATGATGATGAATACATGGCATGGAAGCTACGAGCCTTCATCTTTTTCCTTCAGTTGAACGTTGATGGAAATTGGCTCTGCATACGACAAAGGCCGACAAATATATCATTTTTCGACATAGTCTGTCTGCCCTTGAAGTTCTATTGCACGTAATTCAAACGCTTTTTATGATGTACTAAAAGCAGGGTCACTTTCTTGGGATATAGCTTTCGGCTATAGAATACAGTGGGAATGAAGTGAAAATTCCATTAACGAAATAGTTCTCCTTGAAGAAAAGAGACAGTAATGGCACTGAAACTGGCTGAGGTTTGGGCTTCTTCAATTAGTAATTAAAAGCCAACGAATTTTTGACAACGGTAGACCGGCTCACAGAGACGGAAACACATCTCCCAATCATTTACAAAATTCTTCAAAACGGTAGGTTCTAGATTCATCCTGAAGAAACAAAAGTTATCTCAGTTGAAACACAATTACGCTTAGGAAATTAAAAAAATTTTCCCTTGCTTCATTGAAAGGAAATGCGATGAAAATATGCCTCGAATTTGGCGCTCCGCTCCTCCGCCCCTATTGACTTCGGTCCAGTTCTAAGTATTCTGCCGAGAAGTTCTCATTTACCTCCAGCTTAAAACAAATGTTTAAAACAGAACTAAAAAATCATTTATTGAAGAAGGTCGACGGTTGAATCAAAATTATTTTGGTTCTGCAAATGCACAATTGGATTATACCTTCGGATTGGGGGGGGGGCTCTTTCATCGATTAGCTTACCTATTGAGAGAGCTCCTCCTTTTAAGCAATTCCTTGCATACAATGCATTTTTAGCCATCCTTGTATTTGTATGTCGTAGTAACTTTCTGTATCAATTTTCTGTAACATTTTACTTCAATCTTTGTAGTTTAGATGTCTGAATTAGGGAATCAAAATCTCTTCAAGCAAATAGATGTTTGCTTGTCAACACATTAAGCATTTATTACGGAGGAGGAATCAAAGATAAATGGTGCCTCTGTTTTGTTTCATGTTCCGCAATGTGGTGAACTGAACAGAGGTTTTGTGGCCGTAGAATGACACTCCCCTCTGCCCCTGCCTACTTATAATGCCTACGATTTGCATCATGAGCACTCGAATTGAAATAAAAGGAACTGAGAATACCGGTTTGGGCGTCAGCCTGTTGACATCCTGTGTGGAGGCTGCAATTCACTGATCAGCTTATCAGAATTTAATGTTATAGGATAGCTGTTTATTTTATTACGTCTGATCTAAAATCATTTCATTCATCAAACTTTGGCCCGACTTACATGAAATCGGATTGGCTTTCACTTCGGATGGTTCACCCTAATCCGAAGCAGTTGCACTTCGCTTTTCGAAATGATTACACGACTTGTGATTGACTTTTGCTCCGCTTTGCATCGCTGTTACAAAATGCCGGATTGCTATGCACTGCGGAGACAAAAACGTCTCTTTTGTGTTATTGAAGAGGAGAATACGTTAAAGCAAGGCAAAGTAATTAGGAAGGAAGTTTCGGAGCGAAAATCACTTCGGATTCAGTGATTACACGAAGTGGAATGCGAAGCGAGTAATTCTGATTGATTTTGACTTCACCTCTAGAGTTAAGTGACTTTCAGTCCGGTTACGCCCACCAAAGTACTACTTGGGATTGCTAAAGTGTCGTATAACTGAAACCCCTATCCGAAGTGAAACGCAATCCGAATTGAACCCAACCCGGCATCGTGTAACTTTTGCCTTTGGTAAGTGGGTTTTTTTTAACCCCAATTGATACTTTCAAACGAGTTGACAGGAGTTCCTGTTGACTCGAGACTTACAACAGATCGCTACGAATCATGGCCTTGATAATAAATGTTGATTTTTTTGGGAAAGTTTCAGGGATGGTAATCCTTACAGTTAGCCAATAGACGTTTTTGTTATAAGAAACGAAGAAACTGAGCATCATATTTTGGATTCTTTTGTCATTTTCTTAAAGCTTCCATGACAATTTTTATGCCTGTGCCCTCGTGAACATTTCAAACAATGTTATGAAACAACCACCAAACAACCAACGCGAGAGAGTTAGGCGAGCCAAAGAACAATACTTCATTGGCTTGGCTAACACTCTCACACCAAACGGCATGAACAGGATCACTGACCGCTAACACAAATACTTCTAGTTGTAACTTACCACTAACAATCACAATATATAATTAAAATATATATATCCTCTACTTATCTTATTATTCTGTATTCTATCACATCACCATCATTCTCAGTATGATCATACGTTACTTTCCTCCTCCACATTAGTATGTTTGCGCTACACATACTCATCCTCCACATCCACCAACATTCACCCCTGCGATGTAGCACAACTTAGCCAATCATGTTTCAGTTTACCTTATTCAAATTATTGTTCATTTGTGATAACG
Organism: Aurelia sp. 4 Dawson et al 2005; assembly: GCA_964019985.1. Classification (NCBI taxonomy): domain Eukaryota; kingdom Metazoa; phylum Cnidaria; class Scyphozoa; order Semaeostomeae; family Ulmaridae; genus Aurelia; species Aurelia sp. 4 Dawson et al 2005. The sequence goes on along the minus strand of OZ026492.1, from coordinate 39,640,502 downwards.
TTAGTTTAGCTCTGAGGAAGCCTCGTATGCCGAGGCGAAATATCAGCTCTCATATAATCAATATTTAATCGAAACAATAGTTGTCATTTCTTACGCGTTGTATTGTGGTGTTCCTGTCTTCAAATGTTATGAAGCTTTTCCAATGTTAGCCATGACTACTCCAAGTTATAATAAGCTGGCAGAAGAATGAAGATAGAGATGATCAAACGATTCCTTTATCAAGATAAGTACTCTCTTAAGTTGCATTTTCCTACCACGTGAGTCAAAAAAAAAACGCCCGGCATTTGAAAGGCTACTACTCCCTGAATATATAAGCAATGATATTTGCAATAATTGATTGAATAGCTAACACGTTCAATTATTTTTAGAAATTTTTCTGGCTAAAATCGGTCACTCCGTTCAGATTTTCTAGGCAATCTTCAAAATGAGTCCCTTTGAGAAACCTTAAAAAGCGTGCTAAAATTACAAGCAACAGTTCCAGATGTTTTCACCTCACAGCGATGACTTTCAGCACGCTTTAGCACGTGCTTTCGTTTTGGCGAGTTGAAAATTCTTCTCCCTAGAGCGAATAACTTATTCAGGGGGACTCCATTCTCCCATGAGGACAAAATGCTTGAGCACAGCCAAGAGTCATTATCGCTAAGAAGGAGAACAAAGGGAAATTTTCCTTGCTGTTTTCGCTCGTTTTTGCAGGTTTTCGAAAGGGGCTTTCGGCAGAAAATCTCCTATTTCGACCACAGGGAGCCCCCTTAAAAAGTAGAGAAAACCAGACACAGAAAGCCCTTTCTTCTCTTCTCTCCTCCGCGCTTTCTCCTCCGCGCTTTCTCCTCCGCTCTTTCCCTTCTCCTCCGCAATCGCTAACTCGCTCCTCGTTTTCTGTGTCTGGTCTCGCTAACTCGCTCCTGGTTTTCTGTGTCTGGTTTTCTCTACTTTTTAAGGGGGCTCCCTGTGATTTCGACGGGAAGGAATGACCAATTAAAGCAGGGTAAATTTTTTTACTGAACCTAATTTGACATATCGGGGATAAAACAAGACGGTTTTCAGCATCATTGCTTTGATATTGAGGGGTCAGGATTTTTTCAAACGCCGGGCGTTTTTATTGACTCGGCCGGTAGAATTGGATTTTCATAACTTTTTGCAATCTGAGAATGAAGTTTCTTATAAGCAGTTTCATATGGCAAAAGATTGGCGTAGTTCTCTTGTCAAAAACATAAACACCTATTCTGTAACACTTCAAATATCGTTCTAAAATTCAATGACGTAGGCATATGCGGGTATAACATTGCTCACACTTTTGTATCAGCTCCAGTTTGTCTAACCCTAATTCATCTCAAATACATAACAGTTTCATCTTCCAAAGTCCCATCTTCATTGATGCGAAACATAACAGCTTTATATTGATGGAATCCACCTTTTCAAGGTAAGAGGTGCGAAAGCGGAAGTCTTTTGTTATTCGATTTGTTGCATTTTCGAGGCTAAAATCTTGTTCTGCGTACAAAGTTTAGCATTGAAGCAAGTTTTTACTCTCATATCTGTCTTCGTTTGGAAATTACAGCGATTTCAATAATTTAAAGTTATAAGGGCTTTGACCGTGAAATCAGATGTTAGGACAACTTTTTGTCCAAACTTTGATTTCACGGTCAAAGCCCTTATGATTTCTAATTCTTTATATCATCGTAATTTCCAAACGAAGACAGATATGAAAGTAAAAATTTGCTTCCATGCTAAAGTTTGTACGCAGAACAAGATTTTAGCCTCAAAAATGCGAAATCTCAAACAACAAAGACTTCCGTTTTCGCACCTCTTATCTTGATAAGGTGGATTACATCCTAATAACAGTCAAATCTTTACTGAGACAGACTGAATTGAAATTTTAGATATCTATCAACATGGACACTCAAGGTATGGGGTGTCTGCTATTTTGAAAATGATGAGATGTGACCAAGGACTGATGAGTATTGTCGTGAATAAATTTTTCTTACGTAGCTCAGGGCCGTAGCTACATTTGGGGTGCTGGGGGTGCGGAATCCCCCGTGGCCTAATCTCAGTCGGCAAATCAAGTAAAAGCTACACTCAGTCAACAAATTGAGAAGAAAGCCTGAGATCAGCATAAGAGCAGTCTAGTGCTTAGTTACGTCACAATGCAAAGTTCGTCAATGTTGATTTTGCACAGCAGAAACCAGTCAGTAGATTCTTGTACTAATAAAAGACAGTTGGTACAATTTAAGCCACTAAAACCTATCAAAATTTTTCTGCTCGCTTCGCTCGCACTTCCATTCTTACATGAGTAAGTGTATCATATTAGTACCACCTGGCTTGCTATGATGTGCAAGCATCAGCGGCGGAGCCCCAAGAGGGGGGAAATGGGGGGTCCGGACCTCCCCAATTTTCCATAAGCAATGTCCTGACATTAAACGCAGTAAACTTGGTCCGTCAGAGGGGTAAGTCAAATCAAGTGTTTTTGTCATGTAATAGACCTTTTAGCTATTCTACAAAAGAACCTGGATCGAGCGATATTTTTATACAGTTTTATACACGAGGTTCGATAGAGTGGCGTTAGAGCTTCGATCGCAATTGTGCACATTCGAAACTTCTACAAATTGTAATGAAATATTCTTTCGATCCACGTTCGTTTTCAGAATAGCTAAAAGGTCCATGAAAAGATCTAATAAATATCCTTGGTAAGTATCTACTCTAAATTTGCAAAAAGGGCGTTGCCTGCGATTTCCGAGATTCTGAAGGGCGTGGACATGCAACATTTTTCCCCAGACCCCCTCCCCTCACTCTTCTGGTTCTGGCTCCGCCGTTGGCAGGCATGCAGCTTTATCAGCTTCAACGAATCAGACGTAGGCATGTATCTGTATGCACAGAGAAAAACAAGATTAATTACTTCCCCCGTAATTTTTGCTCGCTTAGTTCGCATTTCTATCGCAACTTGTCCAAAATGTGTACTTTTCGGATTTGGCCGCATTCTGTCACAGTCACACAATTCCTGCATCCTTGTAGAAGGCCGCGTCGATCTGGGAACTAGTTCTCCGGTCACGGCTTTCGAATCGCAATGCAGTTCAAAACATTTAGGCCATGCAGCACCGTTGATAGCAGGCTGATGTGCCCCCAGACAAGAACGAGAAGATAAACAGTGAATTGAAGACAAGCAAGGTAACGAAGTACATTCAATCATTAAAGATAATTTAGGCCAGGTATTGTGGACACAATCAACACCCAAATTGTGTCCACATTTCCCATGGCTCAATACACTGGACATAGAGAACAGCATTAAATGCAACAAGCTTTGGTAAAACGGCCTTTCCTTTGATTACTAAATCAAATCAGTGTTCTGCTGTTGGGTCACGCCAAAATGCTAATCAATTGATGAAATGAATATTGGCTTTTGTGGACGAAGATAACTCGCTTTCGTTTCTATTCTCTCTTCATTTTGTGGCAAATCACATGAAACCGAAATGTAACCTAAATTATGAACGGACTATCAACAAGGTTCAGTAACGAATTAATGGGATATGGCATCAATTACTGTTCTGGTTGTTATTGATTAATTTCCTGTTGCTAAAAAGTTACATAAGAAAGCATGTCAAATATAAATGGGATCTCCAAATCCGCATCTCAATTCATCAGTTTCCTTTTCATTTCATCATCAATCTATACTACATACGATACTACACAATTACATTACAAATGATACAATACCAAATTAATAACATCTAATACAAAACTATAACTAAGCAAAAGGGAAGGACTTACATGATTGTATATAGTATAGATTGATTAATAAGGAGGAGCTCTCTAAGTAGGTATACTAATCGAGAGAAAGAGAGCCCCCCCCCCATTAAAACAAAGAAACTAAAGAAAAAACATTATTTATATAAAAGAAAAAACAAAGAACCAGATGTGCCCCAAGGAAATGACGGGTCTTGGTAATGCGGAGGAAGACAGACAACCGGACTAGAGATAGGAGTCAATATAATAAGCTTTCAATTTAGACCGAAAAAGTGAAAAATAACCAGCTACTCGAATGAAAAGTGGAAGAGTATTCCATAATTTAGAGCCAAAATATCGGACAGTTTGGAGTCCGTAAAGGGTGGTCCTTTTTAGGGAGAGAAACAGATCACCTCTGTGAACGGACTATCTACCCAACTCAAGGGCATGTTTCAATGGGCTTCTGACTCCCAAAGGCAAAATGTCCATTCTCCAGGGCTCCATTGCATGCTTTTTAGGGCTCTAGTGGCTCCATCTCTTAAAATTCGAGATGACCACCATGGAAACTATTTGGGCTTCAAGCTGTCAAAGTGGTGGGCTTCAGGTATCCACCAGTCCCTTACTCAGGGGCCAGTCCCCCTTATGCAAAGTTTGCAACTGTTGGAACCTGGGGAACATGTCCCTCTATTTCCCCCTTGGCCCCAGCACTGTTTCTCAGGACTTCTCTAAACAGTAAACAAAGGTAGACTTTGCAACAATGACATCAATAGCTGTCGAATAACTCTTCACTTCAAAGTGATTAGCACTAGAAAACAAAGAGACTAAATTATGACGACGAACCGTCACGCTTTGCAAGCAAACGGGATTTCAAGTTAGACGTGTAACTGCAGTAATTTTGTCTTCTGCAAAGGCGCACTACACACCGCCAGCTATAGGAAACGCTGAATTTGGAAAAATATGCATGTTTGATACATCGAGTTATTCCTGTCCAAAGTTTTCATCTCGTTCATGATACATCGATTTGTTTTCTTCTTTTTTTGACACACTTGAGTGGCATAATTTCTCGAGATCACATCAATCTGCCAATCATTGATAATCATCGCATAATCATTGAAATAGAGCCTTCTCAGGGAAAGTACTCTCAAGTACCGAAAAAACGGGGGGGTGGGAATAATCGGGGGGGCTGGAAATGGTTCGACATAACAATAATCGGGGGGTTGGAATAATCGGGGAGGGGGCTGCTTGGAGAAATAGAAAACAGCCCTTTTCTTAGGTACACACCTATCTGTTATATATTTATGTGAACAGTGATGTTACTGATACATTTTCTTTTGAATTCTGGTTCTGTTGAATGCACTTCTTGAGACTTTTTCTTGCGTTAATTCAGAAATTATGTCTAGTATCATTTCATTTTTCCAAAAATTAATAAAAGGGGGGGTTGGAATAAGAGCGGGGGGGGGGTTGGAAAATTTTTCATAAATTAATAAGCGGGGGGGGGACGATTATTTGGTACTCGAGAGTACACACAAAAGGAAACCAAGTCGATATATCAAGTATGAAGTGACACTTTTGAATGGGAATAACTCGATGTATCATACAATAATCTTTTCAAAATTCAACATTTCCTACCACCCGTGTACAAACATGAAGTCAATAAGGGAGTCATGTTTGAATAACTGAGAGTGGTAAGGCCTAAACTGAATTCACGTTTTCAGTTGCACCTTGCAAACATGAGTTGAAGACACGAAACAAAGGAAAAAACAAGGCGAGTAAATCAAATCGTCAACAGGCTTTTGAGTCATTCCTGTCAGTGGTAAAAATATTGCTACCAAGCCAACTAATCTTTGGGAATTGGGGGTGTCAGTATTTGCGATCAAAGGATCAGTAATAAGCTTCTAGGCAACGAAATTGTTTTTCACATCAGTTGCAACGTAATTTCTACCAAGCATGGAACTCAGAGAAAAGAGAAGCCTCGAGAAAGACTGCTTATCGTCTAAATAGCATTTTATCTAACATTGCAACAAGCCACAAGGTGACAATTTGATATTTGCAAAGATCTCAAAATTTGTGGTTATCAGTCGGTTACTGGGACATTGCTGGAAAATATTCCGAAGGCAGATTTTTTTCCAGTGATTACACGGAGCCACTAAGTGACAATCGAAACTGCTCTAGTGCCAATCTGATTATCTTGCATTTGATATTAGCAAAAATTGATAATTTGCTGTTATAATCAATATTCTGACGGCAGTTTGACGTACACATGAAACGAAGTGAGGTCCGTTCAAGAGACTAAATGTCCGAATGAGATACGGATCTGCTGAATGCTGAATGGAGAATTCGCTGAATGTTACCTAACATAGCAAGGACAGAACAGAACGAACGCAACAAGGACAGAAGACTTCTTGAAATTTCTCGAATTTTTGGTGAAGAGATCTACTCCCGAGATGTTCGAGTCACGGCAAACATTGCAAAAATTGACCTGTAGTTTCATGGAAGTTTAGAAAAAAAAGACAAGTTACTCAGAAAAATTTATAGGAAACCGGCATTTCAATCTAGCAAAAATTAAAGTAAAAATCTGAAAGCCACGAAATAAAACCTATGTTACGTCACTTCAGAACACTGATTTGTCAATGCAGTTGGTCAACAAGAACAGCAAAGCAAGCGCACATGTGCACAGCAAGGGATACAGGTAATAACAAGGGTGGTAGGGCATGGACAATTTGATTAAATGCCCATTTCCCTTGTTTAGATGCTGCTTTCTTCTGTGTTTTGTCTTCAACTGGTGTTTGCAGCCAGGCTGCAACAAAACGTAGTTTTAGGCAAAACTGTTCTCAACTATTCGAATGTCTCTCGTATTTCTAAGTCGTAGTTAGACTTGTCCCAGGTCTATTTCGTCAATGGAAAAACTTGGGAAAGGGAAACTTAGTCTATTTCGTCAACGAAATAGACTTGGGGCAAGTCTATGTCGTAGTGTGCCTGAGAAACCCTTTCTTCTATGAAGGCGCAAAAATAGCTACAAGAGAGTTATATTCGAATAACTGAGAGCAGTTTTGCCAAAAACTACGCTTTGTTCTGGTGTGGTTGCAAACACCAGTTGAAGTCAAAACAGAGAAGAAAGCAAGCATCAAAACAAGCCGAAAGAAATATCTATTCAAATCATTGAATCCTCGTCCTAAAACTCTTAGTGATTAGTACGAAAAATGTTGTAACTCTGGCGTCAAGCCTTGTTGATGTTTAAGTTTAGAAAAGCAACATCTTAGTTTACGCAGTTTAGCCTACAATAACAACAACTTACCAAATATCAACATATTTCTAATAATTCGGTCAACCATTTGCTCCACCATTTTCAACAAATGGTTATGTCTATCTGTTATTCCTCCTCCTACATCAGATGTTATCTAATGAGCTGCTTTGATCATCACCAAAAAACAGAAACCAAACTCCTCCCTATGGTAATGCTCAAGATTTTTCAAGGTCACGTCTTTGAAGGCATTTTAGAATTAATCGATAAATGATTGATTGATTGATTGATTGATTGATTGATTGGTCAAAATTGATCCGATTGATTGAAAATGCTTTATTCAAAATAATTGTCTTCTCTCAGGATAATGTGAATAGCTACATCAAATTTACTGATAAGCCTTGGCGAACATCTGAGCTAAATCATGCGTACTCCTATAATTTTCTTTCCGCTTGCATGCACAATGATTCAGTTAGCCATCAGATCTTCAAAACGTCTTGTTTAGCTTGCTAAATCTAAGGCTTTACCAATGATCCTCTTTAAGTGAATATAGATCGCTTGGTATTGGCTTGTCAATGAAATAATCATTGCTACGAAACCCGGTTTCATTGGTCACGTGATGAAACGCTTCCATTATGTGAGAGTTATCGAAATGGTGCTTGAATTTCTCAATTTTCCTTGAAGAACCACCAAGGCAAACAACGTTCTGAACCATCAACGACAAACGAGGACAGACTTAGATAGACAATGCCATCAGTTGCTTTTGACTGATGCTTGAATTTAGACTACCGGGTGAGCCAGAGAAAGTTCCCATTCTTGAAAATTGAAAGCGGAAAGATCAAAGTATTTTCAAAGTATCTTTTTCGTTGTTCTACTAGCACTAGAAGCATGGTAAAGTCAACTTTGTAAAAATCTTATGGCTGCAAAATGACGGAAAAAGGGCCTAAAACATTGATCAAATCGTAAGGACTCTATTCACATCGAAAAATAGGCAATGGGCGTTTCACATCCCTCAAGTGTTAAGAGAAATCGGTTTTCAAACAAATACGAAAGATTTTCAATCCCATGTCAATTAATGTGCGGAGGATATATCTCACCCATAAGAAGTTGCATTTCCTTCATTTTTCTGTGCGATGAATCATTTATGCTTTGATCGATGTTTTAGGCCATTTGGCCATAGGCCATAGGCGTAAAATTGAATTTACGTATATTAGTAGTGCTCATGATACAACGAGAAAACTCACATGAATATTTCAACCTTTTGGCTTTTAACAAGAACTGGGATAATTTAAATCTATGACATACTTTTGCTGTTATGAATTTTCAAAAGTGGGAAATATTTTCTGGCTCACTAGATACATTCGTACGATGCCAACCCTTTTTGAGAACGGTGAAAAATATGAAGGTAGCAACAATTGAGTTAGTGCTTTCAAAATGTGCCAGTCTCTACAGTTTTCGAAACTTGCCAGGAAACTGTGTCGTTTTCCTATCCATCACATTTTTCACCGTTTTCTAAATTTACTGGCTTCGCGAAAAGCAGTCCTTAAATGTCCGCCGACTAAAGGAAATATTAGGCTGTTTTAGCGAGAAGACGCGAGTCGAGAAGACGTGAGTCAAGAAGACGCCAGCATAATTCTTTTGTTCGAGGATGTAAATTACAAAGTGAAATCAACTTCAAAACTTTTGCAAGTCTCGACGGACTTACTGTACGTTCAAATCTGAAACTGACAACCTGAAAAGTATACTTTTGAAGGCCTCACTGCAAAAGTAGGACGTCGAGAAGGGAAGCAAAATGCAATATTAACATATTCAAAAATGATGGAAAGGTGAGAATGCAAACTGGTCTTAGGGAATTTGTCTGTCTGTAAGCAGCTTTAGGTAGGTAGGTATTTATATTTAACGTGGCTAGCCTGCGAAAGTCTGAGAGACTTATTTCCAGCAGGGGCCACGGATGTCTTACCATCAGTCTGCCGCAGCTACCAGATTTCCCTCACATGGCTCTGGTCGACCCGGGCTAGTGTTACGGACAGCGACCAAACTGTCCAGCGTGGGATTTGAACCTGTCGCCGTTCTGACCATTGGTTTACAAGTCAGACGCCTTAACCACTCGGCCACACGCTTTCTGGGAGAGCAAAGGCTTCCCAGAAAGCTTTAAAAACTTAATTAAAAAGAATGCTTTAAAAGCTTTAAAAAGTAGCTGCGTTTTCAAAGACGTCCGCATCTTGCTGCTAAAAGAGCCTTTCCTCAATCAGCGGCTAAAATTGCCCTAAAACCAGTTAGGCAAACTGTCACCTTGTGCACGCGAAATGTCAAATGTGGCTAAGACAAGTCACAAGTTTGTAACAAAAGAATGGCAACACACAAAGGCAAGTCAAGAGACGACACATGCAAGGAATGCTGGATGAAACAGACCCTTTAACTATTTAAAGGAAGTCTATCACGCATTTGATTGGGTGATTTGGACAATACGAAGAATAGGAAATTTGAATGGCTGCTAATCTGCTGACTTTCTACGGCCATAGAAAGTCAATACTAATAGCCCTCCTTTGTTTCAAATACATAGATTCACAAAGAAATCTGTTGCGTTGAGCTCTGACTTTGTCGTGGCCAATCAAAGATTTGACAGACCTTTAGATATAAGAAAAACACTACTGTTCTATGTCAGATGTTTGATGTAAAATCTTCTTCAGTCCTTTGTGTTTAAATATAATCAAGAATTTCAAAAATGTAGAATGCTGAAATGACGTTTCGCTTTCGCTCTTCTGATGAAGCGAAACTGACACGTCAATTGAGCATTCTACATTTTTGAAATTCTTGATTTATGACTATGAATACAGAAACAAAAAGATCAAACGGAAATTTGTCACATTTTGACTCCAAACGTTGAAAATGCAGACAAGCTTTAAACCAGAAAGATGGTAACATACATGAAGGATTGAGGAAAATAGTAATAAACTTTTAACACGCAAATAGAATTGATGAATAAGTCGAAGTATCTATAAAGTGTCTGAATTTCTAGGGCAGTACTATCAATGCCAAGATTAACTGAATCGACGGACATTGGTCATCCTTTGAGTGACCCAAAGGATAAGTTGAATGTACACAAACTTTTAACTTAAAGAGATACTCTTTGGAAGGACAATTTAATGAAGAGATAAGGTGAAAATTTCTTCGCATTGATATGGTAACAGAGCTGATACAGTGATAGGTTGGCGCTGAATACTGTACTGATAGTTAGATCCTGATTGATCTAATTATGGCTAGGCCTAATCTTGCCTAATTAGGTTTTAGTAACACTGGCCGATCAAAGGTTGATTTATAAAAGAATAATGCATGGCGCTTGTGCATCAAAGCTTATGAAACTTGGTTTACCGCAAGAAATGAATAAACAAACACGAGACTTTGGATATGATAACGGTTTGGTAAGGGATTAAAGAGAGTTTGTGTGTTCTATTTCATGTTAAAGTTTGCTTTAATTAAGTTGCACAAGTTGAAATTAGCTTGAAGAGATTTGTTGCCCTGGGTGGTGATTTTTCATCAGGATAAACGATACAGCAGAACTAACTTCATTGCTCAATTAAAGCCACTTTTTGTCTCATAAAGCTTGAGGATTAGGCCACAGGCGTTAGGAGCGATATTACACCCTCAGGAAGATCCAGGGTTTTGTGGCCTTGCAAGCATGCGCAGAGCCGTCCGTCACTGAGGGCAAGCGAAAGTGGGCAATGCGTATTTCTCTGTTTGTGTACGTCACCCATGGACATCTTGACACTTGAAAACGTGACTCGAAAGTTATTAATAGTTTACAGTAAGTCTTTCACAGTCCTTGTTCCTTTCCTACCCTCACTAACTCTTTTCGCACGCACAATGATTGAGTTCGCCAGGAACATTTCGTCTTATTTTTTACCTGCTCCTCTTGTGCCTCCAAAGGTCGTTATTGCATGGGCCGCAGGAAACGAAGTAATAGTTAAAATGTAAATGCAAACATACTTGTGTCTTTATCGTGATTTCTTCTGCCTTTCTTGGCCTTCCTTTGCTTCCCTGCCACAGCTTGATTTATTGATTCAAGTTTGTGCGGTTTTGTGATAACCGCAAACAAAGGCTGCCTTGCTTTTGCAGAAGACTGAATTAGGCCAGTACAAACTTGAATCAATGAATTGGGCTGTGGCAGTGAAGAATAGGAAGGCCAAGAAAGACAGAAGAAGCCACGATAAAAAGACACAGATATGTTTGCGTTTGCATTTTTAATTATTACTTCGTTTCCTGCGACCCATGGTTAAAAAGCGCTTATCGCTAATCGCTAATTGCCTTACACTTGTATGCTACTCAAAACCATATGCTATTTTCTTGCGCATAGGTTATCGCAAAGCAATCTAATTTGTCACATTTATGGCCAAAGCTAGTCCTATATCAATTAGCACCTGGTACAAAAATAATAACAACCTATAAGTTGGCAGATGAGTAAGGTTGATTGTGATATGGGTATCATGAGGGCAGGTGTTGTACCGATTAGTGTGCAATTTATCGATCAGGAATTTTTTTATCACATCATTGGCCAGTAAACTAGCTTTATCTCGTTTTACATCTGATTATGTCATGATATAGTTTGATTAGCATAGCTTTCCGTGATATAGGCATCACGCAAGATATTTTTACAACAATTTACACACATTTTATCACAGGGAGCCCCCTTAAAAAGTAGCGAAAACCAGACACAATGCGTGCTCTACCCGTCTTCTACCAGTGAGACACATCAAGCGAGCGTAGTATCTGCGAAGGAGCAGTGAAGACGGAAGAACGGAGTGAGTTAGCGATTGCAGAGGAGGAGGGAAAGAGCGGAGCTCCTCCGCTCTTTCCCTCCTCCTCCGCAATCGCTAACTCGCTCCTGATTTTCTGTGTCTGGTTTTCGCTACTTTTTAAGGGGGCTCCCTGTGATTTTATTGACCAGATAGCTTATCACATTAAAAGACCACTAACTTAAGCTCATCAAATCTCACAACTTTTTTGTTTCTATTCAATTTTGTAGTAAATTTTGTTGCAATTCAGAAATTCGCTTTGGAATAGAGTCCTAAAGATTTTTTGAATACAAATCCACCAACTCTTTTTCATTGATTTTTTGCATAAATCTAGCCAATCAAATTCATAACATTGTGCCTTTAACTATCGAGAGAACAGTATTAAAAATTTCAAAATCTTGATGACTGCAACACAGACGCAGCAAGAAACACTAATGTGACTTAGAAGAAGCTAGAGTGTATTTCAAAACATGGGTAATGTGAACACGATTTGTGTGTCGGTTGTGTTCACAATACCTGGCCTAAATGTTCCTAAAAGAATAAATGTATTTCGTTACCTTGCTTGTCATCAATTCATTGCTCATTCATTGGCAGGCCGCATCGACCTCAGAACAAGTTCTCAGTTTAAAATTTTCAGACAGCTGTACACTTCGAATTCTGGCCCATATCAGACTGTCAAGAGTAATGGCATCGGCTCGCAAACAAGAAAGCAGAAGTAGCCCCACATGGGAGACTAAGAGACATGTCTCCACCCATATCCCAAAATTCGGCACAAATTGCCAAAGAAAACTGATATAAAATTAATTCGGTATAACTCTAGACTGAAAAATATCATCAAAATCCCCTCACTTCACTTCTTTGGATTTTTCATAGCTGTCGCCCCTGCAAGAAAGAGAAGATAAGCCATGAATTGAAGACAAGCGAGGTACAGTAAATCCTTGCATATAAGAACCTACCAAAATAAGAACCTAGAGGCTGTCTTTCCAAAATTAAGTACCTTGCCATGAGAGCTGCAAAAAGTTGTTGACCTTCCTCCAAACCTGAAATTTATACTCTCAACCTTCCTCATTTTAACACAATACATAATTACTGGAAAACAGTGCGATTTGTGAACCAGGCAAAAGCATGTAATTAAGGATCTTCCCGTATCATTTGTCTAATTGAGTGAAATCATCAGGGCTCTAACCAGGTTTAAATACTAGGGAGACCATAGTCTTAAGGAAGCGATTCATTAATTGAAAGGTATTGGGGCAATGAAGGGGGAACAAAGAGTTCAAGGTGAGAACATCTAAAAGCTACTGGGTGTCCAAAAATGTACTCCTGTTTGCAAAATCGCTAAAATTTGATTACGAAAGTTATCATAAAATATTTTTCATCTCTTGTGTCAACAACTCAAATATATTCAATGATGGTAAAGTATTTGTTCTCTTTACTTAACGGGTATGAAATAATGAACCAAAAACCTCATTTTATGCAACACTCTTCATGCAACATCGCTAATATTGCCTCTAAGAGCCGTTACATTGAGAATTTTTCAGTATTCTTCAAGTCTACAATAACATTTCACGCTTCATCCTGATATTCATGACCAAACAAGAATCTCAACATAACAAAAGAAATTATTCGAATAGAATAAACAGAAGTGTTTTCTTGCAGAAGACCTCAAAACCAGACAGACTAAAAAGAGCTTGATTCACTTGATCGAAAAACAAATCAAAAGATCAGCTTGCAAAAATAATTTGCTTTGATCTACTGGTAAGAAAAAGAAATTTGAAGATCTACCTTACAAAATTTTGGTGATTTTGCAAACAGAAACACTTTTCTGGGACACCCGGAAAATATCTATTTCTTGATTTTTACGCCGTTTATGCAGTGAAGTTTTTGCTGCATTTGCTGTGAAGTTTTTGCTGCACTTCAAATGAAAGCTTTCAAAAATCATTTTTTCCTGACACATATGCATATCTCCTCATAGACTTTCTCTCTTTATCACATTGACTGATCAAGCTTGATTTTGCTTCTTTGATATAGTTTTGAAATATAAACTCACCATCTGCATACAGTTGACATGATTTGTAATGATTCCATGTGTTTATTGATGATTTATTTTCCACACTTATAAGAACTATGCTAACAAAGTAAAATTTCATTTTTGACAACAATATCTTCTTCAATTTTTGGCCAAAACCTTCCTCCAAACAAGGTTTGTACGTTTGCAGTGTTTTTGCGTCTCTGCTCGCCATTAAGAACCTGTTTCAGTTTGATGAAATATAGGTTCTTATTGCAGGGGTTGCAAAGTTGATCTTTGATTGCTGTTATTAAGGTCATTGTGGTCCCAGTTGGTTTGAAAGTTTTATTCTCCTCCCCAATTACATATTAGGTCCATAAGAATGCTTCCAAAACAAATAATAGGCCAGAACATCTTTGTGAGACTCTGAAGGGGACCACAAGAGAAACCTTTCAAATGAGAACCTCTATAACTTGAAATTAGTCTTATTACCTTTGGAATAAGAACAAATTTCAGCCTGGCTCTCAAAAAAATAGGTTCTTATACGCGGGGATTTACTGTAGCGAAATACATTTATTCATTAAGAACCATTTAGGCCAGGTATTGTGGACACCATCGATATACAAATCGCGTCCACAATCGTCATGCTCAAGGTAGATGTCATCAGAAGATTCCACGGAACATGAATTGGCAGATTAGAATCACTGAATGATGATAATGATTTCTGCAAAGACCACAAATATTTATTAGAGAAAAAAATTTCATTACCAGAAGGCAAAGACGTTCATTTTCATGTGGAAATGAAGGCCTTATTGATTGAAAGGGGCTCTGGCGCCGGGTATCAAGCAAGGTCCAACGGCCGTGGGCAAGTTGACCAGTGTACAAACTTGCCATTGCATGTAAAAACAATATGTCGGTATGACTTACAACATGTGATACACAAGTTCCTAACAAGTAGTGACGGTGGTGAGCACACAGAGTGAACGCCCATCCGTTACCCCCTTCTTCTAACAAACACTATGTTCCTTGTAGATAGATCACATGTGGCTTATCTGCAAATCTTTGCTTGCTCATACCGTTCACGCCCTATGACGTTCTCATTGTCACAAGGAATTGCTAACTTTATTCAGCAATCCTGGCTCTTCATTCTACAAGGTATTACCATGGGAAATGTGGACATAATTTGGGTGTTGATCGTGCAGACAATACCTGGCCTAAATTATCTTTGATGATTATATGTATTTCGTTACCTTGCTTGTCTTCAATTCACTGTTTCTCTTCTCGTTCTTGTTTGGGAGCACAGCAGGCTGCTATCAACGGTACTGCATGGCCTAAATGTTTTTAACTGCATTGCCATTCGAAAACCGTGACCTGAGAACTAGTTCCCAGATTGACGCGGCCATGAGTTGTTAGAAGGCTACGTCGATCTGGAAACTAGTTCTCAGGTCACGGCTTTCGAATCACAGTGCAGTTTGGACTTCAAAACATTATGGCCATGCAGAGAAACGTTGATAGCAGGCTGATGTACTCCCAAACAAAAACGAGAAGATAAACAGTGAATTGAAGACAAGCAAGGTAACGAAATACATTTAATTATCAAAGATAATTTAGGCCAGGTATTGTGGAAACGATACAATCAACACCCAAATTGTGTCCACATTTCCCATGGTATTACTGATGTGTGTTTAATAAGAGCCTTGTAATCTAAACAGCGCTCACTAAAGGAGCTGAAGACTATGATTTTAAAGATGCGAGTGAAGCGAGCGCTTTGTGAGCTAGGCCTTCGCAGCTGTATAGCTGCCAGAAACATAGCCTGCGCGCGTTAACAAATAAATGTTGTTTACTTGATTTTTGTTCTTGTTATCATAAATGACACAATGAGTCTTTTCAACTAAGCCTTTGAAAAATTTGTTTGCTCACACTGTTATCTCTTTATTCTTTGTTACCCTATTTACTGCCTTGCATCTGATGATTTTCTCTTTGTTTTCATGTTTGTTCACTTCTACTTTTCCAGTGGTGATGCTATTCGTGTCTCTTTGTATGTTCCGTATTTTCGTCAAAAATCACAGGGGACTACCTTCTCATTAGCATCATATCACTACTCAAATATACATCTCCACTATTTGTTCTACCGAGCGAGCCAGGAAAATGTTCCCACTTTTGAAAACTCAAGGCACCAAGAGTACTTCACAGATTTTCTTGATTCAGATTGTAGTTTAAAAGCCGAAAAATCGAATCATTTTCTATATATTTCTTGCCGTCTTACCAGTGTTACATGTATCCATACATTTGACTTGATAAAAATTTCATGGTTGCAAAGTGACTGAAGAACGGCCTAAAATATTGATCAAATCATAAGGACTCTGCTCACACGGAACGATACGCAATGGGCGTCTCACCTCCATCAAGGGCTACAGAACATTGATTTTCAAACAAATAATAAAGATTTTTCATTCCATTTCAATAAATATGTAGAGAATATCTCTCATTCATGAGTAGTATCTTCTTTATTGTCCTTTGGGAGGAGTTCTTTATAATTTGATACATGTTTTACGCCCTTTTTCAGTCATTTTGCAGCCGTAAAATTTGTATTTAAGTTAAATTATTAAAATTAAATTAAAATTATTTAAGTTAAATTTACCTATATTTCTATTTCGCGTAGGATAGAGAGAAAAATTACAAATATGCATTAATCTTCCTGCTTTTAACTAGACTATCAATCATTGAAATTTGTAAAGTACTCGCTACGAATTTTCAAAAGTGGAAGCTTTTTCAGCTCACCCAGCATTCAAATTCAAAGCAGCATTTCTCACAAAAATAAAAGATGTGTAGTCTGCTCGGAAAATCTGACTGAGTAACAAGGGCGGATTTTGTAATACAATAGAATCAGTTGCTTTAGTTCACACCTAATTTCAAAGCGATTAGCGAATGCAGACAAAAAGAAATTCTCTCAGCCAGTATTTCAAAACAAACATAGCTGCAAAGTTGCGCTGAAACCAGTACGGCAAATTCTCACTTGGTACGGGCTAAGCGAGGTTTTCAAGAGAGGCTTTATGCTTATAAAGAAAGAAGAAATGTATATCTAAAAATTTCTGTCTGGCGGAGTTTAGTTATTTGATTCAGGAGCTGAGGAGTAATAGATATACAAGGATTGCAATTCCCTTTTGCTCGGCTCCTGAACCACTTAAATAAAGTCTGTCAGACAGAACTTTGGATTTACCCTTCTTCTTTCATTTTAAGCACATAACTTTTCTTAATAACAAGTCTTCGCCCGCACCAAGCAAGAGGTTTCCGTACTGGTCTGGGGCAAGTTTTGCGGCTATGTTTATTTTGAAGTACTAGTTGAAAGAGTTTCTTTTGTCTGTATTAGCTAAGCGCTTTGGATTGAGGTGTGAACCAATGCAACTGATGCTATTGTTTACGAAATCTGCCCTTGTTTGACTGAGTGGAAATAAACTTGTAAACCTTTCAAGACATATCTCAACATTTGTTCTATATGTTACATGTTAGTATATGTTGCAAAGTTATGTTTCTCAGTACATTATTTTGCATTCTCGAGGGATAGAGGAAACCTATTTTACTACCTCAAAAAGAAAAACTAAACTATTAACAACACAAATTAGAAAACGCTTCACTGAGGCTTAGGTGAATTTCCACTCAGCAGAATTTTCCGAGCGAACTGAATTTGACACAATAAAACGTTAGTCGCACGTAACATTCTATTCAATTTCAAAGCAACATTTTCACACCTAAACAAAGGATTTCCTTTCCAATCGGAAAATGCTAGGGATTTGCGATTGTAAATAGGCTTGTCTGTAGGTAGATTGAGCAAAGAAAGGCACTGGATTATTTCTTTGGTGATCAATTGTTCAAGGAGCGTGTGCAGTTTCGATATCTTTTGATTGCTTTGCTCTTTGCTATAACCTAGTACAAGCACATTCATGATGGAGCTCTGGTAATTTTTCAGAATACTTAATGGGCACTCTTTACAAAATCGGAAGCAATGCAATTGCCAAGGAAAAGGACAGTATAGCTTAAGCCCATTGGCTAATGAAATCAGATAAAATGAATGAAACTGACTACTTTGGCCAACTTGAGGTTTTTCACCAAAAGAGTAATTGTTTCTGGCCAACAAAACTTATCATTGGTCACCAAGAGGTAGATAAATGGGACCAATCCAAGCCAAATCTAGACGGCCTTCGAGCAAACTTGTCTCGTTGTTTCCCTTGGAAGTTACTTTGACCGGAAATAGGCAGATTCACTGCTACCCATCTTTCCTTATCAGGGTTTCAAAGCTTCTCTTGTTAACCCGACAAAAACTGGTGATTGATGAACTGTGTAAATTTGTTTCCAACGTAGGGCACCACAAAGGGTGGTCTTGCATGTCTCCCTTCTTTCTTTTGTCAAAAGGTTATTTTCTTTAAACATTTAAAGATGAGAAATGAAAGAAAATTTACATTTTGTGCCAACCCAGGTAACAAAAAGTAGCCCCAGCACAGGTGGCGAAGAATTTTTCAGTAACATTTGCACCATACACTAACAGTTATAAAAGCAATAAAACGGGGGGGGGCAAGCATTATCTTCTACTGTAAGAAAATTGACTACAACAACTAGCGGCATTTATCGATCCCTGCAATGTCAACAGGCCGAGAAGGGCCTGTTATCAAAGTTTTTCCAAATACTAGTTCAGTTTGTTTTCAATACTCAAGAAACTGCACTTACTGAGTGATGTTATTTCTGGTTGCAATAGCCGATTACGCTAAAGATGGCGATGAGGAACTTTCTACCAAGATGCACTGCGTTTTTTAATCGAATTCCTATAAGGATTCGTAATTAGAACGCAATGCATATTGGTAAAAGTTCCTTGCCGCCATCTTTAGCGTAATCTCGTCTATTGTATTTCTTCATCGCAACAAAGGCAAAATCTTATTTTGCTAGTGAAGTCTTACACGGATTTTTGGAAAGCTATCCAACAATAATGGCTCCAACTGACACTTACCGTGATAAAGAGTTCTAAGATGTAAAATAAAACATGACAAATGAGCAGTACAA
The DNA here is from genome assembly GCA_964019985.1 of Aurelia sp. 4 Dawson et al 2005. Lineage (NCBI taxonomy): Eukaryota > Metazoa > Cnidaria > Scyphozoa > Semaeostomeae > Ulmaridae > Aurelia > Aurelia sp. 4 Dawson et al 2005. The sequence goes on along the minus strand of OZ026492.1, from coordinate 39,621,697 downwards.
ATGAATTGAAATATGAAGCATTGAGCATAAAATGACTGACTAGGCTTAAGTTCAAAGAACAAAATGAATGAAAGAAAGGAAGAAATAACATTATCACTTCTCGTTTCTATACTATCAGGGTACTATTTGTGGCTGTGTGTAATAAATTTGTCCATTTTAGGTTGGTTCGAACTTTTTACCCAAATCGCCACTTGTCAACCAAGTGATGGAATGACATGTCTCTCCTCATTCCAATATTGTTTCATTTTATAGGCTAAAGGCCAATGCCCAGCTAGTAGGCACATCAGTATATTGACTTAAAGGTGACATGAAGCGAACATTTTTTTTTACGCAAAGGAACATCGCTGTTGAATGATGAATAACGAAGTTAGCTATTTTGTGATCTCCTTTTCATTTTCGAGTCATGAACAGCCTTTTAGTATTGGCCGAGAAAATCATATTGTTTGCCACAAATAAAGAAAGTATAGAAGATTTACTTTTATTTCCGACAGGAAATCTAATCAAGAACTCTATTCAAATTAAGATAAGGCTCAAATCCTTACTGGTTCTCAGAACACGCGGAAATCATCCAACCTCACGAAAATCAGCCAATGACATCGCCGCTTCAAACCCCCCGAGACACAGTCGGTCGTTTGTGGTGAAGTTTCTAGAACCCTCACCAAAAATTGAAATGGATTCTCAAATATTGCAGTTATTTGAAATGTTTTTTGATAAATCGGTTGCAGAGATATTCGTCCAGAGTTGTTTACATATTTAGGCAAATATCTTATTTGCAGCCGGAGCTAAGAGCGTTTACCGGCCGAGAAAAATTGACCTTTCTTCCAAAATTCAGATAAATTGCTAGAAAGGAGATATATCGATGAAAATTTCACAAAATATGTATATTAACCTCGGCAATAACCCAGATGCATTTGCTTTCCTAACATCTCAAAATATTTTGCAAATTTCAGTGATTTCCAACAGGCAAGGCATATTGGCCTACGCTTATCTTGGTAGAAACCAGTTCTTAGGCCTGGAATCGGCCAATTTATACAACCCTGAGCAAGATAATCCACTCACCGTTGACTCCAGCACCCTTTTGAGTTCATTCATCTATCAAATTGGGGTTAACTTTGATAGAGAGCAAACAGATTTGTGCAAATTCGAAGAAGCTTCCACGTTCCATGTTATGTCGACAAACGCAACAACTCTCCACTGTTGACAAACATTTGAGGCAGTCTGATGTCATGGTTGAAGAATAGCATTATGTTATGGCCCTCCTGGGAATGCTTTAAAATGTGAAAATCTTTTACATTACAAAGCACTTTTTCAAAAACAATAGTATTTCATGTTTCAAACAATGTAAAAATACATTTTAAATATTCATTAGGGCAATGACATAATACTACCCTTGAGTCGTAACGCCCGGCTGCCTCGTGTGTTTGTCAACAGTGGAGAGTTGTTGCGTTTGTCGACATAACATGGAACGTGGAGGATTCTTCAAATTTGCACAAATCTATTTGCTTTCTGTCAAAATTAACCCCAATTTACTGGATAAATGAGCTCAAATGGGTGCTGGAGTCAACGGTGAGTGGATTATCTTGCTCGGGGTGGTATAATTGGCCGATTCCAGGCCCAAGAATTTATTTCTACCTAGGATGAGCGTAGGCCCATTTGCCTTGCCTGTTGGAAATCACTGAAATTTGTGAAATATTTTGAGATCTTAGGAAAACAAATACATCTGGGTTATTGCCCACGTTTATTTACATATTCTGTGAAACTTTCATCGATATATCTCTTTATTAGCAATTTATATGAATTTTGGAAGAAAGGTCAATTTTTCTCGGCCGGTAGACGCTCGTAGCTCCGGCTCCGAATAAGATATTTGCCTAAACATGTAAACAACTCTGGACGAATATCTCTGCAACCGATTTATCAAAAAATATTCTAAATAACTGCAATATTTGAGCATCCATTTCAGTTTTTGGTGAGGGTACTAGAAACTTCTTCACAAACGACCGATTTCGTCTCGGGGGGTTTGAAGCGGCAATTTCATTGGCTGATTTTCGTGAGGTTGGATGATTTCCGCGTGTTCTGAGAACCAGTAAGGATTTGAGCCTTATCTTATTCAAATTGATTTGCCGTTCAGACTGTAAAAAATTTATGAGCATTTTTTGGGTGCTATTTTTGACCATCAAAACTGAACTTGGTACGTGAAATCGTATTTTCCCCTGCAAGCGTTAGTGAGGTAACTGTTCAAATCAGATACTTTTGAATTTCCAGACACTTCGTCTCAAGAATTCGATGGCTTGTTGTTCTTGAGCTACAAACGGTCAAAATTTTTAGCTCGCGAGCAATTGAATCCTTAGAAAGAATGAGCTAAAAACCATGAGAGCACTAGATGAATCTTAATTTGATATGTTATCTGCGAGTCATTGCAGGTTGACTGAAGATGAAGATTGTGTTGTGTTGTTGGTAACATTGCCCTGTGAGATGCTAAAAAAGAAGGCACTACTTGAGCAGAACAGTCCTTGAAAGGTAAAATTATCAACCTCTTGTCACCTCAATTTTATCCCACTCTCTAACATCAACAACAGTAAATTAGTGCAAGAAATGCATTTGAAGCTTAGAGAATCTCTGTGTCTCTTATGAGAAGGCGCAAGAGTACTTTAGGAGCAAATAATCTTCTTACCATAACAAGGATTTTTTATATTCATAAGTTGTAAAAAATACTTAATTGCAACTTTTTTGTTGTCTTCATTCTTTCCTGAAGTGTGAAACCTGTTGTTGTTGTTGTTGTTGTTGTTGTTGTTATTCTTGCCTTGTGCTTGCCTTGTTGTTCTTATTGTTGTTGTTGTCGTTGTTGTTGAGACAAATGGGACTGCAGTTATTCTAATTCATACTGTGATATTCATGACTTCGCACAAACAAATTCTTTTACATCATTCATCAAGGGTCTGATAGTCACAAGACAGCAAATATTGAAAGACGACGAAGAGAATGCTGGAAGGGATACAATGTTAACGATGTTCACCAATGTAGCTTAGAACTTTCTTAAGTAATGCTTGAAAATTTTTCATTTTCACTTAAAGCCAAAGCAGAAATAAAAGCATACTTCTTCTAGCTTTCATTTTTATTTGCCAAACTGGCCAACTTGATTAGAAATTCCAAACTCCATCATAAGCTTCTCAACCACAATAGCCCAGTAGACCCCTTTCCCAATGACGTCAGTTCTTTTGAAATTCTTCCAGGAACATCACTTGCCTCGATTTACTGTGGATCGAAATCTCAAAAGCGTGCATTGCTCTCAGCAACGCATGAAATTATTTTGTACGTGGAGTTGCAACATAATGATACGATGTTGATTTCTCGCTGCACAGGGAATCACATCTTTTGCCTCGAATTGAATGTTATTGTGAAATGGGTCTATTAGCAAATGCTTGTTCTTGTATTCACGTATATTGTCCGTTTTTTCTTTTGTCTCGTTTTAACATCAGTAGTTTCTACCATTTATGTTATTTCTGCAGGGTATACAAAGTGCTTTTGCTCCTTGCGGTATTGTTCTTGTAGTATAGTAGAGTAATGTTGTAAGTAGAGTAATTGGTAGAGTAATTTTGTAAGTAGAGTATTTAGTAAAATGTCTTTGGAATAAAAAAGAAGAAAACTTTGTTCCAGCAGAATGCATCTGAGGTTTCTTGGCTTGATTACAGGCTATACTCGAAATTGGGGGTGGTAACTTCAGTAGGCGGGTAACAGGGGAATCCCATATGACGTCTGAAATCATGTCATAGAATTTATTAATCTTCGAGAAAACGATACCCCAAAATTTACAGGCCATTGAACATGTGCCAAAATTTCATCCTACCAAGCACTGAAAATCTTATCAAAATCAATACCCCTATAAATTTATTTTTCTAAAATGCCACCCAAAAATAGCACTAAACACTACAAGGAGATTTTTTGATCATTGAAGATTGAAGATCTATTAACCCCAGCAGACATATGGGGGGAGGGGGTGAGGACTGAATCAGCCCTTTAGCGGTTTTGCGTTTGTAGATGTTTACCAAGTGCACTTACAATGCTGAAACTTTCTGACCTTAGATTTTATCCCTCTCACAATCAAAAATCAATTTTTTGACAAAACTAAATCTATTCCAGGGGATAAGTGCAATCAATTTTTGAGAAATGTCTGTGTAAAAATTTGAATAACTCCTGATAGAATCTAAAGCTAATGTGATGAAATGATGAAGAGAGAGGAATGTATACTGTTTTTATGCTTTATCAAACCAAAAACTGAATTAGGGGGACTGAATCAACCCAGCCCCAAAGTCTTCCTAGAGCATCAAATGCCAGACCTGTGGGGTTAAACTGTCAGCTTTCAGAGTCATTAAATCCTTATGTTTGCAAATCTGCTATATCGATGAAAGCATGGGTGATTCTGATACGTAAAGAATGTTTCATACTTACTAATTCCATGTTTTGAATCAATTGAAAAGTATTGGTGCCTTTTCCCGTGTTTTGACTTCTTCTCGCAGCAGGGTTGTCCTGGTCAGCCATTGCTTGCCTGCAACGTTGTTCCAAAGTAAACAAACAAACAACGATTCAACTAAACTAACCGTTGGAAAAGCGTTGCAATCAAGCAATGGCTGACCAGGACAACGCGCTGCGAGAAGAAGTCAAAACAAGGAAAAGACATCAAGGTAGCATTCTAATTGATTCAAAACATGGAATTAGTAAGTATGAAACATTCTTCACGTGTGAGAATCGCCCACGATGAAAGCAGCAGAAAATGGAAGCGATGTGGCTTGACTAGCGGGTGAGTCTACAAAAAGAACCCTTTTCAGGCTTCCATAGGTTTTATGAGAGGAAAGGAAGATTTTCCGCTCATCTTTTGATAGCATGAAAAACAAATCTCATAGTAGGATGTTCTTTAATTGCCTATTTGAGATCTACTGATTCATGATAAATCTTTGTTTCGAGTCCAATAAAACTGTCATCAATGTAGTCTGACTCAAAATAATGATGGATGGAGCCAGGATTTCTGTCTGAGACTATCTGGGTCATCTTCACATTTGGGACAGACTGGGTCAGATATCATTTAATATGGGCCATAATTTATCGGTGTGTTAATCTTTTCTACAAATCAAAATGAAAGACAACTTGGGTGTGCAAGAAGTCAAATTAATTTGGTTGTCAGTTTGTGTCAATGAGAACAAAGATGACCAAACGGAACAAATTGTGTGTAAAAATTAGCTAATAAGGTAAGGGCATCACCAAGGGGTGAACTGGGGTGGACTCCTCCACCCACGTTTTCTCATACCGGGTGAGCCAGAAAAAGTTCCCACTTCTGAAAATTCCTAACACCAAGACACTACACGGATGTGAATCATTCGAATTCTAGTTAAAAGCCGAAAGTTAAAAGTATTTTTGTGATTTTTCTCGCTGTCCTGCTGGCACTAGAAGTATTGGTAAATTCAACTTTACTAATATTTCGTGGTTGCAAAATGACGGGAAAAGGGTCTAAAACATTGATCAAATCGTAAGGACTCTATTCACACCGAACAATAGGCCATAGGTGTTTCACCTCCCTCAAGAGTTATAAGACATTGATTTTCAAACAAATAGGAAAGATTTTCAATCCCATGACAATTAATGTACAGAGGATATCTCTCACCCATGAGAAGTTGCATTTCATTCATTATACTGTGCAAAAACTCATGTATGCACTGATCGATATTTTGGGCCATTTTGCAGTCATTTTGCAACCATGAAATTTTTGTAAAGTTGAATTTACCTGTATTTGTAGTGCTGGTAGGACAGCGAGAAAAATCACAAAAATACTTTGATCTTTTGACTTTTAACTCAAATTTGAGTGATTCAAATCCTTGAAGTAGTCTTGGTGTTATGAATTTTCAAAAATGGAAACTTTTTTCTGACTCACCCTGTATTGGTACTTATTTCAAATCAAAACGATGTAAATAGTCTCTGTGTCTACGGTTCAGTATTTTTTTCCATAGTTTCCCACCTTTCGGTTAACGCAGAAAAAAGTAAATCAGGTGCGTTTGATTTGACCAGTCCAACAAATAGATTCTATCGGTTGAAATTTAAACTTGTTTAGATGAAACTGGTTGAACTGCTACTTCTAATGCTTATGTTGCAAGTGTGTTTCTGTGAAATAACAAACTGCAGACTCCAACGAAAAAGCTAGAAAACACCATCGACACGTTTCAAATCAGATACCCCAAAAAGATCATTGGATTTATTAGTAAAGCATAGAATTATTAATAATAATGAGCTCGATACCAGAACACAATGTTAACCATGGAGAATATGATAAAGGTAAGAAGGCTACATAACATAGTTAGGATGTCTCACGCGCACAGGGGAGAGTCCTTCCATGTTAGAGGTATCTGGGGATCTCGGGGGGGGGGGGTATCTCGACCTATCATCTGACGGGGACGTGCCATTTTGCCCGAAAAATTGGTACCCACAATTCAGTAAATTCTGGAGGATTTTAGGGTCATAATTCCGTAAATCGAATGAATATCTGGGCCATAATTCCGGACATTAGGAAAAATTCCCTGAAAATGACACCCATAATTCCGTTAAATGTCTAAAAATTGTGAAAAAGATACCCATCATTCCGTAACGGTTTGAAAAAAGTACCCCTAAATAATGGCACGTCCCCGTACCATGAAAAGTACTAAGTTACCCCCCCCCCTCCCCGAGCTGGGGATGTGCCGGCAGCAAAGGTATAATTTTTCGGACTCCAAGTCTAGCAAAGGGCATACTTGTTGACAATATTAGTCGATTTTTGTCTAGGCAAGGATGTGCTTTTTGGCAATGTTTGTAAAAGAAATATGAAACTTGAAACCTGATTTTTTTCAATTTTGATCTAGAAACTGCGAAAATTCTGGCAACTTTTGTTTAAAAAACGACAACTCGTGGCACTTTTGATGTAGAAATTAATCTAGCCAAAGTCATCACTTACACAAAGCTTGGTCTAGCCAACGCTTCCATTTTGAAACTGTGGGTGGCACAACCTTAGGGAAATTTAGTCGAGAACCTTGCGATATATTTGCTTGCGATATATTCAAAAATGGTGATGTAATTGTTCGTCTTCTAAATCAGCTAAATGAAATGAACTAACAGACCTTCAGATTAATCCTTCCTTTGATAAATACAACGCCATTTCAAGTGCAAGATAGGGCAGTTTGCCAAATTGGTTTTTGGGAACTTGTTACAGCTTTCATTGCTTCGTTTTGATAGCTTGAGAGAATTCCCTTTGTTGCCAAAAGCTAATCGCTTTGAAAAAAGCCCTTCCATCAAAATCAGTCGATGCTATATTATTACAACGTTTGTTCTTCCTGCGGCGATTGCCACAAAGTATTTCAAAAGAATCAGTAAACTAAGATATCTCGTTTTCTTTCTGTGGATTTGTGGAAACATGGCAATCATGCAATTCGCTTTTCTCTAAATAACCCATTTTTATCACACAATAACAAAAATATCAGAGGTGGTGTAATCAAAGCGTTCTTAATTGTCTCTAATTCCATGAAATGAATGTGTGTTTGCCTGACTTCGTTAAGCCTGGTATTCATCAAATCGTTTTTCATGGCTGATCTTTGTCATACAGCATCGGCGATGATCGGCGATGCCCTAACACAATGAAAATGGAATGACAATGAAAACCAGGTCTTGTGACAGTGGGCAGGGAGAAGGGCAGTGATTTTGTGATGCAATGCCAACAGAACTGTACTGATAGCAAGAATGAAGGGTTGCGATACAGGATGTGAGGGGCAAAGCATCTTGTATTGTTAACCATATGGGAAAGGCCTATTGCCTCTATTCCATGTGTTGGTTTATTTTGCTCCCGTTTACCAAAACGCCACACTCACTCACTCACTCACTCGTGTCATTGCTTGTTTAGTTGCTGTGTTTGATATGTTGTGTGTATTTGGTTAGTAATTTCAAACCTACCAAATAATGAAATTAGTAGAATTCCCAAAGAGGGAAACATATTCTTTCAGTCAAACACGACAATCTCAAAACTGTAGGTTGGGTTACATAACCGTAAACAAACCTTTCATTTCTAAACCATATACTGTTACCTACACTTGGCTATTGCGTTCTGCACAGATCTTGGTGGATTGGGTGAATCCACAATAAAGTTACTTCCAAGAATTAACCAATATCTCTGCAATCATAGTCAGAGTGCTTCATTTGTTTCTCAACGAAATTTAAGAGTTCAAAATTAACCCTTCATTTTGAGAAGATTAGTGGGAAATCTCTGTGATATGGCCTATCAGAAATCCTGCAAAATCGTCGTTTCGTAGCATGTTTGTATCATATTACGTAACCCAGCCCCTTTAAGATTGATTCTGCATCAGGGTTTATAGCTAATTATAACAAGAATCTCTCCAAAGCCTATTCGGTTTGGAACAAAAAGCTCATAAGACCTTACAAACCCTTACCCGCTAGCCTATTTTCTCCAAAATAGGGAACAGATCTAAGCAAAAAATGGTTCTCCTTCAAAAAATTAATTAAGCGTTGCTAGAGGCAAGAAGAACATCAAAATGGAACATAAGAATGAAAGTTTCTCCTCTTAAGACGTATTGTTGTCAATATAAGCAGGATATTAGCTGGTTACAAATGTCAGACTAAAATTGCCTTAAGTTGTCCTTCATAGAAGTGATAAGCGATCTAGCGACGTTTATATAAGAGCACGCCTACCAAACATAAATGTCTCTTATGTAAAACTCATTCACGATTTAATACCAACCCTTCTTAATATATCTAATTTAATAAAACAATAAAGGCTTGAAGGATTTTATGAGCCAAAAACCATTTCATTATTTTGTTGGAAATCTTGTCATATTATGAATAATACTTGAAAGAAAGATTTACGAGATCAAAGACAGTTTGATAAATGAAAAATCAAAGTTCTGGTTTCTGTGGTGACTTTCAAACATTGATCGATGTATCTGACCCACAGAAAAGAAATGAATTTTTTCTTGTTAAAGAAGGCTCTGTTACATGATATCTTTAACATAACCAGCCTAATTGCCTTTTTTTGATACATGGGCAAATTCAATAATCTAGATCCAGACCAATGGCCGTCCCATTTGTGAGAACCAATTACTGTTTGGTTTTGTTGCCTATACCATACTCCTTGTGCCGGGAAAGTATTTAACTCGAATACATGTCGCAATCTCATTTTTTGCCCGAACTGATATCGCTACAAATACGACTCACTTCCTAGACTGATTACGAAGGAGTCCCAGTAGTTAAAACGAGACTATTACACCAAACTTAGAGCGCTCATGCTGGCTCTCATAATATTACGGCCATTCTTTTGGAGTGACTTTGCAGCACTTTTGAACACCCTTTGCAATATTTGCAAATTTGATTGATTGATGTTGACTACCGGAAACTCGAAGCTCAAAGCAGACTTCAAGGAACTTAGCTTGACAGGACAAAGTTTTTACAATTAAGGATACCATGAGAACAGTTGGTGAAAATGTCAAACCATATAAGTAGGTACCATTTTATTGCTTTCGTTAAGCATTTACCATGCAGATTTCAGATCAACATGTTTCATGTGAAAAATACGAGTGTTTGCGTTTTGCCTAGGCCTTTAGGCCCTGATCGAAACGAGGCAAACAATGCCTCGCGTTGGTCAACGCAGCCACGGTACACACGTTTAACACAGGGTGCCAAATGGATCTCTGTAGTCTCTTAGGCAATCAAATATAAGTTTTTCGACATACATGAGATTCTCGACAGTAAAAATGGATCCATCTTAAAACGGAAAACGACGCTTTTTTCGTCAAGCCTAGAGCCTTGGCAATGCATGTTTGAGCTCATATGGAAACATTATCTGTGCAATGTAAATCAGCATCAATGAACAATGCCTACATTCAACGCTGCGGCGACACACACACCATTTGATCACGGATGATACTTGCATTGCAAATACCGACATGTCATCAAAATAAGACCTCAATATTTTTCAAGTAAGCCTACCTAGATTCTAGTTTATTTGAGTCTCTTAAAAGGGGCTTTGCAACTGGCAGCCCTTGCTCGCGCACGCTTTGTTTACGTTTACTTTTGAAGGTAAAGCGGCTTTTAGGTACCTCTGTGAAGTACAAAGACCAGGTGCTCCCTGAATTCAACAGATTTCAAGTGACTTAGCAAGGAAGGGGCATCGGGTCAATCTAAATGTTAACTATTGCATTGTGGGTAGTTAGACAAGGAAGTTATGCTTCGGTGCATATACTGCTGCCGAGGCAATTTATATGTTTCTGTGGAGGAGGTTACACTAGCTCCTCCGTAGTAGCAAATAGTTACATCCTCAAGAATAAAGCGGCAATGAAGCACAATTTTGGTGTCTAACTATCCATGAATGTACTTGACGTTTTCGATCGATGAGAGTAATACAAAGATCAGTGGCGTGTGTCATTCTTTAAAGTGTGTTTTGGGCTATGTCGCTATGTCACTGGACTTGCAACAAGTCTCTCTCGCGGCAAAAACGGGAGAAGGACAAAAAGCGAGAGGGGCTTGTAATACTTGGCATGCTCATTAATATTCATGAGCTATCAAGCCTTGCTTCCATTTTCAAAATGACAAGGTTGTTGTCAACTGTTTCATCGAAGCTTAAGTCCGCCATTGTCAAAGAACATTGCAGAGCCTCGCTCTGTTGTATCATTGTCCTTTCTAAGCACATGATTGGATATTGGCTTTTTGTAAAAGGATGCCAACTTGACAGAATCCTGTCCAGCCAACGACCCAGGCTACCAAGTATTACAAGTCTCTCTTGGTTTTTATCCTTCTCCCGTGTTTGCCGCGAGAGACACTTGTTGCAAGTCCACTATGTCACCGTTTGAGGAATTGCTTCAAACACCGACAATGTCAGACAAAATTTTTCAGGCATTCTTTTGATAGAGTTATAGACATTTTACAGAAAATTTGAGCCTTTCACAATATTTTACAAAGTTGCTGTTCAGTTTTGCATATAGTTCATACTAAAATTTCATACATTTGTAGATCAGAGTTCTTGGCTTGGTCAGAAATTTTCAGAAGTGATCATTGTGAAAAGGATGAGGATGACTGCTAAAAGATGAATTTGGCTTTAAAGAACCAGTCCGGGGTTGTTATAATTGTTGATTATTCAAGAGATTACACTGTTGTGAAAAGTGTGTAGTACTTTTTCAATTTTTTTTCACTTTTTATCAGCGAAACTACATATTTCAATCTGCTAAGAAGTGCGAATTGATGTCATTTTATGTGACGTCACTTCACGTTGACCTAAACAAAGCTGCCAACTGTGGTGATATCATACCACCCACCTTGCTAGCCCCCTTATTACGCATTCGCACACTCGTACAAACTACAAATGGCGACGATATTTGGCCTAACTTACGAGATTAATCTTCGAATTTATGAAAGTTCAAGGCTTGAAACCTTGGAAAGAACTGACGACTGATGATCAGCAGTTGGTAAGGTTGCTTTTTAGCAATAATTTTATCAACCCCGGCCTTGTCATTTAAGATAAATACAATATTAGCACTGTTGGACTTGCAAAATTCCTTTCAGTGCAAAGCTTTTTTTGAGCAAGACATCACGCTTTCAAACATTGGAAATGTTTTGCTGTGCTTTTGCCATGGTGCAAATGATTTTAGACTATAGATTTTACGGACTATAAGAGCTTTCAGACAATAAAATACTTGGGCCAATGAAATTTCGGAGCGTGGAGATTGCACAAACTCAGGGTATGAAATGCAAAAAAATGCCAACATCGAGAATTTTTGGTGTTTAAAACATTTGTTATGCAAGTGATTTGATGACAATTCAATCAGAGGTGTTTCTCAAAAAATCAACCACACTGTCCGTACGTATTACAACTCTTGAGTGCTGAAAATTCGTTATAAGCTGAGATATGTGTTCTTGACTTTGGGCAACCGTTATCATATCCAGATCATGAAATATGGTGCAACACAAACTTGACCATTGGTGCAATGTTACAAAAGGTGGGTACGATAGATACCGCACTCTTCGTCATGAAAGAGATCAGTTTGATATGTCAATCAACTTTAGGCCACAATTACACTTTAGCTATCTCCAATAGGCAATCACGATTAAGAATTCTATCAAATAGCATATCCAGTAGGTTTATGTTGTTTCTGTTTATAGCAGCCATCTTTGCTTTCAAATAGACGCACCAAAATGAAAAACTTTATATAATAATAATATGATATGATGAGGGATAAGGAGGCCATTGGCCTATTAGACCCTTTAGCGTTCGTTAAGCGTATTCATAGCATAGCTGTACTTCTCGTTGCCGCAAAAATTGTCATATAATTTCTCAAACTCTATAACTGACTTCGCATTGACTATGGTTGCTGGCAAATTGTTCTATTCGTTTATTACTATGTTTGAGAAATAGTTTTTCCTCGGGCTCGACGATGAAGCAAACTTGAAAAGCTTCAGATTGTGTCCTCTTGTAACTGAAGTACTTCGTTCAAAAAATACTTTGCTATCTGTATCGATCATGCCGTGTAACATTTTGAAAGTTGTAATCATATCTCCACGTCTTCTTCTATAGCTTAGCGTTGGGAGATCGAGGAAAAGTAAGCGTTCCGCGTACGGTTTGTTTTTGAGTTCCTTCACTAACTTTGTTGCTCGTCTTTGCACCGATTCTAATGTCTTAATTTGTTTTACTTTACATGGATTCCAAACTGGCGCACGGTATTCAAGGATTGGCCTAACTAGGCTTTTGTAAAGGGCATTGAAGGTCTCTTTGTTGACGAATTTCATGGCTCTTGGTTCTTTGAACAATGGAAATCAATATATTCTCAATCGCAAAATGCTCTCAAGCTTTCTCCACTCGAGCGCAAAATGCAGCTCCAACTCCATAGTAATAAGACACTGATCTGTAGATCGAGAGCCAAGAGACGGATAAGATACAAGGGACATTGTATTAGCAACAGATCTGCCTTAAGCAATGAGATATCAATCATTAGAATAAGCTGTCTAATTCGAGAATCTTAGCAAGGGATATGTCTTAATTATCTTCTGGGAGTTTCAACTGACAGCGGTTTTAGAGGCATACTGTAGAGATGATCAGATGTTAAAATTTACACGTGTCGTGTCGAGATTTCTCTTGATTAGGCTTAAAGTGACAGATACATAAGGTCTGCCGTATCGGCCGTGGCCTGCAACCGTTAGGTGATTTGTGCAAAGAGTAGTTGCCAAAAGACTTGAGCTATTTACCGGAAAAGAGGTTTAGAGTGAGCGGCAGAAGCGGGCCGGTTAATGGTTTGCGAGTGCAAACGTTGTCTTCGTTTGAGTGTACTGGATGAGCCAAAAAAGCATACGAGCTTGGCTAGCTCCAGCGACGTGTATTTAGCACTGCGACCTTCAGAAATATTTTGGCTGATCAAGCGCTATGATGAGCTAAATTTGTATAAGATAAGGGATGATCCGACACCGTCTTACCGGCTTCTTACTGGCGAAATCCGATTTGAAAGGAGTCCTATCTGTCAGTCTCAAAGTAAGAGGAAAACCCTAACACACTACCAAAGATATTTTTGAGAAATCTGAAAGATCCGCTCTCCAAAATGGCTTATCAGCCATTGCAAACAGCATGCTTGTGAATACATCCGTTGGTAATCTTTTTGTTGTCCCCGCATTTCAATGGTCCAATAAAAAATTGTCCATTCTGAAACCCAGGGGGGGCTTCTATGTGACGGGGGGAGGTCAGACACAGTACTTTTTGAGAAAAAATAGGTATACTACATTCGGAATATTTTAGATCCCAAAAATATGCGCAACTCAAGAAAATACTAAATTTAGGATACTTTTAGATCCCAAAAATATACTCCTAGCTTGCATGGTACATGAAAAATAAACGTTTTACAGCATTTTCGGCAACTGCCCTGCAAAATTTTGGTGAAAAACTCAGCCTTGCACTGACATTGTCAAATTTTCTCTTCAGTAACCCCAAAAATATACTGATCATGCACCAAACAGCATACCCAAAGGTATATTAGACAACGTTTTACAAACACTCCAAAAAATGTCTGACCCCCTGTCACTCACTTACAGGGAGTCTCCCCTTGGGCTTTGAAAGGACTGACAACAGCGTATGGTTGGCGTGGCGCTAGACAAGCTGGTAGCAACTAATCTTTCAATTTCAAGATAATGCCCTCGAGCCACCTCTGATATAATTTCAAATTTCATTTAATCAACATTCAGAGTGAGTAAGAAAGAATGGGGGATGTTTACCAGTTCTTGTCATTTCAATTTACCTCGAGAATTCGCTAGTTAAGAAGTCATTGTATGGGAAAGAGGCCAACTTAGAAATGAATTTTTTGGCCAAAATCAATATTTCTGTTCCACAATGATAAAATACTATGTATTCAATACAACTGCAACAACACAACAAAATTTCAACTCAACAGAATTTGTGGCCTAAGCAATAACACAGAGGTATGGAGATTGGAGTCTGTGTAATCAATAAAAGATTCAAGAGAAATTTAACACAGTTGAATAGCAGGTATGATCAAATCTTAGTACATCTGTGTGTATTACTGAATCGTGCAAGCATTGTTGAACCATTCTCCGCCACCTGTGTCTACACCATTGCATCAATAATTGCTGCAGTTTCATATTGGTACATAATTACCGCATCTTTTCTGATAAACAATTCTTCGGCGAAGCATATTGGAAACAAACGAGATGAAATGGTCATGCTGACCTAGAACTGCGCCGTGAAAGGACCGATGATCCATCACCTTCTTACCGAGTCCTTATTGCAAAAATACGATTTCGATCCGCCACCCATTAAGATAAATATAACATCACTGAACATAATTCTGGAAATTCGAAAAGAACAGCGCTTAAACTTATCAATAACATGCTTTTTGTTGATAAAACTCTGCCAAGAACTGTGGATGTATCTAATCAACAAATGTCAACAAAAACCTCTAATACAATTTAAGAAATCACAAGTCAGGGTAAAAAATTTCTCATAAATAACATTGCAAAGAAAATTTGTCTCAATCCTGATTCAGAAGCAGATTTATGAGGAGTTAATAAGATCAGAAAATATCGATGCAATTTCGTCTTGTCAAGAATGTTACGATCAAAGCTTATTTTTAGATCTAAATCTAACTTAATTTTGAAATATTTTCTTGAAATTAAACATACGATTTGATTTCTAGAATTTATGAATTATTTTAAATCTGACATTTTATTACCATCCCATCCAATAAACGATGTAAAAACTTATGTAATGACTACATCCTGAAATCAAGTTCGGTCAGTTTCTTACAGTGAACAACAAATATTGCAATTTTGCCAGTCGATATAAGGGCAGGCGAGCCAACCCACTTACCGGGCTGGTCTGGTAGGGGAAGCAATTTTCATCTTGTGTTCATATGGAGAAATTCCAGCCCGCTTGCCATAATCAGAAATTGGACTCGTGTCAAAACTGAGATACATGCCCATTGTTTAGATAAGCAGCGCATGAGCAATAGCGACATTATCGTCTCGCTAGCCTCGATGAAGTGTTCATATGGGAAAATTTTCATCCAGCCAACCGAGATCTCGCCGGTATATCAGTGAGATCTCGCTAAGCAGGCCAGCCCGCCTGCTCATATTAGCAGAAATTATAGTTTCTATTGGAATTAGGGATGCAGTGAGATCTCGGCTGAGAGCTCCAGACCGGTAAGCGGGCTGGCTTGCCTCCATACGAACAGGCCTAAGAAGATAGCTTCACCAAAGCAGGAAATGAGATTAACCTTTTCTATCTGCAGTGAAAACAAGAAACTGTGTCAGTGGCAAAAGATCCAAGAAATTATCCAGTCAGCAAATATTGCAAGCAAGCGGCAGCGAAAAGTCAAAAAGCAGCATTCACCTAAACACTCTCTTGTTTGATTTGTCTGAGACATTGGTTAATTGGAACAAAGCTGCTAAAGCGTAACTACCCTAGCATTGTTCCTAGCCTGGGCACCAACTTTATTGTTGTTGCGGAGGAGGAAGGAACAACTTTAATCCTCCCCAACAAAAGCAAAGTCTGCGCATAGGCTAAACTGGTTCCCGATCTTTCAAAGATTTGTGTAAAGAACGGTTATAGAATGCAGGAAAGGGGTTGGTATGCGAAGCAAGATTCCACATTCAATTTTGGTCCATAATTTACTGGCTATTGAAATTAAAACTTGTTTCTGGAGCTGACAATGGTATTGAATTTGAATGTCAATGCCAAATAAATCATGGGCCAGAATGAAATGTGGAATTTTCGATTCCCATGCAAACCCTGCAGACATTTTCCTAACTTTAGGGTTTTCAAGATAAGTGATTCTAACAAACAAAATTTTCTCATCGAAATTAGGCTTTGAATGATAGATTAACATCTCAGTTTTGAGCATGGATCGCACAATTTTACTCCTCAGCACACTTTCTACTCCTCAGCACACTTTTTACTCCTCAGCACACTTTTTACTCCTCAGCACACATTTTACTCCTCAGCACACTTTTTACTCCTCAGCACACTTTTTACTCCTCAGCACACTTTTTACTCCTCAGCACACATTTTACTCCTCAGCACACTTTTTACTCCTCAGCACACATTTTACTCCTCAGCACACTTTTTACTCCTCAGCACACTTTTTACTCCTCAGCACACTTTTTACTCCTCAGCGCACTTTTTACTCCTCAGCACACTTTTTACTCCTCAGCACACTTTTTACTCCTCAGCACACTTTTTACTCCTCACCCCGACAAACGGGTAAACTTTCTTTTCAATAACCCGGTAGACCTCGGTGTTCGGTGTAGCAAGGTGGTTTTCTCTCAGACAGAAGTCTCAGTTTTCGTTTCAATTTCTCTAAAACCTGCAAGAATGTTAAATGATTAATTTGCACTTTATCCAAAACACAATTCATACTTTCTACAGCTACTTCATAAATGTTGTTATATCAATGCTTTTGTAAATAAATATCATCGCCAAATAAATAATCCCCATTCTATACAAAAACTGAAAGATTATTTTACATGAAATAATGTTTACCCTATGAAATAAGTCTAGTGACGATTTCGATATTTTAAGAGAAACTTTCGGCAAAAATTTTACACACCCCGGTCGAAGTGCCCCGGTGCATTCTACCCCGGTGATTTCCCTGGTGAAAATTTGGAGCTAAATCAGTCCCCTGACAAGCTTTGAATCTTTCCGATACAAAGCACCTCACAAGTGAAACCTAGGCTACAAACAAGTGAACCCCGGAGAGAAATTTGAGAAGTTATTTCGACGTAGAAACAGTGTCCCCACCAATAATAACGCCGTCCTCGTTACATAATTCGGGCTCCCTGTGAAAATTTGACCATATTTTTCGGTCATTATGACCCCGGTGAACATCTGACCTCTCTTTGGGAAACTTAGGCAGGGGTGTTCTTACTGACGTTCACAGCAACTCAGGAAAGCTTTGAAATCTGTGAAGACCAGTAACACTTGCCTCTGTGCAAACTGAACCATTGCTAGCTCATTTTGTGCAAATTTGTCAACAATAACTTCTGAAAAGTGTTTTGAAATTCGAAGCAACTTCTTGCCACAACTAGCAGTGTTTGTGACGAGAACGGGGTCATCCTTTTATCTTTCTTCACAAATTCACCAGATTTGGACGCTCGATCCAAACTTCTTTTTATGACGGTCTATTGTTTGAACTCATTCGACGATGTGACGTCATCCAATTTCAAAACTGTAACACAAGAGTCAAAGATTCGTGCTTGATAACGTGCTGCAGGCATTCATGAATTCTTAAACTATGGTTCTCTCAAAAAAGTGTTCTCTGCTTGTTCAAAAAACTTAAAATTATGATGGTTTGAGTTTTTCTGCAAAAAGTATCTTGAATTCTTAAAACAGGAGGAATCCCTTACAATTCTGCAAATATTGAATATTTTCAGAGAAGTCCAACGGTAAGAAGAGAAGAAAAATGACATTGCCAGTGGAGAAGAAAAATTCCTGCAAAAGAATCTGCTCGCCCCGTATGAAATCATTGCAGAAATACTAACTGCCCGTCTTCCTTCCTATAAGAAATGCATCTGCCCCGTATTGATAACAAAATATATTTTCAAGCTATAGACCAGCAAAATTCAAATCAAGGTGAAGCCTGCATTCCCAAAGGGAAATAAATTACATTGCTGCGAACAAGGGATTTCATTTCCAAATCTCAACATTGCTAACAAAATGCATGGGTAGTCGTTGGAGACGCAGTTGACGCAGGTCGTTGGGTGACTCTAAAGCGAGGGCAAACCAGCGATTCAGTATTTCAATAGACTGTAGCGATTTTGATTGATTAAAGTTCTATTCAAATCAAAGAAATAGGTATTGAAATTTTACATCAATCATTTTGAAGATTTTCAATATTTGTGTAAAACAGAACAATCAGACTGATTGCGATGAGTCCCAGGAATCGCTATTCAAAACGAGACTCGTACTCTATCGACAAGATGGGTGAATGATGCATTAACATGAAGAATTAAACTGCGATATTAGCAACAACAACAGCAAGAAGAAACTACTTGAAGTTTCTAAAAGCTTTGTGGCTATCACTTTTTAAATGAATAGCTGGCTGCTTCACCAACTTTCTAGCCGACCAATCAAGGCAAGGCACGATGTTTCCAAATAATCTTCTCCGGTTGGGTGTTCGAAACAAGCACCCAACTGTGATAGAAAGCCGCTAATGAGCTATAATTTCTCTAAATTTCAGCATTCTATATTCTTAAAGCCAAGGAACATTCAACCACGTAGTATAATTCCAAAAGACTCCATTCTAACACATTTTACATTGGCGATTTGATATGATAGCTTGCAGGTACTAGAAATATCCAGTATTCAAATCAATAGTGATAGCCACATCTAATTTAATGAGCGAGTAAAGTACCCAAACTGTTTGAAAAAGCCCACTGCAAAATGACGATATCTGACTACGCCTTAATCTTGGAGATTTTAAAGACACAGTGAAGTATAGGGCTCAAATTTTTGCAAAATTTTAAAATTAAAAGTGTAAAATGGTATTGCCTATTGACTAATATTTCGAACTGAATAGATTAAAGGGGACTGTAGGTCATTCTCCATAGTTCCAGAGGATCGAGGGAGCATTTTAGAAATCATCATTAATTTTTAGGCCTGGGTTAAACGTAGCACTTCTCCTGTGCCGAACCTAATTGCTGAATTAAGATTGTGTACTGGACACGAGAAGCACGTTTAACCATGGGTTGTGGGAAAAGTAGTAGCTCCGATTAGATTAATTATCGCTGTAAAGAATAAGAACTGTCAGGCCTTCCTTGTGTGTTCTCTGTTTTTCCATCCTCTCCGTTGTCCCGTCGATTTAGCATCATCCCCATCATCCTCATCTTGGCTGGCCCAACAAAGTATCATGGCCTATCTTATTTGCAAGAGCACGAGAGCACAGCCTCAGTTAGGCCTGTGAGCTCCTTCAATGAGAGTGCGGCTCCGCCGGACAACGGAGAGGATGGAAAAACAGAGAACACACAAGGTAGGCCTGACAGTTCTTACTCTTTACAACAATAATTAATCTAATAGGAACTTCTACTTTTCCCTCAACCCATGGTTTAACTTCATTTGGTTCGACAAATTCAATTTGGCACGGCAAGCTGCATTTGGAGCGACTTGTTTCATAGAACTACACGGCAGAAGCGCGACTTAAAGTTAAACGTCGAGCTTTTCATATGCCTAAGGAAGGCATAAATCATCTTCAATTTACTTTTGATCCAAAACGAGGCCTAATTTGGTTGCTATGATGCAACCGCTTTTGATTAAGCACGGCACAACTGGGCTAGACGTTTAACTCAATATTGCTTGTCCCGGTACCGTATTTGTAGTGTCGTGTAGTAATTCGTAGGTAGTGTCGTAGCTAATTTCGCTATTGTAAACTGTTATATTGAATACAAAAAAGAATCTGATATGATGTGACAATTTCAAACTGACAGATATTTTCAAAATGCTGAAACTCTCAAAATGATGATGCTATCAATATGCTCATACTGGAATTGTGGCAAAAAACCTAAATTTTCCTTCGATCCGCTCAGTTCAAAGAATTAAGCCATAACATTTTCACATTTAATTATAAACGCTTTGCAAACATTTGAACTCTATGCTGTGCATTTCTTTGGCTATAACTATATTAAGCGCCATCAAGGGGGGGGGGGGGTAGAAATCCGAAATTCCGCACGATTTTCAGTTTAAAAATCAATTCAGTGGGTAATCTGAAAAGATGACATGCTTTGTACGAAACGAAGGTCAATCTAAGCTGAAAATGCTTGTGATTTTATCTGGGAAATGGAGGAAAATTGCATTAAGGTGTACTTTTTTCACTTGAGAGGAAAACGCAGCATCCAAAACAAGGATCACTACCTCTAGATTCGCAAGGCCTAAATGAGATTAAAAGTTTGAAATGCACGCTTCTAATTAGCTTTTTGCAATATGATTTTGCAAACAGTGGAGATATCATTTTACTTACCCGGCACTGAAGTGAATTTAGCAAACCTAAGTAGAAGATAGCCATGTCAGTCTTGTCTAGACAGCTAGTAATGTTCAGTCTTCAATCTTCCGAAGTGATTTAAGAAGCTGCATTCTCTCGGCTTCACAAGATTCGAGCAATTCGTTCGGCTTCTTTAAGAATGCAGTCAACAGGAAAGCTCCGCCTGATGGGAAATACTTTTGTTGGACGATATGATCAAGCAAACGTAGACATGTTCCTAGATCTGTCGTCGTGTTCACAGGATGTTCGCTCTTCAGCAAGCCTAAATAGACCAACACATCGCTTACAAAATCCAGGCAATTTCCTTCGCTGAGGCAGCAGATGAATAGTTTATCTAGCTCTCTGAAAGCGTTTTCTAAATCGTCTTGTAAACAGCAAAGTAGCGAATGAATGATGACGAATGTTCTGAATGGATATTTACATGAGAAGGATATTTGGCGTAATTCTAAGTCTAGGCATGTTAATAAGAACTGTATACGAGTTTCATTGTGTTTCGATAGTGAGATATTCGGTTGTGAGATGATGTATGCTAATTGGCGCATGTGCAATAACCCAAAAAATGGTTTTGTTACTAATTTTTGCAGCAACGATAAAGTGACTGAAATATCAGCTACAATCTGAATCTTTGTCTCACTTTTAATCAATCCAAGAAAAACAAGAAGCCAATTTACGATGTGGCCAAACAAGCATAACCCATTCTTGATGGCTTGATGGCACACAAACTTTGCGAATCTCTCTTTGCATGAATCTAATTCCGAACTTTCGGCTATTTGAATCAAGATCAAAGCGACTATCCTTGCATCTTTCAAAAACAAACAATTTCCCAGCTTAACCGTTTCAATAACATTGGTAAAATTGAAGCAATTCATAATCCTTGTACTATGAATTTTCTTTTCGTTTCTGCCATCTTTTTCTCGCAATAAAACTTCTATGCAACAACTTTGTGAATTATTTTCATCAGCACTACCACTGGCACGTTGGCAGGTGCGCCTCCAGGCACTTATTCCTTCTGTTTCAAAGTTCAGAACGAACATTCTAACTCGACTTTCATCTTCATTGAAAACGATGGCTTCTTTTTCAGTATTCTTCAAATGGCTTTTGAAAATATTCAATAAATTGTCTTCATCATCTTTCAAATCTTCCAACTTCGTTTCAATTTCTACGTTGTTGTTTTCGTCGAATTTGAAATCAAATCGAAGCGTTCTGCCTGTCAGTTTATCTGCTCCGTCAGTCCCTGTTAGCCTATCTTCCTTTTCTTCGTGTTTATGTTCAATATCAAGAGCAGACTTCACCATGTTTCCATTGTTTGCTGTTTCATTAATCTTGCAGTTACTGTTTGAATTATCTTTACCTTGCTCTTTAATGTTTTCTGAATCGTCTGTCAAGTCTAGTTTAATTCTCGCCCGAGGCTCAAAAGAGTCATGACCTACGTTTGGCTTCTTTGCCTCTGCGTTTGCACTGTTTTCCATTTTGCTCAAGAATTCGCTGCGTTTCTCATTTTGCTGCGTTTTCACTTTGTTCCATTTTCCTTCTGTGTTCAAAGTATCTTCATCTTCGGGAATGTTTGCATCTTCAACAACAGTAACTGTGCTAAGGATAGTGCATTTGTGCTCATACTCGCCATAAAGCTGATCCCCCTTTCCATTATCATTTCCGATATTTTGATTGTTTGTAGCGTCTGCTTTAATTGTTTCAATGTCTGGACAAAGTGTTTGCATGCCTCGATTGGTTTCAACGACTCGCGAGCCAAACAGGTCGGTACCGATGTTTGCTTCTTCCTTTGCTGAACATACTATTGAATCACCTCCCGGTTTTGCCTCATTTCTTGGGCTACCAGATAAAATTTGAGTTCCATCTACTGCAATCAATGCAGGCAACTTCTTGCTTGTAATTTTCTCTGCTTTTTGCCTTTGCTCCTCTCGATCGATGTCAATCGTTAGATTCCTTGCTACTCTTCCTAAACTCTCAACTCTTCCTCCATTTCTGAGATCTCGCAGCAGAAGTTCTCTGGTCGACTTTTTACTTAGAGGAGTGGAGCTTGTGCTATCTCTCAAGTCTACTGATTGTTGACTTAAATCGAGGATTGAATTGAATTCATCTATATCAGCCAAAGACATCTCATCAACCTCGATCCCAGTATCAGCTGAAATTAAGCTATCATTGGTTGAATCGGAAATGCCTCGTTCGTATGAGCAATGCAAACAGCCGTAAAAAAAACCATCAGTGTGATTATGTAGACATTTAGGCCCATCTGTATCACTTTGAAAGAGTTCAGCTACGTTAATGCTCACAGCAGGGGACTTGGCGTAATTTTCAGTCTTCGTATCAGCGAGATCGGGGCTGCTCTTTTGCAAAGATGTGGTTTTACCGGCTCCTTGAAGATACCCCGTGGCTTCTGATTCTAATGGGCTTTGACTATGCTCTTGCAGTCCTACTGCTTGGCTGACACCTATCGAAACAATTGCCGAGGATTTCTCCTCTGCTTTTACAGGTTTAGATAGCCCCTGACAGTCAGAACTTTCAGCATCGTTCTGCTTTGAAACCTCGTTACTCTTCATGTCTACATTTGCTTCCGGCTCATGAAATTGCTGGACGATCACTGCATATTTAATTTCTTCATCTTCACTTAAAACTTCCAATTCTGAAACAAATTCCTCAGACTTTATGAGATTTAACGATTCCTCGTCGCAATCCGTTGAGCTACTAAAAGTGCTTCTACGAGCTTCGTCAGACTTACTAACATTATTCTGAAAATCAGAAGACTCTGATTCATTGTTACTCTTCATAACATCACCTTCCCCGCTGACAATAGAATCCTTCTTTTCATTTGATATTCTTACATCTTTCTCCTCTCCTGAAACCTGATCTCGTATTCCCAAGATGCACAGCTTAGCAGCATCTTGAGGATTCCAAACAACGTTTGAATCTTTCGAAGACTGTTCCCCTTCACTATCAACGCAACAGTCATTTTCCAGCGGAAACTCCTCCGTACTTTCTTGGCAAGAATCTATCTTGTCCTTTTTTTCAGAATTAATATGAAGTCCTTGTTGGTCTATCGTTTCAGTTCTTTCGCCTGAAAGTTCTTCTACAGCTTCATCTTCTTTAGAAGGACAAAATGCAGGACTAGAAGCTAAATTTTCCTTGTCTTCATCGATAATTTCACGATGTTTAGCGTGAAATCCCCCAGTGCTCTTATCATAAGATTCCATTGTCCCTGCTTTTTCAGACTTATCACGTGGTTCTTGTTGGTCTTGGATTTCATTTTCCCTTGCTGTTTGCTCATCAATAGCATCATCTTGTTCACAGTACTGAGGCACAGCCGTTTCAGTTGGCTCACAAGATTCAACACTACGCCCTGCTTCTGCCTCACTTTCATTTGGCTCACAAGATTCACTAACACCCCCTGCTCCTGCCTCACTTTCATTTTCACTGTCTTCCTCAAATATCGTGTCTTGTTTTGAAAACCTCGAATATCTCCTCTGCACACTTTCACATATGACATCTTCACTGTTATCCCCATCACTGACATCAGTTCCAGAACTTAAAGCATAATTTGCAGCCGTGTAATGGCTATCGGCTCCAAGACAACCATCCTTGAGATCCCAGACTTTCACTTGCTCATCACAATTGCCATGTAAAAAATCTTCTGGATTTTCCCAATCTTCGTTCTCATCATGCCCTCCACTCTCTTTCGCATACTCATATTTCTTGGGATTTCTAACTACCTGATGATGCTCCCTTATAATGTAACTGCTTCCTTCTTGGAATAATGACCTCATTGCATATTCATTGCTTGACAGCTCCTCGGCACCATCATCAAAATCAGGCTGTTTTTTCAAAATCTCTTTTTCGTCCGTGGAACATATCAAGACGAACTCGTCGTCATCAATCCGTTCTGAGCAAATATCTTTCTGATCAAAAATCCTTCCGTCAAAGTTGTCACTTTTGTTCAATGTAATTTGTGGAACAGTTGTTCCACAATCATGACATACAAAAGATCCCTCGAGCTCTTCATTCTCTGAGCAAATATACGAATACGTCAAGTCGTCTCTTGCAGATCCGTCTTTCGACTTCATGCTTACTGTCAAATGATTTCTATCATAATCCCCGGCTTGATCGATGCTCAAGCTCCAGTCGTAACATCCATGCTTCGGTGTGACAAGGTACGAGTCGTCCTTGCATGGGAAATAATCAATCGACTCTTCCAGATGACATTGCGACAAGTCGGACGTACTTTTAGACCATGCGCGAGGACGATTTCCGCAGAAACGACTTTCACCTAAGGGTCGTCTAAAAATGTCGGTGTCAGAGTGAACTTGGTAAATGTTGTCACAAAACAAATTCGGTAATTCTTGTCTTGGTCGTAAGGGGCTATCTGGTAATGGTGATGGACTGTCTGGAAGTCGTAATGGACTGTTGGGAAGTCGTATGGGACTGTCTGGCAGACTGGCGTATGATAAACTTGTGCTATTATTGCAAATAATGGGCAAATTAATTCCTTCAATTTGGGTGGAAGTGTGCAAATCAGATGAGAGATCTTCGATTTTGATTTCAATCTGGTTGTTAATTGGTTTCACAAGCCCATCGACGCAATCTTCTGAAACGTGCCCAACAAGTTTTGAATTTTGAGATGTTTCAAATGATTTGTTTAGTGTAAAACGCTCTGCAATCTCGCCTCCATCCTTGAAATCCTTTGCAATGTCAGGATCCCCCAAATCAATTGATTTCCAACGATGCCAACCAAACTTAGACGGAAAATTCTTATTCCAAAGCTCTGGCAACGACCTTGTTTTGTATAACACCCCATTCGAGCTCTCGACGCTATTTCTCTTGACAAGTCTGTTAGGACTATTCCAGTCTCGTTTGCGATCATTTCTATTATTGTTTAGTTCCCAGACTTCCCAGGCATCACTAGCAGGTTGTTTTGCGACGGACTCATTAGCGCCCATTAGTAAAGTGGGCCTAAAGGCAGCTTTTGTATTGCTCCGTTTCAAAATACATGCATCACAAAGGAGTAAACTCCTGTTTTCATAACTTGAATTTGAAGTAAATCTAGTGCTTTGTGTCTTTGAAAATGCTTCTCTGGAAAGGCTCAATTTCTTTTGGGGTGATAAATATTCTGAATTAGGCCGGCATTGATTGGTTTTAACAGCATTCACCTCTTGAAACTTCCTTTGCCCAAAGTCTCCTGATAATGAGATACTTTCGCATTGTGTTCGAAGTTTCTCAAATGGCAAAGTATTATCTCTTGACCACCTGCAAAAAACAAAGAAAGTAAGAGTATTTCAAACAACTGTTTCTGAGAATTGACAAGGATACGGAATGTAAAGAAAAAGGCATTTGTTTAAACTCATCTTGGCTACAAAATTAACGTAATTAGCTGTGTTCGCTACAAGGGGAATGGGTGCTGGGACACCATTTGTGTATCAGCGCTGAATTCTTTATGGTAGTGATCCACCTTAGCCCATTATGCATACTGCCTAGCATTTAGCTTTGATTAGTAGTGGGCCACCATTGATCAAAAGATTCATGACATTTTTAAAAGTGAGCTGAACTACCTAAACGCCAGGCTTGCAAGGACCGCGGAGCAATCCAACAAGTGGATTGGCTACGAAGCGAGCGCGTAGCGAGTATGATTTGGGGGGGGGGGTGGAATATTTAGGATCAAGCTCATTAGATTGTTGGAAAACGCCCTTTCATAATAACATGAAGAGACAATCACCATCATAGTGAGTAGTTTCAAGTTTTAATTTCATCTGCAAAATCATTGGATGCCAATGCCACCAATGCCTGGAGGAGTAGCGATTCGAGCTGTTCGTATGCTTAAAATTTGGCCGATTAAATCATCGATCTACAGAACATCTGCCAAATCAGGAGCTTCAATATGTATCGTTCTGAATTCGTCTTTAACGGTTCCAATTTCAGCTTCTCTTTCAGCCGACTACGCACCAATTATTTTCAAAATTTTGCCAATAAAAATAAGGCCATTTGTTGAAAAAAGTGGGTGGGCTACCCTGCTCCACGGTCCTGACTTATGACGATGAGTTCCTTTTATTCCTACTTTACTCAAGAGGGACTCATAATGAAACATGAAAAATCTGGCCCTATTTTCTTCAATCATCAAAGAAATTATGATGGAATCACGGCTTCGAATCTCAATCCTGGAACTGTTTTCAATTCTTCAATCGAATCGAAAATTCTATCACACTTCCACCGTAACAATAGTAATTCACAAATCTAGCAATCTGATTGGTTCATATAGAAATCGCGAAGTTTAGCCCCAAATAGAGCCAGGTTTGTCAGTTTGTCAGAGTAATATGACGAGTCTCTGTTGACCAAGGACCGATACACATGGCAACAAGATGAGAACAGGGCAACAAGAGACTCATCTTCATAAGTCTACCTAAATGCAAATTCAACTTGAGCGTAAATTTAGGCTTGTGGATCTACACTGAACATGGCTCACTACAACAGGGGTGGATCCACCGAAACTGAGGGAGGGGCAGCCTTCCAGAGAGGGCGCGCAAAGGCTAACGGCAGTAAGCGCACCGAGGGCATGCGAAAATATCTGGCCTCCTAATTGAGAAACTGCAGTGGTCTTCTAGTAAATAACGTCTTTATTAGTGTGTTAGCGCCAAATTGCGCAAAATTTTGTTTGTAAAAATTGTTTGATTCGTTGTCAAATTAAGTACAAGCAATTCCATATAACTGCCATTTATAAACCCCCAGCTTAGTGCCTCGGTACATTCAACCCCGATGATTTCCCCGGTGAAAAAGTGAGGCAAGATCAGTCCGCAGACAAGCTATGAATCTCCCCGGTACAAAACCCCTCACAAATCAAACCCCAGCTTCAAATTGATAAACCCCGGAGAGAAATTCATGAAGTTATTCCTACATGCATAAGCGTAGGGGGAAATAAAATTTAGGGGGGCTGCCCGATAGAAGATCCATTGTTTACGTAAGTTTTGCCCAACTTTAGGCCGATTTTCTGCCCGATCATTGCTGGTTTTTGCAAATTTTTCCAAAGTCGGGAGGGCTGCAGCCCCCCCCAGCCCCCCTGTCTCCTACGCCTATGCCTACGTGTAAATACAGCCCCCCGTCAATTATCACGCTGTCCTCGGTACATAACTGAAGCTCCCGGGAGAATAAATTAAATAAATAGTGAATAAATAAATAAATTAATTGAAAGACTTAATCGGCTAATGCTTGTTTTACCCATTTCAAGTCATGAGACCAAACCCTTAGTAAGTTTTAGTATTACGCTACTTTTTGCATTCATGGCACAGGGAGCCCAGGAATAATTAGCAAACTAAAAAATAATTTCCTTGAATAAAAGCTGAGTAGGAAACTGTGGACGATTCTTGAAGCTTTGAAATAAAGGCTGCGTATGAAACTTACGAGCTCTTCGCAGTTTCCTACGCATCTTTTATTTCATGGCTTCGCAAATCCTTCACAGTTTCCTACGCAGCCCCCATTCAAGAAAATTCATTCTTTAGTTTGCCAATTATTTTTAGGCTCTCTGTGTTCATGGTACAACTAGGGAAGTCAAAAGATATTTTACCAAGAGAGACAGAGCAGAAACTGCGCACGCATGCCCGAAAACTCGCAACTTTGAGCCCCCCTGGCTCTCTGCAACAGATCCCAAAATTCGGCAACACTTGGTATGTTGTTCCTTTGGCCTTGAACTCTTGATTTATCATTTCAAAAAGTTTATCTGTCCAAACACTTTCTTATCTCAAATTGGTCGATGACATCATTTTACGCAGTTTCTGCTCTGTCACCAAGAGATTGATCAAATGACTTGAGATAGGGTGTAAACAAAACAATTTACTAAGAACCTAAAGGAGTTGTTGCTCCAAGGGGGTACTCATTTACTTTCAACACGGAGTTCCATGCCACTATTTGAAGCCAAAATCTTGCGTTAAATCAATATTTTGAGTCTGCAAATAACAACAAGACAAAAATTCAATATTTGGGGTCCACAAATCTGACGAAAAGGCGATTCGTTACTGTGGCCAAGTCAACAAATGTAGTTCTGCCTACATAGTGGCTCCAGAAATAAATAGCAATATTTAGGGTGGATCCAGAACGTTAGACTCAGTATTTGGGGTCCAGCTAAGAAAACATGGCAAAGACGCCCCCCCCCCTTGTATTGAAAGTTAGGGAGTATCCCGTGGAGTTACCACATAATCAAATGCATTTGGGACCACCATTTGTTTCATTTCTTGACATATTTTGCAATCATAGCAGAGGACGTTGTATTTCAAATTGTTCCCCTGTGTTTTACTGTTGCTAATGTTAGCGAAGAAGAGAATACCTTGAGTTTTGATAAAATGAAATGATGAAAGGAAATGCAAGAGAATTGAGTGAAATGCAACAACTATCTTTGAAACACAAGCATATTTTACAAGAAACTAACAATTTGAGCCAACTGAAAGGTTCTTGAAATCATATTGAAATCACCAGATTTTGAGGACTCGGAGCTTCTTGCAAATTTCTAAAAGGTTCCATAACAATACTTCTTGCTCACAACGTATCCCCACGTCAGCATTTCAAAAAGTTTTCAAACTTTGAATTGATTTCTGATCGCTTTCTGGTTGAGTTCCTTAGTTTTCCAGAAGAAACTACCGTCTCCCTTAGCGGTTTCTCTTTTTGTAATGAATGAATTTGTTTGTCATGAACCATGAAACGGTTTTCAACAATGATATGTCTCAAATTAGGAAATCTTGATTGAATCTATTTGACTTGGATAACCAAAGCCCACCGAGATCCTCAAGTTTCCGCTCATTATCTCCTATACACCTTATGGTCTTTAATACGTCATCGTCATGCCACGTTCCACTAATTCCTGCTCACTAACATCTAAACATCCATTCCTTTATTCCTCGTTCCATCTAATATGCCTGAACTGAACAACAGGACCACGCGGCTTGCCCGATGCCTATTGAAGTGACGCAAATTGTGACGTATTTTCGGCACTCTTTGAAGCACTGGAGATGCAATCAGGGCAGGGCTAGGCCAGCCGGCAGCTTCTATTTCAAATATTTCTCAAGTATCTCAGCCTCTGGAGCCGTCTGTCCATGAATGATGAATTTAGTAGCGCGAAGGATGGGTCTTTCAATAACTGCATGCTTTTTTATAAGAAACTTGGATCAGGCCATACACAGGCCATAGAAGTAAAAGTTTCTTAATTTCGCATGAAATTTTGTCCATTTTAGTACTAAAAGTTTCTTAATTGGTTTCTTATTTTCTGAATGTAGAATTATCAATGTGGTCGCCAAGACTGCGGCAGATATGTTTCTTGACATTTAAAGCATCGTAGAGGAATAAACGGTGTTCCGTTACGTTGAAAACACAAATGCTTATATTGTTCAACGATAAAGGTTCAACGATCTATTTGCTATAATATCCATGCTTTTAACTTTGAAAGTTTCTTAGTACTTCTAAGACATAGTACTAGAGTTTCTTAAAATTTTGGCCATCTTAGTGCTAGTTTCTTATGAACCAGTTTCTTGTTAAAAAAACGTGTAATTGCAATTTGAATATCCCGTCGTGAAGTTTGGTTAGAAGTATGACAAATCACAACAGAAAGCTGTTGACATGCTGCTTCAAATAAATCGACGGGAGAGAGCAGTTCAAAAATAACTAGATAACCTCAAGATATCACAAGAGAGTTCTTCGAAACATGTTTCATTTGCAATGCATATGAAATAGGAAAGATAGGAAATGATCCAAAACCAAGCTCGCGTGAACTTCACTACTTTCACTGTAAAAAGGCCTGTTCACAGGCTACTTTCATTGGATCTCCAGATATACTTTCAAGATTTCCAGCCTCCCCCGATCTTCTTCCAGCCCCCTTTATTGATCCTTGAAAAAATTGAAATGATTGAATTTTTGAATAAGAAAGAAAAAGATACAGAGTTAACTCGGTACAAAACACGGTTTATAAGACCAAACATGATCAGTAGAGATGATGAAGGGTTTTCATTCAATGGAAGGCATTGTCATTCAGATGTCATCCACGCATCCTCCTCTTTCTGTGTGTTTTAGAAAAAAAGACATAAATTTGATCTGATTTCACTTCAGATGGAACACTATTCCATGTCTTCGGCCCAACATAAGATAGGCATTTCTTGGGTGTTACACTCTTACAAAATGCAAATTTATTAGGCCTACGACAAAACTCTGCAACTCAGTTGATAATTCCTTGTGTGTTGTTGTTTTCGTTGGATGGGGTCTCGATGAGAAGAGAAACTAGCCCTCTGGCCTGCTAATTGTCACCAAAGATGGAAACCAGGAAATCTTTATCAAAATGCTCACCAGAATTAGTTGCTTGCGGCAATACTTCTCCTTGTTTAAGTTTCTCTCGTTTGACACGCAAATGAAGATGAATCAAAGTTGTTGTTTACTTCTTTTCAAAACAAAACCATGTCAAATCTCATATGGTTTCGAGCCTTGCTCGTCAATAAACAAACTTCCCAGGTTCTCCCAGGTTGCTAAGCTTTTCTTTATCTCTTGTTAAGAACTCTATTGTCTTCTTTCATCCACAAAATAAAATGCACAAATGTAATTATCAAACATTATACCGTAAGTACGGTGAATCACACACCTCGGAATTTTGCTCTCTCGTAGGCCACTATTTTGTTTTCTTTCAAAAAATTATTTTTTCTGACCACATCTAAGGCCAGATCAATGCAGCATTCTTGAAGGTCAACTTCAACATCTGAAATATTTTCTTGATTGCGTTGCCATGGACATTGCTCACATGAGGAAAAAACCATCAGCCGCACCTCTTGATGATGGCAAAGGGGGAAATTTTCGGAAAATGGGAGCACTTTGGATCTGGAAGGTGTCTAAGTACGTCATTAGCTGTTTGCTTCTTGACAGTTTTACAGAAAATTGTTGTTATTGACAAGGAAGTTGATATTCATTGTCGGAATATAATTAACAGCCCGGATTTTTGTCAGGCTGGTCACCATTTACCTGGAGCAGAGAATGCGGGCCCGAGGACGGAGGAATCAAGGGAGTTTAACGGAAGATTCCGTATTCTTTATAGTTAGTTGACTGCACTGCAGACAGTGTATTTATAATGGTGTTCCTGACCTGAATGCTTGACGAAGAGCATTGCCATTTTATTAAGTTCACTTAAAGTGTAGATGGTTTGTGGCCGTAGAACTACTACCGTATTATTTTCCAAAATAATTCAAACTAGATATTATTCGAAAAAGTTTAGCGAGCGGAGCTTGATTCCTGCAAGTGTTTAAACTTTTGTTTACTTAAGGGGGCTTCAGTCTTTTGTGAATTTAAGGAAGTTTGTGCCTCTCAAATTTTCCCTACCTCTCATGCATCATTCAAAAATGCAGGTCTTGGTCTTCATAGATAGTAATAAGAATTCAGATTTTGCCGACAGTGATTGGTTTGACCGTCACCTTTCAAATAATGCAATGTGGTCAGTTTTTTGCTCCTATACTTTCTCAATAAATTTGACAGAAATATAACTTTGACCAGTGGATATTCCGGAGCTCAATGCTTCACGAGGAATAGCGTATCCCGTATTCTGCTTTCAGATTCCTGATCAAAAGGCACCACAGTTTCAAAAAGAAACTAAACATGCTTGCAAAAATGATAAACAAATAATTTCCTAAATATTTTCAAGATAATAAGCCCCTATTAAGTACACAAAATTTAAAGCTCTTACAAGGATCAAGTTCCACTCACTAAACACTTTCGAATGATATCTACTTTGCATTATTTTGGAAAAACGATAGTTCTACAGCCAAAAACTTTCCAACTCTACATAGTAATTGGTTGTACATAGTATTGCCCCTAATTTGTATCTGCCAACTTTTTAATTACTATATAATGCGGGGTGTTTTTCGCCCCCCTTTTTTTCTCAGGAACTACACAAGATTACAATAGGACTTAACCCTATTGTTCTTTGGACAACTGGCTTTTCAAGCATAACAATGGTGAAAAGGCTCAATTCAAAGATTCAAGAAAAGGGCAGTGCTGTCCAAATAAGGGTCATCACCTTAGTGGCCCTAACCTTGATCAATATCAGTCTACTATACCGGCTGTCCCAACAAAAGTACAGGCGTTTGAGCAGTTACTGCGAAGGAGTTTTGAATTCAAAATTTTTTATTTTCATTTTTTCATGTAGATGAGATCTCAACTTAGATTTTGCACCCTTGGCTGTTCCAATCGGGTTTGTCTTCACAGAATAATTCACCAATACAGGAAAAATTTCTGAGGCAGCCTGAGACAGATGGTTATATTGAATCATGCTACTACTACCTATTCGGCATTTGAAGAGTTTTCATTTGTTGTATTTCGTCGGCTACCGTCGCAGCTAATGTTTGTTGCGGACCATTGCAGACCGTCGCAGACTATCTGCGACAATCACAGTCACTTTATAAAACCATATTTTTTAGGCTAAAACAATAGGTCTTGTTGCAGACAGTCATGGTCGGAAGATTTCAATTTTTTTTTTTACTTTTTGCAGCATCTGCGACAGTCGCAGACTGTTTTTGATGAGTAAAAAATTAGCCGTGGTTGTCTGCGATGGTCTATCGCAGACCTGCCTCTGCGACAGTCGCCGACGAAATACAACAATTGAAAACCAGGCTTTTGAGTCAGCTTAACCATGAACATTTCTATCCTTATAAATTTTCCGACCAATTATATTTTTCATCGAGGGAGAGAAATTGTTAAGAACTGATGCATTTAGCTACGCTTTAACAGTTCACAACGCAACTTGCTAGGATTGAGGGGCGAAAGGAACAGGAAAAGTGTCAAATACTGTTTTAATACTGAAGGATCTTTCTCACCCAACATTCGTTAGGCTCGTTACAGTAGTGATCGTTTAGTTATACAGGGCTTTTGAATTAGTGAAGAGCACATTTCACTTCCATAGCTCAGCAAACTTCCAAAAAAGGTGTATTGTTGAAATGCCCCCAAAATCTTTTACTAAATTCCGCATAGGTAGCAACTGATCAATATCAGTCTACAGTATATCTTCTCATTTCTGTCTAGGACCTTTTCGTTTGGCTTTGCCCTATGCAAAGTCACGTAGTTGCAGACGATGGGTGCATAACTCCTCCAAAAGGGCGGGCTTTTAAGGACTTTTCTTCTTAACAAAATGATTTTGCAAAGGTGTACGACAGTCTTAAACGGTGATATGCTTCTCGGTCGAAGATAAGAATAGATTCAAGGCCTTAGTTTTGTTTTCATTTTGCGTTTTACGGAAATTTTCCAACCAGTCGACAAAGCCGAGTGACGAGAAGGTCTAAGTTTAAATCAAACCTTCCGTTTCGCAAAAGTAGAGCTGGCTAGGAGTGCCTGTCCTATGTAAGGCCAAAAATATGGAATAGCCTATCTTCTGATTTAAAGTCTACAAATAGTATCAATTCGTTTAAGCACAAGATGCAGAGAGAGGAAAAAGGCATCTATGTGTTCCACTAAAACCGCGCATCCTCTCTCACATTCATTTTTCGGCCTTACCATATTTATGCTTTATCCAAAAGCACTTGCAAATATAATGTTTATAATTTTTTACAATCACCTCTAAGGGGAACATTATGGAAATTAGGTCAACTCGATCTTTTAATGCTACCCCTGCCACTATTAGTAGTGGTGTTTTAACTTGTATGTATCAAATTTGCTATGTAAAATGTATTGTAAATATTTTATTTATTGTCTAATTCATTTTTTCCTTTTTTGGCAATTAGTGGCAAATACATACCTACCTACCTAGCTTATAATAGGCAGTTGAAAGATTTACGTTTTAGGGGAGGTAAACCAGACAGGGACTATCGAATAGGTCAGTCGAGGAAATGAAAACTGAGGCAAAGTAATGGCTGTGCGTGTTTTATGGTCACTTTTAGTTCAAATATGATTACGCAACTGAGCCAATCCAGTTTGTCAGATCGTTGATGATAATCCAAGAATCTAAAGAGATAACAAAACCTTTGACTTTGTCACCACAGGGCTGGTCAATCGTTCAACAAGGCACAGCCTTGAGCTCCTCTCTCTGCTTCACTTCTCTGTGTGGACTGGAGACAATTTTACAACACGCCCTCCGGCTCATAGGGAAAAATGCTATGACTTCATGATGCTAAACGGACCGTATCCCAAAGAGAAATGTTGTGCCTGATGAACATGGGTGGTTAGACACCGCAGTTGTGCTTCGCTGCCACTTCTTCTTTTGTGGAGGCTGAAACTACTTTTTACTACGAAGGAGCTAGCCTAAGAGTGTCAAACCTCCTTTGCAGAAACATATGAATTTTCCTCCGCAACAGGAGATACACTAAAACACAACTGCAGTGTCTAGCTACCTATGGTCTGAGTGCTTTCTTTGTTCTACAGGATGAAGAAAAAAGGCGACTTGCCGAAAATCTTAATTTCTATTGAATGAGAAATCTTGCATTAATGAAATAGCGATTTTCTGAAGCCTACACTCAGTGCCAGAGCCAAAAAATGAAATAATAAAACTGAAAGCTTGTCTTTTCATTATGTACAGTTTTTGCAGATAAGGCCTCTTATGAATTCGCTAGCTAGAAGCAAGTAAGCAAACAATATGACGAAATGAGATAGAGCTTCTTTCTGACATTGTGCAATTTTATCCTTTGATGTAACTCTAGACTTATGCTCTAGCATCAAGTTAAATCGTTATGAATAAGGAGCTCTTCATCAGCAAATCTCCCAGATATATGCTGAAGTTTTTAGCCCTGTGATCCAGAACATCGAATTTATCCAAAATTTGAAGTTTCAATTCCTGCTTAATTTTCACTTGAGACATGCACTATAACCAAGGGGCTCGTGTGCTGCAAAAATTTTCAATATCAGTCAACCGAAAGCGAAGATATTGATTTTTGCAGTTGGACCTAAATCGGATCTTTGTTTACATGACCAGTAGAGGCATGGCATTGTCTTGACAGCAAATTACAATTCCTTGTATTTAGGCTCAGACTTCACTGGTCTTTTCATGTTAGTCTCATTCCGATCCTCTGAATGTGTGCTTCAAGGCAATGCTAGTATGCTAAAATATTCTGCCTTATAATGACGGTTTTTAGACCATTTCACAATGGTACTTTTCTGAAAAATTTCTGTATTCAAAAACCAACTGTAAAATTGAAAATTAGATAAAACAAATTTTTGTTGCCCCATTTTCTTCAAAATATTCTCAAAATATAGAAAAACCTTTGCAGCAAGTTTCTGCCAAGCGGCTGCTGCCAATTCGAACCCAGAAAGTTTGCATGACTATTTTCTTTCCTCAAATTTGATAATTTTTGGAAAGGATAACCACTGAAATTTAACAGACATCCAGTGAAAAGGATTAAGGGTGACCGGGAAAAATATTAGGGCATGCTTAACATTGCCTTGAAGACGCATTCAGAATATCAGAATGAGGCTAAAGTGAGAAAGATTGGTGAAGTCTGAGCCTAGATACAAGGAATTGTAATCTGCTGTCAAAACAGTGCCATGCCTCCACTGTTTATGTAAACAAATATCTGATTTAGGCCAAACTTCAAAAATCAATACCTTCGCTTTCAGTTGACTGATTCTGGAATTTTTTGTAGAGCATTAACCCCTAGGTTATGGTTCATATCACAAATCTAAAAGCACAGTAGGATTTGGCACTTTATTTTTGGTACACATTTGATAAAAAGGGGTCACAATACCCTGTTGTATCTAAATTACAGTCTGGTTCCCTGACGTCATTTTCGACAGGGGAACTGGGCTCCACGGAAGCGGTCCAAAATTACGTCTGGACAAAAACCGTAACCAAGCACCGTAACTATGTCCCGGGCTTCAGTTGTCATTGTGGTATGCTGTAAATCAAGCATGCTTTAAATTTTTGCCCCCGACAGACCACGACGCTTAACTAGCGTGAAGTCTTTCTTTTGTAAAATTGAAAGAAGGTAAAGTTCTTTCAATTTACACAAAGCAATTCAATTTATACGAAAGAAAGACTGCACACAGGCTACGCTTAACCGGTTTTCCAAATAAGGATTGAGAAGTTTGAGAAGTTTCGCTGGTTTTGTCCAAAGAATCGCTTCCCTGGCGTCCAGTACCCTCAAACGAGCGCGGCCTAGTTGACGCAGGGAACCAGACTGTCTAAATTACATTCTTGGAAACGAAAAAATCTATATTCCATCCGGATGACTCTTTTATTCATTAACGTCACGCATGTATGCAGCTATTTCTGTAACACAAACGTGTCCAAATTCAATGGAACATTTCTCAAAAGAAGATTTGACAGCATATTCCAAGATCATATCAATACAAGTTTCCTGGAATTCATTTCCTTGGCCCTTTTCAATATCAAATTTGAAACTGAATCCAAGAGCTTAAAACTTTAGGGGAGGTACACCAAATAGACTCTGTCGTATTAGTAACTGAAAACGACTGTGAATTTGAGCCTTGGAACAGATCGCACGCGTTTGTGGTTGATTTATTCTGATATAATTACATTGCTGAGATGTATCCGGTTTTTGGAGATTTAATGATAATCCACAAATCGAGAAAACTAACATGAACTTTGATCCTGCTATGCTAAGTTCAACGTTGAGTTGTCATTTTCTGAATGCTTCTAACACAGTTCCTGGAGCAGAGATCTTTGCACCATCTCAAGCAAATCGAAGAATGGTCTCAATTTGGCGCTAGCAGGGGCTGATAAGTTAAAAATGCACCAAGAAACCTCTTTTATTCGTGTTGCACAATCTTACATTGATAGCTAAGCAAATAAAGTATTAGTAATTGCGCTACGAACATGTAATATCATGGGAGTTGTGGACACAAGTTGGGCGTTTATCGTGTCCACAATACCTGACCTAAATTATCTTTAATGATTAAATGTATTTCGTTACCTTGCTTGTCTTCAATTCACTGTTTATCTTCTCGTTCTTGTTTTGGAGCACATCAGCATCCTATCAACGGTTCTGCATGGCCTAAATTTTTTGAACTGCACTGCGATTTGAAAGCCGTGACCTGATAACTAGTTCCCAGATCGACGCGGCCTTCTAACGACTGAGTCATTTGTGTTTCTTATCAGTTGAAGGAGTAACTAGAATTGGCATATCTATAAGTTTGCCTTGAAAGGAACGTGTTTAGGCAAGGGACATTATAGAGCGGGACTGAACAGAGTTTCGCTTCCTTTCG
This sequence comes from Aurelia sp. 4 Dawson et al 2005, assembly GCA_964019985.1. Lineage (NCBI taxonomy): Eukaryota > Metazoa > Cnidaria > Scyphozoa > Semaeostomeae > Ulmaridae > Aurelia > Aurelia sp. 4 Dawson et al 2005. Next base: position 39,584,000 of record OZ026492.1, on the reverse strand, counting down.
TAATCGTATTAAAAGCAAAGTACGACGGCGGGCCAGCTCGGCGCCGCAGGCGACGCGTGACAAGCCTAGTATGCTCATATTTTCTCTTAGAAACTATTCTGGCATACATAACGAGTGCGCAAACTACATAGGCTTCAAGGCAACTCTTTGCTGCTTTCGTTGGATTTGACTAACCAGGAATAGGATTCGCTCTAAAATATCTTTTATCTGGCTCACAATGGCCCAGTAAAGGTTGATTCAAGACAACCCAATAATACTCTGTTAGTTATTATTTCATTTTAGCAAAGCGACCTTGGCCAGCAGGAAATAGAGATCTGGTACGCTTACATCAGCTCTCATGATTGTTGGGTCCACTCACCCAAACATTTCTTTGCACTAAAGCTACTTCCAAGAATGATTAATATTAGGATCATAAGGAGCTATGGAGAATCTCTTCAATCAAGTCAACTTTTCTATCATTAACAAGAAACCTGTACATGAGACTTCATTTATTGGCACAAATTCATGTTAGTCATCTTTTATCGTCATATTTCAGGTCCGTTTACCTAATGAACTTACTTCCAGAAATTATGAGAATTGCTGAAAGCCAGCGGAACAGTTTGTCACTTTAGCCTGACTTAGCCAACGTAACTATTAGTAACAAGAAACACGAGGCTTCATTTATTGGCGCAAATTCACGTCATTTATCTTTTATCGCCATATTTCAGGTCCGTTTACCTAATGAACTTAGGTAACAAGAAACATGTACATGAGACTTCATTTATTGGCACAAATTCATGTTAGTCATCTTTTATCGTCATATTTCAGGTCCGTTTACCTAATGAACTTACTTCCAGAAATTATGAGAATTGCTGAAAGCCAGCGGAACATTTTGTCACTTTAGCCTGACTTAGCCAACGTAACTATTAGTAGCAAGAAACACGAGGCTTCATTTATTGGCACAAATTCACGTCATTTATCTTTTATCGCCATATTTCAGGTCCGTTTACCTAATGAACTTAGGTAACAAGAAACATGTACATGAGACTTCATTTATTGGCACAAATTCATGTTAGTCATCTTTTATCGTCATATTTCAGGTCCGTTTACCCTAATGAACTTACTTCCAGAAATTATGAGAATTGCTGAAAGCTAGCGGAACAGTTTGTCACTTTAGCCTGACTTAGCCAAAGTAACTATCAGTAACAAGAAACACGAGGCTTCATTTACTGGCACAAATTCATTTTACTTATCTTTTATAGTGACTGTTCGGTTCCTTTTAGCTGATGAACCCTTTTGTCAAATCGGGACGCGTCCAGTGATACAAATTAAACGACTGGAAGATTTATATTAAAAGATAGAAATGATGAACTAAGATTAGTGGTTTGCCAATATTGAATTTGATTCTATCAATGCGTCAACTCAGACCAGACATAATTCTTGGATTTGCCAAAGAGACTGTCATTTAATCGTGTCATCATTTATGATTGATATGGCTATCAAATAAGGATAAATTTTGGATATGCCGCAGCCCAACGGCCGATGTTGTTTTTTTTGCTCGAAGAATAGCACTTTCTAGAAGTTCTAGTATTCCATATTTTCGCTTTGTCGTTCAATGGTTACTTGATTGGCTCTTCAACGTTGCTCTTTATTGCAACTATGAAATATTTCTCTCCCTTCGTGTCTTCAGTTTCGTTGTCCCTCTTGCAGGACTTGACAGTTTCTCCCTGGTTGCTGGTTAATTGGGCTCCAGGGCGCCGGAGCCACTGGGGCAGCACAGGAGCAGGAAATGCTCTTTCCAAAAAACCTTTCTCGGATATTCGCTGCATCTAAAACTTTTGACCTATTGAGCTTCTGTGAGTGCCATCCAGCTCTGTCAAATGATGATTTTCAGGGTTCTTAAAGAGTTGATGAGTATACGTCATAGAACCATGGGAGTTGTGGACACAATTTGGGTGTTCATCGTGTCCACAATACCTGGCCTAAATTATCTTTAATGATTTAATGTATTTCGTTACCTTGCTAGTCTTCAATTCACTGTTTATCTTCTCGTTCTTGCCTGGGAGCACATCAGCATGCTTTCAACGGTTCTGCATGGCCTAAATGTTTTGAACTGCGCTGCGATTCGAAAGCCGTGACCTGAGAACTAATTCCTAGATAGTGATGACACAGAGAGTCAATTGCATGTCCTTCCATCCTTTACATTGCAAATTTCAATCAATGTGCGAGTTCTGTCTTGGAAACGCTGCACTGATTTCATTTAATATCAGACAAAGTGATCTAGACTATGGTCACATTTCTTTTAAAATCAAGGTTGACAAATGAGAAAAGTTTTAGTAAAAAGAATTAGGCCTACTCACCCAAGTAACTTTTCCTTCCCATCATCTTCCTTATTCTTCACATAATCATACTCTCGATCAGGAAACACACCGGATACATTTCTGTTCATCTCAGTGTCGCTCCCCAAATTCACAACTTTGATAACATTAGATGACGACTGTTTGCTTTTCTCAATTCCAGTTTCATCTTTTGCAGTGTCCGCAATGTTGCTAGCGGCCTGAACCATTTTGCCATCTATCGATCTCTCTACCTCACTCCCGAACAGGTTCGAAATATTCCCATAAAGATTTTCCACAAGTTTGAGCTCTTCACAAGGATCCTTATCATCCGATGTGTTAGATTTTGAAGAGAACCTCTCGTGTTGTTCCTCAGACGATTTCCTAAGGTCACAAATGAATTGCTCGTCATTGTTTTTCTCAGTATATTCAGCAGATTTCAACTCTGTGAAAGCCTTTTCACCCTCAAAAGTTCTAGGCCTTGATGAAACATTATCATTTCGTTCTTCAGAAAATTTACTGACTTCACTCTTGTGTTGCTCCTCACTTTCAATCTTAGTATATTCAACATTAATCAGTCTTTTGCAAGAAATTTTACCATCATAAGATAAAATACTTGATTCACAGTTCTCATTTTGCTCCTCTGTCACTTTCCCAACTTCACTCTCGGGTTTCTGCGTGCATTTAGTCGCAGTATATTCGGCAGATTTTGTTCCCTTGCAAGACTTTTCACCATCTAAAGTGATAAACCCTGATGCAAAGGTTCTAGTTTGTTCTTCAGATAATTTCCTGACGTCACCCTCGTGCTCCTCCGTACTTTTGGTCTCAGTATGATCAACACTTTTTAATTTTTCGCAAGATCCGATATCATCCAATGTGCTAGACCTTGTTACAGAGTTCGTGCTTCGTTCTTTAGTAAATTTTCCAACTTCACTCTTGCATTTCTCTGCAATTTTGGTCGCAGAATGTTCAACAGGACTCAGCTCTCTGTGAGAGCGTTTATCAACAAAAGTGCTATCGGATGCTGAAAACATGTGTTCGTGTTTCCCATGACTTATATCACTGCTCTCTTCTCTTTGTCTTGTAAACACATTCTTTGACTGAATATTTTTGTCAGCGATGGTGTCATCTGAAAAAAGCAGAAGATAAGTTAGAGAGTGAACCAAAAAAATGCACCTAATGTTGATGATAATGATAATAATAATTACTTCATGTTAGGTTGGCTTTTCGTCTAGCAAGTTAATTGGCTAATTGACGCCAACCAAAACTTAAATACACGGTATCAATCATAAAACAATCATAAAAACCCTAAATTTTGAATAAATAGTTTGCATAATCTACAGTTGCACTCAAACTTGTACTTTTTAATGTCTCGCTTGAAGTTATTCAACGTGTGGGACCCTTTTAAGGAATTGTATGCCATATCTTCGCTCCTAGAAAACGTGCATTTTCAATACCATACCCTGTCGTGTTTGTTTATGGTGCCGAAATATTTCTTCCACTACGAAGGGTATATGGAGTATCTTTCTCCATTGGAGTATCTTTCTCCATAAAGATTCGATTCATAAAACTTGGATTGAGATTCCTTTGAGTTTTAAAAATTTCGGTAGCAAGCAACTGTAAATTTTTGTGGTGAATCGTTACTGAATTCGCTTTTGTCAATAATTCCTCGAAATTTGAACAACTATCTTTGTATGCGATTCTCAAAGCTCTCTCGTAGATTTTGTTTATTTTCTTATTAACCGACCTATCGTGAAACATCCAAACAAGTGGACAGTAGCTAAATTAGGAAATATCATAACCCTCAGTTTCTCAACATCCGCATAGTTTGAAACACGTGCAAGTGCATGCAGTTTCTGTCTAGCTTTTCTACAAAGTGTGTTTACATAGTTCTTGAAATCTAGGTTCTTATCCAGCGTTACACCTAGAAGCTTTTCTTCAACAGATTCAGTTATTGTAGTTGCACCAATCTGCACCTGATACGTCATTGTGTTTCTCCCCAAAACTCAAAAGATGACATTTGTCAGGATTCAATCTCATACGGTTATTGAGAATGATGAATCGTACAACAAACATATAAACCAAGCATAGAGCTGAAATGAAATGAAGTTACGGTTTTTAATGCCAAGCGCTGTAATTGTAAAATAGCTAAGCGCTAATCGAGTCTGCAGCCCAATGCCATGACGCTCAAGTGGTGGCGCTGTTTTTGTTTTTGTTTGAATTTGGCTTGTCAGGATTTCTAGCTACTGAAAGCTAATTTAGGTCCACTGTGCATGCCGCATCCAGGCATGGGACCCCTAGTTTAACGTCCCTTCAGAAGGACGACGAGGGAATTTTCTGAGGTCAGGCCTCCGAGGTCACCAATCCAAAGTTTGACCTTACTCGGCCTAGTCACCTGACGAAGACTGCATAAGCCACTCGGCTACTCACCCATGGCTCCCTAACGGGTATCGAACCCACTGCGCCTGACTGTTCTGGCTTCAAAATCAGAGGATTACACAGCCAGAGTTCGAATCTTTGCAAAATCTCAATACTAGATCTGTAAATCTTATTCCTTGATTCCTTCCCCTTAATGGATCCAAAGGAACTTTAGTTCGTTAACCCGAATTCCAGAAAGAGCACTTCTGGTGTCACTAATATTTTCAGAGTTACAACACAATTTGATTTTCTGCCAACTTTGAAGCTGGGATGTCATGAAATTACTAAATCATAAACTATTGAAGCTACATACTTTTGATATTAAAAAAACTGAATATGTCTTGTTTTGGTCATTTTAACTTTCTTCGATCAGTTTACAGTTTATGGCACTTTTGGTCCTTGTCAAAGCTTCCGATATCTCTGCTTGCACATCCTTTCTGAAAACTTAAAAACGCTGGAGATTCAACAGTGATCGTGATATCAATAATGTTCTTTCTGGACTAAAGCCTAGTTTCCATACTATGTTAAGGCAGGCTCGGGGACACATCGGGGACAGTTGCGTTAAATGGAAACATTTTCTGAATGATGTCTCTGACGTCACCGATCAGGCGGGGACAGTGCGGGGACGCATCGAAAGAGTTGAAATTAGTTTAAAGCCTGGTTTCCATATGATCGTAACAGTGATCGTTTCCATTTATCGCAAACTGATCGGGGACACGTCGCCGATGTGTTGCAGTGGGTCGCCGACAGTTAAAATCATGTGGAAACCAGGCTTTATGGCTAACGACCAAAAGTTTCCAACGATATGTTCAGTTGAAAGAATTAGGCGGTAACATTTTACACACCCAATTTTCAAATTTGCAAAGATGCGAGTCCTGTACTATAAAACCAACTTGAAAAATTACATCTCTGTTATCTTGCTGAGATTTTAGCTTGATTTTGAGAGTGATTCTTGATTTACAATGCAATGTTTAATCTCAAATCAAGAATTCCTGAAAGCTAAGATAACTACGAGTGGATGGCTCATTTCAATCCACTTGTTGACTATTAAGATGATACAGCGATGCTTTCCTAAGCTCAGTTATTGCGCTCTAACGAGACATGAACTGCTAAATTTGTAATTAGGCTCTGTTTTCCATGCTCAATTTCATTCATGTCATTATAACTTATTTATACAGGGTAAAAACATTCAGTTGCTAAAAAATAACTGTTTTACAATGTGCCCTGTTAAAATACAAGAGAAAACAAAAGCAAAAAGAAAAGTTAGTTAATCAATGATTTAATACTAGTTGATACGTTGAAAAGCCCTATTTGAAATAGTCCTATCGAAAAGAAAAAGAAATTAAGTTACAACAGAAAGGAAAATCAATAGAATTTATTCTTGATGCAAGGAAGTATGTAAAGTTTGCTTTATAATCCTTCCTTTAGTTTTAATTTGAAATTTGATAGTGAAGGAGACAGTTTGATTTGGTGATCTAGACCATTCCAACGGTCGCCCCTCGATATGCAAATGACTTTCCTCCATTGTTAGTTCTAAACAAAGGAAGTTTCAAGTCATTTTCTGTGTTTCTTAGCGTCCTTTTTCCTCTCAAAACTCCAGATTTCCATAATAATTAACGGCCCATTTTTGGTGCTCCTTTTCGGCATGTGAGTCGCAGGATATAATTTTAGGCCCCGTTCACACTACTCCGTTTTTGTTTGTATCCGTTTTTGTTGCATCGAAGCTACCCGTTCACACTGCTCCCTTTTTGTACAAAAACGGAGAGAAAGACCTCTGTTTTTGTGCGTTCACATTAATCTGCCTGATAACAAATACGGAGCCAAAGATATCCGTTTTTGTGCTCTCACATTGCTCCGGTTTTGTAAAGCTCATCGTTGGATATTACAGCGTTTTCAAAAACCTCCGTTTTTGTGCGTTCACATTGATCTAGAGCGTTTTCAAAAACCTCCGTTTTTGTGCGTTCACATTGATCTAGAGCGTTTTCAAAAACCTCCGTTTTTGTGGATATCCACTTTTGACAGCGTTTTCGAAAACCTCCGTTTTTGTGGCGTTTTTGTGCATATCAGTGTGAACACTTTCACAAAAACGGAGGTTTTTCTCTCCGTTTTTGTACAAAAACGGAGTAATGTGAACGGGGCCTTAGAATTGTCATTAAATTTCACCTGTTTTATCAGCAGTCACTGCGGTCGAAGGATGAACCCTTGTCGACCATTTTCTTGAAAAACGCTTCATCTCATCAGCAGTGAATAATCGATCGCTTTAAAAGCCAGTTGCAGCAAATGAATTTCATTTCTCTTCACTCCTCAGTCAATAAATTTTCGTTTATCTTCGTTAAAAAAGTCTACCTGCCCTTAGATTTCAACAGCAGGAGATGGCTTGTTCAATATTCAAAGAGTTTTCTCGGAAAACAACGAGCTTGATGTTGATAATCTGTTAAACAAGGTTTTTGTTATGATAAAAGACAGGTGTATTACTCATTAAATTATATTTTAAAAGCAATTCAAACTTGGATTTATTTTCAAGATAGCAGGTTGCAAGCTAAATGCTGTATTGCACTGCTGGAGAAATGATTGCAGAAAAAATCATTTTACCGAAATCGTCAAAAAACAGTTCTCTTAACGGTGACTTGGAGTGAAAATTGTTATTGGCGTAAATGAATAGCACTGTTGAATGATGGGAAGTTCTGTTAATTTCACCTTATTTCATTCAGAAGCCGAGCAGAGCTCGAGTATTTAGGGCTTAAATGAAACAATTATCACACAGCTCCTGAATGGAATAAACAGAATCTGCGAAAGAGAACGTTAGATTTACCTCCCTCCTTTCGCTATAAGGACATGACTTTTCTTAGAGACCACCCTTCTCTTGCACAAGGCGAGAGTTTGCCCTGCTGGTTTCGGGCCAACTTCTGCGTCCGTATCTGTTTTGATTTACTGGTTGAGAGAAAACTTCTTTTGTCTGCAGTCAATAAACACTTTGAATTAAGGTGTCAATTAAAGCAACTAATGGTGTTCAATAAAAAAATCTGTCCTTGTTAAGGAATCGAGCTAAATCAAATGTTTCAGTGCACCGGAAGATCATTTCTGTATGTAAAAGTTCTTATCAAATATATTTCTTGCCAAGAACGAGTCATCAAAAGCAACGTTCCATTCCTAAACCAGATCAATCAAAGAATGAAATTTTTGAGCAGTTATTAATATTGTTGATTGTTTATCACCGATAGTAGAATATACCCAAAATTGATTTAATAAATTTTGCAAGGTCTTTTAATTTCTTTGAGTTGGTGAAACTTTTTTCTTTAAGAAACTATCTGGTTTTACTGGAAATCACAAGATATGACGAACAAATTTGAATTTCAGTCCTTCATTATCTATTAAATTTACAGTTCTTGTCCTTAATAAAGCTTTAATATAGTACAAAAGCTGAACTTTCATGTGAAATAAAAAATATGGAATTTAGGTAAAACGACAATTTCTCGTGAATCACTGTTGCTCAAAATAATGTTCTTTATACCGTAATTCCATCTTCTCTCATTCGAAAGTAAACGACATTTATTCGTTAGGACAAAACACCTTTTTGTTTTGGTCTTTGATACAAATGCAAGAAAAATCTAAAGAACAACGAAATAATCAACTTAAGCGACTTTAAAGGGTGCAGATTTTCTTTCATTCAGCCAGTGGCTAACACCAACTAGAAACAAATTTGATCGTACCTCTGTTGCTATCTTCCTTGATGTAGCTTCTCGTTCTGCCCTTGAACTGCAGGCTTTCCAAAATTTCTGATCTACTTTCATGCTTGAATGATTTATTAATATCCAAAGCACTTCTTCTTGAGCAATCACGCATGTTTTCATCACATCCGAGTTTTAGGAGGAGCTCAACAGTTTCAAAGTGGCCATTTTTAGCAGCAAGATGCAACGCAGACTGCCCTCTCTTTGTTAAGTTATTTATCTGGATCTCGTCTTGAAGTCCATAACCCATATTTGAAATTTCGTAATTGCTTCGTAGAATGCTCTTCAAATCTTCATCCTAGAAAAAAGTGACAAAGATTCTTTTGAATTCTGGTTGAAAATTTCTCTGCCATAGTGACAAGGGAACCAGTGAGCAATGAAACATAGACTTCTCTCCAACTTATTAGCCATACAGGATGTCCAAAAACATTTTTCCAAATGCTGTGAAAGAGTTGTGCCCCAAAGTATAGACCTCGTTTGAGTTAGTCCAGAGTCTATATCTGATCAATTAGACGAGTCTTTGCTGACTTACGACACAAGAAAGCCAAAATAAGTGATTCTTCAAAAATGTACTTGTTTATGCTCTCAAACAATGTCAAAATCAACCAAAGTTTGGAAAAAAGGGTTCCCGGTTGTATTGAAGTTCTTCTTTGTTTTAAAAAGCTTAAAGTTTCCAAATTTTCCTTACTTTTGTGCCTCGGTAAATTTCTGTAATGAGGTAAGGGATGAATCAAACTCGGAGCAACAGATACAGATGAAAACATAAGCGTACGGGGCGGGGAGCCGGGGGCGGTAGCCCCCCAACTTTGGAGAAATTTTCAAAAATCAGCCTCTTTCGGGCAAATTTTTTCCCCTAGTCGGGCAAAAATGTTGGCAAACAATGGATTTTGTGTCGGGCTGCCCCCCCCAAGATTTTTTCTTCCTGTACGCTTATGGATGAAAATGCTGAAAATTCATGTTCTGAACAGATATTAGATATGCATCACTTACTTCTCGTGATTCTTTGCTTGTATTTGACCAAAATATGATGTACCGAATGATTATATTTCTTCCTAACAGTGATGCAAGGTGAAGTGGAGAAAAACCAAGCTCATCTTGCTGATTGATGTCGTAGCCAATGCTGAGTAGACTGTATAAACACAAAACAATTTACCTCGTGACCCAAAAAAAAACTTAATAAATTAGATCATAACTAGCTCCCTGAAATCAAAAGCTATTGTCAAATGCTTTATATCACAAACAGTTGAAAGGCTTAGCTATCTTTTGAGATGCTGCATAGTCATTCTAAGCAATAAATACCATCCGAAAACCAGATTTAAAGAAAATTTCGAATCCAGGCTTCTTCACTTTAAGGGAAATATTCATCATCTCTTCGAGCATCGCTTTCCAGTCAACTTTTGTGAAAACTCACGCAGCGATGGATTTGAAGTCGTCTGGGATACTTTTTGTTGTCAAAGTGATCGACCCTTCTTGCTCATTTAAATTTCGTGTTCCAAAGCAAATTAAAAATTCAGCTTATTTTCCATATCTTCCAACATATCTACTGGAAAACGAGGGAAAAGTCCAGAAACAGAACGTATTTCCATATTATTAAAACATTTGTTTTTAGACAGAAGGCATACCTTAAACAGACCAAGCAACACCTCAAAACATAATTGAGCCCCTTAGCTACATGCTGATACCCTGCGTCTGCTCATAACATTTGCTTTCAGGAAACAATTTGCGATCTAGCTCCTGAAGTTTATTTTTTGGGTCGTCCGGTAAACTGTTTTAGAACTGATTCTATTCAATATTCAATAAGGACAGATTTTATTGCCATATGGCCTCTTTTAGCTGAGATAAAGAACAAAGCAATAATTGAATGCAGAAAAAGGAGACTCCCGAAATCAACAAATCAAAACAAACAAAGCTGCAAAAGATCCCTAGAAATCAGTGTGCCTAATTGCCCTGTTAGACCGGGTGAGTCAGTGAAGTGGATCATCGTTTGAAAAATTCTGCTCCCTGAATATCAATGCAATAACATTGAAAACTGCTTTGCTTTAATTCTGATGCGTCCAATTAGGTTCAGTAATTCACCCGGCTTAAATCGGCCATTCTTTCTCGTCTATATCTGTATATTTCTGCAGAGAGCCCCTTTCAAAAATCTGCAAAACGAATGAAGAGAACGAGCAAATTTCCCTTTGTTTTGCTTCCTAGTGATGATGACATTTACATGTATTCATGTATTTTGTTCTCTTGGGAGAATGTAATCCTCTCGAATAAGTTATTTATACAAATGGGCGAATTTCTATTTCCTAAGAGGATAGCACGTCTTAAAGCATGACAAAGTCACTGCTGTAAAGTAAATATATTGTGGAAATTTGCTCTAGAATTTAGCACGTAATTTAAGGTTTCGCGAAAGGGACTTCTTTCAGAATATCCAGTGCAAAATCTGAATGGAGTGACTGATTTCAATCAGGAACATTTCCAAAGATAATCGAACGGGCCAGCCATCCATTCAGATATCGCAAAATATCATTGCTTATATACTCAAGGGAGTATATAAACTTTCAAACGTCCGGTCTTTTTTAACGATCTCAGCTCACTCCAACAAGAGATTTGAGAAAGACGAAGGATAAATGTAATGGGTACCTTATTCATTAGCTCAATACGCTTAGCATTAAAAGGAGTAAAAGACTACAGTAAAAACCCGCGTATAATAACCTGGTTATTAAGAACCTATAGGCTGAAATTCTGAAATTAGACCCCCAATATCTAAGAACCAATTCACCCTGAAAGTTGAAATAGGTTCTTATTCGTAGAGATCACCAAATTAGATATAAAAACTCCAGCTGCTTTGTCATTGAGCCTGTATGGACTGATATTGTCATATGTGCAAATTGCAAAGAACTCCAAAGATGCTGTGAAAGCTTTTCATTGCTTACTGTAAAATTTCTGATTGTTCCATGGACTGCCATTATGAATGAGGCCTCATGAACCCAGGTGCCTCTGAACTGACAGTAAATACTGGGCTGGAAGTTTCAATCTGAATAAAATGAATGCCTGAAGCCCTGAATGAAATAAGAACCAATTTAAGAACCTGAACAGCCTAATTTCCCATTAGATACTCAATATATAAGAACCTAATCAGGCTGACTTGCAAAATTGTTGGTTCTTATACGCGGGTTTATACTGTAGCAGCCTTTGCCACCGTTTGCCTTTGTTTTTAAGAGTCCGTATAATCAGTTATTTTGGGAGCTTTGCAGAGAGCAAGTCGCTGACTTCACGAAAAGCATGCTGGTCTCTGTATCCCCTTTAAGCATAAGTTCCAAATCTTTAAATTTGCAAAAGGCGGGTGTAAAATTCAATAACCTATTTCTTTGATCTGAATGACTTGAAGAAAGCTTTGGCCACTTTTCTATGATTCAACCGTTGGACTGTTCAGAAATCTTGAATATTTATCGCAATTACAGCCTATTCTATATTTCAGCTCATTTTATGATGTGACGTCATCAAATTTCTAAATCGCAAACCAGAAGAGTGAAAATTTTTACTTGATACCATATTGTAGGCATCCTAAAACTATGGTTTTCTTCAAAATTATTTGATCTTTCGTCAAGGGGTTTAGAAATTACCATAGTTAACAGTTTTTTCGAAAATTTTCTTGAAATCTTAACAAAGAAGAAAAACACTGTAATTCTGAAAATATTGAAGATTTCAGAAAAGTCCAATAGCAGATTTACTGCAAGATTGTTCAAGTTTCTTTGACGCTGTTTAGTTCAAAGAAATAGATCATTGAATTTTACACCCACCTTTTTCAAGATTTGAAACCTATGCTGTATTTTAAGCATAAAGAAATATGTGACAATCGTAGCACTTACTTTTTAGCTTTTGATTTGACAAATAAGTATCTGGGTGAGATGTTTGAAATCATTCTACTTCTTTCGACACATCCTCGTGCCTTCCCTTAGCAAATCGTTTTCGCATGCACAGAGTGCCAGTTAGCCATGTTAGGGCTTGCTTGATTGGTAATTCGAAACCAACAAATTCTGAAAACAGTAGACTTCACAGAGGCGACTGTGCCCAATCAAACACAAAATTCTTCAAAACAGCATTCTTCAGATTTATCCCGGCAAAAACGAGGTTCCCAGTTTAAAAATACGAAGACTAGTCCATTGCTTGGCAAAAAAGAATGTACTGACTCAATCACCATGGCAGCACGACCTAATTTGCCTCGTTCTCAAAAGTTTCACAAACAAAAACGAGAATCTCTCCATAAGTCTGTACAACTTTTTCCTGTTGGACCAGAAGGTTCGGCAGGCCTTCCAAACCTGCCAAACCTGCCGTTTTCGGAATTTGCTAGTCAATCCAGCACAAATTTTCTAAGTCTTCTAAGTCTAGAGTTTTTAGACTTGCTCCAAGTCTATTCCGAGATATATCAGCACTAAGGAACATAGCTACTTCTGCGGGGGTGTAAACTTTGTAGAGGACGCTGCGAAGGAAAAGCGAATGCGAAGGAAACGCCTCTCATTGGCTAAAATCGCTTGTCAAAAGGATGCCGAGCGGACCAAAATCGGTCCGCTGAAGCTCATTTATATTGATGAGCCTCCATGTCTGACAAGTCTATTCCGTTTCCCTCTCCCTCGCTTTTCCTTCGCAGCGTCCTCTTCAAGGTTTACGCCCCCGCAGAAGTAACTATGTTCCTTAGTGCTGATATATCTCGGAATAGACTTGGAGCAAGTCTAAGAGTTTTCGTACTTGGCACCCATTAAACACACCCTTAGTTTTGAGACAGCTATGAAATTGAGTATCCTTAAAATTAAATCAGTTTGCTACTTTAAACACATAGAATGATGAGATTGCAGACACTAATTATTTCTATTGATTCAAACATCCGAGCTCTTCACCATTTTACAATTTGTAAGACCACATTAAAATTTGAAAATTGTCTTCCTCACTAAACGTTTGCATCAAAAAGGAACATGCCAAGAAAGCCAGTTAGCGCAAAAACGCTAAATTTTCTGAATCTAAATCGATGTTTTCGTCATCCTCAACAATAATCATTTGTAGAAATTTCTGACAGGGAACCCGTTGAAACTTAAAAGAGCAAACGATCCATCAGTTTAGAGAATTTTTTCAGTATGAAGCAAGTTCGATGTATACTGTGCATATATCGTTTTTAATCGTCCAAATTTTTGTAAATTGTATGAAACTCTGTGAATACGTCCAAAATTTCTTGTTCTAAAATATTTTATCTGAAATTTATTTATTCGACATCTTGTGCTTTTGATGTAATGACACAAAAGAATATATATTTTGCATTTCTTGCAAACTTTACGTTCTGTTGTAACGTCTTTGATCAAGTGAGTAAAGATCAAGAAATTGAAAAAGCTTACTGAGCGAATTCGTCGACTCTGTTATGAATAACGGCTTTATGGAGCAAACCATGGCCAAATTCATTCAACTCGTCCTCTTTCATATTGCAGTCTTTCTTCTATTAGATAGTTCTTCATTCTCCAAGCAGCTTAAACAGACATAGATAGAAATCATTTTATGGCTTGTTCTATTAAACTGACGGATGCAGTTATAGACATCAAAATGTAATCTCCATCTAAACTGTCAGTAGCGAAACTTTGCTGTTACTGGACTGGAGAGCTACATATTTCGTTTAACATGAAAAATACCGGGTGAACCAGAAAAAAGTTCCCAATTTTTGAACATTCATAACACCAAGACTACTACACGGGTTTGAATCATTCAAATTCTAGTTAAAAGTCGAAAGATCAAAGTATTCTTTTGATTTTTCTCGCTGTCCTACGAGCACAAGAAGTATTGGAAAATTCAACTTTATGAAAATTTCATGGTTGCAAAATCACGGAAAAAGGGCCTAAAACATTGATCAAATCGTAAGGACTCTATTCACACCAAGCAATAGGCCATGGGCGATTCACCTCCCTCAAGAGTTATAAGACATCGATTTTCAAATAAATAAGGGAAAATTATCAATCTCATGGCAAATATTGTACAGAGGATATCTCTCACCCATGAGAAGTTGCATTTTCTTCATTATTCTGTGCGAGAAGTCATTTATGGTAGATGGGTAGCTTTTACAGAATTTTATCATAACTGAAGAAATTTGAATAGACCTTGCACCCTCAAGTCTACAAAATCCATACAAATGGTTTAAAAACTGCCTGATATTCATGCAAACAGGTTCGGAATTCTTTAAATTCTGTTATGCTAAAGGGTCGTTTTGTCAAGGTGCAGCAAAAAGCTCAGATCTTTAACAAGGTGGGTGTAAATTCCCTTACATTTCCTTTCGATGACAGTGTTTGAAAGGAACTGTTGGTAATTTTCTGCAAATCTACTGTGGCCTTTCGTTGATATATTTTTTAGTTTCAAGATGGTGGCATTTATCAATTTTGAGGCTGTGACGTCATTAAATTACTGAATCCCAAACCATTAGAGCCACAGGTTTCTGCTTGCCACCATAGACCTTCATGAATGCTAAAATATGTTGACGGAGTTTTTTCGCTGTTCAGATTGCTTTGCAAGAATGACTGTCCATTAAGGTCAAAATAAATGAATCGATTCGTTCATGGAAACTGGACGAAATAAAAATGGTACTTAATGGTTTTGCCACTGACAGAAATTCTATAAATTAAAACCAAGTGAGCTGCTTTTATCTTAGAAATAAGATAATTTTCATGAGTCACAGCATAAGGTTCAAATCTTCAAAATGGTTGGTGTAACATACTGTTACATTTTTTCATTCTTTTTTCATTCTCTTACATTTCTTTCGCATTTTTAAATGAAATGAATGACTTGTAAGGAACTTTGGGTAATTTGCAATCCCTTTTGCAATTTTTTTATATCTTAATTATTTTTAAATGATTCTCAAAATGGCATTATTTTGTTAAGTTTTGTAAAAATTCATCGAAAATTTTGAAAACATCAACATCATTGTAAATCTTGAATACTTAACAACTGCATAAAATCTCCGATGTTGATGCGTAACATAGCAACTGAGTAGGCCTAATTGTTTAATGTATCTAATTAGCTCGTTGTCAATTTCTTCTTAAATAAACGCTTTTATTGGTTCTTATTTGTCGGTGTTTCGGGCTTACAAATATTCCCCGTAAATTCAATGATCAATTCTAATTATTGAAAGGATGGATAGCTTATAAATTTTTTTGAGTAAATATTCATTCCAACAAATAACGAATCCATATGATTTAGCAGTTTAATAAATATAAAACTTTCACAATAAAGCCCTGCGTTTCATGAGCAAAGAAAGGATTGATGAAATAAACCCAGGGGGTACTCCATAACTTGCAATACGGGGCCATTATTTAGGGTCCGAAATTTTACGTTAAATTAACATTTGGGGTCTGTGAATTACGATATGGACAAACATTTAATTTTTTGTGTCCTCAAATCTGAAAAAAAAATTTGTGGAATTTGGTGCGGGTTCCTAAAATATTAGACTCAATATTTGGGGTCCTTGAAACATCTTAGAAGTAATACGATACGTTTATCAAACGATAATGCAGGTGAGTATTTTTACAGCCACCATTGCTTCTTCGAAGAATCATGACATCGACTGCAGTAAACAAGGCACATCTTCCGTCAAAGACATTCAAAATGTAGGCATAGTTTTGAAGAAGGACGCAAAAATGATTCTTTTATAATTGATCAAACTCAAGCTTTTAACAAGCATCTGGAAGCTATGCATATTTCGTCACGAATAAGAATTACTTCTGGAGTTAAAGATTGTCCAAGTTTCGAAACTCAATCGATCTACAATCCTTCACAAAATATATTGAGACCAACATAACAAATCCCAAAACTTTAATACCTCCTTGTCTCTGCTACAGAAAACAAGTTTTCTTCTTGCCCCTGGAACTTCCCCTCCCCCTCGGTCAATGTTGTGATTCTAAACAATGTTTTTATTGCAAATCTATATGCAGTCACACCAAGATAACACTAATCAACATTGACTGAGGGGGAGGGGGGTGCAGTCTCACAATCTTTGTGAAGGATTGTAGCCTGATTACACGGTTGTAGTTGTCTGTATTGGTAGACCTGCTACATGCTCCAACGCAGCGCCCCACTAGGAAGCAGTAGGACAGATAGGGCTCAAGCCCCCAATAACTATTAAAACAATGGTGCTGCGTAACAAGCATTCATTGGATGCATTGTTCTCCATTGTTTTGAGAAAAATCACCCCGCACCCCCCAATCAGCAGCCACTTCCAGCAGCCCTGCTCTAACGAACCAGATGATTGCTCATAATGCTTTCGCTTATATTATTGTTGTTATTGCTGTTGCTGTTGTTGCTGTATTTACTGTTGTTATTGTTGTTGTCATTGATGTTGTTTTGATGAGTGGGATTACAGTACGAATGAGTTTAACCCGTTGGTGAATGTTATGATTTACCCATCAACTTTCATTGTCTATTTACGCCTTGCTCGCATGGTCACTTTCTTTATGCAAATCGAGTCAGTTGGCCACATAGGTTTCGTGAACGTTTTTGTATCGGTATGTTTTGTAATTCTTCCCTTGTTTCAGAGATGGTGACAGAGAAGAACTGCTTGGGGGACAAATACAGTCAGAGTGCCGACAGTGAGTGAAGCGAAAAAATCATTTTGGACCACGCCTTTCAGTTTGGCTCAAAGCCCGGCCATACTCTTGAAGAACATAACAAACAAGTTATGGAAATACTGTCAGTGCATAAGAAATTTTCAAAAATTCTACTGTTGGGTGGAGAGGGCTCAATGAAATTGTGGGGGGGCTCCTGTCTCTCCAAGAACTCTCGCAGGTGCCACCCCTGCCTTTTTTCCCTGGGGTATATGACTTGGGGATGGACGGGGGTCTGCCACCCATTCTTCAGAAAAGTACCCACTTCTAATTACCGAAACTTGCAGCTATACCCACTTTTATGATGATTTTTGGCGGAAAACCACCCATTTTTGACTATTCTTCACCAATTTCTGGATAGCCCACCCATGTTTAACGAAAATCTGCCGAAAAAGAGACCCTCGTACCCGTACCCTCAACATGTTATGTTACCCCCTCCCCCCCCCCCCCGGGCCTTGTTGGTCCGAAATGATGGTACAGCGGATGAAAATCAACTTCACATCTAGCAGGGCCAGATATCTTTATGTCATGGTTAAAAGTATCTTCAAGCCATACACTTACTGAAATAATATTACAGTTGCGTTCGATCAAAGAACAATTCATCGTTTCAAAGTTTGACGTCATTTATTAAATGTATAAATTTGACATCTGTTAAGACGTACAGTTAATCTTTTAAAACTTGACATGAATAGGAAGCTAAATCTATCGGATAAAGACTTTTGAACTTTGCGGCAAATTAAGTCAGGCGATTTTGAAACTGAGTCACGACACATTACGACTCTATTTCAGAAATCTTCAGCATATCTTTATTAGATTGCTTCTAAGTTTGACATGACTTCAGTCTTTTCCCCAAGATAGCTAATCCTCTCTTTCTGCTGTGAAAGCACAAGAGAAATTTTTTCCTCTCTTAAGGTTACTGTAACCCTTCAGGCAGTGATTAAGAAACTCTGTTCGCCACGGCCGTTCGTCAAGATATACCAAACAAGATTATATATCATTCGATGCAGAATTAAATACAGAATATCATAAAAATATATGCAATTGTATTAGTAAAAGCACAAATGATTTATTTAAGATCTTAGACAAAAAGGACCACTCTTGCGAAAAAAATCTTTCTGTACCCCAGCGAGCGCTGTAGGACCGTAACCGTTTATTTACCAATGACTAAAGGTCCTGAACTGCAAAACCATGTCACGAATTTTTGATGAAATGTACTGTCTAGAAATAATGACATTTTAAATTTGTGTCAATGTCTGAAATGTCTTTTTTAAGCTTCAAGCCTTTGTAAAAATCAGACTAGTGGATCCATTGAAAATCGCTGACATGGTTTCGTAGTTACATGCCTTGTGACCCTGTTGGCCAAGTTTCAAGCGATTCGGTTGGCCCGTTGGGTACACAAAGATTTTTTAGTACCCACCAGTACCCGGGAATCCTGTTTCGAGAAATCAGGCTTTAATCAAAATGAAGCAAAAAAGGCGGGAGAAACGATTATACATGAAAGTTTACACAAAAACCCGCAAAGGTCAAGCAATAAAGCTTATGAGCGGTCTTGTAAAGAGACATGCTATCAAATAGCTTCACGGGATGTTATGGATGCAGCTGCAAGGTCAAGCAAGGTTACTTTAATTCCCTAATGCCTTTCCCCGCAATTTTCAAGAAACAGGACTGCTTCTTTTGAAATGCTCATATTTCCAAATAATGCGGCTATTTCTGGTGGTGAGCTGGTTTGAATGGTACGCAAATGCTTATACCATCAGATTATGTCGAAAACGAAAAATCGAGAATTTTTTGTCTGAAGGGTTACAGTAACCTTAAATGGTTTGATGCAAATGGATTTTGATTTCTGTAGCCAAATTCTCACTGTTTCTCATTCCCTTCGTAGGGTCTGTAAGGGGTAAAGTGGGTAGTGTTGATTTCTGGAAAACAGTAGAGTCAGAACTGATAAATCAAGGTTTTTTCTTTTTCTGTTGGTGCATGTCAGATTGTTGATTGGAGGCACCCTTTGCGTTTTTTAGCAAGAATACTTCTTCACAGTTTTACTCTTTTTAGTTAGGGGGCTCTCTCACTCGATCAGTGCATAAATTAGAGACCTCTTCCTGAAGGCCGTCCTGCGCTTGCAGTAGTTTCGGTTGGCGAACAGTGCCCTCGCCTTGTGCACCTGTTGTTAGAGAGCAAGC
Source organism: Aurelia sp. 4 Dawson et al 2005 (assembly GCA_964019985.1). Lineage (NCBI taxonomy): Eukaryota > Metazoa > Cnidaria > Scyphozoa > Semaeostomeae > Ulmaridae > Aurelia > Aurelia sp. 4 Dawson et al 2005. Next base: position 39,564,744 of record OZ026492.1, on the reverse strand, counting down.
GCAGTAGGCAAGGGAGCATGTTGCCGACCAAAACCATTGCAGTGGAGGTCAGCCTTTAGAAATTAGATCTAAATGCATCTCTTGTCTGGTAATGCATTCCTTTTGTTATATGTTAATGGTAGTCTAGTTTTAGTCGTATAATGTATATAAAGTAATTATTTCTTTTAAGTTAGGTTATGTATTTTGTATTCTTATGTGTACTTATAAATATTTGTCAATGAAAACTGAAACTGCACGGGGTCAAGTAGAGCAGTTCAAACAGTTGCAGCCAGAAGAAGACGGTGAAATCCCTTAATAAGGCATCCAATTTGTAACTTGCTTGAAGAAATTGTCACGCAGTTAAGTAGTTGTTTACTTTACCTTATTAATTAGGTACTTCTCCCCTCCCACATGCCGTGTCTCGTTGCAGTTTAAAAGACCCTCGTGCACATATTATGACTCTGGCCAGAGTTGAAAAGGCCAGAGCCAGAGTACCATATTAGGCCATAACTTTTATAACAACTGAGTATCCTGGAAGTGACCTTATATTTTCAACTTTTTCATCATGTAATTGGATTTTATGTCTTTTTCTCATCGTCCTTTTTGATTATACTATTTAAGTAGTTTTTTTATCTTCATGTAATGGTGCCGGGGTAGACACAGCCTTTGCTCCTCGGAGTATCGTACAAGTTGTATTACGTAGAATAATTTTGCTGTATTGCAGCTCGTAGCATACATTGTAATATTTTGTTGGCACACATAAAAACAATGAACAACGATTTCAGCAAAATGTAGCCAATTTTTTCCCTACAGACCAATACAGTTTTACTCTACCTGAGACTGTAATGAATGAATGTAATGATTGAATGAAAGGAAAGCTTTGTGCAGACATTGTTTGCGTTGTCAGAGTCCATAATAAATGTGCCTAAATGAATGAATGCATTTCGTTACCTTAGTTTCATGCAGTTTAATTTACATCCTTCCTCGCTTCTTGTGCTGCCTAGCTCTGCTTGCTGCTTCTGTTTTGGCCTAGGTTTCAAACATTTACCGCGTTTTGAAAGTTATGGCCTGATAACTAGTGCCCAGGATGAGTCGCTATGCTGCGTTGTCCTGGGAACTAGTTCTTATACAATGACTTGCAATTCGCAATAGCAGTTCGAGACTTAGGCCATAGCAAAGCCGGGGCCAGACAGCAAATAAGAGTAAACATCCGCACATGAAAAAACCGAAATTTTAAAGAAAGTTCAGGCTAAAATTAAGCGGGAACATTTTCTGAGCTTTTTAAAAACTGAATCCAAACTGGAAAGACGGATATTTGACATAGACCAACAAAGCATGTGACTCGTGTTATTTTGTATAGCAATGTGCCCTCATCTTTTAAGCATGAACTGTATTGATGATGACATGGTATGCCCAGATAGAAATATAGAAATCATTAGAGTGAAGTGGGAGAGAGTAGGTCACTTGATGCTTGCATCTAAAACTTATGCGAACTGCTGCTGGTTGTAAACTCTTGCAGCTTTCTCTATCGAAGCTGTTTCTGCTCTTGACAGGACCTTGCTTCTCCAAGCACAGCAGAAAATCTATAGAACCCATGAATTTGTCACAACAAATGCCCATGCACCGCGTAGCCAGAAAAAAATTAGTGGGGTAAAGCTTAGAAATTCTCAGAATTGGCAGGCAAAAAGGTATACTCATAAATTAGCATTGCATTTTCTAATTACAATTTTTGCCAATTATGGGCAATTCCCCCCTCATACACTCCCCCTGGCCACGCCAGTGAGCTCATGTTGCCCCAATCAAACCCATTTTGCTCCCAATTTTTATTCCTGTTTCAAAAGATGGATATCGATGTAGAAAGGAATAGGAAGTGTCTTGAGCGATCAAAGAACATTTGGTATAATCATAAAATGGGTACAAATCTTCAACTAAATATCGCAATTTTGACTTTTTCAATAACGAAAATATTACTCCTAAGATCAATCCACGTACCTGCTTGTGAAAACTTCTCTACTAAATTCCCATCACCAATAGACCAATATGTCACCAGATTGACCTGTAAGACGCTGAAAAATGTGAACTTTCTCTGCTACTGAACATTTAAACATGGCCATGACATGATGTTATTTTTCATGTTCGCTGTTGCTCTAACAATTTATCACCAGATTGCAATTAAACCTGCCATCAAAACAAACCATTCTTCCTTCAGCTCCTTTCTATTCAAAACACAGTTTGACACCGTGAAATTCGATGAAATTCTAGTAATTTATTTGAACTGCAATTTAACCTGTCGATGAAAATTAATATTTCAAATAATCTCTAATTACTTGAATGCGTGTTGAATTTCATTATCTGTGATTGGTCGTCCATTTAGGCCATAACAGCGAATAACATTGCCTTCACCATGCTTAGACTTGCAATCGAAAAACGTTTGATTCTCTTTGCCGCGATAAAAACTTATGTACACATCCTGCATATTTATCAATAGTTCCATGTGGTATATTCTTAGTTTATTTGTGTACCGAGTTTTCTTGTAACAAAAGCCCTTTTCAAACAAAGCACCATGAAAAAATCCCTTAAGACATAAGACGCAGTATTAAATTTCTTACTTTGCATTTCATTCACAAACTTAAGGAATTTAGTTTGTTTTAGTGATTCGAATTATGAATAAGTTTAGTTCTGTAAGCAAGGTTTTAAACAAAGAAGTTAACAGCATACTCACATGCTGAGGAAAAGCAGCGTCACTCATTGGTAGTGAGAAATACATTTGTTGTTCAGGGTACTAATAAATTCTTTATGAATTGAGATTTGAGCGTTAGCAAACATAGACATGGGATTGCTTTGTAAAGATTACTGCGTGCTAAAACCTCGTTAAGACCGCGGTGGATTTGTATTGCTTACTTTTATTTTAAGCTTTCTAGAACTTGTAGACAACAGTTTTGTGACGTTCTTAAAGCCTCCGTTTGGGAAGTTACGAAGGAGAGCTGAGAGTTGCTGCAAATTCTATCCGACTCCGATCCGATAGATATCCTATCATGAACATTGTGGACACGATTTGTGTCGATCTTGTTCACACTTTGCATAAATGTTCCTAAATGAATAGATGCATTTCATAATCTTGCTGGCCTTCAATTCATTGCTCAACTTCTTTTTCTTATTCGGGAACCGATGCTCTTGCTTTTGACTGCTTGATATGGGCCTGAATTCGAACCGTACCGCTCTCTGAAAGCTATGACCTGACATGTGCTTCCCAGATCGAGGCTGCCCTCTAACAATTTTCAGGAAAAGTCGCTAGAAGGCTTTTCGATCTGGGGACTAGTTCTCATATCATGGCTTTCAGAGCGCAGTACAGCTCGAAAATTAGGGCATATCATACCGTCAAAAGCAAGAGCATGGTTTCCCAAGCAAGACAGAAATGATAAGAAATGTACCGAAGACAAGCAAGGTAATGAACTATATTTATCCATTTAGGAACATTTAGGCCAGGTATTGTGGATACGATCGACACAAGTCGTGTCCACAAAACCAATCATCTGATAGTCGGATGTGTACTAAAGCTTTGCAAAGACCAAGGCTGTGAATTACTTTAAATCCTTAGGGTATCGGCAATAGAGGCCCCTCTGAATGAGTCTAAAACAATGGTCTTCAAGTCGCTCAATGATCTGGCTCCACAATACCTGTGTAACCTGTTCACCAACAACTCTGTTTGCTCCTCCCGCAACCTCCGGAACACTGAGACTGATTTAAGGTTGCCAAAGAAAAATTTAGCAAATGGGCAAAAATGCTTCTCTTTCCGGGGAGCTAAACTATGGAATAGCCTTCCTGCTGAGTATAAAACGGCATCCTCCCTGAATGGTTTTAAGAAATCAATAATGGGTTAACTTTTACTCTCCATTGTATATATTTTTTAATTGTAAATAGGCTTTTAAATTATGGTTTTATATATTAGTGACTTATTCTTTTTATCGGTATATTGTAATTAAGTTTTTATCGGAGGCCCCCTTGAAAAAACGGGCTAACCTCCTTAAAAGATTCAAATACGAAATCTATGAAGTGAAGTCGGCGTAAAATCAGTAGAATCAATTCGCGACTTTGGAATTATAGCTGAAAACAAATTCAAATTTGACAAACACATCGCAGAAATCGCAAAAAAAGCTAGCGGTGTTTTAGCGTCTATTAAAAGAACCATGAAATTCGTCAACAAAGAGACCTTCAATGCCCTTTAAAAAGCCTGGTTAGGCCAATCCTTGAATACTGTGCGCCAGTTTGGAATCCATGTAAAGTAAAACAAATTAAGACATTAGAATCGGTGCAAAGACGAGCAACAAAGTTAGTGAAGGAACTCAAAAACAAATCGTACACGGAACGCTTACTTTTCCTCGATCTCCCAACGCTAAGCTATAGAAGAAGACGTGGAGATATGATTACAACTTTCAAAATGTTACACGGCATGATCGATACTGATAGTAAAGTATTTTTTGAACGAAGTACTTCAGTTACGAGAGGACACAATATGAAGCTTTTCAAGTTTGCTTCATCGTCGAGCCTGAGGAAGAACTATTTCTCAAACAGAGTAATAAACGAATGGAACAATTTGCCAGCAACCATAGTCAATGCGAAGTCAATTATAGAATTTGAGAAATTATATGACAATTTTTGCGGCAACGAGAAGTACAACTATGAATGCGCTTAAAAACGAACACTAAAGGGTTTAATAGGCCAATGGCCTCCTTATCCCTCATCATATCATATTATTATTATTATTAAAATTAAGGAGACTGGAGGCACAGCAAAGTTTTAAGGTTGGTGTAAACTTGTGGACTATTTCTTTGAACTGAATGACTCAAATGACTTCAGCTCTTTCGCGATCAATCTACTGTTGGACTTTACTTGAGTTTTCGACATAGTCAGACTAGCCTAAGAGTGTTTCCTTCCTTTTAAAAATTCAAAGGACAAGTCCGGGGTTGTCGTAGGTTGTCGTATTTGTTGACTATTCAAGAGATTACACTGTTGTGAATGGTGTGTAGCACTTTTTTCATTTTTTTTTTACCTTTTAATCTGTGAGACTACATAGTTCAATCTGCTAAGAAGTGCGGAATGACGTAATTTTACATGTATTCACTTCACGTTGACCTGAACGAGGCTGCCAAATGTGTTGATACCTTACCATTAACATTGCCAGCCTCCTTATCGCGCCTTCGCACACTCGCACAAAATACAAAATGGCGACGATATTTGGCCTAGCTTGCGAAGATTCATTAACCAATTTATTAAAGTTGGAGGCATCAAAACTTGGAGAGAACTCACGACTGGTGTTCAGCAGTTGGCAAGGTTGCTTTTTAACAGTAAAGTTATCAACGCCGGACTTGTCCTTTAAGGAAATTTTTAGAAAAACTTGAAACTATCATAATTTCTAAGTTTTCTGAAGAATATGATATAATTTTCAAGAAACTGATAGTCTATGTTTGTCTGCAATATGGTATCAAACAAAAGTCTTTAACTATTCTGGTTTACAGTCCTTCGGACGCAAAACTCGACACTTTTTCAAAAAAACATCAATGCATGTGGCTTGAGCCTCACCAAAAGACCCATCAGGAATCCAAGTGGAGTCTACTTGAATTAAGAATCTACTTCTTTCAACGGCAAATTAGCGATATGAATGCTTTAATTCGTCCGAAATGGCGTTTCCAACGTTCCAAAGGGGGTGATCTCAAAATTTTCCGGATGCAAACCCCTCTTACATTTTATTTTTTGCATGTGACTCAGCCCCTCCACTTTTAAAACGCTACGCGATCCCTGGTTTGCAATTTACATTGTGATGATCTCACATTCTGGGACGAGGTAAGGTATAAAATATACCGTTATTACTTAAAATGCTAAAAATCTCTGTCAAGTCCAAAAGTAAAACCATAGATCTAATAGAATCTTCAAAGATGAAAGATGCTTGGAATAAGAACCTCGTGAACATAAGTCAATTGATAACGTTTGACCGAGCAGTTATGACCTATAAAATTGTTAATCAGCTCTGTCCTGAAGGCCTACAAAATAAGTTCATCGAAAGGTCGGTCATATCAAAATATAATACAAGGAATAGGAGGGATCTCCATGTGCAAAAACTGAAATTAGAGTACACCAAAAGAGGTTTTTTTGTACACTGGCCCAATTGCTTGGAATAATATCCCACAGTCCATTAGAGATACCGATTCCATAGTACGATTTAAAAAAAAAACTAAAATCTCACCATTTGAGCTAACGGAATCAGCTCCGCACGAATGCATGGAAGATCAGGCAATATATTTTAATAATTGAGAGTCACGTTAGGAAATTTGTATTGTAATTAGTTTTTTTTTGTATGCTGTAACTGAATTGATATCGTGGATAAAAAAGATTAAATGAATGAATGAATGAATGAATGAATGAATGAATGAATGAATGAATGAATGAATGAATGAATGAATGAAATAGATAAGTAGCTAAAGTTTTTCACGTTAATTTCCAATAAAAGTCTGCGATGCAAATTTACTAGTTAAGCTGCTTACGAAATACTTAACAACACTAGAAGGGATGCCACTGGGTGGGTGCAAAATACTATGACTGCTCCATGGTATGATACAAAAATAAGAAAACCTACATAAAAATGATAAGATCAAAACAGCAATACTTAAAAAAGAAATTTGTCGTCAAAACTTTCCTTCAAATGGCATTTAACGAGCGTTTCTATCTCGCAGGCAACTAAATAGTGTTGAAAAATTCTGCGCCTTCCATTCAGATTTCTATCCAGTTCTATCCAGCAACCCAGCAGTGCTTCTCTTATCTATTAGCTTTAACTGATTCATGAACTTCGTTGATTTTCGATGTTAATTTAATGCTTATCAGGTATAGCCATCAAATCATCCCCATAGCACTGCATGGAGGCATGAAAAATTCTGCGCTCTCAGCTTGCGTCTTGTAGTTAGATTTCAAAATGACAAAAATACAGGCAGCTTTTCTACTTCTAATTAGCATGAACATCATTTTGCAGCATGTTTGTTTCAGCTAGATAACGAAGCTCAGAAGTGAAGACAGTAAACTATTTGGAGATATGCATTTTCATGGGAAGGCTTTCCTCAAAAGAAAATTGTGTACATGGGTGTTAGGCACACTTCAGCGACAGAGCCATGTGGCGGAATGGTTCAAACCCTCCAATTTTCCAAAAGGTTGTTCCTTGGATTGCGCACAAATGCACCAAGGTTGTCTTCTTAGGACGAGAAAGCAAGATCGTCCTTCCTGTGATGTAGTCAAATGATCTAATAAATACTCTCACCAAATATCTTCTCTAATCAAGGGTGTTAGGACAGGATACTCTGATTGATTATTTATTTACCTTGTTTTTAACCTTATGTTTAGTTTGTTTGCTTTGTTTTGTGCTCTGTTCCGTCTTCAAACTGACGTGTGCAAATGAACTTGGGTACAGGCCTAAACGCTCTCAAATTGTTCGAATATTACTCCCTTGTATTTCTGTGTCTTAGTGCACCTTCGCTTAAAGGGAGAACAAAGACCAGCAGCCTTTGCGATCGTTAGTTTTTGTGAATTCCGTACAGTCACTTATTCTGGAAGCTGTGGAGAGCAAGTCGCTGACTTTGTACAAAGCATGCTGGTCTTTGTACTCCCTTAAGAAAGGTTTCAACCGCAATGGTTTTATGGTTTGAAAACAATTGCGGTTTGAAACCTTTCTAATGCAAAGGCGCACTAAGACACAGAAATACAAGGGAGTAATATTCCAACAACTTGATGGCGTTTAGGCCAATACCAACGTTCATTTGCACACATCAGTTGAAAGGGAAACAGAGCAGAAAACAAGCCAATAAAACAAGACATGAGGATCAAAGCATAAGCATGGCAAATAAAGAGTCAATTAAAGCATCCTTGTCCTAATGCTGCAGCTGCAAGGGCTTTTCTTGTAAAATGGGCTACGCGCAAAGCCTCCTTACTCCGATAGGTGCACTTTAAATTGACAACAACAGCATGCAGTGGAAGCAGTAAAAGGACATGATCGTACCTTGAGGTAGAGTTCCTCACAACTTGACTGATTAAAAACTTCATTGGCTGAAAACATCACTTAAGATTTGGACAAATGCTTCCGTGACAACGGAGTGACTTAAGAACTCAAACTTAAAGTTATATCGGATTATTTTACGAAAACCTTTGAGTTATGTTCTGAAAATTTTTGAAATTCCACCAAGTCCAACCGTGGACTTGTAACAAAGTATCTAAAGTTTTATTCAAGCCATTCAGTTCGAAGAATTAGGTCTTAAAGCGTTATGCCAACGAGCTTCAAGGTTCGGACGGAACCTATGCTTGCAAACAAGTATTACCACTGGCATATCTGACGAAAAATATGTGTAGAGCTCTGTGAAACACAGCACAACACTATCAACGAAATAATAATTTAATCAACAAAGTTTCTGGCTAAACAGGATTTCAAATTGCTAGAATTACAGATCAAGATACTTACAATATTTAGAATAAATGGACTCACAACAAACTACTCTCTTTATCTCCTTCAGAAATTCTAGATATACGTTCACTCGTTTTCATGATTCTTCTCAAGCTTTAGGCCATTTAGACAAAAATGATGCCACCATCAAAGTTCTTCTGGCTCTACTCCGTAACAAACGATGTACCAGTAAATAGGCCTTTTTCAGCATTACATTTACATATCAAACTAAGATATAAACATATGTTTTTCAACTGGCAGATTTCACAACTTGATCAATTGTGATGCAAATGTTTTTGAGCAATCTTCCAAACCACTGAGATCTTCTGACATGCAGCTGCATATGACCGTTGTCTTTTCTTCCCTTAAAAATTTCAACCGCAGGTAAATGGCAGAGAGAAATTTTTAGATTAACGCAATTAATTGAAGTCAAAAGAAATTCCGAAATTATGATGTTTGAGTTTAGGCCTCGTAAACAAGTATCCAAGGCTTTTTGAAAACGCTCTCCGTAGTGGATCTTTCTGAAAACAACGTTAACCTGTTGTTGTGTGGAAGAGTTAAAACGGAGCTTTTCGAAAACACTCTCCGAAGTGGATGGCTGTTAAGGCTGTAAAGGCTGTTTTCCTGTTGTCGTGTGGACGGGCAAAAATAGAGGTTTTCAAAAACGCTGACATCACATCATCTTTAATTTACCACATATCAAAGCATGCGCTCTGTTCTTTAAGGATCTCGCAAGGGCATTTTGCTTATCTGTTTTCTTTCGTCGAAGTTCGAAATGTCGAACATCGTTATCGAAAACTGAATTTAATCATAGCACATCGAATTCTAAATGTCAGAACGTTTTCTCGTGGACGGAGATATTTATCAAAACATTTCCCATGTGAATGCAGGACTTTTTTATACGGCAAAAAATCCGTTTTCAAAACGACCTGGATACTTGGACGTAACCAAGGGTCTGTTTACATGATCACGCCTTGCCAGGATATCCCGCCTAGCAGGGATACCCCGACTTCCTGCAAAAACAATCAATTTTTGCTTTGCTTTTACATGAGATTTTATCACATCCCATCTTGCCGGGATGTTTTCATCTCGTCTCTGCATGGCGGGATATCCCATCTTGGCGGGATAAAATTGACGTCGATACGCATGCCATAATGATCAATCTTTTGTTGTCCTTTTGTTATGGTAATTCATGGAACCTAAATAAGCGTGGGTAATTTTTATCCCGCCCAGCCTCTATCTCTCACGCAAACGCAGACATAAAAAACAAAAATAGGAGAGACATACCGGCAAGGATCATGTGTACAGGCCCTTAGATTGTAATTGAACTTTTGAGAGGAAACTAAGCAGCCTTTTGGACGCGGTTTACAAAGAGGCAATGATACAAGGTGTCCGGAAACATGCGATTGGAAAATTAACTAAGTTTTATCTATCATGCAAAAACATTCAAGGCCAAAACTAACACCAGAGTAGCAAACAAGCTAGATTTTGAACCTTTTGAACTGTACCATTATGACCAGAGAAGGTTCTAAGATCAACGCGAGTTAGAAAGCCGCGTCGATCTGGGAACTACTTCTCGCAGGTTGTAACTTTCACATCGTGGCACTGCGGTTAGAAGTTCAGGTCAAAAACAAACTGTTGACAGCAAGCATAGAAGATGAACAAAGAATTGAATACAAGCAAGACAACAAAATACATTTATTCATTTACAAACATTTAGGCCAGGCATTAATGGCACCATCGACATAAATCGTGTCCAAAATATCCATCGGCATTGCCAATTTGTAAGAATCTGTTTAGTGGTTTAAGAGCTACAGGCTTCAAACTTCTAAGAATTTTTTGCCGGGTAAGGATACGGCTCAAATCTTTCAAATCTTTGAAAAGATGGGTGTAAAATTGTATCACATTTTTCTTTGAATTCATGTGCTTGAAAGGAACTTTGGGTAATTTGCTGTAAATCTACCGTGGCAATATTTTGATATATTGATTATTTTCAAAATGGCGGCATTTTGACTTATTTTGCAAAAATTCATCGAAAATTTTGAAGAAATTAAAATCATCGTAAATCTTAAATTAAGCGAGGGAAATTGATACAACCTTCAAGATAACCATAGTTGATGAAGGTCTACAACATGGTTGCAAGCAGAAATCTGTTGCTCTTCTGGTTAAGGATTTAGAAATTTGATGACGTCACACCCTCAAAATTAATAAATGCCACCATTTTGAAAACAGTCAAGGTATCGAGAAATTGCCACGGCAAATTTATTGTGAATTACCTGAAGTTCCTTTCAAGAACTTTAATTGAAAGAAAAATGTAATAGAATTTTACACTCACCTTCTTAAAAGATTTGAGCTCTATGCTCCGGGTATGGTACTAAATTGATAAACCATGTTCTTCTTCAATCCTTAGAGAGATTTGCCTTTTCTCTATTCAACCGCCAAAATTGTTCAAAATTGTACTGGTTAGAGGAAGCAAGAAGAATGTCACTACGACAGATCAGTTTTTGTACACTGTAATCAATTTAATATTTACAACCTGACACAAATCCATGCAGGCTGTTTTAGTGTATTTCCCAAGGGGTTAATTAAGCAGTCCATGGTACGAAGTTGTGCAATTTTTAGGGTAGCCATTTTAAGATTATAATTCAATTGATGGGTAAAATCTTTAGCAGCACTTACGGATTTCTGAATTTCTGAATAGCCTTCTGGTTAAAAATCATGTAAGGAAATATTTTTTCATTTTTCTGGATTCATAGGTATATCTTTTCAGCTTTTATCCGGATTGATGTGTATGCTTTTTTCAGAATATTTTCCAGAATTATGGGTGGTGCTTTCAGATTATTTTTTACCACCAATCATTACAAAGGTAAAGCAAACCAATTAAAGGTGCAGGGTCACGTAACCGTATCAAACCTGTTACCTCTATAATCTATATTGTTTCCCACACGTGGCCACTATGTCCTTCACAGATTTTGGTGGATGGGGTGAATCCACTAGAAAGTTACTTTCAAAAATCCACCAATATCTATGCAATCGTACAACATATGAGTGTTTCGTTTGTTTCTCTACGAAGCTGAAGATTCCGTCTTCAAAATAGCACCGTCATTTTGAGAAATATGGTTGAAGATCTCTGTGATACGGCCTATCGAAAATGCTGCAAAATCGTCATTTCGAAAGAAGCTTGTTTACATTACGTGACCCTGCCCTTTTAATCTTCACCATATGCACTGGGAAAGGACACAAAATCATCTGGTCCCTACTGCATATGGTACTTGCAATTCACCAAATGTTTAACAAGAAAATAAACTTTGTCACACTTTGGATGTCACGAAACTTTAGCATGCAAAGAAGAAAAAAAATTTGAACGGTTCTTGGGGACTATTTCCATCGAAGTATGTCATCAACTAACATCCAAAGTGGGACAAACTTATTCAGATTTAATCATCTAATAACAAAGAAATGAAATAAAACGGGAGGAGAACAGCTGGTAGTTTTATTCAGTTTACTTATCCTTCCAGTTGATGAAATAAATGATATTGTTGCCTCCGAGGTCAATTCATTAGCAATACTGTTAGAGCATGGAGCACTAAAGGAGAAGATCACACAGAGCCTCAGAGATAAAGAAGTTAAGATCAAGTCCTAGGATTTCTGAAAGCTGGTCAAAGAGATTGTTACGCATCTGATCATAAATGGGGCAGTGCAGGAGAAGATGCTCATTATCCTCAATGCCTGTATTGCAAGCACTTATGGGACTTACAGATTCAGGTTATGAATGAATGGCTTAACCCTGTATAAACAAAGGGAAGTTAAGTGACCAACCGGGTAGTATTCACTATTTTTCATTGGCATGCCAAAGGGAGAAGATTGCTTTTGAAAACAAATTGATTTCTATGGCCGATTAGGCAAGCTATAGATTTAGACATATTAAGCTGCAAAATATCTATTGAAACCTCGATGGCTATTTCATTCTCAGTGCATGTAAAAAGGAGTTTTTAGTAGAAGACATAGCTATATATCCAATGACGAAGAAGGAAGATTAAAACAAACAACTGTTGTCTTAATTAAAACAAACACTTGCACGGATTCAGGAACCTAGGTAGGTATATATATTTAACGTGGCTAGCCCGCGAAAGTCTGAGAGACTTATTTCCAGCAGGGCAACGGATGTTTTACTATCAGTCCGCCGCAGCTACCAGATTTCCCTTACATGGCTCTGGTCGACCCGGGCTAGTGTTACGGACAGCGACCAAACTGTCCAGCGTGGGGTTTGAACCTACGGCCGTTCTGACCTTTGGTTTATGAATCAAACCCCTTAACCACTCGGCCACGCGCTCTCATTGTGGCTTGAGTCCCGCCGGTGGTAAGTTTTCACTTTCTCGATTATTTGATAATTCCAACGAAGAATGGATCTAAACAACAAATTTTGGAATTCTACGAATCTGCTTCATTAAATGAGGATCAAGGAACATATTAAATTTCTACTCAACAACATCGTCAATAGACGACTGCGCAGGTTTAGATAGCGACTAAGGAGAGCGCGGCCCATCCTGACAGCCTTAGTAACAGCAAGAAATCAAAGAAGCCCCATCCTTGCGGCTCAGTTGGACCTCCGATTTGCCGTGGACCTTTATTAGTTTCAAAATGGTGGAAACTTTATAGAAATTCATCCAAATTACTTGAGAAAAATTGATACAATCTTCAAGAAAACCATGGTCTATGAAGGTCTATAAAATGGTAGCAAGAAGAAATCTTTAGGTCTCCTGGTTAAGATTTTTGATGACGTCACAGCTTCAAAATTAATAAATGCCGCCATTTTGAATCTAATCAAGATATCTCAGAATCGCTAATGTAGGTTTACAGCAAATTACCCAAAGTTCTTTGAAGCTCTTGAATTCAAGGAAAAATGCAAAAGAATTTTATACCCGTCGGTTTAAAGATTTGAATCCTATGCTATGACTCAACGAGTATTTTTGAGGATTGAAACAACTTGTTCGCACTGCTTTTGCCACGCCTGTTATAGCTTTGTTTGTTTAGAGTTGTCTCTCGAGAAAATTCCGTTTGTCTGCGATCGCTAGTCACTTAAGTGGCGTATTGCTCAAAGCAACTCGTGTTACAAAATCTGGACTTGCAACACGTCTCTCCCGCAGCAAAAATCGGAGAAGGAATAAAATCGAGAGAGACTTGTAATACTTGGTAGCCTGGGTCGTTGGCTAGACAGGATTCTGTCAAGTCGGCATCCTTTTACAAAAAGCCAATATCCAATCATATGATAAGAATGGACAATGATACAACAGAGCGAGGCTCTGCGAAGTTCTTTGACAATGGCCTACTCAAGGTTTGATGAAACAGTTAACAACAACCCCGTCATTTTTAAAATGGAAGCAAGGCTCGATGACTCATGAATATTAATGAGCATGCCAAGCATTGCAAGTCTCTCTCGCTTTTTTCCTTCTCCCGTTTTTGCGGCGAGAGAGACGTGTTGCAAGTCCATACAAAATCTGATCTTGCCACTGCACGTTTGCTACGTTTACATTTGCAGCTTGAGAAGTAAAGTTACATTTGCTCGCGGGGTGAGAGGCCGAGTGGCTTATACAGTCTTCATCAGGTGACTGAAGTTAAGCTTGGTCGAGTGAGGTCACATTTCGGATGGGTGACCACTGAGGCCTGACCTCGCAACTCACCTCGCCGTCCTTCGGAAGGGACGTTAAACTAGGGGTCCCGTGCCTGGATGCGGCATGCACAGTGGGCCTAAATTAGCTTTCAGTGGCTAGAAATCCTGACAAGCCCACTCAAAACAAATTGAAAACAAAAAAAAAACAAACTTCAGAAATCTCTTCACTTGCAGTTAATAATGGCCTTGTTCTGGCAACCCAATGAAAACAATAACTGCTCCCGTTTTTAATGCTGCAACTGTTGCACACAAAAACACACGTGAAACACAACATGAACAACACATCGAAACCAACACGACACAAATTCAATAGCAAAACTTGTTAAAAGGTAAGTTAGCTGTCTTTTGTGGATTCATCGTCCAACTCTGTTGTATTTTTAGGCCTCCTAGCGCCTTTCGCTCTCCCAAACTCCGATTGCAACGCAAGCGTACAATTATCCACACTAACAGCAAACATCTGTTTTGCCTTCTTTGACTTTTCACAATCCACTAAACATCCAAGTGCTGAGATGTAACTAATCGCTATTCGTAAAATCGATAATTTTGACAATTTCTGATCTGCAGTGTAGCTTGGGATTGAGCTGCGAAGGAGATCAAATGCTTCGCTAAGTTTATGAACACGTGTTCGCTCTCGCGCATTTGCTAAAATCCTGCGTTGCATCTGCGTAGTACTTGCAGAACTCGTTTCATTATTCTTGCTACATTTCATAGAGTTCTCTTCAACTTTAGTGCAGTTCCTCCTCTTCGTCGCCTTTTTTCTGGACACAACCTCTTGTCCCTCGCTTTGGGACATTTTAGCCTTTGAAGCAACTTTGCAATTTTGCATTTTTCCCTTACTCTTTACGATTTTGATATCGGTGGCATTAGTAGCCTCAGGCAAGAGCGCTCTGTCTTTCTTATAACAGGCTGCAGCTCCTTCGCAGTCTATGCTTTCCCTTTCACATATTGATTTGTCACTATCACTAGTAGCTTCGTCGTCAACTTCGCTCCCTTTGAACTTCATACGACGCACTTCGCGTTTAGAAACCTCTCCAGCATTTGTTACGTCATCTTTTACGTTCTTTTCCTTATAAAACATTGCAACGTCACCGTTACATGAAGTTTGCTCACCCTCTGTTTTAATAACCAATACCCTTTTTGTGTTTCTCCTTCTTCCATCATCTGTAACGCTGTTTTTAGCATCTTTCCCTCCATGATTCATCGCAACATCGCCGATATGCGAAGTTTGATCACACTTGATTTCAAGTACCGGTGTCCTTTTCGTGTTACTCTTCCTGCCATCATCCATAATGCTATCAATAGAATCCCTCCCTCGATAGCTCGTCACAGCATCGACATTGTCAGAGTCTTTACTATACACATATTCAACTGCTAACGACCTTTTTGCACCATCCCTCCCTGAACAGTCACTAGAATCTTGATCACTTATTACTATGTTTTTATCTTCCTTATCTCGATCATGCATCGAAACATCGCTGTTACAAGAGTCTTTGTTGTCGTTAATTTCACTTACAAACGACTCCCTAGCACTGCCCTTCCCTGCTGGCTCACTCCCACTTTTCTTTCGTTTAACGTCTAATTTGCTTGACTGGAGATTCTTCGTTTCAATAACTGTGATTTTCTTTTTCACATCATTCTTTAAGCCAGGACAAACAGCCTTCGAATCTGTGTTCTCGATTATTTCTATACTCGAATTCTTCCTCGTGCCATTTCGTAAGTTTTTCACCTTTTTGATGATAACATTCGATTTCTTGTTACCATCAACAAAAATTGTCTTGCTTTTCAGTGTTTTAAATTCGCCAACCCTTTTTCCGGCCATGTTTACAAAGGTTGTCATATCAAGTCAAAGTATGTTGTTGCCTATTTAAATACAGAGGGGAAATTCATTCTTTTTCAAGCAATGATATCACATTTGACAAGAAAACTTCTGCTTGAAAACATTCTTGAACACCTGTCAACAGAACAAAAGTTTATGAAATGAAGTGATATCAGTCATTTTGAGCCATATGCAACTTTTTCCAAATACAAAAAGGGGATTTTCTTCCCACTCCCACTAAGTCAATATAATCTCTTAAAGAGATCTCCTTGATCTAGGATTGGCTGCAGACAAATGCATCTTTCTTCTGTCAAAGTCTTCACTCCTACTCTTGGTCTGCACTGAGCAATGTCGGTTGAGCAAGAAGAAATATGTCAGTCCTGGAATTGGTACAAGTATTTCTCTTTCCTCTTACCACTTTCCCTTGATCTCAATTCCTACCAAGAGCTGTGATTTTAAGTCAATATCATACAGCCTTACTAGTCTTCTAGCCTTTTGGTTTGGAGAAATGTTTCCTCGATCACTTAGGATGTCTCAGTTCAATAAAACAGCTGGTAGAGATGTTCTTGATCTAGTTAGGCACAAGCATGTTTTTTCCCGGCGTATTGTTTCCTACTCTAAGCTCCAGCCTAACGCTAACCTTTAAAGTCGAGATTGTTAGCTACAGAAGTCTTACTAGTTTTCTGACCTTTTTTGAAATGAATGCTGCCATTCTCGCATAAATATTCTCTTAGTCTTTTGTCCCATTGAGAGATGTCCAAAGTCACTATTACTGCTCCAACGGCCTCCTTAGTATAATTTCTGTTCAGATTTTATTCTCCATCAAAGTTTTCCTTACCCTTCATTCTCATTGAGAGAAATCTTAGTTCAATATGGTTGCTAAAAATCAATTCAGGGTCTTTTTTCTTTGGTACAAATACTTCTTTTTCTCTCTTTACTCTTGCAGCTGCGAGTTTTCTCAATTCTATGTAATTGCTCGAAAATATTTCGTTCGTCTTGGGTCTGGTCCAGGTATATTATGACATTTTTAGCAAGAAGGAAACCTTGTTGTAATTAATCCTTCTTAAATCTTCTTAACAGCCATTTTGCATACATTCATGCTTCCATTCCTTCAAGAAGCTTCATTCGAAAAAATCACAGATCTAATGCAGTAAAACCATTAATCAATGTGGAAAAACCTGGCAATTAATGGCCAAATGATGTTCCACAAGCGAGGTGATTAGCAAATTCGTCTTGGCATGATCAGTTTCAGTAGTTTGAGTTGCTCTACTTTTGTGCTAAATTCAAAAGCACCCAGAAAGCTTTCTTCGTGAAAGAGATGCTATAGTCTTGGCAAAGCAGCTGCTCAATCAGTTTTCAGCAGCTTAACGATTAAGAGAACCACTTTGGTTTACCAAGCGGTATGAAATCATTAACGTATGAACAAAAATGAAAGCTGCTTCTGTTTTAGAGCACTTCAAAAACTTCCCGGAACTAGTTGAGCCCTTTTCTCTTTACGTCCATTCACCTATTAAGCGTAATGGGCCATTCTTGTTCGTTCAGAACCGAATGATTCACCTTTCAACGGGGATTAGATCATCCACACACAGATTGCCAAAGTTTTTTCACCTTTCATTTCCTTCAATAGCTAACAACAAGGAGCCATACCAACTTCTTTCAAAGACTTGTTTTTCCTTACCTCTTTGTATTTCGGTATCTTTGCATTTGTTTTATAAAGTCCAAGGTCCTCAATTCGAAATCGTATGACTTGTTTTCTTTTTCATCAAACGTGTGGTCTTCCACATACAACCACAGTTCGTACATACCAATTGCTTTACTTGCTAACAACTATGAAGCCTGGAAATATATCGGCAGAAGGTGGCTCAAAATCCCGTGAAATATATATCTCAGAAATTTGTTTGACCTCTTTTTCTCTTACACGTGGATGTCGGATCACTTTCTTTGCTGTAATAACTTCGAACAAGATAATTCATGTTCTGAACGAGGATGAGATTATTCAAACATAGTAACTATCTTTCAGATTTATCCCTCGGCCACTTCATCTACTAAAAAGAGTGATCTCTAATGCTATATCAGCGGTTAACAACTGAAACCTTGGAATCATAGACTTTAGGACTTCGAAGATATCAGCAGTTTTGAACTGAATAACTTATTCCTTCCCAACAGGAATAAATCATCTACATATCAACATGCTGACCACAATAAGTTGCTCTGGTTGCCTTATTAATCCACAACAGTCTACTGACCCTCCAAATTATATCTGTAACCCTTTGAGTGACTTAGACTCACGCGAAAAGTTTAACCATTCTCCTTTCCATGCAAAGCTTACGAACTCACTACATGCTGGAATTGCTAAACAGGAAAGAGATCATCAACGTCCAGTAAAGTTGCATTATCTGCTAATTACTTCATCTGCTAAGAGCAACGATCTCTCTCACGAAATCAAACAGCTGAACGACTGCTTTTCAAAAACAACTGATTTAGACAAAATAAATAATCCTTTTCCTAAACGCGTGTAATCGTCAACATACAAGCAAAAGAAATCATTTTCAATCGCAATCAGATTTCAGTACGAATTAAAGCAAAATGTATACTTTATTACTCCAAGGTAGAGTCTGCATGATGCTTTTAAGTGAACCTTAAATATCAAGATCCCATCTCCTTGCATTGCAATGAGAAGCAAAATATTTCATGCATTCACAACTGGAAACTAGGATTTCTCGAAACATCCTTTTCATAGAGGACAATATCAATAACTGTTTGTTTTCTCCACATGCTCGAGTTAGTCCTTTCCAATTCAGATTAAAAACTGTTTTTATTCTTTGATTCCTCTGTCCATGTTAATCTCCGAGCTGAATCCATTCCCTTCCGGATGTTTTCACATATTCTTCTCCATCAAAATCCAATAGGCCAATTTCCCCTTTCACGAATTACAGTCTGTTATGAAAATGCATTTGTGCTTTTTAACTCAAACACGAATTTCTTTCTTTCCTTTATGTCGATACAAGAGGCTGCTCGTCGTTGAACACCTGTTAAGCAGGGCATAGCCTGGGCTGTATGAAATCTCGCCGTCTCTTCTGCATTATTCATATTCTTTTTCCAGCTTTTGTTTCGCAAATACAGCACACACGTTCGAGCCGCATATCAAACAGCTAAATATCCAGGGCTCTTGCGGCCATCAATTCAATAGTAACAATAGGTCTCTTTCATTCCAATCTTATTTGTATTGTAATAGGCCAACCAGCCTCTGCTAATCAAAACAGGTGTCCAAAGCTCAGTCATTGATTTGTTATGTCATGGGTGAAAGGACACCGTATATCATGGGTGACAGGACACTGCTCAAGGCTATTAGGTTGCTCCGGCCTAATTAAATTGCAGTAATCAGTCTCTTTCATTTCAATGTCATTTGTATTGTAAGGTCAACCGACCTCTGCACATTAAAACGAGTGTCCAAAGCTCTGTAATTACAGAATTGATTTGCTATAACATGAGTAAAAGGACCTTCCCATGGGTGCTAGGAAGTTCTTGTGACATTCAATAGTAACAATAGGTCTTTTTCATTTCAATTTCATTCGTATTGTGAAAGGCCAACCAGCCTCTGCTATGTGACCAAAGCTCTGTCATTGATCTGTAATGACATGGGTGAAAGGACATCGTGAACTATGGGTTTCAAGACACTTTTTCTTTCCAATTTCTGTATTGTAACGGACCAAACGACATCTGCATATCAAAACAGGTGTCCAAAGCTCTTTCATCGATTTTTATAGCATGAGCAGGAAAGGACACTGCATGATTTGGGTGCTAGGCAACTCTAGCAGCCACCAGCTCAACTGTAACAATAGATCTTTCTCATTCCAGTCTCATTTGTATCGTAACAGACCATCCGCCTTCTGCACCTCGAAACAGGTGTCCAAAGCTCTATCCATGAGTTGTCGTAGTATGGGTACTAGAAACGTTTACATGGGTATTAGGTCAACGTGTACCATGAAGGCAAGTGTGAGGTTCTAAATTCACGAAACTAGAACAGGTTTCCTTGAAAAGAATGTTTAGAGAAGTAAATGGAGGGTGCTTGTTTGAGGCTGTTCCATAATTTTGTTCCATTAGCCTAATAAAGTGAAATTGATAAAAGCCCTCGTGCTCTACTGGAAGTAACATTTCAAGCTGTACTTTATGCAACGTTGAAATTGAAAACCTTCAAGGTAAGTAGAGGTGTAGTTGCACCCGGATGGAAAATCTGTTGATGAAAATATCGTTCAGTGAATTCAAATGAAGAATCCCGTTAGAGAAGGGATTGACGACACAGCTGTTCAAGAACTGACACAAAATTAGGATAATCAAAGCTGTTTCCATGGATAGGATTCGAGACTGTTGATCGTCTATGAAAACAGATTTATTCGTTTCACTTATGAGGACACGGGCTATAGGAAACGCTGAATTAAAAACATGAATTTTTTATGAAAGTTCTGGAGTGTTCCAAATTTATTATTTGATTGCTAATGGATCGAATGGCGATTTCAGTCCCCTCGTATGGCAGTTTGGTGCAACTGAGTGTCAACAATCACTCGAGCGTTGAATGCTGATGGGTCTAGATCAAGTCAATCTGCAACACATTTGGATTAATGAGATTAATGGGGTTGATGATGATGATGATCATGATGATGATGATAATGATGATGATAATGATAATGATGGTAATAATGATGATGATGATGATGATGATGATGATGATGATGATGATGATGATGATGATGATCATGATGATGATGATCATGATGATGATGACGGTGATGATAATGATGATGATGATGATGATAATGATGATGATAATGATAATGATGGTAATAATGATAATGAAGATGATCATGATGATGATGATGATGATGATGATAATGACGATGATGATGATGATGATGATGATGATGATCATGATCATGATGATGATGACGGTGATGATAATGATGATGATGATGATGATGATGATGATGATGATGATGATAATGATGATGATAATGATAATGATGGTAATAATGATAATGATGATGATAATGATGATGATGATGATAATGATGATGATGATGATGATGATGATGATGATGATGATGATAATGACGATGATAATGACGATGATGATGATGATGATGATGATGATAATGACGATGATGATGATGATGATGATGATGATGATGATGATGATGATGATGATGATGATGATGATGATAATGACGATGATGATGATAATGACGATGATGATGATGATGATGATGATGATGATGATAATGACGATGATGATGATGATGATGATGATGATGATGATGATGATGATGATGATAACTATGGCAGTGATGCAAACTATTCAACAAAGAGCTTTGCTATCCTAGTATCAGCATAAATTAAAATCGAAAACTACCACTGGTAAACATTGATTTATTAAAGTTTTATGTTACGTTTCTTTATGCATTTCTATTTTCAATGAATTTAAAACTTTCGGACGAAAAAACTTTTGGACTTCACCACATTTCGGACAAATAAAGTTTCAGACAAAATTTTGTCCAAAAATTTGATTGTTCGAAAGTTTTCGATTTTAATGTATTCATGAAGATCCGAAAGAGTAATTGAAGAATTGAGAAACATATAAGGCACTACAAAAAATTGATGATAACTTAATTCGCAAATGTTTATTCGCACGAAATTTCCCATTTTGTTCGATTAGCGAAAGATATTTCAAGCATTTTGCGCTTTTTCCGAGAAGCTTTCTTCCGTTAAATTAACCAGAAGAAACGACAAAAGTAAATGCAACGACTTGTGCTGTACACAAGAATAATTTTCACAATAACAAACATATCTACAACTCAGCTAAACTTTTCTGTGGGCAAAATACATACAATGGATCTCTGATTTTTATCTGAAGATATTTCACTGTATATTTACAAAGTCGGAAAATAGTTTATTGTGTACAACGTAGTGGAAGACTATACAAATTATTTACTTTCTTGATAAATCTTAGCTACCTTAAAACATGAGTCCAAGTTATCGCTCATTCTTGGGCGCCATTTTTTCGTGACGGCTTGATTTAAAAACAACTATTAGGCCTGGTTTTGGTAACATTTAAATTGACCCTTCCAAATAAAGGATACAATTATTTTTAACAATAATTGAAATCAAGGGCGCATCCTTTTGAGCATCTGAAGTCTGCGAAGTCTATGTCAGTTACCAAAAGAATGCACATTCTGAAAACAGTAGAGCTGGCAGACTTCGCAGAGAAAAATGCCAAATGAATGGGAAATCTGAAAAAATGAGAGATCAAATGTTGTTGTTCGGCCCAGCGAAATGAAGCCATTTCAATTCAATGCACTTTTGTTATGCAAAGACCACGAGAAACGAAGCCCAAAATAATACGTCAATAATCTCTCGGAAGTCTACCGAGAACAGAATGACCAAAGAATAGGCTTTTATAAATAGCGACCTGAAATCTGCGAAGTTTACCGTTTTCGGTAGAATGGTACCAAAAGAATGGGACTTTATCTTCTACCAACTCTACCGGTTTGAGAGCCCAATAGAATACGCCCTAAGCTCCTGTAAGTAAAACTGGGGCGGATCCAGCCCAAAGTTGAGGGGGGGAAATTTGCAGAGTGGGCGCCAAAAATGTTGTGAAAAGTAAGCGCGCCGAAGGCGCGCAGAAATTTTTGGGCCTTCCTTCAGGAAACATTCTCTGGTTTTTTCAACTGAATAAGGCCTTAATTCACATGTTTCCCACATTCAGAACGAAACACGAAAAAAGAGTGCATTTGGGTCAAGATAAGGGGCGCTTTTCTTGCCGAAAATGGGGCGCCAAGCTGAGTTTTCATCATGAAGGGGGGAGGCAGATGCCCCCAACTGCACCCCCTAAATCCGCCACTGAAGTAAAAAAAGTTGAAACTTCGAATCAACCATGAAGACAGGTTTTCAATTCAATGCAATTTCGTAGCATGCTCCACAATTAACGGGTGTCCCAGAAAAAACGCAACAGATTTGAATAATTCTAATGGAAGCTGTTTCATACTTGTTAGCAAACAATCATTTTTATTGAAATTTCCAATTATTAGAATAAATTTTGATATATTTTTCAGTGTTTTTGGTGACTTGGTTGTAAAGTTAAAAATCAGCAAAGTTCAAAATTGCTTCCAGGTCAAAACCAGAGCTGCTCCATTAACAATAGGTGATTAAATGGACAAATTATAGAAAATGACAGTCTTAGCAATAACCGAAGATTGCTGACAAGCGCTCAAACACAAAAGTTGGTTGAACATTGAACAGATACTTGTATGAAGATTTCGGTTATGACGAAGTTTCTTTTTCTAATATGACTAGGCCATTCTTATAGTTATGCTTTCAATTGGAAATTAGCACTGAGAGCTCCCTCGGAACTAAATAACTCATAAAGCATTGAGGGATCTCTTTTGTCACAGTTTCTTGATCAAATTATGTGCTTGTCTGTAATCCTTTAAAGTTGCAGATAATGCCAAGCTTCTAATTTTGCATTATGCTTTGCACTAGTTGTGGGAGGTCTGGTTTTGCCATGGCAGCAAATTTTGAGTTTGTCGATTTATAAGTCTACAACTAGGTCACCTAAAATTCTGAAAAATATCTCAAAATTTAATCTAATTATTGTAAATTTCGAGAAAAATAATTATCAAATTTTTAGTTTGAAACAGCTTGTGTTAGGATTTTTTAAATCTGTTGCGTTTTTTTGGGGCACCCAGTAGGTAGTTCACCATGAAAGTTCAGATTTTTGCTACATTTCAAAACTTCAGATTTTGCCATGTCTAGAATCGTTATAATCCTTGAAAGAGCTTCGATCTTTGATGTAACAATTGACATGTTTCATTTAAGGTTGAAGTTTTGGTCAACTATATGTGCAGTTTTGAATGCATGCTTCACCACAAGGTGAGTCCTAAAACGTCAGGTTTTTACCAATTTAAAGCCATCATAAATATCGCCTGGACTACTTTGATATTTCATGCAATCGCGCTGGGATTTCATTATTGCTTGAATTTTAGATTTTCGATCATTTTTATGATTTCCCACTCGGCCGGTAGAAAGGTGTTGGCGCACGACAACCCCTACAACTCATGCTATAAGTCTGCATCTCATAAATACTATAGTTTTCATACTATATTTATATCTTTTGTATACAAGGTATATCCCTTATTTACTAAAGAAGGACAAAAAAATAGACATGGAAATCAAAAATTCTTATCTGGCTAATTCTGATTCCTAGAACATTCCTTTCCGATTCCCGGATTTTTAAATAGGTTCACTTGACATCATACGCAATACAATTCCATCGTCGATAAATGTATCGTTCAGTGCCTACTGATGGGGTATCAATTTCCAGGGCCGTTGAGAGCTTATCGAGGCCTAGAGTAAAACTGCGAATCGATACTGTTGCACGATTTCCACTGGAGAAAGTTCTATTTTGAGCCCGCCGCGTAGGTACAGCAATGCACAGGAGATGACAAAGGTCATTTTGGCCCAAACATTTTGAAAGCACATGTGATTGAGCTCTTCAGTTCAAGGCCAGGAAGTATGGCTGAGAAAGGCTGCTAATGGCAAGGAAGAAAATTCGATGGCATTCAAGGTAAGCGAAAAAATTAATGCTAGCTTATAATTCACCTAAAAAGTGTCCTGACACTCATGCACGGATCTTAAAATTTCCCTGATTAGCTATTTCAACTTTCATCGAATTTATACAATAACAAGTCAAACAAGATTGATTCTGAATAACAAGACATAAATCTAAGCTTGAATTACTCAACTCTATTCAAATTGAAGACTAATCTAAAATCATATCTTTTAAGAAACTCTAAAAGAGTCGTCCTGATCCAAATTAGTAAAGAAACTTACCATTTCACTTCCAGCAAAATGCAATATCATATATTACAGTCAATGTTCTCATATCGCAATAAATCATTGAGTGCTCATTTCAATGTCGTATTTCAACATAACCCAACTCTGAGGATGCTACAGAATGCAATATCATATATCAAATTCAGTGTCCTTATCGTAGTATTAAATGAGTACTCACTCAAATGTCGTATTTCAACTTGTTCCGATTTCCGTAGATGCAATAAAACGCGACATCATATTTACAGTCTTCGTCCATATCGTACGTAGTATTACAACCAGCTTTAACCCAGATGTCGTATTTCAGCGTGCTCCAATTCTAAGCAATCGAGCAGAAAGTCTTGGTTGCGGTCTGAGCTTCGGCAAAAGGGGGCGCTTTGGTGCGCTGAGGTGCTTTAGGATTTCTGTATTGTCTACGGGAAGAATATCAGGACGCTCCTTCACAGAGGGGACGCTGCTCTTAGATGAAACTTCCTTGAGGGCCTTCTTTTCCTTCAAATTTTTTGCCTGTTTCTTTATTTCTATAATGCTCTTGCCTGCACTGCTACTGTTGAAATTCTTGTTACTTGTATTGTTGCTGTTGTTGTTGATTTCATTGTTGTTGTTGTTCTTGTCAACGTCAATTTCTTCACTTGCATCCTCAACTGCCTTCGTTAACAAAGCCTTGTTTTCCTTATTCGCATATTCTTGGTATTCCAGAAGATTCTTTCGTCCGCCTTGCTTTGCCAGTTTTACGTATGACGAATCCGTTTCATGGATCTTGAAGGTCCGGAACGTTTTCTTTTCCGCAGCAGCAATTTTATCCGAGTCCGGATTCAAACCAGGGATGTTGGAAATCGGGGGCAATATCTTGAACTTGTTCAGGCATGGTCGATTCTTGGCATTGCTGTTGCTGAGAACAACATTACTGTTGTTGCTGCTGCTTATGTTGTTGTTGTTGTAAGGAATGATGTCATACGTTTTCAAACATGTGGGAGAGATATCACCAATAGGGGGAATACCTGCCATCGAGTATTGGTGTACACCGCGTTTTGGGCTAAAAGATCTCGTGTGAGAGTCTGAAATGATAAAAATTGCAAAACTTTACCGTCTGCTTTCATGTTAACACTGAAAATTAAGGTAAGAGTCGGTCTCAGTGAACCGAATTCTCGCAAATTTAGGCATAATTTTAGTGATACAATAGGCCCGATGTGTCCTGCAAAAGATGGTGTCGAGTACACGGAGCTTTACCTGCTGTTTGCCAATCTTATGAAATCTAAAATCTAGACGCGAGCTTCTCGATGGTTTCAACGAAATTTCGCCTCATAGTGTCATCTCTGACCTCTCAATGAAAGGTTACAACCTGACGTTAATAAACGACTCATAGAGGCTACCCTGTAATTCATTCATGCAACCAAGCGCTTTTAAATTCCTGTTGCAACCCCCCCCCCAATACATAGACATATCTCTTCTTTCTAAATGAAGCTTTATTAGTTTTGTTTAGATTTATATCTATATGTCAAATGGCCACAGGGTTGCTACGTATTTCCGTTCTCCTAGTGGTATCGATTTTTTGTAATCTTTTGTAGTTGTGTAATTATGTAATTGCGTAGTTGTAATTGTTTAGCCGTTGTATTTTTATGAGATTACATGTATGAATAATTTAAGCTTTAAATTTTGAAATTTTTACCAGGTGTCCCAGAAAAAACGCAAAAGGTTTGAAAAATTCTAATGGAAAATGTTTCATACTCATTATCAAATGATTATCTTTATTGAAATCTGTAATAATTAGAATGAATTTTGACATATTTTCCAGTATATTTGGGGACTTGGTTGTCAAGTTAACATTCATTAGACATCAAAATTTCCCACAAGCCGAAACCAGAGCTGCTGCATTAGCAATGGTTCCTTATAATGTCAAATTATGAAACATGAAAATCCCAGCAATTAGCGAAGATTGGTGACAACCAAGCAGCACACAAGTCAAGTGAAAATTGGCTATAAAGATTTCCATCAAGACACAGTTGCTTTTTCTAAAATGACTAAGCCGTTATTAGAGTTATACTTTCAATTGGAATGAACATTGAAAGCTCTCTTGACACTGGATAACTCGGGAATTTGTAAGGGATCCTTTTGTCACAATTTTTGTTCAAATTGTCTTCTTGGCTGTGATCCATTGAAGCTGCAGATAATGTCATGTTTGTAATTTTGCAGTATACTTTGCACTAATCTTGACAGCTATGGTTTTGCCATGACAGTAAATTTTAAGTTTGTTGATTTTTAACTTTGCAACCAAGTCACCAACAATTCTTTTTTATCCATATAGAATATTACTACAAAGCTACATTCTACTATACTTTAAATAACTATGCAATACTACAGGACGATGCCATGGGAGCAAAAATAAATGACAACACCACGGCCATGACATAAAGACATGGAACTAGACTAACAACAACGATACAGTATGCTAATTAAGATACTTACAATTACTATACGTTTCTACTACGATATCTAAGACAAAGCCAAAAGAAAACTAAATAAAATGAAAAAATTACAAAACAACGCTACGATTGGGTGGCTTATGGAAGGGTCGGGTACAAGACTTCAATCGAATCGACTAGTTTTATGTGTAAAATTTAATGTAAGTTCAAGGATATGCCTATTCACTGAGTCAAGAAAATCTTTATCACCATACAATAACAGTTGTAACAAAAAATCATTTGCAAGATCTACATATCCAAGTGGTCGTAGTATAATGCAAAGATTCCAGCGAGGAGGTCCCGTCTAGGTACATCAAAATAAGGGCAGAGCAACAAGAAGTGTTCCGTATCTTCAATGCCATCATTTGTTGGACACATTGGGTTTGTGGTATCTCTAAAATTGTGTTTAAATTTGTGATAATTTAGCTTGCTGAGACCGACTCTCAATTGAGTTAAAAAGGATAGGCCTTTTGGGTCATGGATCCGATAAAAAGGCTTTCCAGGGGGGCGGATAACTGACAGCAGCTTTTTCTTGAACACAGCAACAGATGGTGCAGGTCTTATCTCAGGTTTAAGTTTATTCCATTCGGATAAACAATGGGGATAGAAGCTGGCTTTAAATTTGTCAGTCCTTGCCCTTATTTGCCCGATTACATCGCGTTTGCGAAGAGAGTATTGAAACTGCTGATGTGGTGGAATTGGATCCCTTGTATAGTCTGGAGTGAGATTGTTTGCAATTTTGAAGAACAAAGTACATTAACTTCCAAAATTTTCGGACGTTTTAATTTTCAGGCAAATGTGTAGTCCGAAAATTTAAGTGTCCGAATTTTTTAGTGGTCCGAAAATTTAATTGACTGGCAAATAACAATAACAAAAAATTTCGTTGGATAAGAAATGAAATTCTGTTATAAGATTACTATTTTTCTAATGGAGGAACGTTGGAAATCTCAATGAAGGACAGGCAATGTCTCAATGAAAGAAAAACATAATAATTTCTAGTGAACTTGAAGATTGTGATGGACCTTATGAAACTGATTTGAAATCCTGGAGTGCTGAAATTCTGATCATTTAGGAAACTCTCAGCGCTGGCTCAAATTCTACGTTCCTAATAAAAGACGTGTATTAGACTTCTATTATTGTTGTTTTGTTTCCCTCATTATTGTTGATGTTATTGTTGTTACATAAGGGACAAGTCTTTTTGCCCCAACTTTAATTCATGATTATCCTTATAATGCTTGTATTTTACACTTGATTACTACGCTGCTTTCTGTTTTGAGACATAGAGTGAAGAAATTTTGCTATATCTGGTGTATGATTTGCCTACTCGTTATCAAATCGTATATGTCCGAAATTTCATTCATCTGTTTGAAAATGCCCGAAATTTTGTCCGAAATTGTCCGAAATCGATAATAATTTCGTCCGAAAATTTTTTTCCGAAAATTAAATGTCCGAAAATTAAACGTCCGAAAATTTTGGAAATTAATGTAAGGCGTCTACTCCACCTGCGAAAACTTAACGATTCCCATCCTAGCTCTGCGTACAATTTCTCTCTAGATGTTCCCCTCCATGCTCCCGACACATTCAAAGCAGCAGAGTACTGAACAGATTCTCTTTTCCATTTGATGAGACAAGGTGATATTACCACTGAACTTGTACAGATCTGGTGGATCATGGCATATTACATCTCCGTAATCTAAATGGGGTCGAACATAGAGCTTGTATAGGTCATTGAGGGTGTTCCTAGGCAGATAACTAGAGGGAAATCTTAACATGCCAATACCCTTCCTTGTTTTGGATATAGCTAATTTAATATAGGTGGAAAAAGATAACTTTGATTCCTGACTAGTCCTAAATGTTTGTGTTTGACTACTTGCATCACTGGTAAGTCATTGAAAAGAATTACAGGATGATTAGCTTCAGCTTTTCTCTTTGAAAATATCAATTCAACTGCTTGCTTTGTGAATCAGGATTAAATGACATCCTCCAATCATGAGCCCATTTGCTAATCAAATCCAGATCATGGTTCATGTCATTGGTAGCTGTATTTGAGTCTTTTACTATTGTAAACAGTGACGTATCATCAGCAAACAGTTTAACATTGCACTTTAAGTTTGCAGTGAGATCATTAATATAGACAGAACAATAGGCCTAAAATGGAACCCTGTGGTACTCCTGCTGAAATATCTCCCCAATTTGAACACTGTCCATTCAGTACTGTTCGCTGTTTACGATTCCTTAGAAAATCTTGGATAAGACATAGAAGCTGTCCAGACACACCACATCGTTTCAGTTTATAAATTAGACCATCATGCCAAACCCTGTCGAATGCTTTAGAAATGTCGAGATACACAGAGCGAACATCTAGAGGAGGGTTACAATCAAAGACTCCAAAAATTGTGTGTGTTATCGAGATTAGCTGATTGATTGTTGAATCACCGGGAAGAAAACCAAATTGATTGGGATTTAGTAATTCAGATGAAACAAGATGGGAGTAAAGAGAATCGAAGATGAGCTTTTCGAGAATTTTTCCAAAAATTGGAAGCAATGAAATTGGACGATAGTTCCCCTTCAAGTTTTTCTCGTTCTTTTTATGAACAGGTACAACATTTGCATGTTTCTAAATATCGGGAAATATGCCCTTACTCAAACAGTTTGCAAATATCATCTTTAATGGTACTATCAATGCAGAATCACACATTTTTATCATCCTTGCAGACATTTCGTCCCAGCCATCCGCTTTATTAGGATTGAGTGATCTGATAATTTTCAGTATCTTTTCATTAGACAAATGAAATTAAGTCAAAAGAGTGGCATTGACTGGACTATTTCGCGGAATTTCACTCCCGGTATCAATTGTTGTGCACTGAAGTATGAAGTGATTATTAAATATTTAGGCCTTTTCGGTAAAATCCAACAATTTTGAAAAATATATCAAAATCTAATCTAATTACTGCAGATTTAAAGGATAATAATTATTTGATCATTAACGTGAAAAAAACAGCGTGAAACATGAAACATGAGTGCTTTAGGCCCCTTTTCACTCATTTTTACAATCATTAAAGTTTAATCTAGTACATTTAACCGATGCTTCTAATGGTGGTCAAACAGCGAGAAATCATAAAGATGGCTTCGATCTTTCGGCTTATAACTGAAATTCGAACCATTCAAATCTGCACCTACTCCTGGATTTTTACATCTGAATGAATTTTTAAAAGGGGGAACTTTTTTGGCTCACCCGATAGATAAGATGAGAATGAAGTTGTGATGAAGTTAGAGATAAGAATCAAGATAACTTTGCTTTCCCATCCAGCGAGCAGCGAGTTGCCGTTTTGCAAAACCGCTCTTCTCATTTGTTAAAATATTTCAATGAAACTTCACGAGAAGTTGTACAATAGGTAGCGGCAAAAAGCGAAGAAGCTTTGTGGTTATACTTTGTCTTTTGTTAGAGCTATTTTTAAAAACTCTACTAGGGGGGATTAGAATAAGGCTTTACAGAGGCCTTTTTTGATTCACACGGTCTAAAGATATTGCTTTGATCCAGAAGATATCTTTTCGAGACAAAGCGAGAAATATTAGCTCAAGCTATCATAACCCAGTAAGCAAATAAAAAGCTATAAAATGAATAAATCAACAACTCTTCAATTCTGAAAAAATTTTAGATCATGGCAGTAGATTACTCCTAGCTAATGAGATATAATTTAAAAAAATCACAAACGGAGGAAAAGGAAGATAAACTAAATCAAACTGCTAATCTTAGGGATAAAATTATACAAACAACAATACCACTTTATTTGAAATATCTGTAACTGCAAGCACAGAGCAAAATAATCCAGCTGCAAAGCGTTTTCTGTGGTCTCTTGAAATGAGGTCTTACTTCTGAAGTAAATTTTTTACAATAACTCGCGAAGTAAATGGTTGCTGGTATCTATCTAGCAATTGTTAGTAAATTGCGCAAACCGTGACAGCTGCTGTACCTACGTGCTGAAACCAGTAAAAGCGAACAACAGACGCCAATTAAAACACCAGTTAGTTGCAAGAAAAGTGATCTTGATTGCTAAACAAACATGCATCAACATACACAACAGTAATCATTTGGAAGCGATCTCTTTGGGTGGGCAAGCAATAGACGCTAGTTAAAACAATTGTTGATTGAAAGAATAGCAATCTTAATTTGCTAAACAAACAAACATTTGATAAACAAAGGAAATAACCCTGAAGGGATCAAACCGTCTTTAAGCAAGCAAGCAATAGATGCTAATTAAAACACTTGTTAATTAATGAAATAGCAATCTCAACAGCTAAGCAAAAAACGATTAGGTAAACAAATGAAAGAAGATATCCAAGCATCTACCAGAAAATGAACAATAGGAGGCAATCCCATCCCATAATCTTTGGGTAAGCAAACAATGAATGTAAGTTAAAACACTCTTTAATTTAAAAGAGTTGCCATACTACTTCTTAAACAAACAAGGAAATAAACAAACACAATAGAATGTGGAAGCCTTCTTCAAGCAAGAACTGGTTTCACACAATGTAATCAACATTTTCACAAGAACAATTGATAATCAACAATCACAGCTTTAAGTGCTTGAAAAAATAAAACCAACAGTGAATTTCTGTAAAACAAAAAAGTAATCACAAAAGATTTCACACTTCTTACTGAAAATGATTTTCTTTTACAAACTGTATTTCCGATACAATTGGAACAACAAAAGACAATGTATGGCCTAAATGAATACAGATGGGAGTCTGTGTAACTGACAGAAGATTCAAGAGCAATTGGCAGGAAAGATTAAATTTTAGTACATTTACCGGGTGAGTCAAAAACGCCTGGCGTTTGAAAGGCTACTGCTCCTTGAGTATATAAGCAATTATATTTTGCAATACCTGATTGCATAGCTAACATGTGCAATTATTTTTAGAAATTTTTCTGGCTAAATCGGTCTCTCCGTCGAGATTCTGTTAGCGATTTTCTAAAATGAATCCCTTTGAGACAGCTTTAAAAACGTGCTAAAATTTCAAGTAAAAATCCCTAATGTATTTGTTTCACAGCAATGACTTTCAGTACGCGTTAGCACGTGCTTTCCTTTGGGTGGGTAGAAAAGTAATCCCCCTAGTGTGAATAACTTATTCAGGGGGATTCTATTCTACCAAAATACATGAACACATCCAAGAGTTATCATTATTAGGAAGGAGAACAAAGGGGAATCTTGCTTGGTGTTTTCATCGTTTTCGCAAGTTTTCGCAAGGGGCTTTCCGCAGAAAATCTTCTAATTCGACAGGAAGGATTGACCGATTTAAACCGAATTACTGAACCTAATTTGACATATCGGAGATAAAACAAGACAGTTTTCAATATCATTACTTTGATATTCAGGGAGCAGAATTTTTTCAAACGCCGGGCGTTGTTATTGACTCACCCGGTACAAGTATCACTGAATCGTGCGATGATTACTGAACGATTTTCCGCCACCTGTGGATTTGTCACTAACATAAATTTGTAAAGATTTATAAAACTTGGATTCGTCGACTAATTGTCACCAATTGTCACTAGTTGTCACCAGTTGTTCAAACTTTTCATCATGTCATCCTGAGGGTCAAATATGAAACTGTCCCTTCTGACATTTGCAATCAAGTTTATATCCCAACTGCGGTTTCCTGAACATAGTTCAATTACGGCAATGTGTTCAAAGCAAACGGTTCTTTTGAACTAACAAAATACAAACTTTAAAGATGGGTAAAATGAAGCGGCATAGCAACTAAGATCCATTCCGTTGTACTTACTTGACTTTGTCAACATCAACAGCTAGTTAAAGGAATGGACATGACTATATCGACAAGCTGCTATAAATGGTCTGAAGAAATGCCCAAAAATCCATTGTTTCTTTCATCAAACAATGAAACCGAAGGAGTCAGGGTTGTTTAGCCTGCGTGCACCCCCTACTGTTTCCGTAGAGATGAAATTTCCCGTTGAACTGAATTCATTTTCTGGCGCCAGTAGGGTCTGCGAACCAGCGAATGAAAGCCTGTTCTGAGTCACGTGCTGGTTCCGCAAAAACACAGAACTATTTTCATTTATCAATAAACAATCCATTGTCTTGCAAGACCATTTTGCTCTTCGACATCGTCATTTTGCAACTAAGATGAAGTAAAACCCACATGAAGTACTTCGCAAGACAATTGACTGTTTATTAATCAAAGAAAAATATCCTTAACCTGGCTCAGGCCAGCTTTTAACTATGTCGGTTCCCTTTAAAGGAATTTATTGTCTATTGACAAACTTTATGAAGGCAACTGTTTCCTGCCCAAGCTATGAAAATATTCATTAAAGACATTTAAGTGTTTCTGTCTGATCTGTCATTAACAAAACGCTCACTGCACAAATCACTCAAGGTCCTAGAAACAAGATCCTGGTAATAAATCAGTCAAGCGTGTAGCCGCATAACTTTTAGCAGCATCGCTTTGACTGCAAATAATAAAACAGTGGAATATAAAGAGGATCAAATTCTCATTGCTATCACTTGCCTAGTTCTCGGATAACCACTGTGCAAAATAGGCGAATCATTCACAACATTAAATTTAGTTCCACAAATTGGCGCAAAAACGCCGGCAGCTTCTCTGTGAATAATAAACTTTTGCAAATTGATATAAATAGGAAAGCATACAACTTTATTGGTAGCGAAAGTCCCTGCCTGGTAGCTCTACTGCAACGAACTAGCACAAATATTGTCTCAATTTATTTACAAACAAGCCTATTGAATCTAGAGGCAGAACAGTTTCAAACCATCATGGCCGTATGCTTGTTGACAATATGGGACGAACCTGCAAGCTATAACAACATTGATAAGAATATCAACATTAAAATTTACTCTTCCCGAAAAATTGCCACTTCGTAGTTCAAATTTGATTTAAGTAGCAAAACAAACTTTCTTAATTTACACACGGATAGATGAATATGATTTCTAACCATGCAAAAACGGCATGCTAGCATCATTTTCGCTGCGAGCTATAAACAACAATGGCAAATAAAAAAACTAAAACAAAGCAGCGATGCGTGCTTACCAAATTTCCGTGTCTCAAGGCTCAAAGGCGATCAAAGTACCCCAGATGATTTAATCTATGCATTTAGAAAGAGGCATATAATTTCTGGCCATGCAAATAGCGTCAGCTACCTTGCAGTCAGTGCAAGCTGCAACAACAGTGATGCATCAAGAAATTAGCAAAACTACAAAACTTTTACCGGAAAATCTTGCCTTGAAGCTCCAATGCAATAACATAGTTAACATATTAATTCCTTAGTTTATACGAATGCATATAAATGCAAAATGCTATCTCTAACCAAGTACAAAGCCGCATACTAGCTTCGCTAAATCACTGCAATGCTAGTCAAGTGTCAATAAAACTTAGCGCAATTACCAATTCCGCTTACCGGAAACTGCTGCCTCCAAACTCCAATGCGATTAAAGTAATTCAGATACGAGTTTCTTAAAATGTATAGATGCATAAAAATATGGATTCTAACCAAGCATGACGCCGCACACTAGCTTTACTCTCGCTGTGAAAACAATGGCGCACCAAAAAAATTAGCAAAAAATGCAAAATTTTTCGCTTACCAAATTTCCGTGCCTCCAAGCCTCAGTGCAATTAAAATACTCCAGATACTAATTCGTTAATATATATTTGGTCTGCAAACATCATAAGCAAGGTCACAATCGAGAAAAACCGAGATACCAAAACAATTCATGATTAACCAAGTGAAAAATCTCCGACTCCGTTGATGCTTTAGACACAAACAGGTAGGGCAGGTTGGGTCGAAAGTTAATTAGCTGCTATACGTCTTTCAATTAGAGCGAATGATCAACCGCCACGCTTATTAACTTTGAACTATAGAGCAAGTCAAATGCGTCCATGTGCACTGCGCATGTCAACGCATGCTCGGTCACCTCATGCGGCCTTCTCATAGCCCGGGTCTATCATTTTCGGGTCAATTATTTCCAGGTCAATAAAATTGTTTGCGATATTTGTTGGTTATCCTTCAATTGAAACTCATCGCCTATTTGGCCATTAAGATCACATAATGCATGATACTCTTCTAAGTGAGGAATTTTACCTGTGAGCGGATAGCTTTTGTGTATTTATCGAAGTTCAGTGAGCACCATTCGTATCATAACCAGTAGTAACATTAATCGTAGTTTAATACTAGACTTATGACGATGAGTCCTTTGTATCTCTGAGGTAAACCTTGCTCAAGAGTGACTCATAATGAAACAGTGAAAAACTTGGCAACTTGGTGAAAAAGCGAAAGTAGTTTGCATGCAATCATTGGATCTAAAATGTCTTTGTCCCTTTGTTTCCATGGTAACCGATTCTATTTTTAGATTTTAAATGTGATATTTCAAGTCCTCATGTCAAATTACGCCTGAGTGTAAGTTGTTAGTCTATTTGGATAAATTACAAAGATTTTAGATTTTGGACTAGACTAGTACCTTAAAGGGGCAGGGTCACGTAATATAAACAAACTTCTTTCGAAATGACGATTTTGCAGTATTTTTGATAGGCCGTATCACAGAGGTCTTCAGCTATATTTCTCAAAATGACAGTTCTATTTTTAAGACGGACTCTTGAGCTTTGTAGAGAAGCAAACGAGTACGATTGCAGAGATATTGGTGGATTTCTTGAGGTAACTTTCCAGTGGATTCACCCCCATCCACCAAAATCTGTGGAGAACACAATTGCCACGTGTGGGAAACAATGTAGATTATAGAGATAACAGGTTTGTTTACGGTTACGTGACCCTGCGCCTTTAAGCCCTACCCGCACCCGCTTTCTACGGGCCTGTCAGAGACTTGATTCCTTGTTCTTTACGAATTCAACCCTTATTTTGCTTCGACCAAGGGCACCAAAAGGTGTCAAAAATCCATTCCTCGGAATTGCAAATTGCTTTGTTTTCTTGGAGTCTTACTTCTTTTGCGTCATAAATTCACCGTTGTTACTCACCAGGACATTTGGATAAAACGATTTTGGCATCTCCAACTGCGGATGAAACGACTTTCGGCTTCCAGAGTGCCTGATCCTTACGCTTAACCATTCCAAACGAATGACAATTTCCAATTTCCCAAAATTGGTGATAGATGCGCTATTCAGTCTGTCAATTTCGAAATATTCCTTTCATGCAGAATATCATCTATACTCATTAAACGTCAAATAAAACTGCCCTGGAGAGTTACGCCGATGACATGGGCCTACACTTTGCTCCATTGAACTGAATTGTTATTTGCAACAAAATTGGTATTGTGAGGTGGCGGTGTTGTTCGTGGATTGCAGCGAAAACTCAGTATATTGACTAGTCAAGAGAAGCTGCATTAAGACAGCACATGACGCCAATAACATCACATCAACCCAAAAATGATATCAAAAGGACACATAGTCCCAACCTCGTTCCCAGGGTGTTCTTACGTCATACGCTGATCACGAAGCCGAATGAACACCCTGGTACACTTCGATCAAATGCGCTCAGAATCTGGGTGCATTTGGACGCCATTATGGATTTCACTGTTTCCTAAGCAACGCGAATCGACTGAAAATGGCCGTTGCTCTAGAGATAATTCTGCAGAAGATAAATCGAGAAACTAAAAAACAAACACTTTGAGGACCTTATTGCAACCTTTTTGAAGGTATTTGAACAACAATCTGGGGTTGGTAAGTATGTTTAATGTGAAGATAAGCACGGTTTGTTTGGGGCGAAAATGGGCCCAAGTTGAAAGTTGGAGAAACTTTCATCGCAGCTTCCAAAACTAAATGACTCGTTTTTCTTCGAATTTCAGAATGAATTGCAAATGATGGTCAGCGTGGGTAAACAATAAGGTTTTACGTCGAATTTTGACATGCCGCAGCCGCTTACCCATGCAAAATGGAGTTTCGGAGCAAAATGGTGAACAGCCAATCAGATTGCCGGACGGCCTCTTGTATCCCAGAGTAGAGGCAGAGCAACGAACTCACTTTGTAGACGAGATTGACACAGTCCTGCATTTGCTCGTTCTCGTGACGATGACCTCAGAGTCGAAAATAGATCGTAGAACTCCATCCTGTTATCTTGCAATTGCATGATTTTTATAATTATCATTCTTCCTCTCATTCTTTCAACCAGTAATTCAAAACAAACAAAGCCGCAATATTTCTCTGAAACGCAGATAGTTAGCACGCTTGTTGTGCATTCCTGAAATGGTTTTTAAGCGCAATCATGAGCGTATATCGAAAGAAAAAGGACAGATCTAATCTTCCGCAAATTCAAATCCGTATCATTGCGACAACACAGGTGCAGTATTATCGAGTGGTGAAGACTCTGGGGGAGGGGGGCAGTAGCAGTGACTGTGGTTGTCGATAGTGCTCTCTCGGCCGGGTTTTCTGCTATTCAGCATTGTCACCTGTGCTGGCCCGACTTCCAATGTGAAACAGTTCGTAGGATGTATCCGTATTTAATCGTCCACGTGCAGCTCATTGTAACTGTCTCTTCCTTTCGTTTCCATTTTCGTTTGTTTTTATTTGTTAGTTAAGTTAGTTCATCGTTTTATGTTATGAACTCAGAGATTGTCATGGGTTCTTGCTTTCCGTTCTTTGCTTCATGGGCTCGGCGATGATGTATGAGAATGATCGGCGATGAATTGCGATTTAATTAAAACCAGGCTTAATTGTAACTTTCTACCCGTAGGGCGTCCTTTGTGCATAGACGTAGGAACCGGGGGTCACTGGGGGTACGTGTCCCCCAGATTTTGCAATAAACAAAGAAGTACTCTTTTTACCTTTGGAAGATGCCCCTTTTTCTAAATGAAAAAGTGCCCTCGAAGCGTCGTGCCCCCCCTAAGTTTGAGATGCTTCCTACGTCCCTGCCTTTGTGAAATGAAATCAAAGGAAGGGGTATGGGAGAACAACTGACCTCTTTGCTTTCAAATGCAACATGACGAAACACTCCAAAACTGCGAATGAAGACAGACCAATCAAGCCACGGTTGTTATCCAAGTGGGACATAAAAATCAAAAAAGAGTATGAGAAGAAGGTCGATTCAGTTGCTGTCAGAGTCACTTGACATGTCAACAGGACAATTGCCACCAAGCAACAACTGAATGTACAGTCTAGGTCCCAAGCCCAAGTCGCAAAGCTGTAATCCCCTTGTTGGTCGTCCTTTTCGAAACGAAAATCAACAAAAAAGGATATGGGGAGATGATCAATTTCTTTGTTTTCAAAAGTCATGTGATATGTCAACCGGACAATTTCCACCGAACAACAGCTGAATGTACAGTATTGCTTCGAAGCCAAAAAGCTGTAACTGTTTACAGTCCACCCGTATTTTACTTGCATTCAGCTAAGATCTTCAGATCGATCAATAGCAAAACTAAATAAAACTGATTCCCAGAGGTGAATAAATTATTTTTCGATCAAGCTATGTTCAATATGTGTTTGTGATTTCACCACTGAAGCTGCAAAAATCGTAAATTTTCATTGCTGGTTACTGTCAAACAACGCATAAACGTTTTATTACGGGTACGCGTCAATTTTTTGACCAAAGATTGTGTTCTAAAAGCTAGAAAGAAGCCACTAAAAGTCACTTTGTTGAAAAGATGCGAGACATAAAATGAAAATTAATCCCAGAGAGGCATCATTAAGACTACGACCAAAGCAAACTACAGTCAAAAAGAAATGCGATGAATCGTTTTTGGAAAGAAGACCACTCAAGCAAAATTCAGACAGACACGTATGTACATTTTACAATTTCTTAAAAAGAAAGAAATTGAATGTTTTCTCTGCGAAAGATGCTCTCCATGTGTTTAATGTTCGTATTTGCAATTGCACGATAGTTTGAGGTAGCTTGCATGCAAGTAAGCAATTTTTCAAAACCAATCTTTGGGTTTTAAAGCTTTCAGACTGATGAAATCCTCAATTACTTGGGGCCCGTTCACACTGCTCCGTTTTCATATGAAAACGGAGCAAAACATATCCGTTCCAGTCTTGCGTTCGCATTGCTTCGCTGTGAAAGCGGAGCTTTTCCAAAACGCAAATGAAAACGCGTGAATTTGAAAGAGGTGCGTTTTGAAAACGATCCGTTTTCAGTGTGAACGCCAAAAATGGAGACATTAGAAAACGCTTCACGTTCGTTTGTTGATAGGTTGATGATTACAATGGCATTCAAACTCATGATTGGCGCCTTCTTGACAGCACTAACAAAGGCTTTGTATTGAAGAAAACCATTTTGCTGGAGCAGTGTGAACGCCCAGCGTTTTCATAGCGTATTCATTTTAAACCGGAGCAATGTGAACGGGCAGCGCATTCATCGACAAAAGCGGATAGAAACGATAACGGAGCAGTGTGAACGTAGCCTTGGTTACAAGCTACATTAAATCGTAGCTCTATAGTTCTTATAGTTCTAATTAGAATAGTTCTAATTAGAATAGTTCTAATTAGAAAATCGTATCGCATAGTTCTAATTAGAAGTAAATAGTCCTAATCTTAATATAGTTCTAATCTTAATCGTATAGTTCTAATTAGAAAGCATAGTAGTGACTAATAATGTAAATATTTTTCTGAATGTAAAAACAACGTCAGGACGAAAGGAAGAAACCACATTAGGACGAAAAACGAGAGAACATGAAGAAAGTAGTGAAAATATAAGGAGCTTACGAAACCACGACGGCAACGGCAACTGCAACGCAATTTTCTGAATGTAAAAACAACGTCAGGACGAAAGGAAGAAGCCACATTAGGACGAAAAACGAGAGAACATGAAGAAAGTAGTGAAAATATCAGGAGTTTACGAAACAACGACGGCAACGGCAACTGCAACGCAATGTTGCTTTTGTTTCAGAACTTTAGATTTAAAAGATTCAATGTTTCTGTTCAAATTTGCTTCCCTTGAGAGTTTCTGAAGCTGTCCTTTTCAATTTCACAACTTGGAAATCCTATTTCCGGCGGCCTGTACAGCAGATCTATGCCTCCAAAGTCAAACTCGGTCTTTTTGAATGTTTGACTTCAAAGAAAAAATATGGCTTTCCGGCATCTCTGAGTTGTAGAAGGACTCGCTTTGGCTTTTTAGGCTGCGTTCACACGATGCAGGCACGTTTTGAAAACGGTGAAAAAGGCGACGGCAGCAAACTTTGAGCTTGTGTTCACACGATGCCGGGACAATTTGAAAACAGTAGGAAATATAACGGTAAAAACTCGCTGCAACATTTTGATGCCAATGAAATGCACCTACACCCAAAGAATCGATCAGTCTAGTTCCAAAAAACCTCGAAAAATGTTATGTTTTCATCATTTTTGAGTGTTCACACGATGCCGTTTCCAAAATGTACCGGTTAGAGTTCCGTTTTCAAAATCTGCCGGCAAAAAAAGTGCCGTTTTCATGTGAACGGGAGGCCTATCCGTCACATTTTTTACCGTTTTCAAAATTTGCCGGCATCGTGTGAACGCAGTGTTAGAAGATATATTAACGGTAGCGTACGGAAACAATACTTCCTTTGCAGAATATCAAATGAGATTCTGGTCGGCGTTGCCGTCCTGGTTTAGTGGACTCTCTATTTTGACATGCAAGACTTCTTCAAGGTTTTTAGCACTGCAATTAACCTTTTCAACCCAACTGAAAGAGACCATCCATTATTTAGGATCATTTTCTTTCCACAAAGATCTTATAATGAAAACCAAGATGAAGAAAGAAGAAAGAAGACATCTCTTGCTTTCTTGCTTTCGTCATGAATAAGACAATCCTGTTCCCGGGGAGAGGGAAGAGGGGGGTACATGACTTGCGGATGGATGGTGGCTTGCCGCCCGGTGTTCAGAAAGATACTCTCTTCTAATTACTGAAACTAGCCGTCATACTGTACCCAATCATATGATGATTTTTGGTAGAACCCTACACATTTTTGACTATTTTTCACCAATTTCTGGATAACCCATCAACGTTTATTGAAATTCTCCCGAAAAAGAGACCCTTGTTTAGAAAATTTTGGGCCCAAAAATCCACCCATATGGGCGGCATATACCCATACTCTTAACGTATTAAGCACCGTTTTGAAATGTGGTGGCATCGTGTGAACTTCTGAGAGTGCAAAAAGAAGACGTGAACTCTATTCTTGGGGCTACAAAATCGCGTTGTCTTGATCAGACTTGCATCCTCTGTCTAACAAAATATGCCCTTATCCCGGGAAATGCTTTATAGTTCGAAGATGTATGAATACAAGGAAACAGACAATACAAATATTTTGTCGCAAGAAGTTTCTGGTCCATTTTCATTTTCATGTTAAATTTTTTGTATACGGCGGTCTAACACAGGCTAAAGCGAAACTGCTCATCGCGCTAAACGCTACCTATGAAATGTTGCATATGCAAGGCGCCGTTTACGACAATTTTCCAGTGGAAACAGGACCTGGACAGCCCCCTGGACAGCATAAGAAAATTCAGCAGAAGTCCACTGTAGAAATCGGCCTATTTGAACTTTTAGTCGCAAATACAAATATGATGAAAAGATGACACCTCTAAACAGCGGACACCTCCCTATACTGGACATTACATCGCCCACACAAGCGTCCGTTATGTGGAGGTTCCACTGCATCTTATCAGCTTGTAGCAATAAACTTTCTGGCTAAAAGATCCCCCTCATAATCATATTTCCAAGGCTAAAAATATCCATCTAGGTAGGGAGACTTGCCAAGTTTCTATTCTATTTGGTTTGAAGCTTAATGATCTCAAGGGATTCCGCTATTGTCAAGGATCAAAATGTTTGTTTTAGGTAAGGAAAGCAAGCCAATAGCAACACCAGTAACAACGCATGCTGGTCTCGTGAGTGGATTATTTTTAACACTTAAACCATGGTTCAACTGATTAATACGTCATATTGACTGATTAAAAAGCCAATGGTGCTATCAGGAGAACTTCAGTCACAGACCACCGAGGCACAGTGTGCACTGGGGAAATCAAGCGAGCATAATGGACAATGACTTTGGTGAGCATTTTCTAACTTTTTCAATTTTTGATGCTTAATTTTCATAAAATAACAAAACTAGTGAAGTAGGAGTTAGGAGGGAATATAAGGTTACTGGCATGAAGCTACTGTTACAATTTAAGCATTTTTATGTTCACAATCATTGCTACGACACAAGACCAAATGACCATCAATTTCTTTGTAGAAATTCGAATTTTCTTTTGACTATACCGGGTGAATTAAAAAAAAGTTTACGCGTTTGGCAGGCTGTGAAATGAAAGGCATATTCACAACTGATTTGTTAATCTATCAGTCAAAGGCTACCATAGACGAGAAAATTTTGGTTGGTAAAATCACTCATCATTTACACCCAACAATTAGATAAATGCTGGTAAAGAGCATGTTTGGGAGCGAAGATTCCACATTCAATTCCAGTCCATGAGTTACTTGCTATTGAAATTAAAACTTTATTTCTAAAAGTGACAATGTAAACTTCAATGTCACATAAATCACGGACCAGAATGGAACTTGGAATTCTCAGTTCCTATTACAGGCATTTTTCTAATTGTTGAGTGTTAAAGATATGCGATTGTATGAAGCAAAATTTTCTCATCTAAGTTAGCCTTTGACAGATAAAATTACATTTTTATTTGTGAATATCGCTAAAACACTTTTTATTTCACAGCCCGCCAAATGCGTAACGTTTTATTGACTCACCCAGTAGAAGTCGATTAATTGATTTGCATGGTGACGACCCGGTGACCTCGTGTCTTTCCTCGCCATGAATTTCACAGTTTAAATTGTAGATTTGCTGTTTTAATCATAATTTTTGCTTTGAATGATAAAAAAATGATTTGCAACCAGCTGCAAGAGCGTTGGCTCTCTTATGCGAGAAATGTAACGTTGCTTTCCACCATAAAAACAAATATCTTTCCTTTTGTACTTTTGTTGAATTCATTCTTTAGTGCAGCCTGAATTCCTTTGTCAGGGGGGGATTAAAAGGGACTAACAGGGAAGCGACATAAGGTCAAGCAAGATGGTGGTTTGCTAGATAATTGACACGGGAAAAGGCTTTTGGCACCGCAAAGTTTGCAACAGGCCAATCCTTGAGCTGACGCTCATGCAGCAGATTACATCAATCGATTCTTAAATCCCAAGTCACTTGGAAGAAGTTTTCTCTTAGCCCATTGATGTTAAGTCGTTCATGTCTTAAGAGACAGGGCAGAAACTGCGTAAAATGACGTCATCGAGTAATCTGAGATAAGGAAGTGTTTGGATAGGTAATCTTTTAATGGTAAATCAAGAGTTTAAGGCCAAAGGAACAAATACGTATCAAGTGTTGCCGAATTTTCGGATCGTTGCAGGGAGTTACGGGGGCTCAAAGTTGCGAGTTTTCACGCATGCGTGTGCAGTTGCTGCTCTGTCGTCTTGGAACGACTTGATCGAGTTTTTTGATCGATAAGCACAAACCTGCGCTTCACTGTGTCACTGTAAACCTCTGATAACTTACAATGACCTGTCACATGAATCAAAAATGTGTT
This sequence comes from Aurelia sp. 4 Dawson et al 2005, assembly GCA_964019985.1. Classification (NCBI taxonomy): domain Eukaryota; kingdom Metazoa; phylum Cnidaria; class Scyphozoa; order Semaeostomeae; family Ulmaridae; genus Aurelia; species Aurelia sp. 4 Dawson et al 2005. Next base: position 39,520,948 of record OZ026492.1, on the reverse strand, counting down.
TTCTAAGACAACTTCGTATGGTGAGAAGAGAGTTCATTTTCTATCTCCACAAACAGAAAATTAAGCCATGTTAATGCAATAAAAACAGTTCCAGCTCGAATATACATGCACTTACAAAAGAGAGTTGCTTAATGTCAGCTTTAAAGCTGTCTTCGAACATTTTTTTACGATGTGAATACCAATTCACTTTATCTGTGTTCGAAGCGGCCAGCGTAGAGGATAAATGTAGCTAGCGTGCATTGTAGGGAGTTAGGGCCGCCTGAAGCTACTTATCTGCATCAAAATGTAGCCGCAGAAACAGCATTTGTTTACCTGCTGCAGCAGCAGCAGTTAGACTTATTACGTTGAGTCCTAGTAATCGCTGGCCTACCCAGCCAAATTGTTGGCCCTGTAAAGGAATTGCCTCACTTTCAAAATTGACCAATGCTAAATTACGGAGCAGCTTCGGGCGCATAGCAACAACAGCAACAACAGCAACAACCTGGCAACAACAACGGCCGGCAAACCGCCATCGTGCACATTCTTCACGAAGTTGGTGACTCACATCTTATAAGTACATAGTATGAGCAGGGGGTGGGTTGGTGGTAGCGATTACTAGGATTCAACGTAATAAGTCTAAGCAGCAGTGGCAGCTCGTTCTCAGTCTTTCTTAGTCCGTCCTCCTTTTTCCATTATTTCTCCCCTAGGTGGTGATTGGGGGGGAAAGGCACACTTCATGCTCTTTGGATGGAAATTTGGAATTTTAATGGCAATTACCAGCCTTAAAGAAGTAATTTCGGGCAGTCGACGTGGGCCGGTACGCTGATTTCGTGGTTTCCTGCATTTTTTCAATTTGATCGAAGTTTGATCGAATTAAAATTTCCTAAAAGGTGTACCTCAATGATGGCAAACAGCTAATCTCTCTTTTTGTAGACAAAGTTTGCTATGAGAGGTGCTTTTCAAGCTTCTAATCCCGAGTGTAATTAACCACAATTAAGAATTTCAAGAAATTAGAAAATTGCGCAATGTTGTATAGCAACCAAAATTTATTACTGCCTTGATGGAACAACCTTAGGGCTGGACTGCTACCGAATGTATCTTCGAACAAATGATCAACATAAAAAATTTGCAACATTAATGTGCAGGTCAGAAATAGACCAGTTCACGAGAAGAAAATTCTATAAAAAGGCCCCCGTCAAAAGCAACTAAAATTAGAGTACTATCTAGGTTTGATAGAGGTGGCCAAAAACTCAACAAGGACCAGAAAGGTTACAACCTAACATAGCACTCATGTGATTTTGGTCCATCGGAAACGTCTCGCGGTTATGATTTTGTGCCAGTTTTACTATGAATCGGAAGTATGGGAACAAGATAAAGTTAAAAGACAAGTAGTTTGGTCTCGGCGTGGTGTTAAAGTAAATGCGTTTATAAAATATTACGAAATATTACTTCACTGAGCGATATTCAGCCCTTCGGGTTTTAATCAAGTTTGAAGATTAAAAAGGGGTGCTCAAAAGAGAGGCCTCTTTAGAAAAAGGCTTTATCAATGAAATCAAATGAAACAGATGGTTAAAAATTTTGAAATAGGCTTGAATAACGGATTCATCATGGTAAACCCATGAAAACACCGTAATCTGCAGAAAAAAGACCGGTAACTCCTGTTAAAGAACAACAAATTTCATATATTTGACATAAAAAATATTCAAATTCATATTAAATCATTTATGGCACAAATTCCTTTAGCAAAGAAAATCATACAAATTAAAATTACAACCTATGAAACAATATATACAAGGAGGTAAAGTGAGAACTGTTAGGGCCCATTTGCTGCTCTTCCAGGGAATCGTGTTTCATGTTAATTCAGCTCTTAAGATGAGCTTTTAAGTTTCTTTTAAACTACGGGAGAATTGGCAGTTCCTAATACTGAGAGGGATGTTGCTCCATGTAGTAAGAGCTGAAAATGAAAGCCTTTTTCACATATTCAAGGACATACCTTGGAATTTGGATGTCCTTGCAAGGGTGTTAGGACACGGATGTTTTGATTGATTATTTATTTACCTTGTTTTGATCCCTGTGTCTTGTTTTGTTGTCTTGTTTTCTGTTCTGTTTTGTCTTCAACTGAGCGTAGTTAGGCCTAAGCGCTCTCAAGTTGTTGGCCTTGCGGTTTTAAAAACCATTCCTGTGAGAAGGCGAACTAAGACACAGAAATACAAGGGAGCTCTATTCGAGCAACTTATCCCAACAACAAAAATAACCTGTAACTAGAGAGAAAACTGTTGAAACCTACGGGAAAAAACTAATTAATCTTAATATCTGAAGGAAAGAAATGAGTTAGTAACTCACCAGTAACTGTAATAAAGAAGAAAGTTAAAAACCTAAAACGCATTTCATCGCACACTCGTCAGTTCGGTTAAAGACAGTCTGTCCCCTATTGTTCTGACCTTAGCAACGGTTTTATTTACCTTATTTACGTTGGAGCTAAAATGATGCTTCACTGAGTCTCTGTGTCCTTGATTTCTTTGGACAAAGCACATTAGCACAAACTTGAGAAGTGTACAATAGAGATCCTTATCGAGTTTATTTGCATTCTTCAAAGGGGACAGACTGCCTTTAATGCGGAAAATAAATTAATGATATTAGCAGGCGGCTTTGTCACCACACAAAGAAATCTCAAAATCACGTGTGATGTACACCCTTCTTTATTGCAGTTAATAGTGAGTTAACATCTTATTTCCCTCCTTTTAGATGGCAAGATTAATTCATTTTTCACTTACAGTTTTCAAAAGCGATCTCTCAAAGGAAAAGGAATAAGGACAGATTTTGTAAGACAATAGCAGCAGTTCCTTTTATTGACACCTAAATTCAAAGAGATTGTGGTTGCAGACAAATGACATTCCCTCAAGCGGAAATTCAAAACAAACGAAGACGTAAGGTTTCTCTGAAACCTACGTAGCTATCTCGCTTGTTGTGCATTACAGAAATGATTTTTAAGAGCAAACATACGCGTACATTGAAAGAAGGAGGATATATCTAAACATCTACCGCGGGTATTTTATTTTTGATGTTCAGAAGCTGAGAATTAAGTGCTTTGACTGCACCCAGAAAATACGAGAATTGAATCGCCTCCAAATCGGTTCCTATACCAAACAAGTAAAATGCCCGTGGTAGATATCTGGATACATCCTTCTTCTTTCAATATATGCTCATGTTTGCTCGTAAAAACCATTTCTGGAATGCACAACAAGCGAGATAGTAACCTGGGTTTCAGAGAAACTTTGCGTCTTCGTTTGTTTTGAAGTGTCGCTTGAGGGAATTTCCTTTGTCTGCAATCGCAAATCTCTTTGAATTTAGGTGTCAATAAAAGCAACTGATGCTATTGTCTTACAAAATCTGTCCTTTTTTGCTACAGGTTTATTCTGCTTCTTGTTTTTTACAGGAGTTAACAGTCTTCTCTCTACAGACTACGTTTTATTCATGGGCTGAACAAGAACAAGTCCGTTATCTAAGGCTATTTTAAAATCAAACGACTGATACTTTTTTCGTTCCTTTTCCTCATATTTCTTAGATACAATTTCTTAGAGTAAAATGCACAAAGTTATTGCAGTTTAAATCCACAGCAATATGAAAATTAACAATGAAACTTAATCAAATACATGGACAATCTCTTCCATTCGATACTAGAGGGGGCAAGGCAGCAAGGGAGCTCCTTTCAAATTTCGATTAGAAGGGGGAAGTAAGGCAGGGAGGATAAATAGGGCTTTTATTCAAGTGCTGGATCAAAATGTACATTACGAAGTACAGTAAAACCCCGCAAACAAGAACATACTTTTCTAAAAGGCAGACTGACTTGGTTCCTATAAATGAGGTACTTACGAAATTTTCAGGGTGTGGTTCTTATCGCAATGACACTTGTTACTACCATGAATACATAGATATACAGTGTGTCTTAAATAAACTTGAGGGTAGAATGACTGCATTTAAATATTAGAGGGTATGGTATTATGTTTATGACAAAGCACTTTATATCATACAGCTTGATAAAACAATTTGCAAATCCCTGGAAACTGTTAGAGGTATTCAGTTATCAATAGTTGGGAGTATGTTTACACTGGTTTTGCGTGATGAAATTTCATAATTAAGTGTACCATCTCATAAGAACATTGGAGTAAATCAGTCTGTTTTTTGTTCTTATCTTTAGGCGTCTTTTTTCACAAAATCAGTCTGCAGGTTCTTATTTTGCTATGTTCTTGTTTGCGGGGTTTTACTGTATCAACTAAAACCATAATGCAAACAAAACAGAGAATACAACTACCTTCTCATTTCCAGAACTAAGGACCGCATTTCATGGCTTAAATGATCCTGGTTTATGCAATCTCTCGTTGGAATATCTGAGGTAGGCTTTATGATACTCAGTGTCCTTTCATAACATAGTAGACTTGAATCAAATCAAACTGACCAATTTCAAACGATACCAAAAAAAATAGAAATAAAATATTTAACTATCCGGATCTTGCTCAAAACGCACTTTTCTCTTCCGCACGAATAAAGATCCTCGTCCACACGACGCCTGCTTTCAAGAATATTCCCGTCCACATGAAACGCTGTGACATTCGAAATTCGATAATGAAATTCGATACGATAACGACATTCAGCATTCGAACCTCAACAAGAGAAAACAGATAACCAAATTGCTATCGCGTGATCCCCAAAGAACCAAGCACATGCTCTGATACGTAAAAAATGGACGCTGTGGAGTCAGCGTTTTCAAAAAGCTCCGTTTTCACCCGTCCACACAACAACAGGAAAACCACGTTTTCAAAAAGATCCCCTCTGAAGAGCGTTTTCGAAAAGCTCCGTTTTCGGTGACCGAAAACGCCTTCTCTGTGTGAACGCAAGCCAAAAGCGGATAAAAATGACTCTTCGAAAATATCCGGATACGAGTGGACTGGGCCTAAAACTAATGGCCAAAAAGAACAAAATCCAAAAATCAAACCAAAGCCTCCACAAGAGGAGAAACTGTTACTTGCACGTGGATCGCAGGTCTCTCTGAGTACGATGTTTACAAAATGCAATGGATGCATCGCTCGGTATATCCCAATGCTCTTACGCTGCCGTAGCACTCAGGACTTCCATTAAGCTAGATTTTCATATTGATTGCTCAAGGGTTTGGTTTCATGCAAAAATAATGTTAAATGAAATGAAAATCAACTACGCAAAATTTTGCAAAATAAACACAGCAAGGCAAGGCATGGCATGGGAAGGCATGGCAAAGCAACGCAAGGCAACGCAATGCAACGCAAGGCAACGCATGGCAAGGCAACGCAACGCAACGCAAGGCCAGACATGGCAACGAAGGGCAAGGCATGGCATAGGAAAGCAAGGCAGCAACCTTATTTAGGAAAAATTCAAAAAACGAAAGTATTATACACAAGTTCAATTGACAGCCTTACTTGAAAATCGTTCAAAATCACTCCATACGAAATATTAGAGGCAAGATTCCGAATCAGCACATAAACATTGGTCCAATTACACGTTTCCATGCCCCTACTGATCGTGATGTTAATTATAGGGCGATTTGAAGTATAAAAATTTATAAGGGATGTGACCGTGAAAATGACTCAGGGTTTAAAGTTTTACCCACAACGATTCAACCACAGCGCAAGCAGCCTAAAAATAGATGCAGTAGAAGCACCGAAATTAGGGTGCTAACTATGAGTCTGGACTTGAAATTATCATATGAAGCATAGAGAAAATATATACCATTATCCAGAACAATGCCGCTAAACTGAAGTGGTGTAGTCAACAAGTAAAATGATGTTCTCACCCATTTCAATAACTCCAGTCTCTCTTTCGCTTGTCTTTATTTGAAACTCACAATGTCCCAAATGAATCAAATCATCTGTTCCAAAACGTTGCAAATGGGATTCTGAAAATGCAAATGCAACAGTTAACTTAAAAGCCATCAGTCAAAATTCTAAATCAGTTGCATGATAAAATATCTCAGTAATTTCTATCAGCAAACCTTCCTCAAGAATCATCGTGGGTATTGATCGGGCAATTTTGTTTACAGTATCATTATCTGCAAAGAGACGCACACCTGCAAATTGTTTACGTTCAGGTTATTGATCCCTTGACACACTAATTACGCTCCTCCACAATGTTCGAGAATTCTGCAGGGTGAGCCACAAAAGTTATTAGGGACCTTTAGCAACTAGGACGGCGACTGCAACGACAACGCAAATGAGCCCTTTGTTTGCGAACTTCGGCTTGAAAAGACTCTTTGTTGTCCGTTCGAATTTGCTTCCCTTGAGAGTCTGTGAAGTTATCCTTTTCAATTGCACAACTTGGAAATCCTATTTCTAACGTGCTGTTCTTCAAACTCTGAAACTGAAATTCAGTCATTCTAAATGTCAATTATCAAGGAAACAGAGCGTTCCGAAGTACTTAGATGAAGAAGGAGATTTTGTCTCGTCTTATTTTAGAACTATACTCAGTTTGTATATCATACAAGATGACGTTCTGGCTGGCGTTGCCGTCGTGGCTGCTAAAGGTCCCTAATATGTTTGGCAGGCTGTGGGATAACAAGTACGTGGCTGATATCAAAAACTAAGACTATGTTCACACGATGCTGGCACATATTGCAAACGGTGAAAACTGTGATGGCAACAAAATCTTGCCCAAATCAACAGCTTTTCCAACAACGCTCTGATACAGCTTTCATCATATGACGAAAAAGGCCTTTCAGATGACATTTATGAAAACATGCTATAATTGACCCTAAATTTTATCCACAAAACTGGTCGGTTCAGTTAAGTTAATTTCAGGCTTTGGTATACACCACATAGATACTAAGTCCTACCCGTCTTCCTCACTTTTTCTTTAGAATTTTGGAAATCTGTTTCACATTGGATGAAAGGCGACTTTAGTGTGAATGAGAATCCATCCAAGCAAACTCAAATTTTTCAAATCCACTACAGCATTGTCGACTGTGCTGGCCTGACTTCCAATGTGAAACAGATCCTAGTATGTATCCATATTTAGTCGTATTCAACCGTTCATGTGTACCTCTTTAAAACTGTCCTTTCTATTTGTTTCCATTCTCGTTTGTTTGTATTTGTCAGTAATCTGGTTTAGTGTTTTATGTAATAACCCTTGGGATAGTCATGGGTTCTTGCTTCCCGGGGTCATCATCCCTTGTTATGTTGTCCAGTAGTTTTTAAGTATAGTTTTTAGTACCTCGCTTTCGTGTAAATTTTTCTATTGAATAAAAAATATCTTCACTTGATACTGGCACAGTTTGAAAACGATAGAAAATTCAACGGTAACAAACACGTTGCAATCCCTCCAAGAGTTTGATGGAAAAGAAATGAACCTACATCTTGAGAACCGTTTAGCTTCATTTTGAAAGCGCTGAAAAATGTTCCGTTTTCATCATCTTCGAGTGTTTACACGATGCCTTTTAAAAATGCGCCGGTTAGAGTTCCGTTTTCAAAATCTTCCGGCACAATGTGCCGTTTTCGTGAGAATGGGAGACCTATCTGTCACATTGTTTCACCGTTTCTATGCCGGCAACTTTAATCTGTGCCGTAACTGTGCAGCATCGTGTAAACACAGTCTAAATATCAATCCATCATTCAAATTAACCTAGATGTAAGAACTTTGTTTCGTAAAATCACTCATCATTTAGACTCAGAAAAGAGCAAAATGTTTGGTAAGGGGTTTGTTTGTATGAGAAAACGAATTCCAAATTCGACTCTAGTCCATAATTTACTTGGACTTGCTTCATGTCTCTACTTGAAGCAATTCCATAATCTACTTTACATTAAAATTTGAATCTGATTCATGAAACTTCCTGAAACAGATAATTGTATTGAATTTAAATGTCATGATGGATGGCATTAAATCTAAATCGGATCTACAATATTGGCTTGCTTGACAATTTGGAAAGTAATTTACTACATGGCAGCATGATTCAGCCTAAGGCTGAACATTCCAATGGGCTCAGAACATTTTCACTGCGGGTAGGAAAGCTGAACTGCCAGCCCTTGTGGTCAAAATTCTGCTGTACTCAAGTCCTAAAGCCTGGTTTTCATTAAATCGTAACTCATCGCCGATCTTTGTCTTACAGCATCGGCGATGATCGGCGATGCTCTGAGACAATGATCGGTGATGATACTGGGTCCATTTCAGTGGTGATACTTTGAAAATAAAGCAGACATGCTTAAGGCTGGTTTTCATATGTCGCATTTCATCGGATTTCATCGTAATTTGTCGGATTTCCATTATTGTCAAATTATATGAAAATCGCGAATCGTAATTCATCGCAATTCGTCCTATTTCATTGTAGAAAACAAATTATTTTGATTCGATGGGATCAATTGCGACGAATTGCGACGAGTTGCGACGACTTCGGATGAATTAGGATACCTGGTTTTCATATGATTTGGTTGGTTTTCATATATCGGAATTAATCCTAATTGATCGTAGACTCGAATTCCGATGAAATGCGATGAATCACGATGAAATGCGACATATGAAACCAGCCTTTATATGTGCACGATGCTCTTTAAGATCATATAATCTTCATTATCAAAGTTTTAAATAACCAATATATTTCTAACGGAACCATGCAAGCTCTTCATCGCACATTTGACAACTAAACTCAATATGAAATCATGTTTTAGCTGAATTTTCATATTCTCTTGAAGCCCACAGTAGATGACAAAAGTAGCGCTTAGTGTCTCTTGATTTGCTTTAAATTTACATCCGGTGTTTGAACTTTGGACACCTGTAAAATGTTTACTTTAAATCTACTGATCCGCTAAACCTAATTTTCTCATTCACAGCTTTTAAAACAACAAAAATTATGAAGCACACATGACTTCTCCCTGTGATACATTGGTCTGCAACTTGGCAACTTGCATCAATCTTCAAAGCAAACTGAGATATTTAAGTTGGACCTCAAGTTTGACGGAGAATAACTGGTATGTACGCATACTGTAAGTATTGTTTACACCTCGTGATTAGAGTTTCAGTTTCATATCTTTAAACTTCTTCACATACTCTCGAGTACCGAATAATCGTCCCCCCCCCGCTTATTAATTTCGGAAAAATTTTCCAACCCCCCGCTCTTATTCCAACCCCCCCTTTTATTAATTTTTGGAAAAATGAAATGATATTAGACATAATTTCTGGAGAAACGCAAGAAAAAGTCTCAAGAAGTGCATTCAACAGAACCAGAGTTGAAATGTATATGCGTCAGTAACATCACTATGCACATAGATATATAACAGATACGTGTTTACCTAAGAAAAGGGCTATTTTCTATTTCTCCAAGCACCTCCCCCCCGATTATTCCAGCCCCCCCCCGATTATTCCAACCCCCCCCCGATTAATGCTATCTCGAACCATTTCCAACCCACCCCGATTATTCCAACCCCCCGATTATTGCTATCTCGAACCATTTCCAACCCCCCCCCCCCGATTATTCTCACCCCCCCCCCGTTTATTCGGTACTCGAGAGTACAATAGCAGGGAAATTAATACATTCAATACAAATACCAAACAAAAAAAAGCTAAAACATACCAACTAAAAAGATTAAAGACAAGGTAAGACATCTTATTGAAAGTGTATGCAGGGGAATTCCTTGTATGTAGGGGAATTCTGTTTTTTTTTCTGTAGTAATAAGAGCGTTGTATACACATTCTGCATACATCGTTCCCCTTACAACATGAACATGGTATTTAGCGATACACAGAAAATAGGAAGAATTTTTCCAAATCAAGAACAAATTATGGTTTCCTTATAGTAGTGGGAAAGATGTATGCACATTCTGTAAACATCGTTCCTCTCGCAACATGAGCACGGTTTTGAGCGATATATAGAAAATAGGAACCATTTATAGTAGGCGTGAAAACTTCTGGTCTTCCTGTAGTAAAAGGAACGGTTTATACATATTCTGCATACACTGTTCCTCTCAAAAATGAGCACGGTTTTGAGCGATACATAGAAAATAGGAAGCATTTATCGTAATCATGAAAAATTCTGGTCTTCCTGTAGTAAAAGGAACGATGTATACACATTTTGGAAACACCGTTCCCCTTACAACATGAGCACGGTTTTGAGCGATATAGAGAAAATAGGAAGCATTTGTCGTAGTCATGAAAAGTTCTGGTCTTCCTGTAGTAAAAGAAACGGCGTATACACATTTTGAAAACACCGTTCCCCTCACAACATGAGCACGGTTTTGAGCGATATAGAGAAAATAGGAGCCATTTATAGTAGGCGTGAAAAATTCTGGTCTTCCTGTAGTAAAAGTAACGATGTATACACATTTTGGAAACACCGTTCCCCTCACAACATGAGCACGGTTTTGAGCGATATAGAGAAAATAGGAAGCATTTGTCGTAGTCATGAAAAATTCTGGTCTTCCTGTAGTAAAAGAAACGGCGTATACACATTTTGGAAACACCGTTCCCCTCACAACATGAGCACGGTTTTGAGCGATATAGAGAAAATAGGAACCATTTATAGTAGGCGTGAAAAATTCTGGTCTTCCTGTAGTAAAAGGAACGATGTATACACATTTTGGAAACACCGTTCCCCTCACAACATGAGCACGGTTTTGAGCGATATAGAGAAAATAGGAACCATTTATAGTAGGCGTGAAAAATTCTGGTCTTCCTGTAGTAAAAGGAACGATGTATACACATTCTGTATACACCGTTCCATTTCCAAAAAGTATGGTTTTTGGCCAGGTAATGATAAGTTGCTATATTTCCCTTACTTGGGAAAATATGGTAACATATAAGCATCAGGGCCAATACCATGCTCATGTTGTGAGAAGAACGGTGTATTTAAGGTGTCCAAATTTTCCAAGTAACACCATCGGCACTCTACCGCTTGCTGGTAATGTTCTATTGTGTCACAAATCATATCATGGAATTTTTTACTGATCTTAGCAAAATTTCCTTTCAGCTAACCAAACCATTGTGAGGCTGCTGTCAGACAAAAAATGGGTTATCACCTACTAGTCACAGACCAACTAACAAGTGTAAATTCGACGCCACTCACAAATCAATGATAACCAACCACCAGCAACTAACAGTTCACCAAACCACCAATGTATCATCCTCATTCCTAAAACCAACCAAAACATGAGCCTTGTTAACCATTAACCACCCTAACCATTAACTAAACAAACCATTAATAAAACTAACCATTATCAAAACCAACCATTAACCGAACTAACCATTATCAAAACTAACCATTAACCTGACTAACCATTAACCATTAACTAAACTAACCATTAAAAAACTAACAATTACCCAAATTAACAATTACAAAAACAAACCATTAATGAAACTAACCATTTACCACCGCTAACCACTGACCAAACTGACAAGGTTGACCATTACTAGCCACTAACCAAAACTAAGCATTTACCATCACTAACCACTAACCAAACTAACCAGGTTGACCATTACTAGCCACTAACCAAAGCTAACCATTTACCATCACTAACCACTAACCAAACTAACCAGGTTAGCCATTACTAACCACTAACCAAACTAACCACTAATAGTAACCAAATACTAATACTAACCAAATACTAATACTAACCAATACTAACCAAACTAACCACTAACCACTAACCAAACTAACCAAATTAACCATTACTAACCACTAACCAAACTAACCAGATTAACCATCACTAATTGCTAACCAAACTAACCAGATTAACCATTACTAACCACTAACCAAACTAACCAAGTTAACCATTACTAACCATTTACCAAAGCTAACCATTTACCATTACTAACCACTAACCAAACGAACCAGATTAACAGTACTAACCACTAACCAAACTAACCAGATTAACCATCACTAACCACTAACCAAACCAACCAGATTAACCATCACTAACCACTAACCAAACTAACCAGATTAACCATTACTAACCACTAACCAACCTAACCAGATTAAGCATTATTAACCACTAACAAAAGCTAATCATTTACCAACCACTAACCAAACTAACCAGATTAACCATCACTAACCACTAACCAAACTAACCAGATTAACCATCACTAACCACTAACCAAACTAACCAGATTAGCCATCACTAACCAAACTAACCAGAATAACCATTACTAACCACAAACCAAACTAACCAGATTAACCATCACTAACCACTAACCAAACTAACCAGATTAACCATTACTAACCACTAACCAAACTAACCAGATTAACCATCACTAATTGCTAACCAAACTAACCAGATTAACCATCACTAACCACTAACCAAACTAACCAGAATAATTATTACTACCCACTAACCAAACTAACCAGATTAACCATTATTAACCACTAACAAGAGCCAATCATTTACCAACCACTAACCAAACTAACCAGTTTAACCATCACTAACCACTAACCAAACTAACCAGATTAACCATTACTAACCACAAACCAACCTAACCAGATTAACCATTATTAACCACTAACAAGAGCTAATCATTTACCAACCACTAACCAAACTAACCAGATTAACCATCACTAACCACTAACCAAACTAACCAGATTAACCATTGTTAACCACTAACAAGAGCTAATCATTTACCAACCACTAACCAAACTAACCAGTTTAACCATCACTAACCACTAACCAAACTAACCAGATTAACCATCACTTTCATTACCCACAACCAACCGATTACTATTGCTAGCCACTAACCAAAAATTAACTACTTTCTATCACTAACGACTAACCAAAGCTAACCATTTACTGTTTCTAACCACTTACCAAGACTAACCATTTACCATAACTAACAACTAGCCAAAACCAATCATGGGGACTCATTCAATTTGGAACAGTCTCGGGGCGCTTAAAAGAGATGAGCTTATTAGAGAGGGGGCTTATTCACAAAATCAGATGAAAATGATATATATGATAGAATTTCAGTTCTTTATTCAATATTTTGCAGAATCAACACACAATTTCACAATTCACAAACATGAATTTGGCATAGTTTTATCTGAAACCATATGAAACTTAAAACATGGGTCGCAGGAAATGAAGTAATAGTTACATATGTAAACGCAAACATACCTGTGTCTTTATCGTGGCTTCTTCGACCATTCTTGGCTTTCCTTTGCTTCCCTGGCTCAGCTCAATTCATTGCTTCAAGTTCGTAGCGGCCTAATTCAATTTCTCTGCAAAAGCGAGGCTGCCCACAAAACCGCAAACGAGGGCAGCCTGGCTTTTGTAGAGAAACTGAATAAGGCCACTACGAACTTGAAGCAATGAATTGAGCTGAGCGAGGGAAGCAAAGGCAAGCCAAGAAAAGCCAAGGAAACCACGATAAAGACACACGAATGTTTGCGTTTACATTTTTAACTATCACTTCGTTCCCTGCGACCCATGCTTAAAATGCAAACTTTTTAAGCTAAATGAATGGAAAATCGTCGGCAGCCTCTGGAATTTTACATGTGTGGGCGGGCTCATTAAAAATTTTAGCTCTAAAAGAACAGGTCCATTAGAGAGGTAGCTTAAAAGAGAGGGTAACGCATTTTCAGACAGGTGGTAGGTTGCACAGTCTTTTTATTAAATTCTGTTGCTGCCGTCCGGGGAAGTACCACCACTCACCCTACAAGTTCTGCATGCAGTCATTTCTGAATGCATTAATAAAGATCTCTGGGTGAGAAGCCGGTTTACTAACCACTAACCATTACTAACAGAACTGAGCAAGCAATTATTAACCTACGTAGAAATTGGCCGTTATCAACCACTACCAGTATTAACTAATACTAACAAATTCTGACCAATTCAAACAAATACAATCCAATACTAATCAATTCTACGTAATATTAACCATTAACAAAACTAACCATTAACCATTAATCTCTAACAGATATTAACCGATTCTAACCAATGCCTGCTAATGCTAACCAATTCTGACCCATTCTAATCAGTTTTAACCAATTCTAACCAATACTAACTAACCAAACCATTCCTAAGTAAAACCAACCACAATCCAAACTAACCAATGATAACCAATGCTAACAAATACTAACCAATACTAACCAATACTAACCAATACTAACCAATATCAACCAATACTAACCAATATTAACCAATTCTAACCATTAACCATTGCTAACAACTAACCAGTTCTAACTAAATACTAACCAACACTAACAACTAACCATTAACCTCTAACAAATTCTAACCAATTCTAACCAATTCTAACCAGTTCTAACCAGTTCTAGCCAATAGTAACCAAGACTAACCAAACAAACCATTTCTAAGCGCAAGATTAACCACTAACCAATTAACCAAAGATAACCAATACTAACCAATACTAGCCAATAATAACAATATAATAACCAATATTAACCAATGATAACCAATACTAGCCAATGCTAACCATTAACCATTGCTAACCATTAAGCAGTTCTAACCAAATACTAACCAATACTAACAACTAACCTAACCAATAACCTCTAACCAATATTAGCCAATTCTAACCAATGCCAACAAATGCTGACAAATTCTAATCAATGCTAAACAGTTCTAGCCAATACTAACCATTTCTAAGCAATATTAACCATTCACCAAACTAACACATGATAACCAATACTAATCAATAATAGCCAGTACTTACAAATACTAGCCAATATTAACCAATACTAACCAATACTAACCATTGCTAACCATTAACCAGTTCTAACCAAATACTAACCAACACTAACAACTAACCTAACCAATAACCTCTTACCAATATTAGCCAATTCCAACAAATGTTAACAAATTCTAACCAATACTAACAAATTCTGACCAATTCAAACCAACACTAAGCAATACTAACCATTAACCATTACCAACCACTAACCAATGCTATCCAATCCTAACCGATGCTAGCAAATATGAACAAATTATAGCCATCACACTAAACAAACCACTAATCAATTCTAACCAATTCTAATCAAAACTAGCCAACTAAAAGACTAACCAAATACTAACCAATTCTAACCAATACTAATCGATTTCAACAAATGCCAGCCAATTTTAACCAATACTAAACAATAA
Source organism: Aurelia sp. 4 Dawson et al 2005 (assembly GCA_964019985.1). Taxonomy (NCBI): domain Eukaryota; kingdom Metazoa; phylum Cnidaria; class Scyphozoa; order Semaeostomeae; family Ulmaridae; genus Aurelia; species Aurelia sp. 4 Dawson et al 2005. Next base: position 39,505,877 of record OZ026492.1, on the reverse strand, counting down.
CCAGTCCTAACCAATTCTAACCAAAAGTAGCCAACCAAATGCTAGCCAAATACTACTACTACTACTACCCACTAACCAAACTAACCATTAAGTTTTACTAACCACTAACCAAAACTAAACAACTGTAACCAATTTTAACCACTAGCCAGCATCAACCAATATTAACCAACACTAACCGAATGCTAACTACTCATCAAAATAACCATTAAGCTTTACTAACAATTAACCAATACTAAACAACTGTAACCGATTTTAACCAATGCTAGCCAGTACTGACCAATATCAACCAACACCAACCGAATACTAACTACTCATTAGAATAACCATTAAACTTTACTAACAACTAACCAATACTAAACAAGTGTAACCAATTTTAACCAATGCTAGCCAACATCAACCAATATTACCCAACACTAATCGAATACTAACTACTCATCAAAATAACCATTAAGCTTTACTAACAACTAACCAATAATAAACAACTGTAACCAATTTTAACCAATGCTAGCCAGTACCAACCAATATTAACCAACACTAACCGAATACTAACTACTCATCAATGTGACCATTAACCATTACTAACCATTAACAAATACTAAAATTTCAAAGAAATTATAACAAATACTAACTGATAGTAACAAAACGTTAACCACTATCATCAACATGGACTTGAAACCACTCAAAGATATCTTCAAGCGAAGAGAAAGAACTCCCCTACGAGCTGCTATGTGAAGAGTTAGTATATTACCAGACCAGATACAGATGCAAACAAATGATGCAATGGAAGAACAGCATGCACCACAAGAACAAAAAAAAAAACGAAACCTGTCAGTGGAAAACGGTGTAAGAGAGAACGATATAATGTCAAATAGTGACAATAGACAATTTGATAGCAGTTACAGAAAGCTGCAGGCAGGAGACAAACGCAAACACAGAAACAGATACATTACAGTTCAACAGAGGCTATAATAGCAGAGAGGAGTTACAAATGAGAAATTACCTGGTGAACTTTGAGAAAAACAAACTTGACCAAGAGTTGAATTTGGCAAAGAAGTCTTGCAGAGGCAAAGGCAATCGATTTCGATAAAAGAGAACAAGGTCGCAGTCGTATGTGTGGTTTAGGAAATCAGGTGAGAATCGTTTATTCATTTAAGACTGGGTGTCCTAAAAATGATACAGATTTGGTTGGCTCCAGTGATGTGAATCTAGCTTTAACCACTGGCAAATCACTCTCAAAGTGTTTCAGGATGGTTAATTTGAGCATGGGTATTTCGTTTGTAGGTATTTGTCCTTTGAGAGCAGCGATATTAAAGGAGCTGGATAAGAGACTATCGGGGAAATGTTTGAATTTGCTTTTTTCTGCTGAGCTAATTTAATGGGACTGTTCAACAAAAACTCAAAATAAATTTCTCATCTTGGAAATTAGCCTTTGCTCTTTCTTCTGACACAAATTAAACCTCCATATGTTTTGGGATGGGTGCGATATAAATGGATTTCCAACAAGTATTTTCATTGATCTTTCACCCAAAGATCAGCCTATATCTAGATCAGGATCTTTCTTTTGGAATTTAACCAATTACAAAGGAATTTCTCCTTTCAAAGTGCGGTATTTGATGCACAAAACGAGGATTTGTTTACATGTTTCTTATCCAGCTCCTTTAATCCTGGAAGCTCAACTTTGCTGTCACCTCGAAACCAGAGCTTTGGCGTTCGGCCCTATGCAAATTCTTGAAGCAGAGCAAACAAATCAACAATACCCTTGATAAAAAGGCGGGAACATTAGATTAGAACACATCAAGTTTGCGAGAAGTCATTAATAGTGCCTTTTTCATTTCTCTTTGATTTGAATCACAAATTTTGATGTGATCTAGGAACGTGCTTAGGCCAAAATGCCAAAGCTTTTTGGAGATTGACACAAGTTATCAACCACCACGAGTTTAATGATTAACAGTTGTACTGTCAACGTACCAATATCAACAAGCAATGTATCTATGTTCAAGTTAAAGGGAGTATGCAATGGTAAATACGCTTCTCTATAAATAGAACAAAGAAAATGAGCAAACACAACATTGTTTCTTTAGCAACGATTATTAACAACACATGTGGATCATCGATTTCAATGGGCTATTTTAAGATTTTTCCTCTCTGTGCAAATGCAGGCTTTTGGCCTTGCACAAACCCTTTAACTATCGAGCTACATTTTGAAAGAGATTTGACATTTATCAACGCTAAAATCACGTGACTGGACCCTACCAAATCTGCATACTTATTCTATGACACCTGGTAAGAACGATTCCAACGTCTAAGCAGTTGGTTAGCAGTTGGTGTAGACCTGAATGGCTTCAAAGAAACTTCAGCTTCATCGTTATAACTCTACCACTGAAATTTTCTGAAACATTCACTATTTTCAGGATTAAAGTATTTTATTTCTACTTTTCATGAATTCAAGAAAAATGTTAAATTGAGAAACTTAAAACTATCGTAGTTTCTAAACTTCTTAGGAAATATCAAATGATTTTCAAGAAAAGCATACTTTATGGATTTCTCCCGGGTGAGCAAGAAAAAATTCCCACTTTTGAGAATTCATAGCACCAAGAGCAAGTCACAGATTTCACTGATTCAAACTCTGGTTAAAATCATCCCCAAAATACCTTAAAAGCAACGTATGCCTTTACTAGAAACCAACGATTTGACCAAGACCTGAAAATTTCATAAAATTATCAGATCTTGAGTACACAGAGTTCCTTAGCTTCCCACAAGTTCCATAACAATCTTCATTCTTAGCCCCTGTGCTGTGCCTTCGTGAAAATTTCAAAACGAGGATTTTTAAAGGCGTTCATATGTTTAGACAGCAAGTATCAAGTAACACGATAAAGAACACAAAGGACAATAAAGTCAAAATCTGAAGTGAATTTCCTCGACTAAGATAGATCGTTGAAAACTGCTTTTTCTAATACAATGCACATATATTTTATAGGAACCTTGGCCAAGGTTTCTTGAAATCATCAGATCTTGAACCCTCCTGAACATTCAATACGAAGTGTTAGAGAGAGAATAAGGAGAGGTTCCATGTTTTAACATCCACGGATGAAAGATTTAACAATATTTCACTGTACATCCATACAGCATCATCAGGTCATTTTAAACCCTTACACCTGTTTAGACATTATTCAAGTACTCTCCGAGTAATATGATACAGAAAACAAATGAGAATACAAAAAAAACATGCTGGAGTTTCTTAATTTTTGGCGATATGAGAGCCTGACTTTCTTATAAGCGGTTTCCTACAGAAAATACGTTTTTTGGAGTTCTTTACTTTCTACCAGACAGTTGAGATTCTCACTGAGAGTTTCTTACAACAAATACATGTTTTATAATCAAAACAACTTGGTTCAAATACCTTATATTCCCTTTTCTTCAGAGATGGGACTGTTACCTGCAAGAGAAGAAGAAGATTCAATGCAATATAAGATAGAAGTTAGAAGAATGAAGCATTGAACAGTTGTAAGAAGGAAAATATTTGCGACAAACAAAAGTAAATAAGGCTTCCCGGCCATGTCTATGTAAAGAAAGTAAAATGTTACTTTATAAGTATCATACCAGTAAATCTCAGTAAGCTGATAATGAAAATATCGTAGAAATTCGTGCAGCAAAACTAAGGTGAAGCTTTTTTACAAACTTTCGAAATTCAATCAGGAGATTTAATAAGGAAATTGGTTTATCATTTCGTGACAACTCAACGGCTTGATAAAAAGACTCGAAAAACAGGTCAGAGTTCTAGTTGCTCTTCTTCGGGTAGGGCATTTACTTTCTTTTCATCGAACTATAAAAATAACAACGAAATATTTGTCACAGTGGATAGGAAAATGAGTTGTGCATTCCCCAATTTTTTTTTTGCACCGTAAGATTCCCATGTCCCAAGTCAGCTGTGAATGACAACATATTTGGACACAATAAAAGTGTACACTTAAGAGTAAAGATGACTTGAAGTAAAACAGGAATGATAGATTTTGAACTCACCGTTATTTGCACCCACTCACTGTTCCTTTGACAATCAAAAGAAAAGTCCTCTTTTCCACAAACACATCCCTCATCAATTTCCAATTGGCTGTCAATTTTATGATCAACAGACTAGCGACTGGAGAAACACATATTTGTAGCTGCCTCGAAGATAGGCATTCGAAGCCAAAAGCAATCTTCCCCCGGGACTCTGACAAAGAACACGGTTCTTCTCTAAAGCCAAACTGCAAGACAATTTCTAATAGGTTTTAACTGCTCCTTACTGACTAGCTGCCTGGAGAAACGAATATTTGCAGCGTCCCGCAGATAGAGATTCCAGCCAAAAGCAATCCCTTCCCAGAATTCTGACAAAGAATTGATCCTCTTTCCAAAACCAAACCGCAAGACCATTGAGTTTTAAGTAATACTTACCAACTAGCTGCCTGATAGGTTACCGCTTGAAACTTACCTGAAGAGCGGTGTTCCAGCTAAAACAATTCTTTCGCTGGGCCCGGGGGACCTTGAGCTTCTCGTAGGAGATCAACTTGTCTGAGCTACAAATATCTAAATGCAGAGAAACCGGTGCTCCTTCGCTGAATAACTAATTGCGATTAAAACTGACATTCTGTCTTTATTCAGGCAGGTCTGTTTCAACACATCTCAAATTTCCATACATCTTTAATGAGCAAAACATATCGGTCCATGATTTCTTAATTTGACTTCAGACACATTAATTATGTTAATTCAGCTTTCAAGAACAATCGTTCTACTTCCGTTCATTGTTTCAATAACCAGTAGGAAATGAATTCGAAATGGATCGGCTTTGTTCTTCCAAACAATGTTCTTTGTCCTACAGGTAGAGTCATATGCTTTTTGTAGTCGTACCGTCTTCAAGACGTGGATACCGAACTGATAACCTAGTCTTAGAAAACAATACCCTTTGTTCAGTGATTTGTATCAGATCTAATATCGAAGCAATAACATGTTGCTATTATGAAAAATTTAGACGAATACTACATATTGCTTTCTGCACTGCTTGATATCTGACCTAAGTTTAACCGCATGTTTACTTTGAGCTGAGATTCACAAAGATCCGCAAAGGCCATAAATTCAACTTTGATAGTAAACGAATTTAACAACAGATAAAAAGTCAATTCTGAAATAAAGCTCAAACCAATGGAGTTTAAATAAAGAATTCTTTAGTTTGAGTATCGCATTTCTCATTTCAAAAGGTCAGCATGCTTGCATGTCCCAAGTAAAACACACAGCAATTGAACCATCATGCCATGCACGTGCTATTTCTTGGTTAGCAATTGTTTTCGCTATTCTCATGGTCCATTAAGGGACATATGTCACGTTAGCAATTGGTTAATACAACAAAGAAGCGTGGAATGGACTTGGCCGTCCAAACTACAATCGGGGACAAAACTCAAGGCACTCTGTCACATTTTATATTACTTTTTCGGTTATCGAGCCCCCCTTCCCCCCTGTTCAATGTTGATGGGAGAATATATGCATGACAGGACTCACGAATCACTGCTGAGCTCAGAAATTCACAACATTGAACTGGGGGATGGGGGTTTAGGTTGAACTTAAGTAAATATTGCTATCAAGTAGAAAAATATCAAAATATTGGGCGTGGTACCATTGAGTTTTGTCCCCGATTGTAGTACAGAAAACAAGAACAGCAACAAACACGATGAAAAATACGCAGTTGATTAAAGCTACAATCGGGGACAAAACTCAATGGTACCACGCCCAATATTTTGATATTTTTCTACTTGATAGCAATATTTACTTAAGTTCAACCTAAACCCCCATCCCCCAGTTCAATGTTGTGAATTTCTGAGCTCAGCAGTGATTCGTGAGTCCTGTCATGCATATATTCTCCCATCAACATTGAACAGGGGGGAAGGGGGGCTCGATAACCGAAAAAGTAATATAAAATGTGACAGAGTGCCTTGAGTTTTGTCCCCGATTGTAGTTTCTGTTTTTTTTTGTTCTCGTAATAGCTGTATTTAGACATACAATTGTATTTTTGTGATAGGCTATTATGAGATACAAAAATTCTGATATTCTGAAATTCTGGAATGGAATTGCATTGTTTTGTGACCTTTCATTTCTGCTTCACAACTTTTCATTGCAATGAAAATTCAGCCTCGACGCTGTGATTTTGTAATAAATAAAAGAGAGAATTGTATCGTGTGAACCAATGACATATGTAGTTTAATGTGACAAGATTTTTCTTAAAACAACAGAGCAATGGTCACTATGCCGGTACAGGCATGGGTGTTGGGAAACGTGGATTGTGTTACATGGGGCTATGTAAGGTTGTAACGCATCAGAAGCATTAGGCCTACCTTTGTGCATCATCAGTCAATCGATGATATCTCTTATCTTGATTTTGAATGTTCAGATGGCTGCCTTCCCAAATCGACCACTTGCACAGCGCCATATTGAAATAAGTTGTTGTGTTGTTCAGGCTCCCTCGAAGGAGAGAGTGCTGTCTTAGTGGTCGCTCCGCATTCCTTCCCCTGAAGGCGCTTGAACAACACAACAAATAATTTCAATATGGCACTTAGCAAATGAAGTCGATTTGGGAAAGCAGCCATCTGAATTTTCAAATCAAGAGGAAAGAAGACACCATCAATACACGGGTGATGCACAAAGGCAAGCATGTTTCTGATGCTTTACAACAATCCATAAGCCCATGTAACACATTCCAAGTTTCCCAACATCCATGGCAAAGGGTGTCCAAAAGACCACATCCCGTACCTGTGGCCACAGATGAGGAGCTATAACCTCAATTGCCCCATTCTGGTACAGTTGCATAGGTCACATCATGTCCCAAAAAACTGTGCCTCAAATTTTTTGCAGCTGTTAAGGAGATGTAACTGCAACAGCCCTATTTTTAAAAAAATCCACAAGATAGGCTCCAATATTGTGTTTAAAACCTTGTTGAGCCAATCTGACAAATGGTTACTGATTTAAGGAACAAGAAATTAAAGTCAATTAAATCGTGCCCTATCTATGTAGGTGCCGCGGATAAGCTGTTACCTCGATTGTCCCGTTTTCATACAGTTTACGGGGTGAGTGGCCGATTGGCTTAAACAGTTTTCGTCAGGTAACTGAAGTTTGACCTCGCAGGCCTGACCTCGCAACTCACCTCGTCGTTCTTCGGAAGGGACGTTCAACTAGGGGCCAATGCCCGGATGTGGCATGCACAGAGGGCCTAAATTAGCTTTCAGTAGCTAGAAATCCTGACAAGCCCACTCAAAACAAATTGTAAAACAAACAAAAACAAACAAGATAGGCTCCAACATAGAGTTTGAAACTTTGTTTCAGTCAATCTGACAAATGGCTGCTGATTTGGCACAGGAGGTAATCAAAACTTCTACACGGTGTGCCAACTAAATTGCGGCCTATTTTTGTGGTTGGAAGAGCTTTTACTGCAATAGTCGATTGTACTATTGATGGCGGATATAAATTTTTACCATGGTGCTTTGTATCACTTTGAATTTTGATTGATTTGATTTGCTGATCTCTCCAATACCGCAAAGGATCTTGCTTAAGAATCCCTTGCAGGGAGCCATCTTTGGCGCAATCGTCTATTGTCCCATTTTGATGCAGTTAGCACAGCATAGGCTTCAACATAGAGTTTGAGATATTCTTTGAGTCAATTTGACATGTGGTTTCTTGTCTATGGCACATAAAGGGTAAAATTATCTGTTGCTTTAAAAGCACTACAGTATAGTCTTTATTCTCCAACGCTGTTGAAATCAAGTAAACGTTGAAAGAAACGGTCCTGGCGTTGCGTTCCGATGTTTTCTACTATTGGAAAGAATTAATAGTGCTTTTCACTTGACGCTATAAATTCTGCTACAAGTATAGAGAAAATGTAAATGCAACACTACATTAGGCCCATTCTTGTTAAATTCATATGATGCCGACCAAGCTGAAGAACAAAAGAAGTGTTGTTTTTGAAGGAACTATTTATTTTGCCTTCAACAAGTACGAGAACGCCAAAAAAACAAAAGTCTGAACATCTAATTCTTTCCGAATTCCACCAATTCAAAATATACTACAAAAATTCTCACTAACTCTTGAATAAGATTTCTCAAGCACACGAAAATTTCTGAACTGTTCTACTCCCTTGAAATGCTCTACAAACCTACATCTTATCCAGCGGCTTCAACCCAAGAATCTTGAATCCTTGCTCAAAAACTTTTGCAGTCGCTTCCAACAACATGAGACGATTCATATGAACTTTAACTACCTCTCCAGTGGTCTTATCCTTCTCAACACAATAACATGACTCGTAGAAGTCGGTCAGCTTGCATGCTAATTCGTAGAGATACTCACATAGCGAATGCATGAAAAGATCGTCAAGGATTTTGGAAATGATTTCAGGGAAACGAGTGAGGAATTTGCTAAGTTTCAGCTCAGTTGGATGATCAAATGTGATATTGTTTGAAGCGATGTGGGTTTTGAGTTCCTCTGGAGAGACTTTCGCAGTTCGCATGATTGATCTGAAAGGAAGAATGGTTGTAAACTATTAGTAATCAACTGCTGGCTAAGGGATACGCCAAACTTTGTTTGTAAGGAAGACAGAATATAATGTACCAGGTGAGTAAAAAAAAAACGCCCGGCGTTTGAAAGGCAATTGCTCCTTGAATATATAAGCAATGATATTTTGCAATCCCTGATTAAATAGCTAACATGTTCAATTATTTTTAGAAATATTTGTGGCTAAAATTGGTCAATCCGTTCAGATTCTCTAGGCAATTTTCTAAAATGAGTCCCTTTGAGAAACCTTAAAAAACGTGCTAAAATTACAAGCAACAGTTCCAGATGTGTTTACCTCACAGCGATGATTTTCAGCACGCTTTAGCACGTGCTTTCGTTTTGGCTGCTCGAAAAGTCTTCCCCCTAGTGTGAATAACTTATTTAAGGGGATTCTATTCTCCCATGAGGACAAAATACATGAGCACATCCAAGAGTCATCACTGCTAGGAAGGAGAACAAAGGGAAATTTTGCTTGCTGTTTTCGCTCATTTTTGCAGGTTTTCGAAAGGGGCTTTCTGCTGAAATTCTCCTATTTCGACGGGAAGGAATGATCGATTAAAGCTGGGTAAATTACTGAACCTAATCTGACATATCAGGAATAAAGCACGACAGCTTTCAACATCATTGCTTTGATATTCAGGGAGCAGGAATTTTCCGGGCGTTTCTATTGACTCACTTGGTATACCGCATACAACTCGCAAAAGCATGGTTATATAGCCTGAGACACTTTGGGAACAAAACAACCGTGCAAATAAAAACACCTTTTCAATTAAGCAGCTTCGTTTTGGAACTTTTCAAAATTCCTTTTCCTTGTGTCATATGAAATCTCTGCCCCCAGACTGACATTCAGCACCCTAATTTTCGTCTAATTGCAACCTTTCATAACCTTAGTAACAGCAATTCTAATTTCATGGTGATAACAAATTTGAAAATGTATATAAGGGATTTGACCGTGAACAACGACTGAGGGTGTAAAGTTACACCCCGAGCGATTTTCAAGATCAAATCCCTCATAAATTCTCACATTTATTATCGCATTAAATCGAAAGTGCAAACTCTAAGAATATTAAAATATGCAATAAGACTAAACTTCGAAACGAGTCTGTTAATTGGAAAGGTGTGTTGAACCCAAGTTCTTTCTAATTACCAACTGAAAAAAGCAAAATAATTAACCATATATAACATTGTAGGCCCAATTTTTGTTGTCACAAATTGGTATCAAAGAAAGTTCAAAATCGTCTCTGAAAAGTCTGCGGAGTTCCTATGGCCGACTTCTATCAGAGACTTATGACAAGACAAACTCAAACCTCTGCTTTGCGAGGAAAACTCAGGCAATACTGTAAGATTTGCCATCGAGATGTCATCGAGAAAAGTCTACTTTCATAGAGACGAAGTTAATTGAAGAACTGAATCAAGAACTGATATGCAGTATTAACACAGGGAACAGGGAAACCAGCATTCTCCTTTCTGTTTATTGCTTTTTATCCTTTGGACGCTGCGTAGCTTCTTTCGTACTGCGGTGGTGGAATTATACATGGGTTGTGAAATGCGCAGGAGGTTCCACCACCGCAGTACCAAAGAAGCTACGCAGCGTCCACAAGATAAAAAACGATAAACAGAAAGGAGAGTACTGGTTCTTTTGTAGTATTACAAGGAAGGTAACGATGCGATATAGCGGGTGTCCGAAAATGATGTATCAGAGTTTGAAGAGCTGTATAATCATGAATTATAAGCCGATGTCAATGATTCACCTCTCATTTTTAAGCCAAAAAGCTAACTTAGATGTAGGCATTTATTTCACTAGAATCGGTCATATGGTTCTAGAGTTCTGAGTAATTTCACTTTGCAGCTATTTTTGAAAAGTCACGAGAAACGCTACGAAAATGAAATCAAATTTTATTGGACTTAGATGAAATCTCTTCTCCTTCCTAGCAATAATGACACTTGGATGAACTCATGCAATTTGCCCTCCTGTGAGAATGGAATCCCCTTGACCAAATTATTCATACTAGGAATGGGGGGGGGGATTTCATTCCCCGAAGAGGATAGTATACGTGCTAAAGCATGCTCCCGTCACTGCTGTGAGATAAAACATCTCATAGAAACTTAGTCAAAATTTTAGCACGTTTTTATGGCTTTTCGCAAGGAATTTTTAAAGAAAATCCCTTGCAAAATCTGAACGGAGTGATCGATTAAGCCAGGAAAATTTCTTAAAATAACTGAGCATGTTAACTATTCAGTCAGCTATTGCAAAATATCATTGTTTATGTACTCAGGGAGCAGTACCCTTTTAAACGCTGGGCCTATTTGAGTTACCAGGTATTGCCAATAGAGGTTGGATAGAAAGCAATCTGCAGTTGCAGTATATAAGGCCTCACGAGGTAAATCAACTAGAAACAGCATGAGATAAAAAAGTAGGAAAGCTACTTGAGGAAAAGCAACTTTATCCTAACGGATAGGACTGGAACAACTTTAAACAAGCTACCTGATTCGTGTCAATGCATATAGCAGATAAACAGCTGTGTTTCCCTTGTCATCCAACATCTGCAAAAAGTCAACACAACAAATCAATGAGACAAAGCTCACACATGTTGTAACTTCTAAATTGCATTGTGCAGACAGAGCAGAAACTGTGCACGCATACGCGAAAACTCGTAACTTTGAGCCACCTTAGCTCCCTGCAACAGATCCCAAAATTAGGCAACACTTGATATTTTCTTCTTAGGACCTAAAACTCTTGATTTATCATTTCAAAAGGTTTATCGGTCCGAACACTTCCTTGTCTCATATTGGTCGATGACGCCATTCTACCCAGTTTCTGCTCTGTCCATTCTGCATCAATTTTTATCACTAAAGACAAAATGATTCAATCATCTCTATAACATATTGTATACTGTGTGAGCCATGATCTTTAAGGCGAGCCGCCTCGAGGGGGGGGGGGTGGGTTTAACAATCTGTCGGCCTTTCATCTGAAGGGGATGCACAATTGACCTAGCAAAATCAATCCATATTTCATCCAATTTTGGGTACTTAAGAGTAATAACTCCCGGAAAATTTGATGAATGTCTGTGCCATATTTCTTCAAAATTGTGAACTAATTGCTGCCATTCCTATGCTAATTTTGCTTCAAATCTTGGCCCAGAACAACGCAGAATGTCTGAGAATGATACCCAGAATCCTGTGATCCTTTGCAAAAAGCGTCCCAAGGAATGATGCGCCTCCGTACCAGCAACACACTAATCCCTGATTACACTACATCAATTAACCTGGGTTCGCCCCTGGTAAGAACTAACCCAGGCTCTTTTACTCTACCTTTTACAAACATAAAAGTGTAAACACGAACCAGGGGTAAACCTGGGTTTGTTTATACATGCACATGCGCTTAGAATTCAGAACTCAGGCTCCATAATAAAAATCCAAGCAAAATGGCAGACAGGAATTTAACGATTAAAGGGAAGGAAATCAGCTTTGGAGAATGCATTTTTCAAGAGAAGTCTTTCTGGTGAAATCAACCGTGTTACCCATGCATGCTAACCCAGGTTGGCCCAAGTCAACACCTCCATGGGTGGGTTAGTTTTACCGGGGACAACCAAGGCTAGTTGCGTTTACGCTACAAAATCTAACCTCGACTAGTTCTAATTCGGGGAGACCCAGGTTAGTTTGTGTAGTCTAGATAGGGTTTAAGTTACCCCGTCCCTACAGACACATTGCTGCAACTTAAGTAGAAGAAATACATACCTTATCAAACGAGAAGACATAATCCATCATTCTGTTATGGGCAAGATCAGCATATTTGATGCAGCCATAAGCAGTTGATCGACTTGCTGCATGAAGTTCTTCTGGGCTAAGCTCCTGAAAATACAACACCCGAAATACGGCTACTTTCTCTACAAAAAGGTATCCAGCAATGCTAGTTTACCGGAGAAACAGTATTTTGAAGTACCATAGGCTGTTCCAGAAAATGCAACCCAAGTGAGAGTTTCAAAAAATGATAAGATTTCAATTAATGTAATGGAGTATCTATCTTCTTGTGAATGATGTTCAGCCTAGGCACAGTGTTTGCCAAAGTGAGATCCTTGGCACACTGCACAAATACTCTTTCAATTAATTTCAAGAGGTAATGCCCTGTACTGGGTGAGTCAGAAAAAAGTTACCAATTTCAACAATTCAGACTACAGATTTGAGTGAATCAAATTCTGGATAAAACCCAAAACATCGAAGTATTTTCGTAATTTTTCGCGCTGTCTTCCCGTCACTAGAAGTGTATGTAAATTCTACTTTAAAAAAATTTCATAGTAGCAAACTGACTGAAAAAGAGCCTCAAACATTGATCAAATCGTAACGATTCTCCTCGAACAGAATAACACGCAATGGGCGTTTCACCTCTCTCATGAGTTACAAGACATAGATTTTCAAACAAATACTAAAGATTATCAATCCCGTGATGAGAAATGTGCAGAGGACGTCTCTCGAATAATTGCATTTTCTTTATCGACCTGTGCAAGGAGTCCTTTCAAATTTGACCAATGCTTAAGGCTCCTTTTTTGGCATTTTGGAACCACTTCGCAAATTGTCATTTTGTAAGTCAGTCATTTTGCAAATTTTTGTAAAGTTGAATTTACCTTTATTTCTAGTGCTCATAAGACAGAGAGAAAAATCACAAAAGTACTTTGATCGTTCGGCTTTTAACTGGAATTTGAATCGATGAAACCAGTGAAGTACCCTTGATATTTCTTTAAATTCAATATGAGAATTTACAATGATAGGACCATACCAACAGATGACAAGATCATAGGACCATACCAGTAGATGTTGATAATACATGGCAATTCTGTACATGGTTGATATTTTCACTCTCTTTCAAGAAGTAAACATTTTATATTAAACATGGTATCGATAAATCATTATTGTCCTAACAAAAGAATTTGTTATATATTCATTTAAATTTATCTCTTGATGTTATGAATTTTCAGAATTGGGAACTTCATTCTGGCATACCCAGTACTTGAGCATGAGATAAAAACAACGATAATTATGAGGCGTTAAAGCAAAGAGTGGTCTGAAGGCTGTCTAAGCTTTTCACTCATACCTTATCTCTGCCTTTTTCTTTCAGTTTCTCTTCCGCCCTACGAACTCCTTCATCCAAAAGATCGAGCAGTCGAATCGTCTCTCCAGATCGTGTTTTGAATTTTTTCCTATACAGAGTACATAAACACGCAAAAAACTATTAAATAAAAAAGCAAATACCTGAACAGCCTGATTACAAGCCTAAAGATTTCTTTGAAAAGCAAAACTATGACAAAACATACTGAAAGCTGGACAAGATCAGAGGACCATACCAGCAGATATTGATAAAATATGATACTTCCGTAAAAGGTTGATAATTCCGCTTAACTTCAAGAAGTAAATAGTTGATATTAAGCAAGGTGACGATAAATAATTATCGTCCCAACAGATGATTTCGTTATATTCTTTCATCAATTTATCATAAAGCTGCCCTTCTCGAAAGATTTCTAAATTTCAAATACTGGAAGCGTATGCTTCCTTGTTTTATCTTTGCATTTTTCTTTTAGTTCCTCTTCCGCCCTAAAAACTCCTTCATCCAAAAGATCAAGCAGTCAAATCTTCTTTCTAGACCGCCTTTTGAATTTCTTCCTATGCAGAGTATTTAAACGCGTAAAAAGCTATCAAATAAAAGTAAGGAAATACGTGGAGAGCCTGATAAGTGAAACTGTCACAAAACAAACAGAAAACTGATTAGTAAGAATGTGAAAAAATTATTTTAAAGGACCATACCAGCAGATAAAAATCTAAATTAAATCTAACATAAATAAATAAAACATGTTTCTCCTGAAGATGACCACATAGTTGAAAAGCGTCGAGAATAGAAGAAAGTAGCAAAATATAATAAAAGAATTCAAGAACTTCAATTCGTCTTCTTTTGTGTACATCTTGTAAATTAAATAAAATAAGAAATTCATTTACTTGTTTATTTTTGTACAATTGCACTGCAAGCAACAAGAAGATATCTTTATCATACCAGCAGATTTTGATAAAAGATGACAATTCAGTAAATGGTTGATATTACCACTCAATTTCAAGAAGTCACCAGTTCATATTAAAGATGGTAATGAGATAATCATTGTTGTCCTAAAAATTATATTTTTACATTCTAATCAACTTATCATAGAGCTGCCCTTCCCAAATGACTTTTCGATTTCAAATACTGAAAGCGTTTGGTTTTAAACTCTGATAAGTGTCACAGTGTCAGTTGTTAAGCCATTCTTTTAAAGAACTCTTCATTCAGTAGAGGCTGAGGGATAAAATGTGGCAATTCAACAGTAAATATTTCAAGCAAGATCACAGAACAATGCAACTTGATTGAATCTAAACTTTACTACGGAGAGAAATAAGAAAAAGAACGGATGTTTGCTTATTAAATTTTCGATGGACGGCTATACGTGAATAAATTCGACTTAATTACGATGTTATGAATGCAATAGGTAAAAGCCGTACAGAGACATAAAAAATAAAGGGTTTTAACCAAGCAAGCAAACAAGAGTCCTTGCCTAATTGACGACAATAAGACTTGAGAAGAAGAAACAATGATCAATTAGGTACAGAAAAGTCAGAAAATAAAATAAGTGTTAATGTTCACTCACTTGTCTTCCCCAAGCACAACTCCGAACGGCACGTGATCAACCCTCACAGCATCTGGATGGTAAAAATTAGCTAACTGCGCTAGACCAAATATTGCCTTGAAATGTTCGGCCTGGAAATATGAAAATGATTGAACAAAGAATCCGTCTCAATCATAATTGGCCGAGATTATAAAAGGGGATGAACATTTGTATGGCAGGATTAACAAACAAGAATTGGAAAGAGATCGTTTTCTGAATTGAACGGAATTTTCATGATGCGAAAAATTCAAGGAGTTTGGCTTCTAGTTCGTTTCCTTTGTCCAAGCTTCGTTCCCTAAACCAATCACCTGCGTGACAGAGCTCTAGCCTGATGACATGTGCGTAGTGATCGCTATTGATAGACTGATGGACGCTCCAACTACGCCTCATGAACTTTGACACTGAAATTTGGGATGAAGTTTTCCCCTATCGATTTCATAACTTGATATGGAAACCATAGCAACACTGTGTACGAACCCCAGGCAATGGTGGATGGGCCTAAGTTGCCGGCTTGAAACTCCAATGTCAAAGCAACGAACCTTTCACTGTTAGCTAGCTGTTCCTCATTTTTAAGGCCAATTTGCTTCCGTGAACTTCACCGCAGCATTGAGAATTCCCTACTGTCGAAAGTCGCTTGCCTCGCTTCTGAGAGGCCTCATTCCAGAGGGCACACGTAAACGTGTTCATCTCCGTCTCAAAATTTTATATCAAAGTCCACAAGGCCCAGATTGAGCAAAAATAAAAAATGTTGCTGTTGTTGTTATTATTGTTGTTGTTGTTGCGATATCTGGGACTATGTCGTGAGGCTAACAGAGCTCCTTTAAAAGTGGAAATTTGAGGCCATACAACGATAGCTTGTTGTTAGATTTTCTCTAAAAGGTATATGTGAAAAGCTTCCCACTTTTAAATTCAAATATTCATCGACCTGCTTATCTCAGTAAAATAATAAAACACTTTCATGCAAACGTATCAATGCAGTTACTAAATGAGCACTAGTTTGAAAAGATTGAGCAACGGAAAAGAAAAGGGAGATCGTCAAATCTGAATCAACTTTTCAGCATTGGTAAACAATATTTTATAACATCAACATGTGCAGTTGACCATACCATAATCATATGACTATATTTTGTAATTCATCTGAACATCAATGACAACCCTGCAAAAATTACATTCTGAATGTCTCAACCTCCAGTTTTCAAAGATGGACGGGGGTTGTTGTTGCAAAAATTGGTAAGCGTTTCAATCTGCATGTTGGAATTATAAACCACTGCTTACATCAAAGCTGAAAAGTTGATTCAGCGTTAACGACGCCCGTTTTCGCTTCCGTTTCTCAGTCTTTATCAAATCACCGTAAAAGCTCTATTAAGGCCCCCTCTCTAATAAGCCCCTCCCCTCTGAGTCAAAATTTAAAATAAGCCCCCTCTCTATCAAGCCCCCCACTTATACCTTATTCTAGAGTTTACCAAATGTTTTCCATTTATTTAGCTACACAACCTTGCATGTTAACTCTAGTATGGTCTGAGATAAAAACTGTGTCGAATTTATTTATTGGAGCCATAAAATTGTATGTTGGTTCTGCAAAATATGGGATAAAAGAACTGAAAAGCTACCAAATATATCCTTGTCACATAATTTGGTGAATAGGCTCCCCTATATAATAAGCCCCCCTCTCTATTAAGCCCCCACTTTGGAAGGTCCAAACTTAAATAAGCCCCCCCCAGGGGGCCTAATAGAGCTTTTACGGTAGTACTCATTTGGTAACTGCATCATAAATTCTTTATGCTTTATCTGTTGGCAGAGATAAGCTGGTCGAGAGATATTTTAGTTTAACACTGGGAGGCTTTCTATGAGACACTGTGTGTATTTCTTGTTTCAGGTGTTTACAGATTTGTTTAAAGTTTGGCAACGAAGCTCGTTTAAACTAGGCTCATACAAACACAATGACTCATGCTGATGTGAAATTGGCCAATCACAGAGCACAAATTCTGAGACAGTGCTGTCTTATTGAGCCAACAAAAAATAAATGTAGCTCAAAAATTTCGCCTTATTTCATGGTAAACAAGCATGCATTATTTCTAGACTGAGCAGTGTTTACATTTTCGTGATCGAGCTGAATCAAAGTGGAGCGGTGTCTGGGATGAAGCGAGAGAGTCTTATCTAACCTGACCAGCATCAGTAATGTAAATCAGCCAATCAGCTTTCTCTTCGCTTATTCGTTGCCTTATACATGCAGCATCTGACGTATCATACGTGTAGCCTCCGTCTGATTTCACAATCGTCAATGGAACTTTCAGGCCTGGTATAAAAGCAACTTTTCGTCCTTCCTCTGTCTTCAGAATTCCTAAAATAAATAATAAAGACATCATGTCAGAATCACAACACAAAGAAATATGTCTACCAGGGGTGGAAAAAATGTTTTAATTTCTAGGACCAAAACAAATCATGAAAAAGTGTCAGCGACAATCACTCCAAAAAGTATCCTTTCTTGACAGGTCACGACATGTAATGAATTGGACAAAACTTAAAGACTGATAATCAATTTTTAATCACAATCTTAAATTATACTTGTTGCGTAAATTTTTGTTTGGGTTTCAGGTGACCATGACCACTTCCATACTTATGAACAACACCTTTTAATGAAATTCCTTGGTATGATAGCAGCCTAAATTTCTTTGTTAATTGCTATAAATAAAGAGTACCATTAGGATTTTGACATAAAATTGACATTCCATTTCTCACTTTTCAGTCTTTATCCCTTTTCTTTTCATCTTTTTTTTCATTATTTCTGGAGACCTGAAAAAAATTTCTGGGACCATTGGTGCCATGGTCCGCTATTTTTTCCACCCCCGATCTCAACTAAAATGGCAACCTGTCAGTGAAAGGATAACTCGGATGTGAAAATTGTCTTCGGTGAAAGAACTATGGACCTGAAAACAAGGTGAAAGTGTCCTTTGGACCTGAAAATAAGGACAATGCTTGAAAAGACTTTGCTTGGGAAGGAGAACTCCACAGTCGATTCTGGTCCACAACTTACTTGTCACTGATGTTTGGATTCTGTTTCTGAAACAGACAACTGTATTGAACTCATATCTCACTGGAAGTGAATCATGAACCAACATAAACAGATTTTGAGTCTAGACAAAGTCCGACTTAAGTCCTCCTTTTTATCAAGGATATTTTCGCTGAGCGGAATACCGGTTACAATCTAAGGCCTCATTTCCACTAGGCCGAATATTCTGCTCGCAGCGACCTCCTCTAGCCATCTGATTGGCTTGCGGAAAAGTGACGTCGCTCAAAAGTAGAAACCCATTCAACTTTCGAGCGGAATCTTGCTTGCAAACAAAGGAAGATTTTTGTGAGACGAACCGTCCGTTTAGTGGAAAGTAGGCTTAAGGCACGGTAACGAATCGGAGCTTCCATACTAACCATATTACCATATTAAATGTTGGAAAGGTGAGAACTGTAACTGTAGACTTTGCCAAACATATATGCCGCTGGTTGGGTACCTAACATGATATGTACCAAACAGATACAATCATATTTTTAAACGATTGTAAATATATTTTCTTTTGATTCATAAGCTAGTTAGTGGGCCTAAATTAGTAGTAATCTTGCTATTTCGATTTTAGTTAAAAGCCTACTGCAAATGAATAAACGAAAGAGATGAAAAAAAACGTGGAATTCTCGTTCTCATGTAAACTCCTTGCCAGCATTTTTCTAGTTTATGCATCTAACAGATCAGTACTATTACCAAACAAACTTTTCGCTTCTAAGTTAGCTGCTAGATTAGCATTTCAGTGTCTACCACGGCCATGTACAACAAGGACATATAATATTACAATAGGATCCACTAATTTTTGTAGACACCTATGTACAAAGCGATCAGTGATTGCAGAGAAAGGCAATTCAATGCCTTGTCGGTCAAATAAAAACAAAAACAACGCAAGTGGCAAGAACTGCCGTGAAACCAAGGTGGCTAACTGACTTGCTGTGGATTTGAGAAATTGTTTTAAGAGCAAACATGAGCATAGATCTAAAGAAGAAGGGTGAATCCAACGTTCTGCCCTTGACATTTCATTGATTTCGTTCAGAAAAGGATTGGTATGTGATTTAATTCTCCTGTATTTTGGGTCTGATTAAAACTTTTACTGGTCAGCTTTTGAACAAAATAAATGAAATTCCAGAGGGAGAAACCTCCAAACAATTCCACAGAAAGGAAGAGCTACAGAAGTCACAGAAACGCACGTAATAACAGTTAAGAAAAGAAACACAAAATGATGTAAGTTGAACGTGATCATTTTGTTTTTAAAGTTGCAGAAAAGTTTCGGCTCCTTAGACCTACAAACCTTAAACGTCCAGTAAATACCGTTGACACTCTAGTGATTATCTCGACATGATTACCTAATAAAATCTTTCATTACCTTCTTTCTCAAGATCTTTGACAACTTGATTCATTCTATTCTGATAAAATGATTCTCCTCTTTCAATTAAAGTCACATCAAGGCGGTCGTATATCTTCTGGAATTCTATAAATCAAGTACGAAGGAAAGAAAATAAATATCTAAAAAAATAATTATGGAAAATAAATCTAACAATAGTATCCAGCAAGAATATGCATATATTAGGTGCTTACGACTTGTCTACAAACTGTGACCACGTTGAAGCACTGCATTAAAAATACTGCCCAAATGGTTAGCAATCTCTGGTCTACGTTTTCGTATTGATATTTGATACAGCACTATTACTATTTACTCAACACAATAAACTGTTGACTACGCGTTTATTTCCCTCCTACATGGTAATAAAACATGGAGCATGGAATATTGGAACAATAACGATCAGCTTTAGGGATGTAGCAACGACTCATTTACCAATTTACTGTAGCTTTATTAGAGTTCACAAATACTTCAGGTTGCACTCGGTTAATAACCTTTAGTTATTTCAAGTATAATTCCTGAGAAAATGTACCGGGTGAGTCGATAAAAGTGATCTCCATTTCAAAGACCACTGCCTCTAGACTTATGACGATGAGTCCCTTGCATCCTTGCATCTCAACAGGGTCTCATAATGAAACAAGGAAAAGCTGGTCCTTTGTTCTGCAACCATCAATGGAATTATGATGGAATCACGGCTTCGAATCTCAATCCCATGGGGGTGTTTTCAACTCTTCAATCGAATTGAAAATTCTATCACATTTACACCGTAACAGTAGCGATTCACAAATCTCGCAATCTGATTGGTACTCTTGGAAACGCGGAGTTTGGGTTTAAACAGGGCCAGAGTAATAGTACGAGTCTCTGTTAACCAAAGTGCCATCATCAAGTCAAAGAGCACATGGAGACTAGAGACTCATCGTCATAAGTCTACACTGCCCCCTGGAATATCACTTAATGATGGACATGTTCAAATCAATTCTAAAATTTACGAATGGAGTAGCCAATTTCACTCCAAGATAAATTGTATATTAGATTTCAGTATGTCTCCCATTAAATTCAACATGTCTCCCATATGTGGGGTGAGTGGCCGAGTGGCTCATACAGTTTCGTCAAGTAACTAAAGTTAAGCTCGGTCAAACTCCGGATGGGTGACCTCGGAGGCCTGACCTCGCAACTCACCTTGCCGTCCTTCGGTAGCGACATTAAACTAGGGGTCCCATGTCTAGATGCGTCATGAACAGTAAGCCTAAATTAGCCTTCAGTTGCTAGAAATCCTGACATGCCCACTAAAAACAAAGTGCCACTACTACTTAACAATAATAATAATAATACAAAATTTGTATAGCGCCCCCATACAAATGTACTCAGCAGCGCTTAACAATTTACGATTCCTAGTTATGTCCGTTTGAAACCTACAACCTAAAACCTAAAATCTAATATCTAATATCTAAATCAAAATGTTACATGTTCATATAAAATGTCATCAGAATACTATTCAACAAGAATAAAAAGAAATAAGTAAAAACAATCCAAATTGTCATTTTCCATATGCCACCTTGAAATAGTGTGATTTGAGGAGCTTTTTTGAAAGATTCAACATTGTTGATTTTCTTTACATATTCTGGTAGTGCATTCCATACTGTTGGTGCCGCATACGTAAACGCTCTGCTTCCAAAGGTTTTTGTGTTTGTTTTTGGTACTTTCAACATAGATTTGTTGGAGGACCTCAGTTGTCTTGAACTTACTTCTACTACTACTACTACTAAATTACATATCTCGCAATATTATGTTATTAACAAACTGAGAGGAGTGCTCTTTCAAATGGGCATTGCTTTGCGCATACTAACCGGTGTTATATAGGAAAACATAAAGCTCGAGGTCATAAAAGTACAGACCGAGCTTGCAAGGTCTGCGCATTAAGACCGAGGGCTTTATATTTTATGTACAACAACAAAATCGGTTAGTATGACTTTTATTACCTGACAGCTTCCAATCTCGACTCGAATCACTTCATCAAACATATTTTGTTATGGTCATGTCATTTGAGTTTACTGTAAATCTCATAGGCCTAACGGAGTCACTGTGGCGACAAAAAAGCGTCCTTGTATCGTACTATTCAAGGCTATGGGAAATCCGTGGGAAATGTGCGATTAACCAATAGGAGCGGCAGAATTCTGTATAGCTTTGTTTTTGAAACTTCAAACAGGTAATAATTTATTGTCTCACCTAGTATCTTCAAAAGATGAGATAGAACCTACCTTTACGAGAGACATCGCAAATCATTTGCCACGCCTTTACAATGTCTGGATCTCCACCTTGAAGTTTCACCACTCTTTCGTACGCTCTTTTCTTGAAATCCTCTTCCTCGTCGAATCTCTTCTTTGAGGCCTAAAATGGAGGATATTCAGAAATAAGATATTCAAAAATTAAATAAACGAACAAAATAATACCAACATCAAATTCAAATTTGCATCCCCAAAATGTTAGTGCTTAACAGCAACAATCAAACCAACTCAAACAGCAAGCCCACATCTTCCCGAAGATTTCATTGAAAAAAGTCCCCATCTAAGTAGCTAATTTTGTTCATTCTTTGATCTTATTTCGATTAAAAGATCACTGTTTTAAATGAATTTAGAATACAAATGAGACAGCCTACAGGAAGTCCCGAGAAAATTATGCCCATTTCAGTGGCTGTTGTCAAGTAGCTGAAGCTTAACCTGTCCAGTTTTTTGCACTGTTGCATAGAATATGCTGGATCAATTGTTGCTTAAAACAATGTTGCTTAGAGCACTGTTGATAAGAACATGTTGTACTTTAGAGCCTGACACCTTGTTTGAGTCAACATGACAAGTGTTTACTAGTTTGGGGCAGAAGGAAAGGCGAAACAAAAGATTGCTTGAGAAACAGCTCTTCTTTCTTTCGAGCAATGTTCAAATGAAGTAAATTTTGAAGAAACGTTCTAGCATTCGATTCAAATTTTTTCTTCGTCTGTAAAAAAGGGTTACTAGTATTGTCCAACTATAAATAATTTTCTCTTATACTGTATAATCCAATAATATGTTACAATACATATTACAGTCTACACTCCTTACAAGAAATATTTTACAATACCGCTGAGACAGATAACACCGGGTAGCAAAAGACTGTGTCTACCCCATGGAATTAACATAGATAAAAGAAAGATAAACTACTTAACCTTAATCTACCAAACTAAAAACAACACATACGAATAATAACAACGATTTGATACCTAATACTGGATTCACACTGACACAGTTAAACCAGCTTTATCTAAACCAGTTTAAATTTCCACCGATCAAATGGCTGGATTTGTTAGATTGAACAATCAGAAGGCCTTGTTCAAAACCTGATTTAATTTAAACTGGTTTAACTTGCAGTGTGAATGTGAATGGGGCATAAGTCTGCTGCATATTAGACGCAAAATCAAACTGATGGCAAAGAAAAGTAACTTGTGGAGAAAACTTATCTTGAAGTGTCTTAATGTTTAAAATAACCACCACGCACATGCCGTCCAACATGCAACAGACGTGCAAAAAACGGACGGGCAAAACGGACGGGCAAAACGGACGGGGACTTAGTGGCTACGTGATTTACATGGTTCGTTTGAAGTGGTCTTACTCAAACCGACCAGTTTTGCGGATGAACTATATAGTCGAGTTAAAAATAGTTCTATTGAGGTCGTAATCGAACTATTCATCGCTGTACAGTAAAAGCTGAGTTGGGATCTTATGTGAAAAATTATTATGCCCAAAAGATCGTATATACTACATCAATATACTACATCAAAGATTCCAGGGAGAAGATCTCGTCGTTGACCATCGAGAGAAGGGCAAAGCAAAAGTAATGTTATACGAAGCTCACTTTGTAAAATGCCTGCAAATCTCCAATTGGCGGCGATGTTGTTCTGAAATCTGGGAATTTATCTTCAAGATGTGCGATTAGCATTCCAAACTGTGTTCCCCAATCACCTACATGATTCAACCTGCAATAAGAATAATAATCAGGTAAATATCTTTATCCACTTGAGGTAAAGATTTAAACGGTAAAAGAGGACCAGAATAAATTTGAAGTCACTGGGGACTTTCGGACTTGTGTCCTGATCTGAGTGTGGTTCAGACAATAGTGTATGTTTAGACTGGTGTCATCTTTCTTCCTTCATTCGCCAAGCTCTTATCTTTTAAAAATTGCCATTTCAATTAAAGGACAATTCTTCAGCCTAGCTTGCAGAACCCGGGGGGTAACTGCCATAGATGCTGGTACGGGATGTGCCATTTTTCGGGGTGCCTTTTTGAACAAAAAATAAATTTTGAGATATCATTTTTGCTAACATCGCAAGTAGTCATAAATCTTGATTTTGACTTTGATTTTGATTAAAAATAAATCTTGATTTTGAACAAATTTCACTTACATGGTTAAAATTTTGGATCGTTGTAACAATTTTTGGGTATATATTTTCAATGGCTTGTATGGCTTGTATAACAATTTTTCAATGGCTTGTAAACTTTTGGGTATCGCTTTCGCTAAAATCTATAGATCTATAAATCTATAGGGTGTAATTTCAGACGTCAAATGGCACACCCCCACCATGCGCCTGTCTATTGAAGTTACCCCTCCCCTTCGTATTGCAAAGAGAACCTACCAACCAATGACACATGGCTTTAAAGGCTCATACTGGAGATGTGCAAATAACAAGTCATCTTTCATAGCCCGTCGGTTGGATAATTCGAATCACAATCCCTCAAACGTTTTCATCACTCTCTGGAAGGCTAATGTGAAAACCAAACATATTGAAAACAATCTGTAGTATCACTTTGTTTTTCCAGGTGCCGATTGATGAAAAGTTGCAATTTTAATGTTTAGAAAATCAACTTAATTTCAAACCCATAAACATTCTCATTGAGCTAAGATCTTGCTGAGAAACAAATCGTAATTTCAAAGTTCTGAGGATAGAAATAGCATCTTCACTGATTGAGCCTTGCCAAAACATTTTGCAACAAAACATGAACAAAACTGCAATATACCTCAGTACGTCATGACCCACATATTCTAGCAGCCTGCATAGACTCTCTCCAATAATAGTAGATCTGAGATGACCGACATGCATTTCTTTGGCAATGTTAGGTGATGAAAAATCGACCACAACTCTCTTCTGCTTGCCTATACCGGGTGGTAAGACACCTTTCCTCAAAATGTTGTCAACAGTACCAAGAATGAAATCGTTCTTCAATGTAACATTAATGAATCCGGGACCAGCAACTTCAAGCTTAAAATAAAAACAGAGAATGTATTCAATAGTATTTGAGGCAGGCAGATTCTAAAACAAGTAGACAATATTTCAAGTAGATCGTACCCACAAACATTGATTTCCAGGACAATACAGCAGTTCGGCAAAACTTTCTCGGGACACCCGTATCAGTTTACTTTCAAGTTCCTGTACCAAGACAGAAATGCCACCAAAACTTTATTGCATAAAGCCGAATAACTTTTGCCGGCAAGGGAGAATATCTGAAAGGTTTGAAACTGAATGCTTATAACTTTCATGGGGATGTGTGCATCCTATACAACTATCCATTGACACCAACAACTTCAACGACCTGATTGATTTGCTAGTTCGTAACACTTATTTGCATTCTTCCCCTTTGGATCTTACTAGAAATATTCTTGGACTGGACCATACGAATTATATGTTCCCACTGCTCACAAAATTTTAAAAGTTTAAAATCAAAAACAAAACATTCGACACACTGACTAACACCTACGTTAAAATGCAATGTCCGCTTTTGGCAGGCCAAGATAAATCGTACGCAGGACGAATTTGAACATTCATAATTTAATTTTTAGCAAATAAGATCAAGAAAATGAAGATCAAATTTTCTAAAGGCTCGAAGAGAAAATTTCCCCAAGACGATTTTGGCTCTTACAAATTAATTGATTGAATCTGCTACACAGGAGTCTGGCTCTATCTTGGGAGAAATGTAAAGCTATTTTCAAATATACGAAGAAATGTCTGTCCTTCTATGATTTCACTCAATTTATGCTTCAATCATAGAGGTTGCTTTCTTAGTATCAAGAGGGTCAAAAAGTCAGACAGGGAAGTGCCATGAGGCCAAGCAAGCATGGAAGTTTGTTGAATTGACGATACGGAGAATGGCTTGGCGTGGCACTTTATTGCATCTTCTGCAGAATTTTGCAACAGACCAAGTCATCAAATCAAAGTCAATAACCTTAAAGGGAGTACAAAGACCAGCATGCTTTGTGCGAAGTCAGCGACATGATCTCCACAGCTTCGAGAATAACTGACTGTACGAAATTCCCAAAAACAAAACGATGGCAAAGGCTGCTGGTCTTTGCACTCCCTTTAATCAAAAGATGAGATCTCACGGGTTTATAAATTGCCTATTATATTTTGAAATCCAGCTCTTGGCGAAAGAAAACAGACTCAAAGAAAAGATTGGAGAGATTAGGAGTTTCTTTGTCCTGTTGATAGACAAGCCATATATATCTGAGAGCATTCGCTTGTGAAGTAGATCATGTCTGATCATTTTCTAAATCCACAAATCACAACGCAAAAGTTTTCTCTTGGCCCATTCATGTTGAGTCTCTTGAAAATTTGATGAACGTTTTTCGATGATTTGCAGTGATTCAAAAACAGAACATTTTAAGAACATCAAACTTAAAATTAAACTCGCTTGTAGCTCTAAAAAACAAAGAACACAAAATTTGCAAAAAATACTGAATCCTGTCAAGGCATTCTTTTAACTTTAAAACTATAACTCTTATAAACTCGTCAAGTATACAATTTTAACATTGCTCATCAACTCTGGACATTTTTAAGCGCACCCTACACTACAACAATCTTATCTATACAATACCTTTTCAATTATTTCATTTTCTGGCAGGCCAGCAATTATTTCTTGAGCAATGTCTCTTGGCGACGAATTTCTTCCTTGCTCTTTCAATTTCTATAACATGGAATACCTTAGGTTAAAATCGTGGCACAACCTCAGATGTGATAACGACCATCACAAGTTAGATTTCAGGTGAGCTTTAGAAGAGAGAAAGTGGACTTGTTTGATGAAGGTATGTAACGTCACACTCGAGATACTTCCAAACAAACGCATCATTTTGAATTTGAGAGATACCTGTAACCCCTTCCAAAGGTTTTGACCCTGTAAACGTCTGTATTTTTTGCAGAAATTGTGTCCCTCCTTCCCCAGATGTACGCAGCACCTTACAGATATCAATGTTGTCTCTTTGTAGAATCGCTCTTTTCGTGGCTCTACATGAAAAACAACCCTTTTGCAATAGAATTAAAATTGAGATGAGGGAAGGGAGACTCGAACCAAAATCCATTTGCCAATAGGAGACCAACCCTTACAAGAAATAGTTCATGAGAGTGGATAGAAGATTCAAGAAAGAAACAATTTAACATCCACAATGAAATTGAGACAGGCATCAAGCAGCAAGAGAGTCAATATTCAGCATACGGAAGATTATCATCTATGAGGACCTGTTGGAGGGAGAGGTTATAAAGGAAAGTCATCTGCTGTTACATAGCATCGGTATCTATAAGTTCATACATTCAGGAGCAATGTACAATGTCAGCAAGCCCTCAGCTCAGACTTTTGTTCGAATAATTTTTTTGTTGCTGGCTGACGAGTTTTTATTGACTTGTGCCACCATACAGTTGGTGCTGCATCTCAAACATTCCTCAAAGGGTGCCATATCCTCATCTAAGATCTACAAGGTGTCCAAAAACAATTGTACCCGTTTGTGTGGCTACTGTGGAGGAGCTGCAAATTCAATTATCTCTGTTTTTACACAATTGCATTGGTCAGGCTTTAACTTAGAATTTGAGAACTTGTTTGAGTCAATCTGAAGAGTGGTTGCTGATTTATGACATAAAAAAGGCAAAGAAAGTGGTTGCTTCAAAAAACAGCACTGCCATTGTTCTACAGCAATGTCAAAATAAAGTGGGTTTCATAGAAAGGGTTCTAGCATTCTGTCAAAAACTTCATTACATTTTTCAAAAGGTGGAAAAAAGCTCTCATATGAATAGACAACACTGTTAATCCTTTTAAAAAATTTGGCAAAAATTATAACATGACCCTTGAATCACGACATTGTGGGAGAACAGCAGAAGTGCTGTTATTGAAGCAGCCACAAATATTGCCTTTTCTCTGCCATAAATCAGCAACCACTGGTCCGATTGACTCATACAAGGTCTCAAACTCTAATTTCAAGCATGACCTATGCAACCATGTACAAACCAAGATAATTGAACCTACAGCTCCTCCACAGCAGCCACACAAACAGGGCACATTTCTTGGGGACGCCCTGTATTCAAAACAATTTTAGCTACTATATATCACCTTTGCAATGGCCATAGCACTGTTGCATTGATAGTCACCAAACTTTTCTGACTGTGCAGCTTGAACAAGAATTGGAACATTCTCTAATGTTGGGAAGGAATCTGCAATGCTGTGAGCAAACAATGATGTTAATAGTGACTTGATATTTGTCATTTTATTCTCAAGTTTTGACTTTTCTTCTTTGATTGCCTGTAAATGAGATAAAAGGTTTGAAAAAGAGAAATACCTTATCAACTTGAGGAATACTGTACTTTAGCTAAATTACCAGGTCCCCCAAAATGATGTATTGTGTGTAATCTTATTTTAATTCGAATAAAAAATATTTCTAGGTTCTGATTACAAAATAAAAAGAAACTGATCTAATTCGAATAAAATATATTATCAATTCATTGCTTACATGTCCATTTTCAATGAACAGATTTTCAAAAAGTTTGTTCCATCCAATTGCAAAAAGGCTAAATTGTTTCTGAGGATGATGTTTGTGGTTCTACAATCTACAATGGTGATGCAATGCATCATACTTCTTAATTTGTCATGAATGGAATAGGTAAATCAGCTGGAATCCTTGACAAAGCATCTTCTCAAGAAACTATCCTAGTTTTCTTGATAAACTATCAAACAGGGCTAGTATAATTGTAGGGCTTGAAAGCTAAAGTCCCGTATTGCAAAAATCTTCATAGTCCCTCATGAAAGGGAATTTTGGGTCAATTACACAATGAACTTGACAAGAAAACTTCCAAAAAGTGATTGCATTTCCCAGTCATTTCTGTTTTAGCCTCTGATGGAAGCTCTAGTCACTTGGTTGAAGATTTCTCGAACCAATTTGACACTGCTGTGGAGAAGATAGGAATCAAATGTTTTAGCCGATCTTTGCTCGTGGCCCATGGCCGGAAACCTTCAAAGCCTCATTTTCACGGACCAATCAGACAGCGAATAAGCGAGGAAGACAGAAGAAATGTGTGAAAATTTTTTTCAACTTTACCTACCTTCATAAAATGTAACCAGGACAAAAAACTGCAGGAAATTTCCTGAATTTTTTTGGAGATATCTATTCACAAGATGTTTGGGTATCCAGGTTTGAATGCAGGTTTAAATACCTCACAGTTAGGTGGAGATATAGTGTTTTCCGATAAGCAACATCGGCCGAAGCTTGCCAAGCCTTGTTTATGCCACTTCAAGTCAGGTGATAAAACCTCTTGATAAAACCTCCTTTCAATTTCATTACTAATTTCAAACCATGAAAACTCAAGCCATGAATCCAAAGAGTAGTATAATACAAAAATTTCTTAAGAGTATTGCCATATGACTTGAAATGTGTGAACTAACCTAAGCAAATTTGTGCAGTTCACATAGAAATCGAAAGGGCATTGAGTCTTAAACTAAAGAAACTGCGGTGGAAGGACAATAGCAAGAACAATTGAAAAGGTAAATATTTGCCACTCTGGGATCATTCTTAAAACAATCACTATTGTTATTGCTATTGTTCCTTACCCAGAATTTCTATTGTTTAAGGTTGAGTGCCTCATCGGTTTTGGAAAGGCCATAACTCTGAGAAACCACGAGATATTCAAACCGGCATCCAAATCTGGATACCCAAACATCTGACGAATAGATTCTTTCAAAAAGATCCGGGAATTTCCCAGCAGTCTTTTGTCCTGGTTGCGTTTTATGAAGGTAGGTAAAAAGGAGAAAAATTTTCACACATTTCTTCTGTCTTCCTCGCTTTTTCGATGTCTGATTGGTCAGTAGAAATGAGGCTTTGAAGGTTTCCGGCCATGGGCCACAAGCAAAAATCGGCTAAAACATTTGATTCCTATCTTGCTGTGAAGCAAACAATGGGATAATCCATAGAAGCTCTTTACCAAGATGTAATGGCAATGGGATTCATACTAAAATTGATAGCAAACAGTCTGGCAGATTCAGTTTTTGGCAAAGTAAGACTTTTAACATTTCAATGACAAAGTCAAAATGAAAGAGACAAAACCTACCCTCTCAATATGAGTTTTTTGGTATTTCAACTTAGCATTTTCTGTCCTCAACCTTTGCAGCTCTTCAGAAGGTTCATAGTTTTCATCAGCAGAAGGATCTTCAATCTTTCTCTTCAACTCTTCTATCTGGGTCTGCAGTGATGAAATGTCCTTTTCCTACAAAATGTTTAAAACATTAATTAGGAGATCCAGCACAAAAGTGTCACATCTTATCATTTCTGGTTTCCATTAAGTCATATAGCAATCTTAAAGAGACTGGTGACAGTTTACTGAAATCAGATTACTGAAATCAACTGCTTTTGCTATTGCACTATAGCCAAATAAAATATAAAACGTATCACAAATCTTGCAAACCACGGGTGGGCGGCACTTTTATATTTTGTAAATAAAATATAAAAAATGTAGATGCGGGATACATTTCCCATGCGGACGGTGATTAGAATCTATTAATTTATTTTATGTGGCCTAACGTGCACACTTGAAGTACAAATTGCACACTTGCACGTTCGATATTTTGCTCTACTTGCACACCCGAGGTCTGTTGGAAACTGTTGAATCACATTGCATCATCCTGCTATTTTGTCCTAGAAATATTTCTGCATCTGAATGTATATGTATCTGAATATGTATTCCATCTTTTGTTGAGAACCAGGGTGCATTCCATGTAAGACCTACGCTGAAGGTACGCCGATCCCTTAGCTTTCGTACGCCAGGTATTTTCAGGGAAAGAGAGCTGCTAAGAATCTGAGTACTGATGATTTTAAGAAACTTCGATTTCTGGCCCAAATTCTTAGTTTCTTACAAAAGAAATGCATGTATTATCAAAAGAAACTGCTAAAAGATCAAGGACAACTTCACATTCATGTCAAGATAAGAAGATTTTGAAATGCTGCCACACCAAAAACTGATTTTGCTGACAAAATGACGCCGCTACGCCAACAAAAACGTCAGGTCTACGCCGAAGATCTTCGGGCCTAAGTGCATAAAATGCACCCTGGGTTGAGAACACCGAAAACTTGGGCAAATTTTAGAATAATTTGCTGAAAGAATCGATTTCTTTTTCGCATATAACATCAAATTAATCAATAAAACACAAGTTACATACCGCTTTCTCGGCCCTGTCTGCGAAACTTTTGATATCAATTTGATCAGCCATGTTGGACTTTTGGCGAGAAGCGACCGGCAAAATAGTTCTTGTTGGCGTCTTGGTGACGCTTGAGAGTATCTTATCACTTGTTACAAGTCTGAGGGACGTAGCCGGCCTACTTCGTTGAATGTTTCTGGAAACAGCCAGAAGCAATTGAGCTCGCATCTAACCCCTGAGGTTGGGCCTAGCCAGAAAAGGCCACGGGTAGAAGTTCAGCCTCGCTTCAGGTAGACTCCTTGGTCCCCTGTGGTCTTGGTGACTGACTTCCAGGAAGGAAGAAGGACGGAGAAATCGACTGTGGAGAAATGAAGCACACCATTTTCAGTTTCAGTTTAAAAGGATACAAAATACAATGTACTCAGAGATATATTTGTCTAAGGAGGAGCTCCCTAAGAGATAGACTAATCGATAGACAGCCCCTCATGGGCCCCACTCCCAACTAAAAGAGACTAAAAACTAAAACCAAAATGTTTTCGCAAAAAAGAAAAAACATGCAACCAGAAAAGCCTCCAATGAAGAATCTGAAAACACAATGAAATAGACAAGGAAAAGCAAAAAGCAGATAGATTAAAGACCATATCCATTGACAAGAAATTCCTTCCAGTTTTTACCTAAAGATAGATAAACTAATGATGTCTTCTTAAAAGTTTGGGCCACCATTCCATATCATACCAAAATATTCCATTGATCTAAGTCGATGCCACATAGAAATGCAATAGCTTAGCTGCCTGAAGGTGTTGTGGCGCCGTGGTGTAATCCTCTGACATTGCAGCCAGAATAGTCAGGCGGAGTGGGTTCGAGCCCCGGTAGAGCCCCACCACTTGAGCGTCATGACAAGGGGTCGCGGACTCGATTAGGTCTGCTCTATTTCTGCGATCCCAGCGCTTGGCGCTGAAAAACGCAACTTCACCTTCACCTTCACCTTCGCCTGACCAGTTTCATGATACTGAGCTGAGAATAGTTGCGAAAATACGAGGGCGAGAGATCGTTAACAGACACAGAAACAAACTTAATTTGTCTTAATGAGGCATATCTCTCAGTTTAAGAATATCTAGGGGAAGGAAAATTGATGTTGGAGATGAAAGGAGCTGAAACATGATAGACCTTGATATCTTCTTCTCCAGTGAGAAAGGAGGCTCAAGTTTCGAACTTCAAGAAAGGTGACTTCAGAAGGCCCCAAAGTTGAAGAGCCATGACAAGGAGATTTTTTCCTCAGAAAGCGGACATAAAAGTGCAGCCGAACTGATAGAACGGTTTTGACGTTAGCTGACTTTTCTATCAGCTCAACCAAGATTCTTTAATGATCTGTTTGATCTATTTGGCCTGATTTTATTTTCAGTTCATTTGAAACATTGCAGTGGCTGCGCCAGCTCTGAAAAATCCGAGAGAAATGGGATGGGGGATTTTGGCGTAATTTTTCAATCTAAAAGTATACCTAATGTTATGCCATTTTTCTTTTGAAATTTTTACCTACTTTCGGATTAGGGGGGACAAGTCCCCCCAGTCCTCTCGTGGCGCCGCCACTGAAACATTCCACTGATATTTGAAACTGCAGCATGCGTGCAAAGAACGCAGGTTGAATATCTAAATCTTCTGTTGTTTGAGGAAACTTTTCTGATCAAATCTGTAGCATTACACGTTTTTTATAAGAAACTTGGATCAGGCCATGGTACTAAAAGTTTCTTAATTTAGCATGAAATTTTGTCCATTTCAGCACTGAAAGTTTCTTAATTGGCTTCTTATTTTCTGAATGCATGAATTGTCAATGTGGTCGCTAACACTGCTTCAGAAATGTTTCTTAACATTTAAAACATCATATTGGAATAAAGAATAACCAGTTTTCTGTCATGATGAAAACACAAATGGATAGTTGATAGTACAAAAAAAGAAAGGTTCGACTATCTATTTGCTATAAAATCCATGCTTTTAACTTTGAAAAGTTTCTTAATACTTACGAGTACTTACCAGTGGGCGGGGGAGAAAGGCAGTGACTTTGTGATGCAAAGCCAACAGAACTGAAACGACCGCAAGAATGGGGCCGTGAGATGGTTCGCAAAGGCATCTCGTAATGTCAACAGAATGAGAAAGGCTTGTTGGTTTTATTCCATTCCATATGTTGGTGCAGTTTGTTTACATTTCCCAAAGTGCTGTACTCACTAACAAATGTTATTGCAAGAAATATCAATGAACTGAACAAATAAGAACATGTTTCCTACATAGTGGTATGACAAATGCTGAACCTTCAGATGGTTCATAAGAGTAACAACCAGTCATACACCATCAAAAAATGGCAAAACTCATCTCTTTTGCTACCTTCCATATTTTCTTTCATCTGTCAACTAGGTTGATTTACAACACTTTAGTACATCTAACTGGATTAATCATTTAACAAATCCACACAGAGTAAATTAACTGTTTACTGAATGATCTTTCCAAGCAACCGTTCCTGTTACAAATCATTGGATTGGATCAGACAGATAACATTCATATTGAGTTAGTACGGTATGTACTGTAGGTGAACTGAGAAATAAACATTGAATTAGCCTTTGAGGCCATACACTACTAATTAACAAATTATTCAAGAAAATGTTTCTGAAAGAGCCTTCCTAACTTGAGGCCTTCCTTTATTTTTCATCCAAATTTGGTCAGCCTCAGAAAAGTTTGCCATCATGTAATTGTTATAAGTTTGCAATTCCGAAATGCAAATGTTTGTGACAAATTCCTCATCCTTTGCTGTGAATATTTCTTGCAAAGATGACTTTTTCAAGGCTTTTGGATTGTGAATTCTTATGAAACCAATCTTGCATTTCAAAATGACAAGTCTCATCTGAAGGCAGAATGGAAATTTCATAATATCTTCTGCATTCAAATCTTCACTTCCCAGCAGAAACTCAAGCCTGTCTTCTAAATTTTCTACAACTCTGTTGTCATAGAACAAGATTGGGAATGTCTTCATCAAATACCCAATGTGCTTGGTTGTGAAGTTCCATTTTGTAAGCAATGCAATGCGACTTTCAATGCAGCTTGAAGCAGTGAGCATTTTAGGAGTTGCTTGCATGATATCATGAAGTTGAGCATCTTCACCTAGTTTTTCATATATTCTAATTATTCTGGCGTTCACCATCTCATTGTCAAGCTGGAGAAATATTTCTGGGTGCTTCTGAATGAATTTGCCGATGTCTTCTGTGTCAAAAAAGAATGGTGCATCCCCAAGAACATGTGTTGTCCTTAATAATTTATCTTTATCCAAGCTGAAAAGCTCAGGACAATCTTGAAATATCTCACCGACAGGGACATTGAGATCTTCAAGAAATGATGTCATTGATCCAAAATTGTTGTCAAATTCATACTTAGTGGCCACATCTCCAACCAATGATGTCCTGACTAGGGACTTAATGAAATGACTTTTCCATGCTGGGCCTTTGGACCCTGACATATTTGTGCAAACTTTGAGTGCATGTTTTGCTGATTCACTCAGCCCAAAACTAAGGATGATGGGATTTGCATTGATAAGATCACTAACATCTTTCTTCCTCAGCCCCACTGACCCTAAATGATCTAATTTCTTCAAAACCTCACTGTGTGAAAGGCTGAATAAATATGGGTGATGTGTAAAAAACTTTAGTAATGGCAGCTTGTAAGACACAAATAATTTGACCAAATTTTCAACATTGCTGTTTTGAAAACTCAAGCCCATTGGAAACTGGAGTGCAATGTTTAGTGCTTCTGCCTTGCTTATTCCATGCTCACAGAGAAATTCATATCTTGATTTGAGCTCAGCATCTGACAATCCAAGAATGTGTGCTTGATTATTCCGTAACAACTCTACAAGCTCTACTGATTTCTTATCTTTAGCTTTGATCAAGTTTCTTTTCACACTTTCTCGTTCTTCTTTGGGAATTGAGTTAAAGATCTCAACTGCGGATTTTATGGTTGCACAGTCATTTTCTGAGGGTCTCAAATCTTCAGGCTTTCCATTGCCCTTCTCTTTTGCTCTCACACTCACAGCCTTTGATTTCTTCTTTGGCTTCTTTCGTTTCTTTTCACTACGAAAAATGAAAGGTTTCTCTAGCAATTCCTCAATATCAGTAACCTTTGAGGTAGTGTATACCAGCGGGGTGTTGAGTTCGCATTTACAAGAGACAGTCGCACGGTCAGCATTTGAATTAGGCCCATTATTGGAGTTGGTGGTACCACCTCCCGATGCATTCCTTCCAAAAGTCGATGCCGATGGTCTGTTGATGACAGTTGAATTGTATGACAAAATGCATCGTAGTCTTGTACTTGATTGACTACTGCAAAGGTTTCTGCTAAACAATTGACTATATGTGCGAAAGACAATGTTTGCGAAGCTTCGTCTCATCTTCCGACATTTTTCTTAAAGTTGCATCATTATCACTGTGCGGAATGACAAATATACATGAAGTACCTACTCTTGCTAAAATGCAAACCACGGATAAGAAGAAGTAAAACGAAATTTGGAATAAGAAGGAATGGACCGAAAAAAGGCGGATCATTAAACAGTGGAACAAATTGCTAAAATGATCTGCACGATGTATGGGGCGTAGGTGTAGAGAAGCTTGGCACCCGAAGCTACCAAAACTGCTAGATCTCCGTAAATCTCAACTAAGAACTAAAAACTAAGTGAATGGCCTATATAGAGGTGAAAAATAGGCAGGACAAGCATAACCTATTGTTGTGATAAAACTGAAAGGTCCGTGGCAACATAAAAAATGCATGCCTTCTAAAGTATTACGTGCAAAGAAATCTGTCTCAGCCACTTTTTCGAGCTCAGCATTCAGTTCTGTGCCGAAAAGTTATGTGTATGAAATCAATTGGTGGATTGTCTGTGAAACTCATCACAAATGGGGGATCATCTTTCTGAGATGTGATATGATTATGGAGAAAGCTTTTGACTTATCGTTCATTGCAAACAGTACGAACAGTACATGAATTGCCATTTGTTCGGTTGCTCCCGTTCTGCCATTCCTTTCCATTCCATTCCGCATTTAATTGCTTGTTCCATATTTTAGCCAGCCTGAAAAACCCATTGGGTCTCTGTAAATTCCGAGGATCACACATGAAGTACTTAGTCAACGAAGGAAATAATTCTTTTTCACATGGCCGCTATTGCAGCTGTGGCCTAACGTCTTGATTGTCATCGAAAGAACACAAATTTAGATGGTTTTGTTCACGTTTGCTGACCTATGATCAAGGCAACAAAATGATGAATGCTAACGCTACCCAAGACAAGCTTACACGTATAGCTATTGTCAATCCTGATCGATGTAAGCCAAAAAGATGTCGACAAGAATGCAAGAAATCCTGCCCCGTCGTCAGACAAGGTAAATATGTGGGTGCCCAAGGAAATGCTCTTTTCCTATTTTTGTGAACGCGACGTTGAAGTTAGGTTGAAGCTGCTCTTTTTAAAGATTACTGTGCTCTCTCGGCGCTTCATTGGTCCTGTCTATCTGTTTAGAGGGCTCATCCATTTTAAGGAATTGACAATACAGGTTTCGCCATTATTTATATGTTATTTATATTATTTTAGTTTATGTATTTGTTAGTGAAACTTTTATGTGTGAATTCCATAATGAAACTGAAATGAAACTTTAATTTTATCTAAAAAGCAGCAGTACATGGCACTTTCACCCAGAGATTTTCAATAGACTACTATTCATAATATACAATAGATCTAATCAAAGGAAATTTCTCCTTGCTCACTGGAGATCTTGTCTAAAAGAGCCATGCTCTTCAAACCAGTCAAAAAGAAGGAGCAAGTTTCTCATTGGATGGTCAATGATCAAGGAGCTTTTTAGTTTCAAGAGCCCATCTTGGTGAAATACTTGATTGCATAGACTTAATGCAAATTGGTCAAAGACATTTTTTGTCTCCAAATGAAAGATTATTACGAATTATTAATTTGTTCATGAATGAGAAGTAGGCAGTTGAAAAATTATGGAAAATTCCTGAAGAATTTTTTTTAGCACATTGACTAGATTTACCAGGCCTCAAAATCAGCAAAGTGTGTCAGTTTTAGTGGCTTATCAAAAATTGATAACCTCTTCTTGCAAATCCATCTCATTTTTGACAGGAAAACTGTGCATTGAAGTGATGCCAACTTCCAAACTCGCCTTCATATCAGAAACATTATGCATTGGTTGTGGTATTTGTATCAAGGTATGAGACGAACATAGAGGTGCCCAATGTGCTTAACCCTTGCCTTGAAAGCTGGTTGACTCCAAAAAGCTAACCCTTGTTTGAAAAATCATTGGAGCAAATTTGAACTGGGTGTCCCAAATATATAAATGGCATGTTTAAGTGACTACTGCAGAGCAGCCATAAATCCAACTTGATAAGCCCTTTTTCAAATTTTTTAACAGACAAGATTTTGCAGCTTCCTGGCTGTGAGCTGGTGGAAAGTTTTGTTTGGTGATTTCATTTTTGATTTTTATAAGAAACGGGGAAATTTTCTTTGTTACTTTGGCAACAGTAGCTGGTTCATGAATTTTAGTTGCATTTGTCTTTTTGAGTAACATAAGATAGACCTGTGCCAAGCGGCATAGATGAGACTTTCGTACAGACCAATGGCTAAGTTGATAGCACTATTATATTATATTAAGATTTCAACTTAGAGTTTGGCACTGAGTTTGAACCAATCTGTGACAAGTGGTTGCTGATTTTTTAAGAAAGAAAGTCAAATCAGTGGTTGTTTCAAAACCAGATGATTTTATCTTCTGTACTTAACCTTATAACTTGATTTTAGCATTAAGTGGACTTAAACTTTGCATTTATGTCAGGAGACACATTTACTGTAGGACCAATCAATGAATACATGACTCAAGAACATTGACCAGGCAGCATGTTGAATGCAATATTGGTGATTTTAAAAGGGCTTTATCACTTTTGAGAGGCAAAAATACCAATACCTGTTTAACTTATGAACATACATAAGAAAATGGGTCCTTCTTTTAATTTGAACTTGCTGGAGAAAAATGAATCCTCTAGTGTTGAGGCAGCCATTGATTTTGACTTGTTTGCTCTAAAAATCAGCAACTTACTTATCAGATTTACTCATCCTTAGTGTCAAACTTTAAGTTGAAGTCTCTTCTATTTAAGAAACTTGAAAACGGAAAAATTGAATCTATGGCTTCTCTGAGGTATTCACCTAAACAGCACATATGTGTTTTAGGACACCCTACCAGGTGAGCCAGATAACAGTTCACCCACTTTTAGAAATGTGTAGCACCAAGAGTGCTTTATAGATGAATGATTGAAGTGAATGATTCAAATTCTGGTTAAAAGCCAAAAGATACAGTAGAAGTACTTTTTTATTTTTCTCTCTGTCATGCCAGCACTAGACGTATCAGTAAATTCAACTTTATAAGAATTTTATGATTGCAAAGAGGTTGAAGGAGGGCTTAACACATTGATCAAATTGTAAGGACTCTCTGTACACAGAACAATATGCAGTGTGTGTTTCACCTCTCTCAAGAGTTGCAACATAAGATATCAGTTTTCAAACAAATACTAAATATGTTCAGTCTCATGGCAATAAATGTACAGTGGATAGCTCTCACCCATGAACAATTGCATTCTCTTTATTGATCTGTGCGAGGAGTCCTTTATGACTTGATCAATGTTTTAGGCCATTTTTGTGTCATTTTGCAGCCACGAAATTTTTGCAAGGTTCAATTTATACTGCATCTAGTGCTTGTTAGACAATGAAAAAATCACAAACATCCTTTGATCTTTGAACTCCTTAGATTTGAATCATTCAAATCTCTGAAGTACTCTGTATATACTATAACGTTTCAAAGTTGGGAACTTTTTTTGACCACCCAGTATGATCATCAAGACTGACTTTTTCTAATAGCTACAAAACTGAAACATTTTAGCATTTTTTGCTGAAATTTCAAGATTAGATATTCATTAGGTAAAGAATAGGTCTTCACATCCAAGTGCAAAACTCCTGCTTCAAAAAAGATTTGACCACAAAAAAGTTTGAGGTCAGTAAAATCAGTATATATACAGTAGCAAATGCTGGCTAGGGTGACAATATTTGAGCCTTACAGATGACTACATTTGAGCACTGAAATCATATACAGTAGTGAAATCAAGAAAATTTCCCATAATGGGGTGTGTTTGTTAAAATGGCATATTGAAGAAATAGTACTATTTATTTTGCAGAAATGCCCATTTGAAGCTATAACAATCATCAATTTACCAAGTAACCTGGCAAAAGACACAACACACAGATATGGTGCCAATTCATTCAAACTTCACAGGTGTGTATAAATTTGTGACTCACCAACATACCGTAGGTTTCAACTGTTTTAAAAGGTTGGTGTGAAGTTTTATGATCAATATACAATAGTTGAGCTGAATGCTTTTTAGAAATGTTTGCTTTCACCATGATTCAACCACTGGATATTTCTGAAGTCTTCAGTGTTCTCAACATTAAAGTCTTTTATTTCTTCTTTTTATGAGAATTCAAGAAAAGCTTTTGGAGGAAAGCTTTATATAAAGCATAATAATTTCGAAACTAGTTTTGGTTCTTATCTCAGAGCTGCAAAAAAGTGTGAAGCTGCAAAGCAGGTTCACTTGAAGGTTGTTCATCTGGAAGAAAGAAAGGGGGAAGAGAGAAAGCAGAAACACTGTACAGTAGAAGATAAAGAGAAAGGAAATGATAAAGGGAGGAAGGAAGGAATGAAAGAAAAAGGATTGGGATAAAAAGGAGAGAAGAGCAAAGGATGGAATGAAGATACGATGACAAAGAAAGCAACAATTGAAACTATAAACTTTATATATGACAAGAAGGAATAAAGGAAGGAAAGAATAAAACAGTTTGGATTATGCTCTTCTTGTTTACTGTATCAACCACACTCTACACAATATTGCAATTCAACTGAAATCTGGGGCTGCAGAAAATTGATAAAACAATAGAAGGAGGAATTCTAGTCTGACATTCCTTTGCAGAATGGCAAAAAGTTCTGCACCACTGTTCTTTCTTTTCTCCTTTCTTCAGTGACCATACCATCACCTTCAAGCAGGCCATATTGGCTACTCAAATATAGCTATGTCTTGTTGACAGCTCAATAGATTCTTAAAGATTGTATGTTATATATTTGTTTTTTCACTTTCTTGGATGTTTCTTTCTTCGTATCTCCAGGCTACCCATTCCAAGACCAGGAGAAGTACTTGGCTTAGTTGGGACTAATGGTATCGGAAAATCAACTGCTTTGAAAGTTTTAGCTGGGAAATTGAAACCAAATCTTGGACGATATGGTGATGCTCCAGATTGGTCAGAAATTCTACAATATTTCAGGGGATCAGAATTACAGAATTATTTTACAAAGGTTTTAGAAGATGATTTGAAGGTAAAAATTTTTTATCTTCAGCGTTTTTGTCATGCTCAGATCTTTGCTTGATAAGGTGCCTTTTACTTTGGTTATGTAATAATGCCGTCCAACAAATTGGTTTTTGCAAATTTAGTTCAAGTAATATGGTATTTGTAGTCAGAAAGAGCAGTATTGAAATTTTGAATGCCCTCAAGTATGAACAGTAGAACCTCTATATGACAGACACCTGGGAACCTCTGTAATGCGCTATCGGTGGGAGTCATCTCTTAGCATGCTATATTTGGATTGAAATATTTTTCTGTTATTCAGAAGTGTCTGTTGTTTAAGGTGTCCATGAATAGAGGTTCCAATGTATTTTAGGAGGTAAATTTGCACAGGGACCAGTGGTTTTGTGTCACTGGGGTCACTGAGAACAAGGATTTAAGACATTGCTGTGCCCTGAATTAGGAATTCCATACTCTTTTTACTATTTCATGAAAGAGACATCAAGATGTGAGTATACAGCACTTGTAACTTGTGTCCATAAGTAACTGTAGGACCCCAGGACCATAGGCAGCAGCTGCTGATTGGGGGAGATGATTGTTCTTAAAACAATAGAGGACAATAGATCCAATTAATGCTGGTGACATAACACCATTGTTTTCAAAATTATTGGAGGGCTTGAGCCCTACCTGCCCCCCCCCCCACTTCCTACAGCCCTGTAGGACCCAGTGTATTACTGTATAGTCAGCAGTTTATTTTTGAGCTGTACGATAAA
Organism: Aurelia sp. 4 Dawson et al 2005; assembly: GCA_964019985.1. Lineage (NCBI taxonomy): Eukaryota > Metazoa > Cnidaria > Scyphozoa > Semaeostomeae > Ulmaridae > Aurelia > Aurelia sp. 4 Dawson et al 2005. The sequence goes on along the minus strand of OZ026492.1, from coordinate 39,464,549 downwards.
CATACTATTTCCCTATTTTGTCTCTGAAAGGAATCAGCAAACTTATGAGTATTTTTGGTTCCCCATTTTCATTGTGCCAATGGAAGTAGCCTTTGAAACACACAGATATGAATGCAGTTTCTTCATCCTTATCAATTTAAGCCATACTTGATCTTCTAGGCCATTATCAAGCCACAATATGTTGACCAGATTCCAAAAGCTGTCCATGTAAGTTCTTTTTCACACTGTAGAAATACATATTTTCATTTTTAGAAGCTCCAGAATGTCTCCTCTACATTAATTAGATTTGTACTATCATTACTGTGAATGATATTAATTCTAATACTTTGTAAATACGATTTTTCCATCCACTATGCATGAACCAATTTCACTGAGGGATATCTTCAGCATAGATGTCTTTTTGTCATGAACAGACTGAATTTTATGTTTGTTCTGCAAGAAGATTAGAACATGAGGTAGAAATTGCAGTCTCATGATAAGTCAGAGTTCAAGCACTATGACAAAAAGGCATGTTCTGCTTGTAATTTCAGCACATTATTTTCGAAGATGACAGGCCAAGAATATACTGTAACATTGACTAATCCAGTGTAATAAAACAGTATGATTAAGACATTTGACAAATCCAATTGATATAATAGTAATTAGGATGAATCAATTTGACAGATCCAAATGATATGAATAGTTAGGATTGTTGCATTTTGTTTATCCGTGACTGTATTTTGTGATGATGTTCTACAAATCTCCGATTCAAAAATTTATTTTTTAGGGAAGTGTTCAATCGTTGTTGAACAAAAAGGATGAGAGAGAAGCACAAGAGGAGTATTGCCACCTATTTGGTGAGGCCTGTTCATCATAATCATCATTATCATCATCATTGTCATAATCATCATCATCATCACCTTCATCATCACCACCATCATCACCATCATCATCATTATCATCATCATTATCATCATCATCATCATCATTATCATCATTATCATCATCATCATCATCATCATCATCATCATCATCATCATCATCATCATCATCATCATCATCATCACTACCATCATTATCACCATCATCATCATCATCATAATCATCCTCCTCCTCCTCTTCCTCCTCCTCCTCCTCCTCCTCCTCCTCCTCCTCGCCAGTGCAGCTTTTTCTGGCATAATCCACTTCATGTTCTTCTCATCCAGTTGACACCTGCTTTTTCTACAATATGATCGCTCCATCTCGATAGGTTCGGCTTCTTCTATGCTTCCTTCCGTAAAGTGTCCACTCCGTGCATATCTTTTCCCATCAGTTATCTGCCATCATTCCTATGTGACCTGCCTACGCCCACATCACTAATATCGCCTTAGCTATCTATGATGTTTATAGCTCTCATTTGCTCCCATACCATACTATTTTATCAGTTTTTGAATACCATTACATGAAAAGGAAATCGTATAAAAATTACATCAGGAAAATTTTCAGCCAAAACACATTGGTTTGATCGCAGATCATATCGCAAAGTTAAATGAAATTAACAAAGAGGTCGAGAATTAGTTTGAAGATGCCGCTTGAAATCTCCTAAGCAATCTTTTACATCTTTCCATGATACAGAGGACTGCCCCTTTTGTCTGAGCCTTTCGTTTACTGGTACAATTCAAAGCAATTCAACAGTAGGGAAACCGATTGCTATGCGCGAGAATCTCTTTGTTTCTGTGCTAGTCCTTGTTTAGATTTTGACTAGATTCTCTGCTGACGTTCTTTCCACAAACCAAACATGCTTTCTGCGTATGATTATAGGTTTCCTTTTCAGGGGATGACCAGTTGCTTTGAAATTTAGTGATCTGTATCCCCAGCGACATTGTTTTCTTTAGGAAACATTGAGCCTAGTCTTACTAGCTAAGGTAAAGCGGAAAAGAGCACCATTTGAACATAGTGATTTGTTCAACGGAGTATTTGCCTTGGAAGAATCTCCCTTTCTTAAAATGATAATTCTAGAGCATCTCGTGGATAAGAAAATGAATTTAAAAATATATATGACCTCGTTCTAGATCTGAACAGTGTCCGAGACAGCAATGTTAGCGAATTATCTGGAGGGGAGCTTCAAAGATTTGCTTGTGCTGTTGTGTGTATCCAGCAAGCTGATGTGTAAGTTTTTTTCACATTAAACTCAGATCATTCAAAGCTGCTACCGTTGTTTACTGATAGTTTTCAGTGTTACAAAACGTTTTATTAGTTATACCGGTCTAACTAGATAGTAATTTCACGTTTGAAAATTCTTTACAGCTAAATAAAGAAATGTTTTTGTCAATTTTCTCATGTTTATATGTGTGCGGAAATAGGTATAGGAAAATGCGACTGTATGAAAATTCGTTTCTTGCGAAATTCCTGAAAGCTGACGTAGAGCAAATGCTCACATCATAAACAAATTATTCGCTCAGTACAATCAGGAAATTACATTTTTTCACCGGTGAGGGAGACCATTTGTACATATATTGCCACGGAATTGAAATTTCTCAGTATTTGTTTGAAAATCTATTTCTTGTAAGTCCTAAACGCGGTGAAGAGATCTTGCGTATTGTTTTGTGTGAGGGGATTCCTTGCGATTTGATTAAGTGTCTTAGCTTCATTTTCGTAATTGCTTTCAGTCAATCTATGCTTTCAGTACTGATATCAACGCGAGAAAAGTAATGGAAATTGTGTAGTCTGTCGGCTTTTAACTTGAATTTTATCATCGTAATCTGTCATTTGCTCTTGATGTTATCAATTCTCGAAAGCAGGAACATTTTGCTGGCTTCCCTGTTATAAAAGTCAGTATCAGTTAATGTAGCTCTTCTATTTATACATTAACCATGTTACTAGCAGCAGGCTATTCTCTTTGGCATTCGCCAATCTGTCAGTTGTTTTAAAACTTTGCAGAGAATTAAGGACCTACTAATTTTATAAGGATTTAGTTATCTTAAGTCGCTATTTCTCCAATCTGGCACTAACAGCTACACTCTTTTATAGAAATAACGTAGATTTTGTCCAGTCTCACTATTCTCAAGATTTTTTCGATTTGAGCCTTAATATATTCTTAAGATATTCTTATTTTCTCCAAGTTAAAATCTGAAATGGAGACCACGCTGTTTGATAGAACAAGATGTCAGTCATGCGATTCTCTGTTATGAACATCGCCAAATAGGCAACCGCTTAAAAATGTGGCACATACATGCGAGCCGAGACTGATCAATATTCTTGTAATGTTTTTAAAAATTGGATGACTTTGAGCCTAGAGGTTGTTGCAAAGAATCTTCTTGTAGACAAGCAATAACATTAGCTAGCGGGTGCAGCGTTTTGGGAATGGGAACAAACTGCACCATCATATGGAACGGAATGAAATTGATAGGCCTTTCTCATTATGTTGACATAACAAAATGCGTTAGCCCCCCCCCCCTTCCCCGTCTCGCGACCCTTCATTCTTGAAGTCAGTTCAGCTCTGCTGGCATTGCATCGCAAAATGACTCTGACCGCCCACTGTTTGAAGACCACAATAAAGTCATACAAAAATGAATTCTTTCCGTGGAAGAGGAGAAAATCAAGATGGCTTTGATCAATCCAATTTTGATGTTTTCGTTATTATGTTGATAAAAGGGACCTTTAGCAGCCAGGACGGCAACGCCAGTCAGGCCGTTGTCTTGTATTTGATACAACCAAGTATAGTTTCCCATAAATTACCTTCATATGCTGTTAAAGAAGCCAAGACAAAATCTCCTTCTTCATCCAAATACTCTGGAAGCCTCCTTCTCTTTCATAATGTAAGCATTCAAAATGAGCCAGTTTCACTTCGAAGATCCAAATCTGAAGAACAGCACGTTAGAAATAGCATTTCCAAGTTGTGGAATTGAAAAGGAAAGCTTCATAGACTCTCAAGGGAAACAAATTCGTAGGTAAAACAAGCCTTACGTTCCTTTGGCGGTCAAAGCGATCATGATTTCATTCAAAGTCAGCCAGCTGGATCTAATTGCTTTGAAACTAAACAATGTCAAAATCTCAAACAATACAATCATGATTGTTTTGATTGCCAAAGGAACGCAAGGAAGGAGTACTTTCAAGCCGAAGTTCGGAAACAAAGGGCACATTTGCGTTGTATTTGCTGTCGCCGTCCTAGTTGCTAAAGGTCCCTAAAAATAGGTTATGCGATGTTTCCACAAATCGACGGGGACCAAGAAAGCTAAAGAGTTTTCTGAGCTTCTGATTCTTTGGCGTTATTATGCAGCTAAAGCTGCAAAAAGAGTTTAACAGCAAAAAGGCGCAAGACGGTCAAGTGACTTTCCTTCTCACTGCATTGTTTTTAATTTCAGATACATGTTTGATGAACCATCCAGTTACCTCGATGTCAAACAGAGGTTAAAAGCTGCTGTGGCTATTCGAAGTCTTATCAGTTCAACAAGGTAACGGGACACTTTTTGAGATGAATTTGCGTTATATATTCACAATTAGTCTATTTGCTTCAGGCAGTTGATTTATTCTGGACAGTATTGTCTATTATGTATGCTCCACATGCTCGATGCAGTTCTTTACGCTCAACTGAAAAATCACAATGCATGTTACAAGAAAGACCACTCACAGAACTACCAGAGCTGCTTGGCGTGCATTTGCTCAAATTATTTGGAATGACCCGTAAACGTGATAACTTGTCCGGTTTGCTTTGAATTGGTTTCACATCGGATTGGCCTTCTGTTAACATGAGATTGTATTAGTCCGATATACTTAAAGGGAGTACAAAGACCAGCATGCTTTGTGCGAAGTCAATGACCTGCTCTGCACAGCTTCCAGAATAACTGACTGTTTGAAATTAACAAAAACAAAAACAAACGATGGCAAAGGCTGCTGGTCTTTGTACTCCCTTTAATACCGTTCTCGTGTTTTCAAGTGAAAATGCTCTGAAAGTGGCATGGAACGAATCCGATGTCATGTAAACGGTCGAATGCGGTATCAGCTCAAAATGGAACCTCGTTATCAATTCTAAGATCCTCCTTCCTATACATCTGGCGCACTGCGCAGGTGAGCAGTAAAACAAAGGTGAATCTTCTGCAGCGCAGGACAAAATGTTTCAGTGTAAGCTGAACCAGAGTTCGATACGAGATGAAAACGGTATTGTGTGGACAGAGAAATTTTCTTATCGGATTGCCATCCCTAATACGGTATGAAATAAAGTCAGTATCGTGTAAATGAGGCCTAAGGCTATCGCTTTTCACTGGTTGGCAGGGCCGTCGAGAGCCAGCCCGGGCTCCACAGCCGATAGTATAAAGGGCCCCTCGGCGCAGGAATATTTTCGGACCACACCCCTTTCCCTCGAGCCACACCTTCTTACTCATTGCTGTTACGCTGCTTTATATGGAGACGCCCTCCGATACACTATAAAAGCAATTTTTAGATGAAAAGTTTGTTTATCTACTGCATAAAGACTAAGTTTAGAATGCCAGTTGGCCCACAGGCCTAGAAACGTTCCCCAACGAAACTTGAAAACAAAGAAAAAGTACATGTTCCATTTTTCCGGGCCCCAAAATACCCCAGGCCCCCTGGTAACTACTCTGGCTACCCCCCTTCTCGACGGTCCTAGTGGTTGCTCTCAAATGAAGTCATTACATGTTTAGATAACTTTACATCTTTATTAGATAACTTTCTAAGAAGTTATTACATCTTTAGTGTAAGCTGAACCAGAGTTCGATACGAGATGAAAACGGTATTTTGTAGACAGAGAAATTTCTTATCGGATTGACGGTATGAAATAAAGTCAGTATCGTGTAAATTGGGCCTAAGGCTGTCGCTTTTCAGTGGTTGCTCTCATATGAAGTTATCAAATCTTCAGATGCTTTTTCTTTCTTTCAGATACATTATCGTGGTGGAGCACGATTTAAGTGTACTGGATTACCTGTCCGATTTCATTTGTTGTTTATATGGCACTCCAGGAGTTTATGGTGTTGTTACTATGCCGTTCTCCGTAAGGGAAGGTATGACGTTCTCTCTTTTATGCTTCATGTTCTTTTGCTGAACGGAGATATTAGAAATCTTGTCTAGAAATAGGACAAAAGAAGGTACGTGCCAGGTATTTTTAGATAATCTATGGAGAGCAGTTCCAGTTATTATCCTGCTATTAAACGATTGCGTTAACGATGGCGGGGCGGTGACGAACTTTCACCAAGATGCATTGCTTTAATCAATCCCCTATCGCCAGAAGTAGTACCTCCAAACCAAAATTCTGGCGAAAAATTTTAGTTCGGGAGTTTCAGATTATTAACCCTTTCACCCCCGGAAGGGCCATATGGCCCAACAGCATTCATTAAAAACTGCGAATTTTTCAGGGGGTAAAGAATTTTGAATTTTGATTTATTTGAAAGGTTATGCACATTGCATTTATCTATTGCTTACTGAATCACTGATTATGATACCCCCTGGAATACCACAATCTACATTAGGTTTTCCTGCTAAGCTTAATTTTAGCCGGGCCTGAAAGGGTTAATATTGCAGTTATGTGCTAAAAAGCATCAGCTCTTTTTCATTCAAAGCTCCAATTGTGCTTTTAAATAGTTTGAAGAGCCAAATACTTACTAATAACGATATTTAAGGACGTTTTGTAGTGATATCTTTGAATTTGTAATTTCAAGTAGCAGGGATATATACCATGTGAGCCAGAAAAAGTTCCCACTTTTGAAAATTCTCAACACCAAGACAACGTCACGGATATGAATCATTCAAATTCTAGTTAAAAGCCGAAAGATCAAAGTATTTTTGTGATTTTTCTCGCTGTCCTACCATCACTAGAAGTATTGGTAAATTCAACATTACAAAAATTTCATGGTTGCAAAATGACTGAAAAATGGCCCAAGACATCGATCAATTCATAAATGACTTCTCGCACAGAATGATGAAGGCAACGCAATTTCTCATGGGTGGGAGATGTCCTCTGTACATTAATTGCCATGGGATTGAAAATCTTTCGTATTTGTTTGAAAATTGATGTCTTGTAATCCTTGAGGAAGGTGAAACGCCCATGGCCTATTGTTGGATGTGAATAGAGTCTTTACGTTTTGATCAATGTTTTAGGCCCTTTTCCGTCATTTTGCAACCATTGAATTTATAAAATTGAATTTACCGATACTTCTGTTGCTGGTAGGGCAGCGAGAAAAAATCACAAAAATGCTTTCGACTTATAACTAGAATTTGAATGATTCAGATCCGTGTAGTAGCCTTGGTGTTATGAATTTTCAAAAGTGGGAACTTTTTTCTGGCTCACCCGGTATACTGGATATATTTTAGCCTAAAGAGCCTACCGTCCCATAAATTTGCTTCCCAATCAATAGGTTTTTTTTATTTGATGTAAAGCATTCTTCATACTTCAGGAATAAATATCTTTTTGGATGGCTTTGTCCCAACTGAGAATCTACGATTCAGAGAAACTTCACTGACATTCAAAGTTTCAGAGACTGCCGAGGTTAGAAAATGCTGTCCTTATGTTTTGCCTGCTTCACAATAGAGATTCTGTTCTTAGAAGTGTTTGAAATAGATTTAGCACTTCTCTATCTTTGTAGCAGATAGATGAAAAGCAAGCCCTTTTTGCAAAGTTTTACCTTTTGTAGTGACTTTTGCTGATGTTAGCAACGGTGAAAAAGATACATTATCACGTGAGCATTGCTCTTAAACTCTTTTCGTCAGAACAGATCTCTTATGTTACTTGCCATGTTTCAAACTAAACTGTGTTTTGTAAACAAATAGCTTAAGAACTTTGCAGGAAATCTAGTCTTTTATTTGTCCTTCAAGAAAGAAAATTAATTTGTTAGCATTGGGGACTAGCAGTGGTTTAGCTGATGACCAAGCTTAAATCATCCAGCTCTTAAATCATTTGCTTTCAATAAATAGTCTTGTTTTCTAGGTCGTTCGTAGGCCTTCTCAGAAAATACATTACCTGCAGAGAGATAAATTTTGCCATTGAAATTGTAGCTCAACATGATGTTATTACTTGCAGGAAGAAGAAATGAAGCGAATGCGACGATACAAATATCCAGATATGACCAAAATTTTGAGTATGTTCAACATATTTTCCTATGCTTTGCTTTGTAGAATTCATAAGTGTTCATGCCTCTTACAAGAGTTTATAGTTAGCCAAAGTTTGATACATATTATCATAGTATACCTACCGGGTGGGCCAGAAAAATGAACCCATTTTGGAAAATTCATAACACCAGAATACTTCACAGATTTAATAATTCTATTTCTATTTAAAAGCCAAAAGATCCAACTATTTTTGTGATCTTTCTAGCTTTCCCACGAGGTCTTGAAATATAGGTAAATTCAACTTTACAAAAATTTCACGGTTCCAAAGTGACTGAAAAATGGCCTAAAATATTGATCAAATCATGAATGATTCCTCGCACATATAAATGGAGAAAATACGATTGTTCATGGGTGTGAGATATCCACTGCACATTGATTGCCATTTGAATGAAAATCTTGGGTATCGGTTTGAAAATTGATTCCTGTAACTCTTGATCGAGGTGAAACGCCTATTGTGTATTATTCTGTGTAAGGAGAGTCTTAATTTGATCATTGTTTTAGGCCTTTTTACAGTCATTTTGCAACGATGAAACTTTTATAAAGTTAAGTTTACTGATACTTCTAGTGTGGGTAAGAGAACAAGAACAACAAAAGTACTTTGATCTTTCAGCTTTTAACAGGAATTTCAATCATTCAGATCTGTGAAGTACTCTTGATGTTATGAGTTTTTAAGAGGAGAAAGTTTTTTCTGGTTCACGTGGTAGTGATGCTGATTATTTCTTACAGATCTCACATAGCTAATAAAACAACTTAAAAGGGTACAATTTGTTTGATATGTTGGATTTAGGAGCATGACGACTTGCGATGTGCAAATGTTCTTGACGAGAAAAATGGAGCAAGATTTAAGTCAGAACAAACTTGAAAGAGAGGAAGTATTCCATTTGCTAACTTTTGGAAACTTTTGATTGTTACTTTCTCATCTTGCAGAAAAATTCAAGCTGCGAGTTGATGAAGGCCAGTTCACAGATTCTGAAATATTGGTTCTGCTCGGAGAAAATGGTAATGCTTTTAGTCAGTACTGTTGCAGTGCCATCATTGGATCAGTTTCTTCTCTTAAATCTTAAATCAAATTTGATAAAGCAACCATACTTTAATGATATCTTTTTTTAATATAAGGCATCTAGGCTAAGAATGCCTCTAACGTAATTACATACAAGGTGAAATTACTATTACATAAAAAAGTTAATTACAAAAGAATCTTTGTATATAAAGTTAAAACCACTAACTTATATGAAATAATATACTAAAGGGTAATAAAACGCAAAGTGTGGTATGTGAATTGTGGGATAGAGGTTATTTGTATTTGAAATTCCGACTTCATTGTTAAGCATTTCAAGAGAAAAGTTGCTATCAAGTTAAGGCAGTATTTACCCTCTTGGCTTAGCAACCAGATGAATTTGTTATGGACGCTAAGATGACTTACGTTTGGGTACAAATCAGCTATTTTATTTTCAATAAGTTTCCTTTCCTCTTGGAACTGTGGGCACACATCCAGGTGGTTCACAAAGACTTATGCGTATGACGCTAAAAGACTATTTGGTTCTCTTTGTTTATCTACCCCTTTCTTTAGCTGACATCAGTAACAATTCAGCAAAATGCCTTATCGTTTGCCAATGGAGTATTGCAGCATTGTGAACAATATTACCCCTGACAATGTCGACTGTTATGTTGCTACAATAATTTAGATGTTGGTTTGCATGAAGTAGGTCGTTAGGCCTATATAAACAAGTAATTCTTTACAGATAAAACAATGTACTACAGTACGAAAGTAAGTGACACAAATAACTTCAACTCTCATATTTTACGACCCCAATACCGTAGTACATCGTCGTATACCCAAAGAATTACTTGTATTTGTGTTGCTATTGTGTTTTCACGTCACATTCATTCCCTGCTCTAATGAAACAGTTCTGTTTTCTGAAATGCAGTGAGTGTTTCTCTGCTGCTTGTTGTATTTACTGGTATCTGAAATTCATTAGACTAAGCTAGCCTCCAGGCCTTTAGATGATACAAACCCGGTGATCATGATGGGTGGTCTAAAGACAATAACCTTCATAGAACGTGCTGAAACATTCTTCGTTAGATACTGTGCACAGTACGAAACATTTTATGAAAAACAAAATATGAAAAGCAAATTTCATACCAAGCCGTGACTTTCTAATCACGACTTTTTAATCAACCAAGCAGAAAAGGCTAAACTAGCTTGGTATTGTGTTAAAGACCAATTAGTGCAGTGAAAATTTATCGAACCACTCAGTTATGCTCCTACTTTTTACAATTGTAGAACAGAATTCAGTTGCGAGTAATACTATTGGACCTATTATCATCATTCTGTTACAGGTACGGGTAAAACAACGTTTATTCGCATGCTGGCAGGAATCTTAACACCAGACAGTGAAGGTCAGTAAGCCGCAATAAGCTGTAATTTAGTTTTTGTAAACATCCTACTCTAGATAGTTAATGATTATGATATTTTATAAGTCCATTAACGGCTAAAATACATATTGCGACCTATATACTCACAATAGTTACGTTACAATACTTCTGGGACAAATGCCCTTGGGGAGAAGGCTTTGTCTACCCCGACGTTTTTTACGTCGTGATAAAAGGAAACACTACGAAACTAAACAACGAAAACAATACATGGCAGAAATAAGTACGATTTGATACTTTTATCAGTTTCATATTAGATGGCAAAGGGTGTTGGGACACGTAGCTTGGTCTATTCCACTATTCCGCAGATGCGACCTAAGTTTGACATCATTAGATTAGTTTGCTGCATTGCACGTTGTGATGTTAGTGTTAATGTTGAGACCTACCAAAATCACATCTTCAGTTTCCCAATACCCAAGATCGGCATGACAGTTAACTTCATATGTAATAACATCAAACTGACATCCGTTGTCCTTATTTTTCCTGCTGCCTTCGGGGTCATATTTGCGACAAGTTGCATTTATTCGAACCACTAACAACTTGGGTTTGTTTGCCGTTAACCACCATTTTGCCAGCCTCGTGATCACAGCCTTTTTCCCATCAGATCAGAAGCTGGTTTAACCAGAAACACGAAAAGTAGAACAGGAAAGACAAACATATTGAGGTGCTCTCCTCCTATGCCATTTATGCACAGAGCACCACTGAGCTCTGCTACTGTGCGGGGCAAAAATCATTTCAAATCAAGGGTCTCTGAAGCAATGGAAATTCTCTTTTGCAGTTGCTGTTCCACAACTGAACGTAAGTTACAAGCCACAGAAGATCAGTCCCAAATCACAAGGGACCGTACGAATGTTGCTGCATACAAAAATTCGTGACTCTTATATTCACCCACAGTTTATTGCTGATGTCATCAAACCGTTGCAGATAGAAAACATATATGACCAAGAGGTTTGTTTCGTATTTCTCAGTTCTTGAGCGCCATTTAATCGATGGTATTATTTTTCTGCGGAAATTATGAGCTTGCATTAGGCTCATAGTCTCTTTTGCAGATTTTTGTTTAAAACTTTAAGACGATTTGAAGTTTTGCCACGGCAGATATAAAGCAAATCTCTTTTGCAGATTTTTGTTTAAAACTTTAAGACGATTTGAAGTTTTGCCACGGCAGATATAAAGCAAATCTCTTTTGCAGATTTTTGTTTAAAACTTTAAGACGATTTGAAGTTTTGCCACGGCAGATATAAAGCAAATCTCTTTTGCAGATTTTTGTTTAAAACTTTAAGACGATTTGAAGTTTTGCCACGGCAGATATAAAGCAAATCTCTTTTGCAGATTTTTGTTTAAAACTTTAAGACGATTTGAAGTTTTGCCACGGCAAATATAAAGCAAATCTCTTTTGCAGATTTTTGTTTAAAACTTTAAGACGATTTGAAGTTTTGCCACGGCAAATATAAAGCAAATCTCTTTTGCAGATTTTTGTTTAAAACTTTAAGACGATTTGAAGTTTTGCCACGGCAGATATAAAGCAAATCTCTGTTGCAGATTTTTGTTTAAAACTTTAAGACGATTTGAAGTTTTGCCACGGCAAATATAAAGCAAATCTCTTTTGCAGATTTTTGTTTAAAACTTTAAGACGATTTGAAGTTTTGCCACGGCAGATATAAAGCAAATCTCTTTTGCAGATTTTTGTTTAAAACTTTAAGACGATTTGAAGTTTTGCCACGGCAAATATAAAGCAAATCTCTTTTGCAGATTTTTGTTTAAAACTTTAAGACGATTTGAAGTTTTGCCACGGCAGATATAAAGCAAATCTCTTTTGCAGATTTTTGTTTAAAACTTTAAGACGATTTGAAGTTTTGCCACGGCAAATATAAAGCAAATCTCTTTTGCAGATTTTTTGTTTAAAACTTTAAGACGATTTGAAGTTTTGCCACGGCAAATATAAAGCAAATCTCTTTTGCAGATTTTTGTTTACATGTAAACTTGAAGGGAATAGCTACAGCTTTATTCCGTAGCCGCTATAAATAGACAACAAAAATACCTTCACACCCATTGTCCCCTTAAGTATACAATGAAACTGCATGTGTCAAACTTGTCAAATGCAATAGATTATATTTTTATTTTGGTCCGGGTCAGTCCTTTAATATGGCGATGCACTTTAAATTCCACTCACTTGGATGCTACGGCAGAGAGCATAGTTTTTCAAATCTCAAGTCTCAAGTCTTTCAAATCTTTGAAAGTGTGAAGTTTTATCACATTTTCAATGAATTGAATTACTTGAAAGAGCTGTGATCAATTTGCTGTAAATTAGCTGTAACGATTCTGTGACATTTCGATTATTTTTAAAATGGTGGCATTTTGATTATTTTTGTAAAGATTCATCGAAAATTCTGGAAAATTAAAATCGTTGTAAATCTTAAGTTACTTGAAGAAGGTTGGTACTATCTTAAAGAAAACCATGGTTTATGAAGGTCTACAATATTGTGGCAAGCAGAAATCTGTAGCTCTTCTAGTAAAGGACTTAGAAATTTGATTATGTGACAGCCTCAAAATTGATAAATTTTTAAAACCAATGAAGACATCAAACAATTGCCACAGCGGATTTACAGCAAATTACCCAAAGTTCTGTTTAGCCACTTTAATTAAAAGGAAGTGCAATAGAAGTTAACACCCACCATTTCAAAGAATTTTCTACCTTCGAAGAGTAAAATTTTCCATCCTTATTGACCAAGTAATATCAGAAAATCAAAGAGCGCGGGGAAATAGGGAACCAAAAGGCATATGTCTATGAAAGAACGCTTGATCCAGGCCCTTTCGTAGAATAGCTAAGAGGCTTATTGCAGCAAAATACACACACTCACACATGCAACATTACCTTTACATTCTGCTATGTTTTCTCTTTCCAGGTTCAAAATCTTTCTGGTGGTGAACTGCAGAGAGTTGCATTGACACTGTGCCTCGGAAAGGTAAGCAGATTTTCATATTTTGTTGAAGTAATTCTTTGCATACGAAGGCTGCTCTTCAAATAGACATGACAGTTTTTTTGTAAAGATCGTTAAAGAACCAAATTGTGGGGGACAATTTGTGTCCAAGCTCAGATGATTCCACATTGTTGTACCTTCATATGAGAAGCATTTTTGGTCATAAGCAGGTTTTCGCGTAGGAACTTCTACATCAGTTGTAGTAGATTTAGTTAAAATTAATGAATGATCATGCAACAAGATGCACCTGGGAGTATTTTCCCTGACTTAATGTTCTCACGTGGAAAAGGCTAAGTTTTAGCTCTGTTCTCAAAACGACGAAGCTTTGCAAGTATGCTGTCGGTATTCTACGGTGGAACCAGTGTAGAATTTGTGTAGGGGATGCGATTATATCGAGTATAAGTGGAACCAATATGACTTTCTGATTTCTACAATGGAACTTACTATCCTGTACCTGAAAACCTTTATCGATGATTCTCTGTCATCAAAGAGCTCATAGAAGCAGAAACTGTACAAATAATCTATAGGTCTATAAACCATGAAGCGCCTGAGTATCTTACAGGACTGTTCCAAAGGTAATCTGAAACCTTGGTAATCTTAAAAATTAGAAACTTAAGAAACGTGATGCTGAAGATTGAGAATTTTCATAGATATAAGAAACATTTTTGGCTAAGGTGTGAAAACTGGTTTCTTAAATGGGGGGCGTGCTGTAAAATGTACTGTTGATCTTTCCATCCCCTTACCCTTACTATCTGCTTCTTCAATCTTGGTCAAGGTGCTTGAGATAAATGATAAACCTATTGTTTCGGCCTTTTGTTATGTGCTCCCTCTCTCCCTGTTTCAATGTTGCTTGAACGAAACATAATTCGACCTTTGAAACGTTTTATTTGAGAGAAAGGGGATTAGAATGACCTAAACGTACATTTTCGTCTTGATAATTTTGGAAACATCACCACGATAACACTGAAATTTTCTGATATTACATCTAGCTTTTCCGGGACATGTAAAGGCAGCTAGCTATGTTGTGAAGGTGGTTTGGCACTGTGGTGTAATCTTCTGACTTTGCAGCCAGAACAGTCAGGCGGAGTGGGTTTGATACCCCGCAAGACCCCATGACTCGAGCATCATGACAAAGGGCCACGGGTTCGATTAGGTTGCTCAATTTCTGCGATCCCAGCGCTTGGCCCTTAAAACACGACTTCGCCAATGTGAAATGACGTTATGGTTGGTGTTGCCTTCCTGATTTCGTAAGCTCTCCTCTCTTCATGCGGTGTACATTCAAGTGATAACACTACATTTTTTTTTTGCTTTCAGCCAGCAGATATTTACCTAATTGATGAACCTTCAGCTTACTTGGATTCCGAGCAACGTCTACATGCCGCTAAAGTTATCAAGAGGTATGCATATTTATATCGACACTGGTCGCGAATCAGTTGTCCCTGGGAGTGTGAATTCCTAGGTATTAATTTGCTCAATATATACTTAATTGACTTTTCAACATAGTCTGCTTCAGGGAATGAACGAGAGCGCCCTCATTACCCGTTGTTTATATTTATTCACCCATTCCTTTATTCATGTATTCATTTATTCATTCATTCGTTCATTCATTCATTTATCTATTTGTTACTAAGAATGTGGCAAAAGATTTCTTTGCAAAAGTCCGTGAACCTGTTTGGCAAAATCAGTGTGGAAATGAGTGAGTGACAAAATCAGTATGGAAATGAGTGAGTGCGTGAGTGAGTAAGTGAATGAATAAATGAATGAAAGATTTGATTAATTAATTAATCAACTATTTTAATTAATCAATGAAGAAAGGCTCAGTAAAGTATATCGATTTAAAGGGAAGGATGCAAAACAATTACAGTAATTATAGTATCGCCTTGCGCCTTGCCCCTTCCTCGCTGAAGAGAATTGGGACAGTTTGCAAAATTACTAAAGGGAGGATATGAAATAGGTTGTCCGTAGCTTGTCAGCTCCTGGTTTGGAAGAAATTGCTGGATTCATTCTAGATTTATTCTGGATTCATTCTGGATTCATTTAAGATTCATCCTGGATTCGTTCTAGATTCATTATAGATCCATTTTAAGGCTGATTTCCTGTCAGTGCATTTTTCCGAGCGGGTGGAAATTCTATTGTTCCCGGGAGAAAATATCGCTCTAAAATTGAATAGATAGTTACGGCTGAGCAACTTTTTATTGTCTAAAATTCCGCCCGCTCGGAAAATTCTGCTGACTGGACATTGGGCTTTAGACTCATTGTGGATTCATTCTAGATTCATTCTAGATTCATTGTGGATTCATTGTAGATTCATTTTGCACGCAAAGAAGACTGCGTTTGTCGTAGAGCACGATTTTATAATGGCTACATACTTAGCTGATCGTGTTGTTGTGTTTGAAGGAGAACCTGCGGTCTCAACCATTGCAAATAGGTGAGTCGCTAAAATTTCTAAAACGTTTTTCTTTTGGTGTGCTTTTAATCCTTTATTTTCATGATGCACTAAAAACTTACAATACCAATACAGATTACAAGCAACGCTACTTTGCATAAGTTTCAAATCTTTAAAAAGCTGGGTGTAAAATGCTATGATATATTTCTTTGAACTGAATGTCTTCAAAGAAACTTTAACTATTTTACAGTAAATTTGCCGTTGGACTTTTCTGAAATCTTCAATATTTTCAGAATTACAATGTTTTTCTTCTTTTTGTTTGAAGAATTCAAGAAAATTTTTTAAAAGAACTTAAAATCAACATAATTTCTAATCCTGTCAACGAAAGATCAAACAATTTTCAAGAAAACCATAGTTTAAGGATTTCTACAATATGGCATCAAACAAACCTCTTTCGCTCTTCTGGTTTTTTATTTAGAAATTTGATGACATCACATCCTAAAATGAGCTAAAACGCAAGATAGGCTGTAATTTCGACAAATATTCAAGGTTTCTGAAGAGCCCAACGGTAGCATCATAGAAAAGGGGCCGAAGTTTTACGTCATTGAATTTTACACCCGCCATTTTGTACAGATTTGAAGATTTGGAGCCTGTCCTACTCTACTTGTGCGGCTAATATACCATTCAATTTCGTGATAAGATCTTGCTTCATTGATGATAGGACCTTAGTTCTTTATGACACAACAAATGAATTACAGCAAGAGTAATAACAACAACAACTAAGACTAATCGAAGTCTATTACACTAACAGAACTACAGAAATACACTAACATAAACCAGCAATAACATTAGTTAGTGAGTGAGGCAATTTAGGTAATGGAAACAAACTAAACCGACATATGAAATGGAATATAAGTGAATAATAGGCCTTTCTGGTTCTATTGACATTACAAGATGCCTTTGCCCCCCCCCCGTCTCGCAACCACTCATTCTTGCAGTCAGTTCAGTTTTGTTGGCATCACATCACAAAATCTATTCCCGTCATCCCACCCCCGTCTCAAGAAAATTACGAAATCGATCCATAGCCCGGCAAACTTCTAAACTTTCTTTCTCGACTTATCCGATAAATATCACAGTGCATGTGAGAATCAGTTTAGTATAGCCACTGTATTTATTGGCCAACTTTTAACGAAATTGATTATCAGTTTATCATTTCATCAATCCTATCCAGTTGATCAGAATCACCGGGAATCAAGTACAATCCGCTGCCAGATTCAGTTAATCGGTTAAGCTCCGGTCAAACCATCCAACATCTGATCCAACGTTTCATTTGTCATTCAGCCCAACATTGGCAGGTTGCCCAATATCAGTGGTCAA
Source organism: Aurelia sp. 4 Dawson et al 2005 (assembly GCA_964019985.1). NCBI lineage: Eukaryota > Metazoa > Cnidaria > Scyphozoa > Semaeostomeae > Ulmaridae > Aurelia > Aurelia sp. 4 Dawson et al 2005. The sequence continues at coordinate 39,447,299 of OZ026492.1, read as the reverse complement.
ACGATCCTACGTTTGGTCCAACGTTCCATCCAACGGTTAATCATTCTAACTGTTCAGTAATACACGGCGACTTTGATATTCTCTAAGCGTATTATAACGTGCACGTACGTTGCTAACAATAGGCTTTTTTAGCAGAAAGACGCGGATGTCTGTGAAAACGCAGCTACTTTTTCATGTTTTAGAGCATTCTAATTTCCCAGCCCTTTTTCTCCCAGAAAGCTGCTCACAGACAGACAAATTCCCTAAGAACAGTTTGCACTCTACCATTTCCATCATTTATGAATGTGTTCGTTTTGTATTTTTGCTTCCCTTCTCGACGTCCTATTTTTTGCAGTGCGGCCTTCAAAAGTATACTTTTCAGGTTGTCAGTTTCAGAATAGAACGTACAATAAGTCTCTCGAGGCTCGCAGAAGTTTCGAAGTTGATTTCTCTTTGTAATTTACATCCTCGAACAAAAGAATTATGCTGGCGTGTTCTTGACTCGCGTCTTCTTGCTAAAACAGCCTAATGTTGAATGAGGTGGTCAAACGAGCCAACAGTTGACCCATCTTTTCACAACTATAGTATATTGGGTGACACATATGGTGGTGGTCAAAAGATCCAACATTTCACCCAACATGATGTTGGGTGAAATATTGGGTGAGATGTTGGATCGTTTGACCCGAACTTTATCAACTTTGATCATCTGATTAATCAGTCACTCGATCAATTAATTTGTTTTCTCCATAGTCCACAATCATTGCTGACAGGAATGAACAAATTCTTGGAATCACTTGAGATAACATTCCGCCGTGATCCAACCAATTTTAGGCCGAGAATCAACAAGCTCAATTCTGTCAAGGTAAAACTAACTTTTATTCAAACTTTTTAAAGTAAATCAACGGAGTTAAAAGCAGGTTAGCTAGAGGGACTGGGTCATTCTAAATATAACCTATTGTATTTGATGTCTTTGATCGATGAAAACAAAGGCAGACAAGTGGTGCCTGCAGTTTCTTTGTGCTATATTTAGATTGTGTCGCTACATCTCCGTTCATTTACTTTAATGATGGAGTTGTTTCATAGTCGATACTTTAAACAACATTTTTAATCAGGGAAACAATTCTGTAGTTGATTGGGGGTTTGTTCCCATGTATTTTGGTAAGAGCGTTAGGGACAGTAATTGTTGTTCCTCAGTTACATCTTTTTGAGAGCTTAGTGACGTGATAGTATTTTGGAAGTTGTTACTCCATAGTTCCTTGTTGATCATTCAAAATTTTGTCACAGATATTTAAGATTGCAATGTTAGACAGAAGTCGTTGAGACAGATGCTGCATTCTTTGTTGTAAAATACCTTCCCTGCGTGCAATTTATCATTTTCCTCTGCTAAATCCTTGAATTTTGATCTAATTGAAGAATACATAGATGTGAACTCATCTGCAAAATTTCCATCACCTTTCAACATTGGAGTGGGTGGTGGGGGATCTTTAACCCGCATTTTCGTCCTGGATGCCACTTGTCTCAGTGCTACTCTCTAAGACTGTGGGTTCAAACGTAGAAAATGAAATATGTTTATATTGCTACAAGAATTACTTTTGTACTTCGAAACTTTGTCGAGAAGCTGCTGTCTTATTGAGATCTTTCTTCATAAATCCTCAGTCCTGCTCCCTCCCCACCCCCCTTGGTAGGCTTTAGGCCTTAGTTTCTCCGATTTCCGTCAATAAGATTTATTGCTGCTTTGTACAGGCGATACGCATTAATACTGCAAGAAATTAATGGAAATTTTCGAAATTGTCTTATTTGAATGTTTTTGCTGCTTCCAGGGCGTCAAAGAGTATATTTTCAGTATATTGAAGTGAATGAATGGAGCCAAGTGGTGGCAATTTATAAAAACAACAATGAAACCCCCATGTACGCCATTGTTCCTCCAGCTAAATAATGCTCGCGCGGTTGTCGAAATCACTAGGTAAGCCAGTTTTTAAGCGTACTTATGGAGCTGTTGAGCCAGCCATTTATCTGCGTTGTGATTTGTTCATCATCGAGGCCCTGTTAAAACCCCATTCACACTGCAAGTTACGACAGCTTAAGCTAAACGAGGGTATCAAATAAGGCATTCTAATTGGTCAATTTAGCAAGTCGACTGCTTTTGATTGGTTGAAATGTAATATTTGGTGCAGATAAAGCTGGTTTGACTGTGTCAATGTGAATGGGGTACAAGTCTGATCTTTTGCCCTTCTTTGATGTTTTAGGATGCAGAACAAAAACGAAGTGGGAAT